>OZ020166.1:7051596-7111596 GCA_963971145.1 Sussaba pulchella
CGGAGAAAGCTCATCGTAAATTTTAACTTGCAGCCTGTTTTCGATCGGATGAGTGGTAAAACCTTCGAATGGGAATTGGAGACTCAAATGTCCAATGCTCCGACAGATCGATCCATCGGATTAAAAGACTCTGAAAAAAAATTATTGTTCGAACATCGAATAAAAAGGCTCTGAAAGACGACGTAGCCTTCACGTGGTCGAAGAAGCCGCAAAACACGCCTGTATAACTATATATCCGCGTTCGGGTTTTTGATTCGTCGAGATATTGTCATTCGGAGCCGCAGCGATTCAGTACATTCCACACACACACACATACGCACGCGCGCGCGCCTCGCAGACACACACACACACACCCAGAGGAAGAGAGAGAGACAGAGGGAAAGAGAGAAACCGCCCTACGCGCGAGACTAAGTCAACGAACGAGATTTCCCAAGACGAAACGAGACCAACAACAATGTTGCCATCCGAAACGGAAACCGGGCCGTGTTTACACTCGTTTAAAGTGATAAAACATTAGGTCTTGAATTCCCATTCGAAGGTTCTACCACTCATGTTATCAAAAACAGGCTGCAAGTTGAAATTTACAATCTGTTTTTTGAGAAGGATGGGTAGTGAACGAAACTGTCTTCTGAGGAAATCCAAGATTGAACAGGAATGCTCCCCCATGAAAAGATTTCGTGCACTACCTATGATGCAAGGAAAGCACAATGCAAGTTTTATTGCAGCTTTGTTTTATAATGCCGTCATCAAACAATTTGTCACCCAAGTAAGCAATCCATATCAGACTTCAAAATTTTAGTTTCCGAGTCCTCGCGTCATGTTGAATTTTTTATAATTATTTTTATTTTGCATTTGAATTATTCTATTTCGCAATTTTTGTTATAAAATAGATGTATCATGGGCTTATAAAAATGTTTTTAACTCATTCTCATAGAAATGATGCCATAATGAATTTATAATTTGAAGTGGGGATCCCGCTTATTTCCAACCCACCACGGTGAGCGGCGGGGGACGGGCGGGCGCCAAGCGCGTTGGCCAAACTTGAGGACGAGTGAGAATCGAGAAATCCTATTTCGCCGGCTTCGTTCATGACCATACCGAACGCGAAATATAGATAGAGCCGGATGAGTCTGTGTGTGTGTGTGTGTGTGTGTGTGTGTGTGTGTGTGTGTGTGTGTGTGTGTGTGTGTGTGCGTGTGCGTGTGCGTGTGCGTGTGCGTGTGCGTGTGCGTGTGCATGTGCGTGTGCGTGTGCGTGTGCGTGTGCGTGTGCGTGTGCGTGTGCGTGTGCGTGTGCGTGTGCGTGTGCGTGTGCGTGTGCGTGTGCGTGTGCGTGTGCGTGCGCGTGTGTGTGTATGTGTGTGTGACAACAATCAAATGTAAACACGGCCCGTTCTCCGTTCGGATGGGAACATTGTTGTGGTTTCGTTGCGTCTTGGGACTCGCTCCCCCTTCCTTTTTTCCTTATGTGTGCCTGCGTGCGTGCGTGCGTGTGTGTGTGTGTGTGTGTTGATCGTTCCGCCTTTGTTTTCGGGGATGACTTTCGTGGACGGGTCTGTATGATAAAACCACGACAGCCTATAGATTACGGAGTAGCGTCACCGGTAACGTTGAGGATTATCACGCGGTCGGCCTGCGTTTGATTGACGCAATTTTTTTTCCATCCAATTTTATGTTTTACGGCTTTTGAGAATTTTATAAATTCCAAATTTGTGTTTTTAAAAAATATGAACTCAATCCTCAAGCTGTAGGAGCTTTTTCTTCATTTCTGGCAATTTTTTGTTTTCGTAATTGAAAGAAAGAAATTTCCGCAATGTCGAAGAAGGTTTTTTCGGAGTCTTTCGCTTGTATTAATGCAAAATGATTTGATTGTTGAGAACTTCGAAAAAGAAGATTGAAAGGTGGAAAAGAATCATTTCATTTGTTACAAAACCGAAACGTTCGAGGAAGGCTCTCTCGGGCACTAGTGATGGTCATGTGGTCCGAAAGCTATGTAAACATAGCTAGAATGTTAATAAAACGTGCCGTTACGTGTTGACGAGCTATATCTAGTGTCGATCGACTACATACATAATACGCCGGCGCGTTTGGAATCTGCAGACCGGCCGTCACGACCAGTTGTAGTTTTGCATTTCGCCACACCACGACCGAAGCGTATTTACGTGCGTGCGAGCAGTATCTATTACCGACCGACGACATTCGTAATTCGCCGGTTCGTTTGGAATCTGCAGATCGGCCTTCACCACCATTCTGTGCTCTCCCATTTCGCTACAGCACAACCGCCGCGTTTGGCCACGCCCATTTGCGTGCGTGTGCGCGCATTCATCTATTTCTGGGTTCCACATTTCGCCACTATGTGGCGTCGCTATTATTTTTCAGGACCCCGAAAAAGCCAGCGTTCCACATCTCCCTACTCATCTCTGATGTAGCCATGACAAATTGTCAGCCCATCGTGGACTCTTGAGGGCGGCTCAATACAGCCTTGACCAAATCTCAGAGCAGTATGGAGATTTTAAGCGCGGCTCTATGTAGCCTAGACCAAATGTCTGCGCATTGGACAGTTTTCGAGTGCGGCTCGACGTAGCCTTCACCAGATGTCAGCGCATTCGGCTCGTCCTTCCCAGTCATTATAAGTTTTGAATATGTCTTAAGCGAGTGAACATTGAATGAATGCTGCCTCGACAAGTGAACGTTGAATGAATGCTGCTTCGACGAGTGATCGTTGAATGAATGCTGCTTCGGAAAGGACCTGACTCATATAGGAAAAACAATGAAATCAAATATACATATTGTGCATTCTGACAAATAGCTTTGTCTAAAGTTTTGTCGGTTGGAGGATAAAGTAAAAAATCGAATCCGACAACAATTTTTTTCTTTCGAATTGCCAATTCCACCGAGGTAAACAATATCACTGGGCATAACCACATCGTCCAGCTGAACATCCATATTCACGTTTTTCACAATCCTGATAACATTATCATACGTTGAACAAAGAAGAATGAACTCATTAAGCAATATCGTTCGTACTTGAAATCAGTTGATGACCATAAATAAAACAATATCACCGGGCATAACCACGTCATCCGACCTAACCTCCACATTCACATACATCTCAATTTCACGCCCGAATACAAGTATCCAGAATTATTAATCCGCCGTGCTTGATAAAATCGTCAGTAGATCACTCCTGCTAACCAACTAATTATTGAACGTTAAATGGAAAATGCACTCTTTAAAAAAATATCGTTCATACTTGAATTCAATTGATAAAAAAATTTCACTCTGAATCACTCGAGAAAAAAAAAAATTTCCGTTGAAAGTTCTGTTTCGAGGTTAAAACGATCGACCAATAGCGCTGTCTCTCTCGCACTCAGCGATATCATCCAGAGCCTTGATTCGAAGCACACGGATACGTTCCACTACACTTACACGCGCTGTCACAGCTGACGATGCCGTGAAGTCTGCGATTCATGCAGTCGAACCCATCAAAATTGCGATATGAGAAAAACGTTCGAAAACGTTCAAATTTCTACATTTAATATCTCCGCGAGTTGAGATCTGATCATAAATATTATGGAAGCTGAACCCCCTCTGTGACTTCCGACACCGATGTACATCAATTTATAAGAAGAAAATCAGCCGTTTGGCCGGTAAAGCATTTCCAACAAAACGCCAATTCACGTTGGTCACAACGAAACACATAACTCCCGTTTTCAGCCGGGAGTTAAAAAATGGCGAACTCGTGCCAAGAGAAACGTGGTGTGCTCCGTGCACGAGAAAATGGCGTAATCGAGAATATACCTCGCGGACGTCCGCCTTGGTCGAGCTCCAGTGGTGAGAGTGTAGATCGATGAGGCGTCGCGGTTGCGTAACCCGCGGCGCCGTGGATGGAACCGTGGTCGAGTGATCGTAGATCGACGGGTGGATAGTCACCCAATCAGCGGCGCCGACGGTGTCGTAGCGGCTCAGCGACCTATGAGCGCGCGTGAGTCGTCGCGATAATGGACGGCCTGTATCGACGTTCCGCGGAGATTGATGGGTAACTCAATTAGCCGTCGATCGGGGCGTTAGTGTGGGTTTCACCACATGTGTGCGGTGTTCGAAAACACCCGCGGCTTACGCCGTAGAGAGGGTAATGAAGGTTCACCTTTAGGTGATAATTTCGATAAAATGCCGCTACGATATAAGTGGCGCTGCGGACGTTTTGAGGAGGAAGAACGGTTTGGGTGAAGAGAGGAACGGCAGTGAACTAGGGAACACGAACGAGTAAGCAGTGTAAACCGTCCGTGAATAAATTATTCCTCTGGAATAAAAAGACAGAAATTAACGAAGCTTAATTAAATATTCCCGCGTTCCTCCATTCTTTTAGCTCAGCACTCCTGGCAAGTAGGATAACCCCCACAATAACTTTTGGTGACCCCGACGTGATCAGTGCGAATAGGAAAAGACTGTGTCCACGTGTCGATCGTGGTGGCCATTTTAACGAAATTCACGCGCTGTTTTCCCGGATCGATTCAATCGGAACTTCAAGCTTAATCCGTGATCCGAGGTGAATTCGTAATTATTCAATCGCATTCGTACTTTTTCCGTCATTTATTTGTGGGTTAAATGTGCCGAGCTGCTTATTTTCTTTTATTTTCGTGACTGTGAGACATACCGGTTTTTCACACCAAGCACCGACGCACGTGTGCGTGTATCCGTTCGTTTCGTATTGATTCGTGAGCAATCGTCGCTTTTTCTTGCACACGGATCGTAAGAACGCTTTTCCGGTTACCTCTCGCTGTGTATTTTTGTGATTTTGACCTTATTAGTGGGAAAAATCATGTCAAACAACCAAGACGAGGTGCACATGTCGCGGATAGCGAAACTCCCGCCATTTTGGAAACGCGAACCGGCAGTTTGGTTCTTCCAAGTCGAGGCTGCATTCGGAATCGCTAGAATCACAACAGACGAGACGAAATATCAATATTTACTCTCTAACCTCGACGTTGCGGTTCTACCATTTGTAACGGACATCATTCATAGTCCACCTGAAACGAATAAGTATGAGGCTATTAAAACTTGCATTCTACACTCTTTTGCAGAATCCAAAGAAAGTAGAGTTCGCCAGCTCCTCAAAGGGCAGCTGATCGGAGAGCAGAGACCTTCGCATTTTCTGCAGCACATGAGAAACCTAGCATCCGACCAGTGCGGGGACGCACCTCTAAAGTCAATGTTCTTAGAGCAGCTGCCACATCAGGTGAGTGATATTCTGTCGGCCTCTGGCGAAGAAGATTTGACACAGCTCGCTCTCTTGGCGGATAAGATTATGGAGCTTCATCGTCCTACGCTCATTGGCGCAGTGGACGGAGAAAAATCCGAGCATTCTGACCTAGTGCGTTGTGTCGAAGCTTTAACATCTCGACTGAACAGATACATGAAACAAGGTCAGCAACATATACGTAAGGATGATCGCAGTCGAGCGCGATCGAAATCCCCTTGGTCTGAGAGAAACATCAACAACAATCGTAGCAACAACAGTCGCAACAGTAATCGAGATTGTTTTTACCATCAACGATTCGGTGCCAAGGCGCGTAACTGCCTTCGCCCATGTTCGTGGTCAACGAAGATGAGCAATACGAGTGCGGAAAACTAACGGTGTCGTTGTGTGCGCAGGCGGTAGACAACGACGTCCCCAAACAATACCGCCTTATTTTATACGACGAGGAATCCGGACTATATTTTCTCGTTGATACAGGGGCAGACATTTCGGTGATACCGCGAGCAAGTGGGTATGGGGCGAGCCATACACCAACGAACTTTAAGCTTTATGCCGCAAACAATTCTGTTATCGACACCTATGGCCATAGATTGTTATCGTTGAACTTAAGACTTACCCGTAAATTGTCTTGGTATTTTACAGTTGCCGATGTATCACGTCCCATCTTGGGTGCAGATTTTTTGGTACATTTTGGCCTTCTGGTGGATCTAAAAGGGAAGCGACTCATCGACACTGCGATGAACGTTTCGTCCCTGGGCATCGTATCATTTGAGGCGTATTCCTCAATATCAACGATTTCCGGTGATACGCCTTTCCGGGAGCTCCTCAATGAATTCTCCACCATCACACGTCCGCTCAAATTTACTGGAGTCGTCAATCACGATGTGTACCATCATATCGTCACTAAAGGACCGCCTCTTGCGGAGCGAGCGCGACGACTCTCCGGAGAAAAATTGACTGCAGCAAAGTTGGATTTCGAGTTTATGTTGGAGCAAGGAATCTGCTACCGATCGAAAAGTCAATGGGCGAGTTCGCTGCACCAGGTACCTAAAAACTCTACTGAGTGGCGATCTTGTGGAGATTACCGTCGATTGAATAGCGTTACAGAACCAGATAAGTATCCAATACCGCACCTCAACGATTTTTCTCATCGTTTGTGCGGACAGACGGTGTTTTCAACGATCGACCTAGTGCGTGCGTATAATCAAATTCCTGTCGTGCCGGAAGACAGACCGAAAACAGCTGTTATTACGCCGTTTGGTTTATTTGAGTTTGCGCGAATGACGTTCGGGCTTTGTAACGCAGCCCAAACCTTTCAAAGGTTTATGGACACGGTGACTCGCGGATTGGATTTTGTATTTTGCTATATCGACGATATTCTAGTTGCATCGAAAGATCTCGCGGAACACTCTCGGCATCTCCGAACCTTGTTTGAACGTTTAAGAGACTATGAATTATCGATTAACGTTGCAAAGTGCGCGTTCGGCAAAGAAAGTGTTCGTTATCTCGGATGTCAGATCAATAAATTCGGAACTTTCCCCTTGCCGGAACGCATTTCCGCGATCCTGGCTTATAAAAAACCCGAGAATATTTCGGAACTCCGTCGTTTTCTTGGAATAATAAATTTTTATCGCAGGTTCGTCAGGGGCGCTGCCGAAGCACAAGCTCCGTTGAACTCCTATCTCGCAGGTGCAAAAAAGAGGGACAAAAGACCGATCACCTGGACCGAAGAAGCAGAGAAAGCCTTCTTAGAATGCAAAACGCAGTTGGCTAACGCAACACTCCTCGCTCATCCTATCGTGAATGCAACATTGTCTTTGCAGACGGACGCGTCTGACTCATCAATGGGTGCAGTTCTCGAGCAGTATAGCGGAGGTAAATGGGAGCCACTCGGTTTCTTTTCGAAGAAGTTCTCTCCGACGCAAATGAGGTATAGTACGTACGATCGCGAGCTACAAGTTATTTTCTCTAGCCTTAAATTCTTCGAGTACATGGTAGAAGGTCGTCCGCTAATAATTAAAACGGACCACAAACCGCTCGTTTTTGCATTTAAACAACGAAGTGACAAAGGTACACCTAGACAATCGCGACAACTGGACTATATTGGGCAGTTTACTACTAATATTGTTCATGTTAGCGGAGCTGGTAATCTCGTCGCGGATGCGCTTTCAAGAATCGAGTCGATCGATATGCCGACATTTTTCTCTACCGACGATCTCGCAGCAGCTCAAGCAACCGATGAGGAACTGCGTAGCTTGCTCAACTCCGACACTTCCCTGACTCTTCGACCGCTGCGCGTTGACAACTCGAACGCAACGATTTTCTGCGATTTGTCGGCTAACGAAGTTCGGCCGTACATCCCGTCGTCACTGAGAAAGAAAGTTTTCGAGGCAACACATGGACTTTCTCATCCAAGCGGCAGAGCTACGAAAAATATGATTCAGCAAAAATTTGTTTGGCCTTCCATGAAGAAAGACATTGCAGAATGGGCTCGCACTTGTCTTTTCTGTCAACGGAGCAAGGTGTCTCGATATAATCGAAACATACCCGAACACATCCCGGTACCGGATGTGCGTTTTGGTCATGTGCATATCGACATCGTGGGTCCGTTGCCGCCGTCGAGGAACTACAGATACTGCGTCACCGTCATCGATAGATTTACGAGGTGGCCCGAAGCCATCCCGTTGTACGATATCACCGCGGAATCAGTGGTAAACGCTTTCTTTGCTTGTTGGGTTTCTCGTTACGGCGCCCCAGCAACAATCACCACGGATCGAGGTTCGCAATTCGAGTCCGCACTTTTCAAAGCTCTGGTTAAATTTGTGGGGTGTGAAAGAATACGAACAACGTCTTATCATCCAGCTTCGAACGGAATGGTGGAACGATGGCACAGATCGTTGAAAACTGCGATCATGTGTCACGAGACCTCTGAGTGGGTCGATACGCTTCCAATCGTTCTCCTGGGATTGAGAACGAGTTTCAAGGAGGGTATTAAGTCGACATCAGCAGAGCTCGTGTTTGGAACAACGTTACGGCTTCCTGGCGAATTTCTCGTCGATTTCGAAGGAAATGACAGTCAGCAAATTTATGTCCAGAAATTACGTACGTTTATGCGGGGAATCCGTCCAGTGCCGACAGCGCATCATAGTAGAAGGAAACCGTTCGTTCACAAAACCTTGTATGATTGTACACATGTTTTTATTAAAAATGATGCGAGGAAAGGGCTTGAACAGCCGTTTGAGGGACCGTACGAGGTAATAGAACGAATTTCAGACGTAGTTTTTGAAGTAAACGTTAAAGAGACCGCAGTCACAGTTTCGACAGAGAGGCTAAAACCTGCATTTTTCGAAGTATTACCTGTATTAGAGGAGGGTACTCAACCGTCGAGTTCTCCATTACCGACTGCGCAATCATCGAGTGCAGACGTACCTACAGCGATAGTAATGAGTCCTCCAGCGTCTGCAGGACAATCATCGTGCTTTTCAGCACCTTTAACGAAACCAATGTGCCTTTCAACACCAGTCGCGTCTTCCACGCAAACTGCTGCGTCAACAGCACAAGCAACCGTTATTAAGCCGAAGTCATGTAAAAATTTGTTAAAGAAAACTGTATATATTCCTAGTGCTCCACCTTCGTTAACTCCGAGACCAGATAAACCTCCCAGAACCTATGCGGGGCCCAGAAAAATAAAAAAAGTTCATTTCGCAACCTAACCTGGTTGCTAGGAGGGGGGTAGTGTGGGTTTCACCACATGTGTGCGGTGTTCGAAAACACCCGCGGCTTACGCCGTAGAGAGGGTAATGAAGGTTCGCCTTTAGGTGATAATTTCGATAAAATGCCGCTACGATATAAGTGGCGCTGCGGACGTTTTGAGGAGGAAAAACGGTTTGGGTGAAGAGAGGAACGGCAGTGAACTAGGGAACACGAACGAGTAAGCAGTGTAAACCGTCCGTGAATAAATTATTCCTCTGGAATAAAAAGACAGAAATTAACGAAGCTTAATTAAATATTCCCGCGTTCCTCCATTCTTTTAGCTCCGCACTCCTGGCAAGTAGGATAACCCCCACATTAGACCGGGCGGTGACGGTATCTGTCGGGCGATTGTCGCACCGCGAGGTGCGACAATCGCGCGAAAATTTGAAATTCCTTAGTCCGCTAAGCGGTGGCTACATTATGATGTTTGAGATGTTCATTGACGACAATTTGTTGTCCGATATTTTTGATAATTTTAGTAACAAATCCTTATAAACAAATTCATAATTTCGGCACTTATGCAGTGGAAACAATCGTTTTTTCTTGTTCATATCTTCAATTTATGATACTTGAGATGTTCACGGACGGGAATTTGTTGTCTGATATTTCTGTCAATTTTATTAACAAATCCTGTGGATTCTTTGGCAGAAATAAAATGAATACGTCATGGACGGTTCATGTGATGCATTCATATTCAACTTCTTTGCTACGATAGAATTTGGTTGTTATTCATCGATGAGATGTGTCGATGAAACATAGATGTGAGGTTTCATAGCGATAGTATTCACTTTTAATTGATTATTTTGTACCAATACACACACTTTTTTTTTGTAAAAGTAGAACATGTCACATTTTATTATGTAAAGTCACTGATATTTTTGTTCCGCACAAAATATTTTCGAACTCGGTCTTATGTGTGAAGTGACTCTCGCATTGGATTAATATGTTGTCTCCAGCGTTAATCAGTGAAAGGTGGTCTTTTATGCATTAATGTTCAATAGATAACTATAAAATTGAATTAGAACAGCATATTTCAATTTTGCTACGCCGAGTATAATATTTATAATATTGTCTTTTCTTTACAGTCCCTGGAATATAGTCAAAATTTGACAGCCATGAGCTACGGAAATGGTAATCGGTAAGCGCTTTTAAATATATAACATGTTTTAATAATTTAAAATTAAATTGAAATATTTTTTAGCAGGTAATGTAAGAATTTTCGTTTATATTTACAGAGCCCGATCTTTGCCGAATATGGAGATTATGTGAGTAAAATTTAGCTTCAAATATAGAAGAAATTGAGGTTTCTTCTTGTATATTGATGTATCCATTTTTTATGTATATTATGTTTTTCGGTCTTTCCAGGGAAGACGACATGAGATCTTCACCTCCGGAGCAACGGCTCCGGGAGAGTGGCGGGGACGATCACCGTCAGAGGAAAAATGCAAGGAACCGATGTTTCCGTTGTGTTTCAAGTAATTTCTTATTATTCATTTATAATTTTAATTTCAGCCGGAACGACAACGGGTCGACCTCATCGAGATACCACCGGAGTGACGTCCGCAAATCAAGCCATCGTCACTCCAGTGGCTCGACTCACCAACGGCACAACGGTCGCGCGGACCGGGCGTCCCAGTGCGATCACGATCGGCAGCGGTCGCGGGACCGTCGGAACGATCGGGATGCCCGGGAAGGGGATAGCAGACGGCGATCGTCCCCCCGGGAACGGGTTTCGGAGGATTGCAGAGCTTGCTGTTGCCGGTGCGAACGCGGCGATCGATCCCCGGATAGGCGATCGTAAAATCAACGCCAAAATAATCCGGAGAATCGGTCGCGCGCGGGCCGGTGGGTTCGTGCCCGGCAACGGGGACGTGAACGGGGCCGCGTCCGACCAGAGAGCTGGCACGTGGCCGGCGCAATGGCCACAATAATGAGGCTCATGGGGAACCGGGACTTTGAGTGAAATATTGTTGTCTTTATCTTTATGAATAAAAAAAAATTTTAGCTCATATCGGCAAATAATCTTTTCTTTACGGGTGCGTGAAGATGCTCACATTACTTGTCTCTTTTCCGTTCGGAAAATACGAAATCTCCCACGGTTTTCGATTACCCATGGTACGCAAGCGTGCGATTTTGACTACATTACCCACGTTGTGAAGCTAGTCACCGTGGATAATCAAAAAACCGTGGAAGACCACGGATCTCCCAAACGGTAAAGGGACAACTAGTGCGAGCATCTTCATGCACTTGTAAAGAAAAATAGTATAACCTACTCGTGCGGGTAGCCGGAATCACCCACTTGGGCGGCTTCGCCGCCCTCGTGGGTAATGGCCGGCTTTCCGCACTCGTTGCTTAATATACTATTTTCAATGCCTTTTCACCTAAATAAAAGATTGAAAGGTAATTATGCAGTTGTGCGGCTTTTCCGAATTTCAAAGTTTTTCAAAATTTTTTTTTCGAGGATGCGTGTTCGGTCTTATAGATGAATAATCAGGCGGGGGAGATCAGAAAATCTTTTCCATAATATTTTTTTTTTACGTTTTTTAATTTTTTTTCTTTCAATTTGCGTGGTTCTGAAGCTGTTTTCTTATATTATATATACGTATATATGTGTGTGTATGATTGGGCGTATATGTAGGCAAGCGTCGATGCGTGTGCGCATCTGCGGACGGGCGCGCGCGTGTGTGATGATGCCGCGAAATTCAACCGTCTCTAACTCGCGAACGGTTCGAACTATAGCGGTCGAATGATGTAAACATGTGATCTCCATATCATCTGCAATATTTGTTGTAATTAATGCAGGTAGAATTGAAGTATGTTAACACAAATATGAGGACACTTTTGTGAGTAATTTTATTAGGGGGGCGAGGAAAATAGTTAAAATAAATAAAGTGTGATAGTAAAGACAAAAAATAATAGTTAAAATTTTGAATCTGATTAAATAAAATTTCAAAAAAATGACGAATGGAATTTTTTCATTTCATTCCCCGAGTTTTTTGCGTTTCTTTGTCGTCGTTACGTTAGATAAGCTTGGTGGCCCTGAAAAGAGCCGATGAAGTTGGTGGCCTTGAAAAAGGCTAATGAAAATAACGTTAATTTACTCTCCCGAGCGACTGTCTTCCTGTTCTTTTATGGCCGCAATGATTCGGAATATCATATGGAATCTATCCACGTGTTTTGGATATTGCCGTTTTAAAAAAAAATCGGCAATATATCCATCCATATGATACTCCCGACGACCGTAACGCGGAACGTTCGCTCGAACTTCCCGCCAGGTACGCTCGATATTCTGCGTATGTGCGCCAGTATCCGGATCGACAAAATTATACGAATGGTTGACCGTCAGATGTTCGAAGCCTTTCGACTGGAGGCAAATGTATGCTCTCCAGCAATCCGACATAATTGTCGATCCAGGTCGAACCTTTTGCAGAATAACGTCCAGCAAAGTTTTCGACGACCTGTCCGAAACGGGAACATTAAAAACTTCCTTCGTATCACGAGAAAAACCACCGAATATCCACTGGCCATCGATGATGCGACCTCGATGGTATTTACGTTTTCCGAATGTCGCTTCATCGATTTCGACGATACAGCCGCGACCACCGATCGGCGATTATTTCTAGATGTACCACGAAAGTATCGCTTCTCGTATAAAGCTCGACCAATCCACAATTGTATGAGCACTGAGGCCCATTTCGATTTCGAGAAATTCTTGTCTCGGAGGCGTCAATGTAACGAAATAGCTGATAAAAATACAGGCATCCTCGATCGAAAGCGCTGCATGTTTAAACCATCTGTCCGTCCGGATGGATTTCTTGAAGGCACACTTTTCCGTCACCACTTTCTTCCCCTTCGTGATTTTTTTACCTTTTTGGCACCTCCAGAAGGAATCTTTCGAATTGAAAACTGCCGGTTGTCCACAATTATCGCACTTTACCGAGTTTGGGATTACGCCATGTGATTTCAGAAAATCAAAAAGCCGATCCCGCTTTTCACACAGGCGATGAAATTCACGTAAAGAAAAAACGCAGCCGTCACAATCCATCGTACTCGAAAGAACTATCGAAACTGTGGAATTCTTGTGGATTAGATAGACGGCAGGCAACAACAAAGTAGTGTTCACATTTTTCAATGTCGAACACGGTTGTTTTCAATCCGCAAAACAGTCGCCACAGTCGATATACGACGTTAAATATTTCTTTTCATCGTTTACTAAGAATCCAAATGAACCAAAAAACCCGACTTTGCTTCGCATAACCATACGAAGACTTGATTTCCACGCCCAACATATAGGTATGAAATTACTCACAAAAGTGTCCTCTACGACATACTTCAAATCCAGAGAAATCGGTCTGGCGTCCACTATTAATTATAACAAATATTATAGATAATATACAGATAGCTCAATAATACACACACACACACACACACCTGCACGTATATATGATGCAGGAAAACAGCTCTAGAACCGTATATATGATACAGGAAAATAGCTTCAGAACGGCGCAAATAAAAAAAAAATGTTTTAACGTAAAAAAAAATATTTTGGATAACATTTTTCGACCTCCCCCACCTGATTCTTTATGTAGAGGACAAACTGAATATTGTCGAAAAAGAAAATTTCGAAAAACTCTAAAATTCGGAAAAGCCGCACAACTGCATAATTACCAAAATTCAAAAAGGATTAAATACAATAAATTCAAAAAATTTTTTAAAACTTTCGGCTGGAGTAAAAATCGAACCCAAAAAAAATTAGAACGAATAAAAAGTGATCTGATAGGGACCATGAATAAAATGAATGAATCTAAAAACAATACAACATATCAATAAACTTGGAATAAACAAAATAAATTAGTAAATTCATTAGAATGAAATAAAATAAATTAACAATTTTTTTTTAAACTCCTTGCTGGAATAGAAATCGACCACAAAAAAATTGGAACGAAAAAAAAGTAATCTGATAAAAATCATGAATACAATTCATGAATCTAAAAAGGATACAATAAATTAATAAATTAAAAATGGACAAAACAAATAAGTAAATAAAAGGAAAAATGGAATAAATAAATAAATTAAAAAAGGATGAAATAATTTAAGAAGTCATCTTAGTTTATTCATAGTTTGGAGTTCGTTCGTTTCTATGAGTTCAATTTTTTTAATCGTGGTAATTTCCTCACTGCCCTCAATTCAGTCGGGAGACGTCATTCATTAAACATAAGTCGGGGGACGTTTTCTTTCGTATCGCCGAACATCTAAATCCTCTTCATGTTAAATTAATGGCGTCTTCTTTGCACTGTCAAACATCTTTATCCTATATCATCTTTATGTTTACTGAATGACATCTCTCGACTGAATTTAGGGCAGTGAGGAAATTACCACGATTCAAAAAATTGAACTCACAGAAACGAACGATCATAATTCAATGATTAAACGAACTTACCTAAGTGAAGTTCAATCATGATTGTATGAAACGCCTCTTCCGAAGAGATCATATATGTAGTACCCCCACTTCGGTCAAGTGTTTCCACCAATTTAAAGCTAGGAAACAAAATTTTCCTATGTTCTGCGGTTTTCCGTTGCCATGGGCGACCCGCATCAACCTTCATTCTTTAAAGCTCTGCCGTAACGTGAAAAAAACGGGAATCTCCTCCGAGATAAATGGGAGGGAGGGACTGATCTCTTCGGAAGAGGCGTTTCATACAATCATGATTGAACTTCACTTAGGTAAGTTCGTTTAATCATTGAATTGTATTTCACGCCTCTTCCTCGAGATCATATATGTAGCTGTTTAAAGCTCGTTACGGCAGCGATAATACGTAAAAAAAAAAACTTTTTTTTTTTTAACTTTTCCATATATTGTTTATTATCCTTATAAAGAATACATCCTAATAACGTATAGGAGTAATCCCTGAGATATAATACGCCAATACTACGGCGAACACCTCGGTAGTAAATGAGCATTACTAAGGCCTAACAACCCTAGAATTTAACACAGCTTCGGCGAATAGAACGCCTTCCGAACGAACGGAACGGTCATAAAAACGCGCGAATGTCTCAGAATTTTTTGACCACCCTGCGGTTTTCCGTATCAAATCGATGTTTACGCCCTGTCGTTTTGCAGCAGACGTCGCTGCATGTCGAGTACTGTATGCCGAGAAAATATTGACGTCGAGACCGCTCGCAGACAACACTGTTTTTATCCACCGACTGAGTGTTTGTGTTCCCACAGGTACATAAGGTCTCTTTAAAGATATAAAAAGACGCGTTGTCGATCCACGTACATCTTTGGTATTCTCTTAATATGCAATTAACGCGGTCGCCGCGCAGATAGACCTATCCTCCATGAAAAACGGTAACCTCAGTACGGGCTGTTTCTTATTCGGACCAGACGTTTTTATCGTATCAGGGATTTTTATCTCCAATGAATCTTCATTTACTCGGTGAATGTTTCGCGTATCTATTAACGATAAGGTTTGCATACGATGACCTGTCACTAAGGCCAGTAAGGTTACTAATTTTTTTGTCAGACATTTCAAACTGGTTTGCTTATGCGGATACCAAGACGACAAATGTCGCAAAACAGTCTTTGGGTCCCACGTCGAGTTATATCTCGGTGCCGCTGGTCTCAACCTTGCGACGCCTCGAAAGAAACGTTGAATTTTATCGTCTTGTCCTAACCCGGGTCCTAAGATCAAAGCGATTGCTGATCTGTAACAGTTCAAAGAACTGTACGATGCTTGTTTTTCGAACTCTTTTGTGAGAAAAGACAATACAGCGTTGGTAGGAGCTGTGAACGGGTTAACTTTTTCTTCCGTACAAAAGCTCCACCACTTCTTGAGACCAGAATCGTACTGGCGAAGCGATGACGTTGATAGCGATGCTATTAAAATATCCATTGATTCTAACGGAACCTCTCGTCTGACGAAGGCCTCCCGGATAGCTTGCCGGCAACCAACGTAAGACTCCGCCACAACGGATGCATCTCCCTGTGAGGAGATCGAATTAAATTAATATTTGGCTCAAAAAAGATCGGTTCGGCAACGAGAAGAGATAAAAACAAAGGAAACCACGGCTGAGCTTCCCAATACGGCACCACAATGATGCCGCTAGCTCCCTCGCTCTTAATTTTCCTCAAGGCCTTTAAAATAACTGAGAACGGAGGAAATGCGTAGAAAAACAAATTGCTCCACTCCAAAGTGAATGCGTCGATGGCGAACGATTCGGGATCTCTCTGCCAAGACACATACCGGTGGCATTTTGCATTTACTCGGGATGCAAATAAGTCTATCTGAGGATGTCCAAAAAAACGGACGATTCGTTGGTAAGCGTTACCACAGAGCTCAAATTCAGTCTCTGGTTGTAGTCTTCGCGACTCGTAATCAGCCTCGACGTTATCACTGGAGCGGATATACGACGCCGTAATCCAGATCTCCCTCCGCTCACACCACTGCCAGATTTCTCTGGCGAAAGAACTGAGATCCTCGTGACGACTGTCTCTCATGCGGTTTATGTACGCAATTGCCGTCGTATTATCGATGCGGAGAAGGATATTAATGCGACACTTATCGCTCGCAAAACATTTGAATCCGAAAAAAGCTGCCTTTAGTTCTAGCGAGTTAATATGTAAGTTCAACTCTTCGGCATTCCAGAATCCATGGCTACGCTTACCCCTGCAAAACACGCCCCACCCGGTACGTGAAGCATCAGAAAAAATTTCAAGCTTGAATGTTGGTTCGTCTATTGGTGCGCTAGCCTTTTTGATATTTGTTTTCCACCAAGCAATATCTTCATCTAGATATTTTGGAAGAGTCATTTTTGCATCAAAATTACCGTCATTCTCGTCGAGAGCGCGAGATCTTTCCTTCTCCAACCGTCTTACGTGAATGATCCCGTATTTTAAAGCCGGGCAACGAGAAACTAATGTTCCCACAAGAGATGCGAATTCCCGTATTGTACAACACGCGATTTTGCTGAATTTATCTAACAAATCGGCAGTCCTTTGCACTTTTTCATCTGGCAACTCTATCGACATTTTTTGTGAATCAAAAATCAATCCTAAATATTTGCAGCGGTGAGTAGGATCTACTGAACTTTTTTCTTTATTTATTATAAAACCGAGCTCCTGTAAAACCTTAACCGTTTCGCGAATATTGCAAACGCATTCCTCGTATGACTTCCCAATGACTAAAATATCATCAAGATAAAAAACGGATGTAAAACCGCGTTTTCTCAAGTACGCTGCTACGGGCTTCAAGAGTTTTGTAAACACGTACGGTGCAACATTAAGCCCGAAAGGTAAGCATGTGAATTCAAACAATCTTTTACGATACGAGAGACGCAAAAATTTTCGGCACTGTTTTGCAACGGGTACGAGGTAGTATGCGTCTCTCAAATCTAACGTAGCCATAAAGTCATGTGCACCAATGAGTCTTTTTGCGACTTTCCAATCCTCGATCTTAAAATGCTCCGCCGTAATAAACTCATTGAGTTTTTTAAGATTAAGGATTAATCGGTGCGAGCCATCTGGTTTAGGAACCAGAAAAATATTCGACAAAAATTGCCCTTCTGACAATGAGCATTCCTCAACTGCGCTTTTTTCAATCAGCTTGTCGATCTGATTTTCGATCAGATGCTTCTCATGATCAGACCAAGCTGGGTCGGTTGGACAACGCCCTTGTCTCGGATACGTTGTGAAGGGGATCAGTAGTATAGTAAGGCCGGTTCTGGCTCACTTACCACGGGGACCTGCCTTGAGACGGGCGGTAAGGTAGATTTCCCGGTCAGTAAGGTATATTTCTCTTTGACCAACGGTGGGTTTGTGTCTGATCCCTCTTGTACCGACGGTGAGGCTTAGGCTGAGCCCTCTTTTACCGACAGCGCCGGTAGATGGCGTTGTCTGCTAGAGTCTATCGATTTACCCACTGCTCGTTTAGGGGTCTCGAAGATTGATCGTAAGGATATTAAGGTGGGTTTGAGGTTCTGTTTTACCGATTGAACGTTCGTACGATGATCATAGACAGCAGCCTCAGATAGCGTTATCTGCCAATCCGGTAGAGGGCGTTGTCTGCTAATCGATTTACCCGCTGCTCGATCCCGCTCAATTGAGTGTTCTACCTTACCGACGGCAGTCTCAGATAGCGTTATCTGCCAATCCGGTAGATGGCGTTGTCGATCGATTTACCCACTGCTCGATCCCGCTCAATTGAGTGTTCTACCTTACCGACAGCAGCCTCGGATAGCGTTATCTGCCAATCCGGTAGGATGGCGTTATCTGCCAATCCGGTAGATGGCGTTGTCAATCTATTTACCCGCTGCTCGATCCCGCTCAATATTTACCGACAGCAGCCTCAGATGGCGTCGCCAAGTCTCGCTGCGAATCCGGTAGATGGCGTTGTCTGCTATAGTCAATCTACCTCTTACCCCGCCATCTGTTGATCGAACGTTGGACGATGAGCGTTCTACTTTACCGATCGAACGATGGACGATGCGCATTCTACTTTATTGCTCGAACGATGAGCGTTATACTTTACCGACAGCAGCCTCTTGCCCCGCCATCTGTTATCAAAAATCGAACCCTGAACGTTCCTTTTACCTATAGCTGATCATCAACATCTTACGACGCTTTCTCGAACCTTGTATTACGAGTCGATAACGAATAATCTGCTGTTGCTTCATTTTCAAATGATAATGAGTCAGTTGATTATTATTATTATTATTATTATTATATTATATGTTATTATTATGATTGTGATCTTGATAAGGAGAGGGCTGCTACCACCGACCAAAGGAAGCAATATTTGTCATTATTGATGATATTTACGACTGCGTGCTTCTTCTGGATATCTTTAGGCAAAGAAACGAACGTTGATAATCCTCCACGTAGCGGCACATATTTATTCATGTTGACAGTGAGATAGCTTATTTCACTAAGACTCCATCCCGAACCCTTAGCCTCGTGATCTCGAATTTGTTGCATCAGAGGTTCTTTTACAAAGTCTTTGAACCATTTCTCGAGATTCGTGGCCGGAAAAATAATAAAAATTTTATTTTTCATTTTTTGAGAACCATCGAAATTTTTTTAACAACCATCGAAATTTCATTTTTTGAGAACCATCGAAATTTACGCATTTTCTGAAAAACCATCGAAATTTTTTTAACAACCATCGAAATTTTTTTAACAACCATCGAAATTTTTCATTTTTTAACCATCGAAATTTGAGAACCATCGAAATTTTTTTGACAACCATCGAAATTTTATTTTTCATTTTTTAACAACCATCGAAAGTTACGCATTTTATGATTTTTTGAAAAACCATCGAAATTTTATTTTTCGAAATTTACGCATTTTATACGACGAACGATGAACGTTCGAACGTTCGAACGGTGAATGAAAAAATCTTAACGTATTCTTGCGGTATCATATGTGTTACTTTTAACACGGAAAGATCTTTTAGAGGACGAGAGTTAAACGAGCATGCGGGGCGCGTGGGGAGAGAGAGAGAGCGCAAAGGCAAGCGTGTTGATGAGCGGGCAAGCTGGAGCGTTAACAAAGGAGAGAGAACGCAACGATGAGCGAACGGAGAGCACGAGCTAGCAGACTGAAGTGCATGGGTTGTAAGAGAGCGAAGGCTGGAAAAACATGCATTTTACGACAACGATGAGCATAAGATAAATTTTAATATGATTTTTTGAAAAACCATCGAAATTTTTCATAAAAGAAATATTTTTTTTAAGAACCATCGAAATTTCTTCGTTGAACGACGAACGATGAACGTTCGAACGTTGAACGATGAGCGTTGAACGAAAAAATTCCAAAAATCTCTGAGTGTACAACGAATTCTCACGGTATCTACTTTTAACACGAAAAGATCTTTTTCACCCAAATGATTGTTTTTCAAAACGAAATTGAGGTGGCCAGAAAAAAACTTCCCATGATAAATTTGTTGATATGTCGGTGGCGCGTCCTGTGGTCCTATGCCATTGTTCGCAAACATGACAACGATGACCGAACGAAGCTGTGCATGGAGCTTGCCGTTGCCTGCTCTATCAGCGTGGAAGATGAAATTTGATGCGGGTTCTCATTCAACTACAACAGCAGGCTGCAGCAACGATGATTCTCAACTTATCCACTCCCCGAGTGATTCAATCATCATGAATAAAAAAATTTATTAAATCGTATAATTAAAGTTTTTCCTCAATCATCGTGAAAAAAAAAAAATCTTTTTACCATGCGCAAAGCATGAAAATGTTGGAAAAAGTGATAAAATTATTTTTACCATCATGAAAATGTTGCATATATATTTTGTAATCTTATAATTCAATTTTTGTCTGTATACATATGAAAAATCTCCTCAGCATCAATTGATTAAACACCAAACGAATTTCGATAGTTCACACAATAGTTGAATATATAAGAACGATTTATCAACACGGTTTTCTCTACCCTCTCGAGTAAATGAGCGCCTGGCTACCAATGACGGTGAGAGAGGACAAGAGTTAAACGAATGCATAAGACAGAGAAAGAGAGCGAGCATGCGGGCGGGAGTGTGAGCGAGAGTTCAACGAAGGTATAAGATAGGGAGAAAACTAAATACATGTTACGGATGAAAAGATTTTTTATTGAATATATTTTACATTTCGATTTTCTAAAAGATCAATTTTTCTACACATCCGACCGTTTAATCCTTCTCATATCCCCAGGGCAAAGTGTCGGTACAACCAAGTTGCAAGACTCTCTTGTCATCATTCCAACTCAACGCTAATTTTTGTTGTTCAATTGTTTCAACCTGATGCTTTCGACTACGTATCAAGCATTGCGTTCTCGTTATATTAGCATGATGCAACAAACATTTTTTGAAATCATCAAACGTGATTTTTTTTAGCGCAGACATTTTTATACCCTTTGCACGCTTTTTCACATTTTTCGGCGTCTTATCTATAAATATGTAGGAATACAATTTTGCTCGAAGATCCACGAATTCGGTCATAATTTTACCATTATTTTCATCCTTCATGAGGCCCAAAACTTTTTTGTTTGCCAACGGCATATCGTACCGGTTTTCCATCGGATAATCGGATGTGTCAAATTTATGTATATCCAACTTCATTCGCTCGTAACCATTTTGATTGACGATATGGTAAATGAGGCTGTCGGTGTCGATGTAATTTTAATGGGAATCATAACCAATGTTTCTTTTTTCTTATTCATGTCTATTTTCGAGGCTGCCATGAAATCTGTTTAATGTTCTCAGCTGCTCTTCCATACCAACAATGAGCCGAAGATTGTTCCGTATCTGTTCATGTGCTTTTTCAAAGTCAATACGTTGCTGCTTCAGTTGATTATTGCACGTTTGCTCCAACCCTTGGATTATTATATCATAATTATCAATGGAACATCGCAATGATGTTGTAATTTCATAGAAAACACGAATTTCTTGACGTATAGCATTTTGCATTATTCGTGCGGAAATCGCATCGTTTTCATCTTTCGGATCAGCTACATTGCATAGTCTTCGACTATTCACATCATAGTGACCATCGATGGTAAGTTTAAATCCATCACCAGGAGGTCCACGAATGTTTTTACTATTGGAACTCTTGTTCATCAACTGACGACCAAACATATCTATGCTCATATTGATAGTTGACACAAGACTGAGCTTCGACGGTATCAAACTGACGTTAATAAATAATTTCAGCTTCACGTAATTTTTCGATAATGGGTTTCATTGAAATATCCAGCTGCTTGAGATGCGAGGAGTCGTCGTAAACGATCAATGTCCCGACCTCTCTCGCACAGTAAGCCCCCACCTCCAAGCTCACTTTATATTTATTGTTAGAGAAATCTATAAGTTTTTGTACGGAGGATGTTGGAATTTCGAGCAATTATTTACCCTTGCTGGGAAGTAAATGTTTTTTGGATTCGCAAAATTTTTAATATTGATGAAAATTAAGTGTGAGCGAATTGTCGTAATACTGATGAAAGAAATAAGGATTCGCATATGAATACGGGATATTAATTTAATAGTGAAATTATTAAACGCTCATTCGAATTATGATGAACACGATTTTTTCACAAGAGGTTTATGAAGAGAGGTTCATGAAAAGAGGGCAGTGGGGGGGGGGGGGGGGGGGGGCTACTCCACGCGAAGCCATTTGGTAGGCATGATCGGGTTGACTGTTCGACCGCTGATAGGAAAAAACTTCTCTGAGGAGTAATCTGATATGTCTGCGGCGCGTCTCGCGAAAGTAAACATCCGCGGGTGTTCGTTGAATCATTGCACGTCTCTCTGTCTTATGCCTCGTTTGACCCCCCCCCCCCCCCCCGCGAAATAAATTATTGTGATGCTGACGAGATATCAACCTCCCAATATTAAGAACACAATTTTACAGAATAGTTTCACGAAGAGAGGGGGGGGGGGGGGTGGCAACGTCATTTGGCACCATCGGGTTGACCGTTCGACCGCTGATAAGAAAAAACTTTTTATGCTGGCGCCGGCGTGTCGCGCAAAAGTAAACATCCGCGGGGTGTTGGTCCATGAGGGGGGGGGGGGGGGGGGGGGGGCAAGCCATTTTTGCGATCGGGTTGACTGCTGATAGGAAAAAACTTCTCCGAGAGGTAATCTGATATGTCTGCGGCGCGTCTCGCTAAAGTAAACATCCGCACGTCTCTCTCTCTCTCTCTCTCTCTCTCTCTCTCTCTCTCTCTCTGTCTCATTCCTCGTTTGACTCTCCTCTCCCGCGGAACTATAATCATCGATAAATTCCTCGCGGAAGCTCAGTTGCAGTTTAATCATATTGGATCAGTCTCTGTCGAAATGGCTGAGCGTAAAAAGCATCTTGCAGATCAAGCGATTGTGACATGTGAAAAACTGATAGATTTCATGAATCAAGCGCGTGCTAATGATAAATCATGTGAAAGAGAACGGTGTATAAAGGCGGGGGAGGAAAATGTAGAGCTGTTGAGTGATATTTTACGTGAAGATGATTCGCTTACGGTTTATCAAAAAATGCGAATTCAAACGACTATATCAGCGCTCATATCTCTGACAAGAAAATTCCAAAGAAGCGGTGCTGGTCGTGCATCGAATAAAGTAGAATGGCATGATACGGAGACGGCTTTTAAGCGACGTATAAGAACTGGATTGGTGCTCAACCTCGGTTACAAGGATGTAGGTGATTTTCTTGATGAAGGAAAAGCCTTAATCATCCCTCAATTGACAAAAACAGTGAAAGAAATTGGAAATCTTAAGGTGAACGTGATTTTCTCGGGAAAATTTCATTTAACGAAAATTGAGGGAATCGTGGAAGAGGATAGAAGTTTTAACACTGCGAGTGAAGCTATTTTTCCCACCACGAATCTCGAGAAATGGTTCAAAGACTTTGTGAAAGAACCTCTGATGCAACAAATTCAAGATCATGAGGGGAAGGGATCTGGATGGAGTCTCAGTGAAATAAGCTATCTCACTGTCAACATAAATAAATATGTACCGCTACGTGGAGGATTGTCAACGTTCGTTTCTTTACCCAAAGATATCCTGAAGAAGCACGCAGTCGTAAATATCATCAATAATGACGAATATTGCTTCCTTTGGTCAGTGGTAGCGGCCCTTTCACCTGCAACGAAGAATGGCGATCGGAAAACATCGTATCCGCATTTCAAGGACGTGTTGGTGTATGAGGGTTTGGAATTTCCAATGACCCTCAAAAATGTGCCGCGATTCGAAAAGATGAACAATTTATCCATTAATATTTATGGTATTGCCGATCCGGAAAGAAGTAAGAAAAATGAGATTGAACCTATTTATCTAAGTAAGCATTGGCCTGATCTATCAATTTCACCCACCATACATTTACTTATGATAAATACCGCCAATGAATTTGACAAAGAGGATGACACTGTAATTCATCACTTTGCTTGGATTAAAAATCTTTCACGATTAGTTTCCGCGCAAATATCGAAGCATGAAAAAAAAAGTTGGATTTGTGATAGATGCTTGAGTCATTTTCAGACTGCAAGTCGTCTCGAAAATCATAAAATTGATTGTATCAATCATAATAACTGTAGAATCGTTCTACCAGAGGAGGGTAAATCGATCATGAAATTCAACAATTTTAAAAACAAGATAGCAGCACCATTTGCGATATACGCCGATCTCGAATGTCTTCTGCGGCCTGCAAATACAAGATGCGGGAAAAATAGCGTCAGCTATCAAACTCATGTGCCTTATAGCATAGGGTTTTATCTTCAATGCAATTATTCCGATGCGATCTCGGGTTATAAATCTTTTCGAAGCGATAACTGCATACAATTATTCGTCGAAGAATTGAAAAAAATAGCTGTCGAAGTAGATGCGCGCTTAAAACAAATCGTAGCGATGGAAGAATTGACGCCGGAGATGAATCGGATTTTTTATTCGGCAACGAAATGTCATAATTGCGAAAAATCGTTTACGCCTGAAAATATTAGAGTACGCGATCATTGTCATTTCACGGGGAAATTTCGAGGCGCCGCTCATCAAGATTGTAATTTAAATTATACAAATTCTCACGTCATCCCAGTGATATTTCATAATTTATCGGGCTATGACTCACACTTCTTGATAAGAGCATTAGCAACAACCTTCGAGGGTTCTATACAGTTATTACCGGTAAACAAAGAGCAGTATATATCATTCACAAAGTTCGTCGACGGTACAATTGTCAAATTTCGATTCCTAGACTCGTTCAGATTCATGCCTGCTAGTATTGACAAACTCGCATCTTATCTACCCAATGATGAGAAACATGTAACGAGAAAGTATTGCACTAGCGCAATGGAGCTAAATTTATTGACAAGAAAAGGTGTTTTCCCTTACGATTATCTCGATAGATGGGAAAAACTGGACAACACAGAGTTACCGACGAAGAAAGAGTTTTTTTCGCGATTAAACGACGAGGAAATCAGTGACGATGGCTATGCTCATGCGCAGAACGTTTGGGAAACATTTAACATCCACACTCTCGGCGATTATTCTGACTTGTATCTCAAATCAGACGTGTTACTGTTAACGGATATTTTCGAAAATTTCCGTCGTAATTGTTCAAGCACGTATAACTTGGATCCGTTGCACTACTACACTGCTCCGGGACTCGCGTTCGACGCAATGCTAAAATGCACCGGTGTAGAACTTGAATTAATCACCGATGTAGATATGCTACTTTTTTTCGAAAAAGGTATTCGAGGCGGTGTTGCACAATGTGCCAATAGATATGCGAAGGCTAACAATCGATTCATGCCTGATTACGATCCCAAAGTAGATGAATCGTACATTATGTATTACGATGTAAACAATTTATACGGCGCGGCTATGAGTCAACTTTTGCCTCGCGGTTCGTTCGAGTGGTTGGAGGATCCGGCGGAATTGGATATACCGAATATCCCCGATGATTCTCCGACGGGTTATATATTTGAAGTGGATTTGGAGTACCCGAAAAACCTTCATAAAACACATAAAGATCTGCCTCTGTGCCCCGAACACTTTGTCCCGCCCATTTCGGGGTGTAAAATACCAAAACTTATGACGACTTTGCTACCCAAACAGAAATACGTGATTCATTATCGTAATTTGAAGCAATATTTGAGTCTCGGTTTAATTCTCACAAAAATTCATCGAACATGAAATTCAATCAAACACCATGGCTAAAACAATACATCGAATTAAATACAGAATTACGAAAAAAAGCAGTCGATGAATTTTCAAAAAATTTTTTTAAATTAATAAACAATTCAGTTTTCGGAAAAACAATGGAAAATCCGCGCAAACATAAAGATGTAAAACTCGTGACCAAGTGGGATGGACGGTTCGGGGCAAGAGCGCTTATTGCTCGACCGACGTTTCACAGCTGTACCGTTTTCGACGAAGATATGGTAATTATAGAATTAAATAGACCGTCGGTTAAGTTTATGGAGCCAATTTACACCGGATTTACGATTCTCGATGTATCAAAAATATACATCTACGATTTCCATTATAATTACATGAAAAATGTATTCCGAGACAACGCGAAATTATTATACCCCGACACCGACAGTCTCATTTACCATATCGTCAATCAAAATGGTTACGAGCGAATGAAGTTGGATATACATAAATTTGACACATCCGATTATCCGATGGAAAACCGGTACGATATGCCGTTGGCAAACAAAAAAGTTTTGGGCCTCATGAAGGATGAAAATAATGGTAAAATTATGACCGAATTCGTGGATCTTCGAGCAAAATTGTATTCCTACATATTTATAGATAAGACGCCGAAAAATGTGAAAAAGCGTGCAAAGGGTATAAAAATGTCTGCGCTAAAAAAAATCACGTTTGATGATTTCAAAAAATGTTTGTTGCATCATGCTAATATAACGAGAACGCAATGCTTGATACGTAGTCGAAAGCATCAGGTTGAAACAATTGAACAACAAAAATTAGCGTTGAGTTGGAATGATGACAAGAGAGTCTTGCAACTTGGTTGTACCGACACTTTGCCCTGGGGATATGAGAAGGATTAAACGGTCGGATGTGTAGAAAAATTGATCTTTTAGAAAATCGAAATGTAAAATATATTCAATAAAAAATCTTTTCATCCGTAACATGTATTTAGTTTTCTCTCTATCTTATACCTTCGTTGAACTCTCGCTCACACTCCCGCCCGCATGCTCGCTCTCTTTCTCTGTCTTATGCATTCGTTTAACTCTTGTCCTCTCTCACCGTCATTGGTAGCCAGGCGCTCATTTACTCGAGAGGGTAGAGAAAACCGTGTTGATGAATCGTTCTTATGTATTCAACTATTGTGGGAACTATCGAAATTCGTTTGGTGTTTAATCAATTGATGCTGAGGAGATTTTTCATATGTATACAGACAAAAATTGAATTATAAGATTACAAAATATATATGCAACATTTTCATGATGGTAAAAATAATTTTATCACTTTTTCCAACATTTTCATGCTTTGCGCATGGTAAAAAGATTTTTTTTTTTCACGATGATTGAGGAAAAACTTTAATTATACGATTTAATAAATTTTGCTTCCTCATAAAGGAAGCTTTGTGACGGTCCGAAATTTTTTTTTCGAGATTTTGATGTCAATAGGCTTAGAATGTCCTAGAACGTCCAGAAAACACATTTGGAAAAAATGTCCGGATGTATGTGTGTGTGTGTGTGTGTGTGTGTGTGTATGTATGTAACCACCCTCTAAAATTCAAACGTTCATAACTCGAGAACGGTTCAAGCTACCGTACTCAAATTTTGCACACATGTGATGCCTTCTAATGTCTATGTAATCTGTAAGTTTCGCAATTATTGACGAACTTGTTCGGCTTCGACAGCGTTTTGGATTTTTCAAAAAATGTCTGTAGCCACGCTAGCGTTCGCAATTTTCGACGTATTCGGCTCAATAGTTTTTTACATATAGAATTGAGTACAAGGACGGTTGGTATTGCATTTGAGCCGAATCCATCAATAACTTTAGATTTTATGATTTTTTGAATTTTTCAAAAAATCAACTTTTTTGCTCTATTTATCGTTAACTTCAACTAATCGAACCATAATTCTTTGCAAGTATAGGATGTCATTGTGCTATAATATATATTAAATTTGGCCGAGATCGGACGAACGGATCGAGTTCTAGAGCAATTAGAAATTTCTAAGTTCCAACCCCTGCAAATTCAAAAACACTTGACGGAACGTGCTCAAATTCATACACACGCCCAAACTAACCGTCAGCTCAAGTTGTTACGAGATTCGATAGCAATTAAACAACGCGCTCGAATTTCGGGACACATTGAATTTTTATATACGTTCGAGTCGGTTTTGATACGGTTGGAAGGATCTACGGACATCCTGTATAAAACAAGCTGCAAGCTGAAACTTGCAATTTGCTTCCCCGGAATTTTCGGTAGTGAACGGAACTTCCTTTATGAGGAAGCCGAAGATAAAAAAAAATAAAATAAAATAAATCGAGAGATGCTTCCTCATAGAAGGATTTCGTGCACTACCGAAAATTCAGGGGAAGCAAATTGC
The DNA here is from genome assembly GCA_963971145.1 of Sussaba pulchella. Classification (NCBI taxonomy): domain Eukaryota; kingdom Metazoa; phylum Arthropoda; class Insecta; order Hymenoptera; family Ichneumonidae; genus Sussaba; species Sussaba pulchella. Next base: position 7,079,663 of record OZ020166.1, read on the forward strand.
AAGTTTCAGCTTGCAGCTTGTTTTTATTCATGATGATTGAATCACTCGGGGAGTGGATAAGTTGAGAATCATCGTTGCTGCAGCCTGCTGTTGTAGTTGAATGAGAACCCGCATCAAATTTCATCTTCCACGCTGATAGAGCAGGCAACGGCAAGCTCCATGCACAGCTTCGTTCGGTCATCGTTGTCATGTTTGCGAACAATGGCATAGGACCACAGGACGCGCCACCGACATATCAACAAATTTATCATGGGAAGTTTTTTTCTGGCCACCTCAATTTCGTTTTGAAAAACAATCATTTGGGTGAAAAAGATCTTTTCGTGTTAAAAGTAGATACCGTGAGAATTCGTTGTACACTCAGAGATTTTTGGAATTTTTTCGTTCAACGCTCATCGTTCAACGTTCGAACGTTCATCGTTCGTCGTTCAACGAAGAAATTTCGATGGTTCTTAAAAAAAATATTTCTTTTATGAAAAATTTCGATGGTTTTTCAAAAAATCATATTAAAATTTATCTTATGCTCATCGTTGTCGTAAAATGCATGTTTTTCCAGCCTTCGCTCTCTTGCAACCCATGCACTTCAGTCTGCTAGCTCGTGCTCTCCGTTCGCTCATCGTTGCGTTCTCTCTCCTTTGTTAACGCTCCAGCTTGCCCGCTCATCAACACGCTTGCCTTTGCGCTCTCTCTCTCTCCCCACGCGCCCCGCATGCTCGTTTAACTCTCGTCCTCTAAAAGATCTTTCCGTGTTAAAAGTAACACATATGATACCGCAAGAATACGTTAAGATTTTTTCATTCACCGTTCGAACGTTCGAACGTTCATCGTTCGTCGTATAAAATGCGTAAATTTCGAAAAATAAAATTTCGATGGTTTTTCAAAAAATCATAAAATGCGTAACTTTCGATGGTTGTTAAAAAATGAAAAATAAAATTTCGATGGTTGTCAAAAAAATTTCGATGGTTCTCAAATTTCGATGGTTAAAAAATGAAAAATTTCGATGGTTGTTAAAAAAATTTCGATGGTTGTTAAAAAAATTTCGATGGTTTTTCAGAAAATGCGTAAATTTCGATGGTTCTCAAAAAATGAAATTTCGATGGTTGTTAAAAAAATTTCGATGGTTCTCAAAAAATGAAAAATAAAATTTTTATTATTTTTCCGGCCACGAATCTCGAGAAATGGTTCAAAGACTTTGTAAAAGAACCTCTGATGCAACAAATTCGAGATCACGAGGCTAAGGGTTCGGGATGGAGTCTTAGTGAAATAAGCTATCTCACTGTCAACATGAATAAATATGTGCCGCTACGTGGAGGATTATCAACGTTCGTTTCTTTGCCTAAAGATATCCAGAAGAAGCACGCAGTCGTAAATATCATCAATAATGACAAATATTGCTTCCTTTGGTCGGTGGTAGCAGCCCTCTCCTTATCAAGATCACAATCATAATAATAACATATAATATAATAATAATAATAATAATAATAATCAACTGACTCATTATCATTTGAAAATGAAGCAACAGCAGATTATTCGTTATTGACTCGTAATACAAGGTTCGAGAAAGCGTCGTAAGATGTTGATGATCAGCTATAGGTAAAAGGAACGTTCAGGGTTCGATTTTTGATAACAGATGGCGGGGCAAGAGGCTGCTGTCGGTAAAGTATAACGCTCATCGTTCGAGCAATAGAGTAGAATGCGCATCGTCCATCGTTCGATCGGTAAAGTAGAACGCTCATCGTCCAACGTTCGATCAACAGATGGCGGGGTAAGAGGTAGATTGACTATAGCAGACAACGCCATCTCCCGGATTCGCAGCGAGACTTGGCGACGCCATCTGAGGCTGCTGTCGGTAAATATTGAGCGGGATCGAGCAGCGGGTAAATAGATTGACAACGCCATCTACCGGATTGGCAGATAACGCCATCCTACCGGATTGGCAGATAACGCTATCCGAGGCTGCTGACGGTAAGGTAGAACACTCAATTGAGCGGGATCGAGCAGTGGATAAATCGATTGACAACGCCATCTACCGGATTGGCAGATAACGCTATCTGAGACTGCCGTCGGTAAGGTAGAACACTCAATTGAGCGGGATCGAGCAGCGGGTAAATCGATTAGCAGACAACGCCATCTACCGGATTGGCAGATAACGCTATCTGAGGCTGCTGTCTATGATCATCGTACGAACGTTCAATCGGTAAAACAGAACCTCAAACCCACCTTAATATCCTTACGATCAATCTTCGAGACCCCTAAACGAGCAGTGGGTAAATCGATTAGCAGACAACGCCATCTACCGGCACTGTCGGTAAAAGAGGGCCCACCCTAAGCCTCACCGTCGGTACAAGAGGGATCAGACACAAACCCACCGTTGGTCAAAGAGAAATCTACCTTACCGACCGGGAAATCTACCTTACCGACCGTCTCAAGGCAGGTCCCCGTGGTAAGTGAGCCAGAACCGGACTTACTATACTACTGGGATCTTATAACCCCGAACCCAATTTCGAATTAGCGAATCGTTTGTCACTTTTGACCACGCGTTAACAAAAGAACTTAATCTTCCTGGTGGCCGACTTACATTTATCGAGATTATCGGCGTTTCCTCTGATAGCGCACTGGCTCCTTGCGATCCGACTGTTTTTTGACTTCCGACGTGTTGTACGATGGACGACGTTGCCCGCCCGACGTCGATACTCGGCTCTTGTATGGTAGGTGACGCGGCGGGCCTCTCGAGTTTTTTGAATTTCTCTGTGTGTTGGTTTGCTGTAGAGGTTTTGTCGGAGGTTTCAAGTCTTTCGACGTTCGCTCTAGGCTTTTTGCTGTTTTGATCTTTTCCTCTAGGTCGATGCCGAATAACCACTCGTCAATTGTCGTGTTAGACAACGTACTCTTCATCGATGTGTTCAAATTGACCAAAATAAGACTCTTTCTAGCCAACGATTCCTCTCGGTGAACTGAGGCAAGAAGCCTACCTCCATCACTCAAATTTTCGAGTAATTCGATTTTTCGTGAATCCTCTATTTTAAGAATTGTCGATATTGCTTTTCCGATAGCCGCGAGACATGCGGCTATACGCTCTTGCTTCTCTACAATGCGCTTATCTCTCTTTATAGCCGTCTCTTGAACAGCAGCAGTGATTTCTGCGTTCAATTTTGGTGGAGAGATAAAAGTGCCATTCTCCGGTACCGGATACTTTTCCAGCAGGGACTTTACCTCGTCTGCTGGAAGTCCTTTCTTGAAAATCTCTGACCAGCGAAGAGCAACATCTTTATGAACCGCCGCAGCATTTTTCTTGTCTATCTCGAGACGAGCCCCGATTACGCTCAAGATTTCCTTCTGAAGTTCCACTTCATGTTCTGGGACGTTTGAGTCCCCCGGAGTCTCACTCTGACCAGTGATCCCCGCTGTTGCAACCTCAATTCCTTGTTGTGTTTCGTTGGAAACGTTCGACACTGACGGATTAACCAAATGTCTCATTTGAGATTCGATTGGTGTGCGATCGCGAGACGGTGAGCGTCTCGAACGGTGTCGTGATGTCGAACGTCCCGAACGATGTCGTGATGGCGAATGTCTAGGACGACGTCGTGATGACGAGCGTCTAGAATGATGTCGCGATGACAAGCGTCCTGAACGGTGTCGTGACGGCCTGCTCCTTAACAACGAACGTCTCGACGATTGACGCGCCAGCGAGCGTCGCGAGGATTGTTGCGACAGCGAGCGTCTCGAAGATTTTGGCGACCGCGAGCGTCTCGAAGAATACAACGACGACGAGCGACTCGAAGAATATCGATACGACGACCGCCTCTGAGGTGTTCCAACCAGCGAATGATCTCGGAATGATTGACGTCGCGAGCAGTGACGAGACGACGAGCGCTTACCTGTAACAATCACAGTTCAAATGCAATTTTTGCATGCAGGCATTCTCGATCTCACTGGGTCCGTTTTCACGACAGGCTTCAGGCGAAACCAGCCGAAATAGCCACCCGAGCTCTGAGGGTCAAACCCAAGCTGTCGTATAATCGTACTATATTCCTTCGTCAAACGAAAGCGTACATTCTGGTAAGAGCCAGATGCACTGTGCATACCGATAAAATCAATAGCACGACCAATTTCTATTGGTTCAGTACGTGGCACGATGCCTTTTCAAAAAAGGTTCGAGTGCCGAAGCGGCTGTCCTGCGAACAGATAAAAAACCGAGGTTAAACCTCTACTTACGCCGCACCCTCCTCTCTCGCTCCAATTTTTCCTCCAATCGTTGAATTCTTCGTCGTAGGTCGCTGTTCTCTTCATCCTCTTCAAAGACTTCCTTCGTATTCTTTTCTATAATTCTTTCTACTTTTTTCTTTTTTTTTTTTTTTTTTTACAAGTGAAGACACTGACACCAAGCGAAAGAATGGAGGTTGATGCGGGTCGCCCATGGCAACGGAAAACCGCAGAACATAGGAAAATTTTGTTTCCTAGCTTTAAATTGGTGGAGACACTTGACCGAAGTGGGGGTACTACATATATGATCTCGAGGAAGAGGCGTGAAATACAATTCAAACTATGAATACACTAAGATGACTTCTTGAATTATTTCATCCTTTTTAAATTTATTTATTTATTTCATTTTTCTTTTTATTTACTAATTTGTTTTGTCCATTTCAAATTTATTAATTTGTTGTATCCTTTTTAGATTCATGAATTGTATTCATGCTTTTTATCAGATTACTTTTTTTTCGTTCTAATTTTTTGTGGTCGATTTCTATTCCAGCAAGGAGATTAAAAAAAAAATTTTAATGTATTTTATCAATTTTATCCATTTGGTGCAACATCGTGAAATAAATAAAATCTGTTTCTCTCGATTTTTTCCACTATTTCTACTTTTGCCACATATATTTTATGGATCAAATAACATAATTGAGTTATCAAAATTAATCAAGAGCATATTGGGCACGGACATGATATGGTTCCGTAGCTGGGTAACAGTTATTACTAAATTCTTCATAAACTATTATTTCATAAACGTTAAAATTTTGATTGAATGTACTAAATAAAAATTACATCCTAGGATTCTTCCAGACTTTACGCATTAATAGTTAAGAAAAACAATTTCAGTCCCCTGTCATCAAGGCACAGGCCTAGGTTAGGGAAATGAAAATAAACAACCTTTCGTATTACACAACAAAATCGAAAAAAACGGCAAGAGTACTATATCCGTGGCGCCGCGATTTGATGCACTTTTCGTATAGAAGACTCCGAATTAAGAAGAAAGACACGAATATAATTTTTTGATATCTCGCTTAGATTTCGAGTTATCGCATTTTTTGTGTTTTATTTTTGTCCGAATTTTTTTTTTCTTGCTCGGTTTCTTTGATGCACTTTTTGTATGGAACACCCCAAAATAAGAAGAAAAAAGAGAATAAAATGAAGGAAATAAATAACTAATAACCCTAAATCCCGAGTACCCAAATAACCTAAATAAATAAATGACCTAAAAAAAATCCGAAATAACCGAAATGAAGGAAATAAAATAACACTAATTCCCCGAGTATCCAAATAACCCGGAGTACCCGAATAACGTAGTAAATAAATGACTTAAAAAATAACTCGAAATAACCGAAATAAGAGAAATAAAATAACCCTAAATCCCCGAGTACCCAAATAACATCGAGTACTCAATAACATAAACGAATCAATGACCTAAAAGAATAACTCGAAATAACCGAAATGAAGGAAATAAAATAACCCTAAATCCTCGTGTACCCAAACAACTTAAATAAATAAATTATCTTAAAAAAATCCGAAATAAATAAAATAAATAACTAGAAACCCTACATCCCCGAGTACCCAAATAACCCCGAGTACCCAAATAACCTTCAGCGATCGCACAGCTCTGTTTGTATCGATTGAACGAAAAAATCATTCGTATATGGGTCATTCCATGTCAAATCAACCAATGGTTGGAATCGACCCCTTCTAATTTCGATAAAATTTGGTAGGATGTTTTCTTAAATTCCAAAACAAAGTTCTACCAAAGGAAAAAAATTCAAAAATTTTTTTTCAAAAGTTATGCAAAATTCAAAACTTCACTACTTCTCCAGTTCTTCAAGTTTATTTTTTAAATATCTCGCAAACTATCATAGCTGCAAAAAAAAGTCATCGGATCCGTTTTAAAGTGCATACTTGAGGCTATAGAAAAAAACATATATAAAAAAAAAATTTCAAAAAATGCCCAATTTGTAGAATTTTGAATTTTTTGAATTCGCATAAATTGACGATCGACATTAAATTTTTAGCTCAATTTTTTTTTTATAATACCTTGTACTAATCTTAAAAGATCCTGAGATTATCAGAATGGTGTTCTTTTTCTTTTCAAATATATGATTTTTTTAATGTTGGTAAAAAAAAATTTTTTTTTTTTTTCATCTTCATGCTAAGTAAAGCTAAGCAATCATGTCATGATGTAATTCTGAGCAGTGAAAATTTTAATTAATGATATAATAATCTAAAAACAATGACAATATTGAAACTTTTTGGTATTAGTTTGAACATCGAATCAGTTAAAAAGTGTTCCACTCCGCCATCTATGAATCTACTGCTAAAGTTTTAATCGAGACATTTACCATGGGTGACCTCCCCAGAGGTCTTTATTTTCCATATTTACATTTCTAGAGATCAGTCAGTTCGTAATTTACTGGGAAACAATACCGAAAGTTGCCGAGTACATTCGTGAATAATATTTTATTACAATAATACTGACTAATCTCTAGAAATGTGAATATTATGGAAAAAAGAGACCTCTGGTGAGTAAATATCTCAATTGAAACCTTAGCAGTAGATACATAGATGGCGGAGTGGGACACTTCTTAACTGATTCGATTTTCAAACTAATACCAAAAAGTGTCAATAATGTTTTTGTTTTTACATTGTTATCTCATTAATTGAAATTTTAACTGCTCAAAATTACAAAATGACTTGATTGCTTAGCTTTACTTAGCATGAAGATTTAAAAACAAGCTGCAAGCTGAAACTTGCAATTTGCTTCCCCTGAATTTTCGGTAGTGCACGAAATCCTTCTATGAGGAAGCATCTCTCGATTTATTTTATTTTATTTTTTTTTATCTTCGGCTTCCTCATAAAGGAAGTTCCGTTCACTACCGAAAATTCAGGGGAAGCAAATTGCAAGTTTCAGCTTGCAGCTTGTTTTATACAGGATGTCCGTAGATCCTTCCAACCGTATCAAAACCGACTCGAACGTATATAAAAATTCAATGTGTCCCGAAATTCGAGCGCGTTGTTTAATTGCTATCGAATCTAGTAACAACTTGAGCTGACGGTTAGTTTGGGCGTGTGTATGAATTTGAGCACGTTCCGTCAAGTGTTTTTGAATTTGCAGGGGTTGGAACTTAGAAATTTCTAATTGCTCTAGAACTCGATCCGTTCGTCCGATCTCGGCCAAATTTGATATGTATTATAGCACAATGACATCCTATACTTGCAGAGAATTATGGTTCGATTAGTTGAAGTTAACGATAAATAGAGCAAAAAAGTTGATTTTTTGAAAAATTCAAAAAATCATAAAATCTAAAGTTATTGATGGATTCGGCTCAAATGCAATACCAACCGTCCTTGTACTCAATTCTATATGTAAAAAACTATTGAGCCGAATACGTCGAAAATTGCGAACGCTAGCGTGGCTACAGACATTTTTTGAAAAATCCAAAACGCTGTCGAAGCCGAACAAGTGCGTCAATAATTGCGAAACTTACAGATTACATAGACATTAGAAGGCATCACATGTGTGCAAAATTTGAGTACGGTAGCTTGAACCGTTCTCGAGTTATGAACGTTTGAATTTGAGAGGGTGGTTACATACATACACAAACACACACACACACACACACATACATCCGGACATTTTTTCCAAATGTGTTTTCTGGACGTTCTAGGACATTCTAAGCCTATTGACATCAAAATCTCGAAAAAAAAATTTCGGACCGTCACAAAGCTTCCTTTATGAGGAAGCAAAAAATAATTTTTTTTTTACGAAAATTCAACAAATTGTATATTTGAAAAAAAAAACATAGTTATAAAAATTTCAGGATCTTTTAAGATCAGTACAAAGTATTATTGAAAAAAAATTTAGCTAAAAATTTAATGTTGATCGTCAATTTATACGAATTTAAAAAATTCAAAATTCTACAAATTTGGCATTTTTCAAAATTTTTTTTTTTATCTATGTTTTTTTCTATAGCCTCAAGTATGCTCTTTGAAACGAATCCGATGACTTTTCTTTGCAGCTATGATAGTTTTATGGCGGAGTGGGACATTTATTACTGTAATAATATATTATTCACAAATGGACTCAGCAACTTTTGTTATAGTTTACTTATAAATCACGAACTGACTAATCTCTATAAATGTAAATATTATGGAAAATAGAGACCTCTGGTGAGGTCACCCATGGTAAATATCTCGATTGAAACTTTAGCAGTAGATACATAGATGGCGGAGTAGGACACTTTTTAACTGATTCGATGTTCAAACTAATACCAAAAAATTTCAATAATGTCATTGTTTTTACATTATTATATCATTAATTAAAATTTTCACTGCTCAGAATTACATAATGACATGATTGCTTAGCTTTACGTAACATGAAGATGAAAAAAAAAAAAAAAATTTTTTTACCAACATTAAATAAATCATATATTTGAGAAGAAAAAGAACACCATTCTGATAATCTCAGGATCTTTTAAGATTAGTACAAGGTATTATAAAAAAAAATTGAGCTAAAAATTTAATGTCCATCGTCAATTTATACGAATTCAAAAAATTCAAAATTCTACACGTCGGGCATTTTTCAAAATTTTTTTTTGATATATGTTTTTTTCTCTAGCCTCAAGTATGCACTTTAAAACGAATCCGATGACTTTTTTTGCAGCTGTGATAGTTTGCGAGATATTTAAAAAATAAACTTGAAGAACTGGAGAAGTAGTGAAATTTCGAATTTTGCATAACTTTTGAAAAAAAATTTTTGAATTTTTTTCCTTTGGTAGAACTTTGTTTTGGAATTTAAGAAAACATCTCACCAAATTTTATCGAAATTAAAAGGGGTCAATTCCAACCATTAGTCGATTTGACATGGAATGACCCATATATAGATTAGGCTGTTATTTTTTTTTTTTTTTTTTACGGGTAGTGAAAAATCTATAGATATCACCCTCAAATACCCAGAAAAAAATTGTCAGCTTAGAGACATTTTTTCTTGAGGTCGCTCATCGCATATTTCGTTTTCCTATTTGATTAACATGGGGAGACCTGGACGTTTTCATTCAACTAAGGATAACTCCGTGAGTACGAAGTTGTAAAACGGCTTCAAAGAGTCTCGAATCTGATTGCAACTTCTGTCGATAATCGTGTTGGTACCGGAAAAAAGTAATACAAAAACCCAAATATTCGAATAATACAAGTGGTTTATCGAATTTTGTTTCTTATGGGTTGAACATCGATCGGATCTTCCTCTTTCTTTCGGATTCTCAAATTCGAAGAATAATGCAAATTTTCACGGTCGTTTGGAGTATATAAATAAATGATATTGTTTATTGCTTATGAGGGTACAGAGCCCTTTTTGCAAGGGGAGGCTTCATACAATTCGAATACAATGCGTCGAAAAAGAACATACATGTTTTCACGCTATGGGCTGATGTTTGAGAATACAACCGTTTACATATCGCAGATCAGTCATTTAGAAGAAAGGCGCGCAGCTTAAGACTATTTGATACAAAATAGAATAACGCTTTAATTGCAGCCGGTTCAGAATTTGTGAGTATCGCTGTATATCGTAGCTCCGGAGTGCTGAAACGTTCAAGATAGAAATTTCTAAAGATACCGTAGGCAGGACAGTTGAACAAAAAATGCGAGATGGTCTCGTTTGCTTGGGTATTGCAAATTTTACATAACTCCTCTGGAGTAAGCTTGTAGGATGATTCATTGCATATGAGTCTGCACACATAGTTATTTGACAGCCTGACTTGTGCCATGGTCCTTATCATTTGAAACGGACAACGCGATAGAAGGTATCCAGCGCATTTGTCACCCAAATGTCTGGGGATGGACAGTGCTGAACATTTAGCCGCCCACTCTTCGAGGTCGCGGTTTTTTAGTGCAGCTTTGTACCGCTCAAAAACAGGTTCCGCTTGACTGGCTAAATACGATGGATCTAATGAGTCCCATATATCGAGGCGGTCCAGCTTGGAGAGAAAATCCTGAAACTGAGCCGCCCAGTTATATTTTATTTTCGGGCTCGACGCCGTCAGAGATATTAGCCTGTTTAGACAGATCTTCGGTAGTCTTGAGTTGTCCATTTTAAGAATACGAATAAACCATGATCACGTTTGACGCATCGCCGAGTAAGCTATTTTGTCAACCCCAAGCTCCAATCGCAGTGCACTGTTCGCCGTGTTAGCAGGTAGCTGCAGAACGCGTTTGTAAAATTCCATCTGTGCGACTTCCAGCACGTCTAAGTAAAGCATCCCCCAAACCGGAACAGCGTACAGAAGTGTCGCACGCACAATACTATTATATAGTTTTACAGTAGCATCCCAGGAATTTGATTTGCTTCTAGCTAAAATTGATCGGCAGGTGCCTGATGCTAGCTTGGTCTTTGCGACCGCGGCCATCGCGGCTTGATAACCTAGCGCCGAGTTTGCAATCGGGACACCTAAATAGACGTAGGACTTGCTTGTAGAACGCCTTCAGTCACCGGTACGCTGTCAGACGTCGCATTACCCACCCTAACTTGAATTGTAGCTTTAGAATACAGGTGTCGCATTATGCGGATGAATTTGGCACTGACACCGAGATTAAACAATTTGGACCACAGTAACGCGTGTGGGACGAAGTCAAACGCTCTTTTGAAATCGACAAACAGACCAAAGACGTTTCTAGAACCTAGTCGTAATTGAAGATGCACCGCAGTTTGGAGGACAAAAATATTATCAGCACATGACCTTCCGGCCCTAAAACCTGCCTGGCACTCAGGTAATAATTGCGCTTGTTCCACCCAGCTTATAAGTCGAGAGCACAAAATTTGCGTGAATATCTTGGTGACGCAATTTACCAGCGCAATACCCCGGTAGTTCGATGGGTCAGCTTTGTCCCCTTTTTTATGAAGCATGAAAAGTTCCACGGACCCCCACGCTACGGGAGTTCGCTCCGTTTCTAATACTTTGTTCAAAAATACTTGGAGATAAAGGAGCCTGTTTCCCGGCAACCCCTTGAAAAATTCATTACTAAGCTGGTCTGAGCCGGGGGCCTTGCGGTTTTTCGCGTTTTTTACACACAAGCACAGCTCTTGGAGAGAGATAGAGCTGTCGAGAACCGGGTCCTCACGCCAAAAAAAGGGTATCATCGACAATTCTTTTCGGGTAGATCGTATCGTAAAAGGCTTGCCACCGTTCTAACGACGGACCGGCCGATGGCACGGAGAAAACCGGTCTGCAATTCTTCACCGTATTCCAAAACTCCGATGCGTTTTTAACATTAGCGATTTTCGAGCGGATTTTTTCTTCGTGCGCCTTCTTTTTACCTATTAGCAGGCCCCGATACTGCCTCTTGCATTGCGGGTATTCGAGCTTATCTGCATCAGTCCACTGAGAATTTTTACACTTCTTAAGTACCTCTTTAACCCGTAGACACCACACTCCCTTTGAGGTCACACACTCACCACACTGGTGCAAATTTGCACTTCGACTTTTCAAAACTTTGTATTTCTTCGATAAATGTATGGAAATAATCTTGAAACCAGTCTTTTTTGGGGTAACAATTCCTTAGCAATCGAATGCAATCATTTGAAAAATTGAAAAATGAAATTTTATTGTCGAAAAATGGCCAAATTAAAGAAAAAAATTTTGAAAACCGGTTTTTTTTTGTAAAAATGTCATTTCAATGATAATCAAGATATCGGCATCGTTCTTGCGCGAAATGTAAGATAAAAAGTCATGTTTTAAGAAAAAAAATAATTTAGAATGGTTGTAAGAAATTCAAGATTTTTTCAGCGTGCCTGAAAATGAGGTAATTTTTTAGGGGGAAAAAACGTCTAAGTCGGTATTTTCGAACGAATTTTTTAATTTTATTCGACAAAATTCTTGAAGTTTAGACGAAATATTATACTTGTGGATGAGTAATATAAAATAGTATGAAAATACTTTAATTGTCGTTCGCAGCGCATTCGAAGCATGCACCTGACCGATGATCGTCGCAGATTCGTCGCCGGCAGGTATGGCATCTCATGCGCGTGTGCTTTGCGTTGTCTTTGTCCCAAAGTGCACACCGAGCACGAGATTCATCTCGAATAATTTTTTGACCACTCACTGGTGGTGGATCCATTTTTAAAATTTTTAAAATGAGGCGCTTTACAGAAAGGCGCAAGGTGCAGCTTTCCAACCGTCGCCTTAACTGTGGCTCTATCAAGCTGTAAGCTAGCTTCTTCAAAAAGTGGTACCGATTTAGTTTTTTATTTGTATCCATCACATTGTAGAGGATACAAGCATTGATTGATGCTTGATTCAACATATTGTAAAAGAATATCTTTTTCGTTGTGCCATCCTGCATAAAAAATAATTATTATTATACTAAAATCGTTAATATTAGTCAATATTTAATTTCAATAATATTCCACTCGATTATGGTCTGATAAACACGATTTCAATATTAGAACAGATCTCACTGAATTAACGTTGTCACCACACTGGTGCAAATACGCACCTTTTCGACGTTCCGGTGCTTGTTCTTCGGAGACAAGTTTCCGACTGGCAACGCTGCTCTGCTTGATGGAAGCGTATACCCATAGACATATTTCCCGTGGAGGGGGAAGGACGTTAGGGCACGCAGGTAGAAAGTTCTGGACACTTGAAATTTTCGTGGGTGCAAATTTGCACCAGTGTGGTGACTACGGGTTAAGAGTATTTTTCATCTTGCCGCAGTCACTGTCAAACCATTTACAATTATTTTTAGGCCTTTGAATATCGTTGAACTTTCTCATCATACCTGCCTTCTCAGCCGCTTCTGACATCGCTCTTACTAGATTATCGTACTGGCTGTCCGTAGAGGAGTTAAGAAAGTCGAATTTTAGCCGGTTTGAAAATAGGAGCTCGTTCGAGAAATCTGTCATATTCTCCGGTACCCAGATCAGCTTCGTGCAAGCGGTTTTTGGAGGATTTTTGGCGGTTGAGACGGCCTCCGGTAGCAAGACCGGGACTTCCAGTGTGAGGCGAACAGGAAAATGGTCCGACAGTGAGACATCCAGGCAAACATTTAAGTCCTCTATCAAGGACAGAGCCGTAACATTTATCCAGATTAAATCTATAGCACTATTTCCCGCAGTATTGCAGAACGTAAATTGCGCAGGATAGTCACCTTTTGTTCTACCGTTTGAAAGCACGAAACCGTTTAAGCACATGAAATCAAGGAGTGCTGAACCTTTACCGTTACAAGTCTTATCATATGAGCGTCGGGAGCTCGCAACGCGGGTGCCCTCTGTAACTTCTTCCGGTATGGTATCACCTTCTCCAACCCGAGCATTAAAATCCCCGCCCACAATTACAATTGCGTTTTCGAATCTTTCCGTTAACTCGGTAAGAGCTGTTTGAAGAAGCTCGAGGGCCACCGTGATATTTAAGCTCGGTTTAAAATACACAGAACAAATAATTACACGTAATGACTCCACTACTATGCTAATAAAAATCCACCACTCTGATGCGTCTAGCACTTCAAACTGTGGTAAGTTCTTCTCAATCAGAATGCCAAGACCGCCACTTGCTCTGCCGACGCTTTTCTCTCTTCTTGCACTTGCCCATGCTGACGAGTAGTTTTCTAAAAAGCCCGGGATCGTAGGACTATTTACCGAGGTCCATGTTTCGCTGAGACAGATAATGTTGGAGTGCACCACATCTGTATATGTTGCAAGGTTATTCAGTCCGTGGACGTTCCAGAATGTCAACGCTAGCCTCCCTTGCGACCCCCGTTTTTTGACTGATTTCCCCCGTTTGACGAAGCTTCAGAAAAGCCGGCGTATGCGTCAGTTTCTCGTGAGGTTTCCCGAGTCGAAATTTAGACCCTACCCTCGGCCTGGTTATTCCTGAATTCCTACGTTTCGTCTGCGGAGTGGGCTAGGGTGACGGAGGGTTTCGCTCAGTAATACTGAATGCGAGCTACAGCCTCCCCAGACTCTGCAAATGGCAGAAAGTGAACAATCAGATTGTTGTAGGGTGGCGTAGGGCGACCCACAGCCTACTTTCAGCCTTGGTCAGCCTACCTACAACCTCCGCTAGCCTACCTACAACCTCCGCTAGCCTACCTACAACCTACGTTACCCCGCTGCCCAGCCTCCGTTACCCCGCTGTACAGCCTCCATTGCCCCGCCGTACAACCTTCGTTACTCCGTATATTCAATGGATATCCCATCCCACGTAGGGTGGCCAGATTATATATTAATTATAAAAAAGTAATTTATTATAGAATATACATTTTTACACAAAGTGAAATTAATAAAATTGATTGACATTAAAAAAAAAAAAAGTCGTCCAAGAATTCGGTATATTCTTCGTAGAATCGCCGTTACGGGCAGTTACGGGGTTCGAACTCACGACCTACGGAACTTGCCTACCTACCTAACCTATCTATCTACCTCGCTACCCACTCGGCTATTCTGACATACGTGGAATCGATGAATTTTGATGGTCTAAAAATGATCCGATCGGGCTCATTTTTGGACACGATTTTCTTGATGGAAGATACTTTGGCGTGAATGTATTTTGATTGACAGAAAAAAAAAGTTTTTTTTTCAAGCCGGCCTAGTGTACATTGACATTTGAAAATTATCATAACTAGTGAGCTCGTTTGCGTTCAAGCGTACTTCGCTGGCATACGAGTCGGTTCAGTTATTTTCGCTTGCTTTGGTCGTTATTATTAATGTTTTGGAATTTGGTGCTTTGGCGACGTACGACCTTGTGTTTATTTTATTTCCTCTTCATTAACGTTTCGCCTGCTCGATTTGGGGCCTCTTCAGAATAACTCTCCTCCTTTTCTGTTATTGTAATTTCCACATATTGGTTACATACATGATAAACAAATTATTTCCACAAAAAAAAAATTTTACAAAAACAATAATTGTTGCTGTGCTCGTTGTTTCCATTCGTTAAGTTTCCTCCAGGTCTTGAAATCATTTTGGACCTCCGATCCACCAAAGCAAGCGAAAATAACTGTTATTACCTGGTGCAAAACTATAAATATGGAGTTCCTAAAATACATCACATGGGAATATGGATCGGAGGTCCAAAATGATTTCAAGACCTGGAGCAAACTCAACGAATGGAAACAACGAGCACAGCAACAATTATTGTTTTTGTAAAAAAATTTTTTTTGTTCAAATAATTTGTTTATCATGTATGTAACCAATATGTGGACATTACAATGACAGAAAAGGAGCAGAGTTATTCTGAAGAGGCCCCAAATCGAGGAGGCGAAACGTTAATAAAGAGGAAATAAAATAAACACAAGGTCGCCAAAGCACCAAATTCCAAAATACGAGGTGTTTCGACTAATTAATAAAGAACTTCGCATAAGTTTTAATCAAGGAATCTCTGTGTTTGAGTAGGCTATATAGAGTTGCCCGGGTTGGAGGAGGTTGGGCGCGGATTGTATACGTCATATAGGCTGTAGCAGATTGTCGGAGGGTATATGAATAGGGCGAGTTAGATTGTGGGAGGCTGGCGCGGAGTGACGGAGAGTGTACCGGAGTCTTCGTGAGTGTAGATGGAGTCGCGGAGGGTGTAGAAAACGTCGTAAGCGATGGTTCAATCCGCAAGTAGGGTAGCGGTAGGCTGGGCGCAGAGTAGAACCGGTGTCGGCATCCGCATGATCAAAGGATTTGGCAGTGACGGAGGGTGGAGGGAGGGTAAAAATTTCGACTCGGGTTTTTCCCTAGGCGCTTCACCGGACTGTCCAACATCACTAGGACGAGGGCTTGTGGAGTTTCCGCAGGGGTGCGGTCTGCGGCGGGTTTGGTTCGAAATCGGAAGCTCCTCTGGTAAATCCACTGCTCTGTCGGTCCCACGGCGAGGAGACATTTCAATCAGCTCGTTGCTCTCTAACTTCATCCATCGACCATTTAGCTGTATCTTTTGGTGGCCGGAGCGAACGAAAGAGCCCTTGGTTTTTTCCTGAATGCCGATCGATCTTAGTTTATTTTGATTACTCGCTCTTCCTTAGACAGGTCGATGTCAATAAAGATATTTCGAGCTCCGAGACGAAATTTTCTTTTCAAAATTTCCTGCTTGTCATTCCATTTTCTCAGTTTCACCACTACTAGGTTTCGAACACTCCTGGGCACCCAAGCCTCAACAATGTCAATAGGAACTCTGAATTCAGCTCTGAGGAACTCTTCGACGTCAGTGGTAAGAGTTTCCGGGTGAAAATTTAAACCTCTGATTACGATGTTGTTTCTGCGTTCTTGGCGTTCCCGAAGCTTCCTGTGTAAGTCGGCGAGTTGCCCGGGTAAGGGCTCCTCAGATGAGAAGGGGTATTTTTGGGTTGCAGCTGAGTTTTCTAGCACAGTTATTCTCGCTTCTAAAGACGCGTTTGATGATTGAGAGGACTTAAGAATAATTTTCTCTTCAAGGAGCTGGAATCTTTTCTCCGTGTTTTTTTTTCTCTTTCTGGGTCGATTTTCACCGCTTCTAGCGTTGTTTTTAGGTGCGCAACTTCCGCTGTTAGACGGTCGTTGTTTGCTGCCATGTCCTGGCGGATAAGAGAAAAATTTCGGTCAGAGGAGGCCCTCAACTCGTTTACCGATTCCAATAACTTGAGGAATAGCGTTGCGTCTTGAAAAGCGCTACCATTTGTTTCGTTTGACTGCAGCAGTGAAAAATCCTGTCGAACCGTAACATCCGGAGAAGCGATCGGACTCAAAGTCTTCGAAGTCCTGGGTGTCGAAAAACTTTTTTTTGATTGATTCGAATCCGAGGAGGCCGAAGAAGCTGGAGAACCTTTCAAATCTTCTAGCATTTCTTCAGCCGTTCTTTTGCGTGTTGGAAGAAAAAAATTATTTATCTGCGGTGTGCCACTGATTAAGTTCTGCAATGCTTTTCTTGGGCGGCCGCGGCTGCGTTTGTCTTCCGGGGTGGAGGTAGCTTAACAGGTTGTTGAGTCAACGTAGCGCCATCCTCAGATGACGGTGATATGGCGTCGGTAAGAGGAGCGCCCGGTTGAGACTCCAAACTATCCCGGTAGGTGTCACCACTGAGATCGTTGAATGGTGTACTTGCCGCTTTCGCGTTGTCCTCCATTTTCGCTTTCCCACCGTACCTTGTTTTTGTGCGTCGGGATTCTAACCTCAATCTCCGAAGAGGCGAGAGATGCCGATTTTTTAATTAGCGAAAGAATATGCTGATCGCACGGAAAACCCGAACAAAAAGACTGAACAGGAATTTTGAACACTGTTACACGATAACATGAACACAGACAGTATATGGGGTATTCCTGGGAATTTCAGCAACTTCGGACAGTTGGGTCAAAATTTTTGCCCCCCAATTTTTTCCATTAATATGTGTTGAAAATAAAGAGACACGTATTTCGGCGTGTTTTATTTTGAGCCCCCACTTTTGAAATACGGTCAAATGAAGTTTTTAAAGTATTGACCACATTCGATCATCCGAATCGATATATCTCTGCAACGGTTAGTGATAACTCAAAAAACCACAGGTATTTTTTTTTCGTTTTTGAACGCTTTATACATTGAAAACATTGACGATTATGTTGCACAAATTCAACAATTATTTATAAACAATTCAAAATTAAAAATAAAATAAAACAAAAAACGCACTTTTAATTTTTGAAATGTATTTTTTTTTTTAATTCCTTGAACAAAAACGAAAATTTAGCCACCTTGAACTTTTTGGGCCGACGCTTCGTTTGGAAGTTATAGATTTTTTTGTCACAAAAAACCCGTAAATTTACGTATTTTATTAGTAAAAAATTGCATGAAGAAAAAAGTACCCTTAATCATTGAAATTGATTTTTTTTCAAATTCCTTGGACAAAAAGAAAAATTTTAAGACCCGGCCGGACTTGGGCCGACGTTTCGTTCGAAAGTTATAGCTTTTATTCTTAACAACCGGGTAAACATTTACGGGTTTTTTGTGACAAAAAAATCTATAACTCCCGAACGAAGCGTCGGCCCAAAAAGTTCAAGGTGGCTAAATTTTCGTTTTTGTTCAAGGAATTAAAAAAAAATACATTTCAAAAATTAAATGTGCGTTTTTTTATTTATTTCATTTTTAATTTTGAATAGTTTATAACTTATTGTTGAATTTGTGCAACATAATCGTAAATGTTTTCATTGTATAGAGCGTTCAAAAACGAAAAAAAAAGACCCGTGGTTTTTCGAGTTATCACTAACCGTTGCTGAGATATATCGATTTGAATGATCGAATGTGGTCAATACTTCAAAAACTTCATGTGACCGTATTTCAAAAGTGAGGGCTCAAAATAAAAAACGCCGAAATACGTGTCTCTTTATTTTCAACACATATTAATAGAAAAAATTGGGGGGCAAAAATTTTGACCCAACTGTCTGAAGTTGCCGAAATTCCCAGGAATGCCCCATATACACTGAGATTGAAGCTTTAAAACAAAAGAGAACACGAGCGTCTTCAAAGGCGTCCGTTACGTTTCCTCGCGGAAACCATCATCGTTTGGAGTATAAATGACAATATATGAAAAAAATAATACTGAAAAAATCAATTCTGTATTTATTAAAATATCAATCCCAGTATTCAGAGGTAATGCGTTTCGCTTCCACATACAGAAAGCTTTGTTTTCGCGAAAAAAAGTTTTTCCCAGATTTTTATGTAGACGACTTCAGAGTGTCACAAAACGTCGAGAAATGACATCTATAAAAAATGTCCGTCTGTATGTATGTATGTGTGTATGTGTGTAACATTTGTTTATCGTTCATAACTTGAGAACGGCTTGAGATATCAAGCTGAAACTTATCACACATGTGTTCGAGGTCCCTCGCTTAATTTAATTTTTCGCAAAATCCATAAAGTTTTTTTGTTTTTACGCGACTTTGAAATTCTTCAAAAATCCATTTTCGGTTTCTAGCTCGCCTAATTCTAGAGATATCGAGCTCAAATTCAGTAGAATATTAAACCATGACAGGGAGATAGTTGTTACTTAATTTAAGAGAAATCCATGAAGAGCTGTTGTTTTAAGCTCGCCCAATTTTCGAGACATCGGACTTAAATTTGGCAGGAAGTTGCACCATTATTCAAAGACGTTTCGACTTAAATTTGGGCAAAATCCGCCAAGTCATTCATGTTTTATGGCGATTTTAAATTTTTCAAAAATCGAGTTTTCTGCTCTAGCCTCCGCAGTTTTTGAGGTATCGGTCTCAAAATTAGTACAGAATTGCACTATTATCAAAAGATGTTTCGAATTAAATTCGGACGAAATCCATTTAGGCGTTTTAATAGGTAGGTCTCGAAATCCCGAATCTCATTCGGCCGAAAACCATCTTCACGCGGTACACGAGCTACGCCACTATATCTATATATACGTTTTCGGCTGAATGAGATTCGGGATTTCGAGACCTACCCGTTTTAATTTCATGTGACTTTCAATTTGTTGGATCTGACATGGAATTGCCCATATATTTATTCCGGACGCGATAGCATAACGAGCGGATTTTAGAAAGAAAAAAGGATGCAAAGTTGAACCTTGCACATTGCTTCCTAATAATTTTTTACATTTGCCAAGTCTTCCTTTATCAGGAAGCCAAAATTGATCGACACAGTTCCTCATAGAAGAAACTCTAGCAAATCTGAAAAATGATGAGGAAGCAATGTGAAAGGTTCAACTTTTTAAAACATATTTCGAAGTCCAGATGTCGAACAAAATAATAAGAATTCGTATCTGAAACTCATAAATCATTTTGCTTCCTCATAGAGGAAGCTATGTGACGGTGAAAAATTTTTTTTTCGAGATATTCATGTCACCATGTTCAGAATGTTCTAAAACGTCCAGAAAACACATTTTTAGAAAATGTCCGAATGTATGTGTGTATGTGTGTGTGTGTGTGTGTGTGTGTGCGTGTGTGTATGTGTGTAATGGACTCGCAAAATTCAAACGTGTATAACTCGAGAACGGTTTCAGCTACAGCCCCCAAATTTCGCAGGCATGTGCAGCTCTATAACCCCTTCTCCGACTATAATTTTGGTCATGATTCAAGGCGTCGCTCGGATTATGCGTCGTTTTCAAATTTCCAAAAAAAGAAAGTACGCACTATAACTGTCGCAAATTTTGAGATATTCGTCTAAATAGTTTTTGACAAAGAGATTTGTATAAAATGTTCGTTGGTATTGCATTTGGGCCGAATCCATCGATAATTTTCGATTTTATGATATTTTGAATTTTTCAAAAAATCAAATTTGTCACTATAATTTTCGTTAACTTTAACCAATCGAGCTCTAAATTTACACGAGTATAGATCATCATTAAGCAATGATATCTGCCAAATTTGGCGAAGATCGGCTCACCGGATCTAATTTTATAGCAACTATAAATTTCGAAGTTCGAACCTCTGCAAGTTGGAAAATATTCGACTGAACGTGCTCAAATTCTTGCACACGCTTGAACCAAATATCAGCTTCATTTGTTACTAAATTTGGTAGAAACCGAACAACGCGTTCGAATTTTAGGACACTTTGAATTATTATGTACGTTCAAGATGACCTCCCAAGATTCAAACGTGTATAACTCAAAAACAGTTTTAGCTACGGCCCCCAAATTTTGGAGGCATGTCGAGCTCTATAACCCCGACTTTAGCTATAATTTTGGTCATGATTCAAGCCGTGAATCGGATTTTGTATTGTTTTCAAATTTTCAAAAACAAGCTGCAAGTTGGAACTTGCAATTTGCTTCCTCGAAATCGTAAGTAGTGAACGAAGATTCCTCTATGAGGAAGCCAAAGATTAAATAGAAAATTAGCACTCATATAAATATCTCCGTTTAATCTATCAGATACAGAACCAAAAAAATGATTCATCATAGAGAAATCTTCGTTCACTACCTACGATTTCGAGAAAGCAAATTGCAAGTTCGAACTTGTTTTTGAATTCGACAAAGCTTCCTCTATGAGGAACTGTGTCGATCAATTTTGGCTTCCTCATAGAGGAAGCTTTGTCGAATTCAAAAAATTATGAGGAAGCAATGTGCAAGGTTCGACTTTGCACCCTTGTTCTTCTATAAAATCGGTTCGTAAACCGATCTAGTCCAGAATAAATACATAGTGAATTCCATGTCAAATTAAAAAAATTGAAAGTCGCATCAAATTTAAACGCCTAGATGGATTTTGCCCAAATTCGATACGAAACATCTTTTGATGATAGTGCGACTTGGTACCAAGTTTTGATCCGATATCTCAAAAACTGTGGAAGCTAGAGCGCGCGCGACGATTTTAAAAAAATTTCTAAACGACATAAAATATGAAGGGTTGGATGGATTTTGCCCAAATTCAATGCGAAACATCTTTCGATAATAGTGCGACTTTGTACTGACTTTTAGCCAGATATCTCGAAAATTGTGGAAGCTAGAGCACTTACGTTCATTTTTGAAAATTTTCAAAATGACATAAAATATGAATAGCTCGATTGATTTCACCCAAATTCAATCCGAAACGTCTCTTGATAATAGTGCAGCTACGTACCAAATTTTAGTCCGATATCTAGAAAATTGTGACAGCTAGAGTGCGCACACCATTTTTTTACACCTTTTAAAATTTCTTAAAACAAAAGCACTGCATGGATTTTTTTCCAATTTAGTGACGAGCATCACCCTGTGGTCGTACAACATTATACTAAATTTGAGGTCGATATCTCTAAAATTGTGGAAGCTAGAGACCAAAAATAATTTTTTGAATTTTTTTAAAAATCGCGTAAAAACGAAAAAACTGCATGGATTTTTCTAAAAATTGAATCATGCTATGCGCCGTGAACCCTCTACATGTGTGACAAATTCCAGCTTGATATCTTGAGCCGTTCTCAAGTTATGAACGCTCAACCAATGTTACGTACATACACACACACACACACACACACACACACATACATACATCCGGACATTTTTTCCAGTTGTGTTTTTTAGATGTTTTGAGACATTCTGAACACGTTTTCACGAACATCTCGAAAAAAAATTTTGTCACGAAAACAAAGCTTCCTCTATGAGGAAGCAAAATGATGTTATCTTTTTCACTGGTCGATATCTCAGCGAAAAATTGTCGTACAGAAAAAAAAATAATCGAATTAAAGGTGAAGATTCAGGCTAACTAAGTGATTGTGTTATTTATTGAGTCAGATGAACATTTTCTCGAGCCCGGGGACCACTTTGAAAAACGAAAATGAAAAAAAAATTTCTTTGCGACATTTATCTTGATTGCGCCATGACCAATGGCCAGGGAAAAAATTCCATCATAAGATTTTAAAACAAGACATGTTGAGCTTGAAAATGCTTTTCCAAATACGACCATTTGTTGCGACGTTACAGTCACGCAAAAATCACGTAAAAAAATGGAAAAATGTTCTGCTCCTTCAATTTTTTGGATGCGTGTATATTAAGGTGGTCCTCAATAACAAAGTCTCGCTCACCACCTTCCAAATGATTCTAGAACATAAAAAAGAAGTTTGGATATATTCTTCAGATTTTTAAATTCACCCTCTGCATTGCCTCAATTCATCCGAAAGTTTTTAAACTCAGTTATGTCATATTTCCGATTTTCACGAGAGAGGTCGAGAAAAAAAATATGAAAAAAATATATATTGTGAAATGTTTGCCGTCCGGCAAACATAACCTAAAAATAAAAATAAAAATCGGCATTGAATTTTTTTTAGGTGTCAAGCAACCGGTAAAAAAATCTTAAACAATATGTATCGTAAAATATGATATTAGAAGATAATGCCAAAAATTTGGTGATTTGGTGATTTGGTGACAGGAATTTTAAGTTGGCGAAAATTTTTTTCGGAAGAAAGACATTTTTTTTTAGGTTATGCAAAAATTTCAGGTTGACTGATTTTTGCAGTAAAGAACCTCGTTGACGTCTATGATATTATATTACATTTTTATCCAAATCGATTGATCCGTGCAATAGTTATTAATGGTTTACAGGGTTTTCTCAAATAAGTACAGTGAAATACGTGAGATCAGTATTGGGCAGCCCCGGAGTACATTTGTACTTGAACTACCGAATAAATACGGAGTACAGTTGTACTCCGTACTGCGGGAACGGGGGAGTACGAGTACAGTTGTACTCCGTACCTTGTACTTCTGAAGTACAAATTTGCCCATCACTGGCTGGGATGTTTCACTTTCATTCCTTACGGGTAAGAGAAGACGGAAGCCACTGACAATCGCAAACCTCCTATTTTTAGTTTCAAATCGCAATGAAATCGGAAATATCACATAATTTTTTATTTCATTTTTAAATAAAAGACCCGATTTGGAAACCTCTGTAAAAAATTCATAACTCTTGAACGGGTTAACCGATTTGGATGAAAAATTCATATGCCATAGACATCACCGAAGTTCTTTACTGGAAAAATCAGTGATCCTAAAATTTGGACCTAACCTTGAAAAACAATGCTTTCTTTCTTTCAAAATTTTTTTTCGCTAACTTCAAATTTGTGAACAGTCACGAAATTTTTTCGTTACTTTCTGACATCAATTTTTCCGATGTATTTTTCTTCTAGATTTTGTTACCGGCTGCAGGACACCTAAAAAAAAATTCAGTGTCGAATTTTTTTAGGTTATGTATGCCGGACAGCTGCCAACATTTTTTGGTATTTTTGTTGTATAGTTTTTCATGATATACATTTTTTCCAGACCTTTTCCCGCCATCGTTTTTGTATTAAACTCGGAAATATGATATAAATGATTGCAAAGACTATTAAATGAATTCAGGTGAAGCGAAGGGTGAATTGAAAAGTCGGAAAAAAAATTAAAACTTATTTTTCATGGTTTAGAATCATTTGGAAGGTGGGGAGTGAGACTTTTTTTTTAGGCCACATAAGGACGACCTTAGTGTATATGTTACGGACAAAGCCCGATGTCGGGTAGACTGCGATCCACCCGGTTAATTTGGTCTATTATTACTTAAGTTATTCGTTTAGGTTATTTATTTATTTAGGTATTTCGGTTATTTTGGTTATTTAAGTTATTAAGGGGTTACATCTAGTTAGAATTTTTGAAAATATCAATTTATCGTTTTCGACGGATTCTTATAGTATAACCTCTCAAAAATATTCTCTGAAAATTTCAAGTCGATCCGTTCAAAATTGAGGGACTTACAGGTAGGTTGCGCGAGCCGCGCGACGCAGGTAAAGTACTGACGTGAAACTTTAAACGCGTTTTTCTCAAAACTATGTTTTCAAAATCGGTGATCAAGATTTCTCGAAAACGGCTGAACCGATCAGTCTCAAATTTTAACACAACCTTTTTAACTAGATTTTTTAGTAATTAATCAAAGATTTTTTTTCTCCGATAAATATTTTCCATTTTATAAACAATTTAAGGCTTAAATTTTCGTTCAAAATCGAGTCTTTTATTTTGAGAAGTCGCCATTTTGTCAAAAATTATTTTTTCGCTAATTCCTTCTATTAAATACTAGATAATGTATTATATTAACGAAATTTATTTGGTTTTTTCATTTCAGATAATCCGGTCCAGAGATATCGTGATCACCGCAAAATTGGTTTTTTTGCGGAGCTCTAGGAGATCGGCGATAGCAACATTCGCGATGATTATTTTTACAAATAAAAAATATGTAAATATATTATAAGGTTATTATAATATGTACACCAATTTTCAAATTAATAAATTGAATAGTCTGCGCGAAAAAAATTCTTGAAAATCCGTCTTTTTAAAGCCTTCTAACTGTATGTAAGGCCTTAAGGTTATTCGGATAATCGGAAATTGTACACGTAACGTTTGTAGCCCGAACCGTGTACAACATCCGATTGCTCGAAGAACTTAAATTAAAAAGTAACCTAAATGCGACTAGCCGAACAACCTAAATAAATAAATAACCTAAATCAATGTATTTTTTGAAAAGTTGAACCTTGCACACTGCTTCCCCATCATTTTTACATTTGCCAGAGTTTCCTCTATGAGGAACTGTGTCGATCAATTATGGCTTCCTCATAGAGGAAGCTTTGGTAAATGTAAAAAATTATGAGCAAGCAATGTGCAAGGTTTAAATTTGCATTCTTTTTTTTATCTAAAGTCCGCTCGTAATGCTATCGCGTCCGGAACAAATATATGGGCAATTCCATGTCAAATCTAAAAAATTGAAAGTCACATCAAATTAAAACGCCTAAATGAATTTCGTCCAAATTTAATACGAAACATCTTCCGATAATAGTGCAACTCTGTACCAATTTTGAGACCGATACCGCAAAAACTGCGGAGGCTAGAGCACGAAAATCGATTTTGAAAAAATGTATAAACGCCATAAAATATAAATGGCTCGACGGATTTTGCCCAAGTTCAATCCGGAACGTCTTTGGATGATAGTGCAACTTTGTGCCAAATTTGAGTCAGATGTCTCGAGAATAGCGCGAGAGAGCGTACAACGATTTTTGATACCTTTCAAAATTCTTTAAAACAGCTTTGTATGCATTTCTCTCAAATCAACTATCTCTCTGTCATGGTTCAATATTCTACTGAATTTGAGCTGGATATCTCTAGAATGGGGCGAGCTAGAAACCGAAAGTAGATTTTTCAAGAACTTCAAAATCGCGTAAAAAAAAGAGCTTGAACTATGGAACTATAGATTTTGCGAAAAATTAAATCACGCAAGGGGCCTCGAATCCTTTACATGTGTGATAAATTTCAGCTTGATATCTCAAGCCGTTCTCAAGTGATGAACGATGAACAAATGTTACACACATACACACATACATACATACAGAACATTTTTTCTAAATGTCATTTCCTAAGGTTTTGGGACATTCTGAACACGTCTACATGAGAATCTGGGAAAATTTGTTCTTCGCGAAAACAAAGCTTCCTCTATGAGGAAGCAAAAATTAAAAAAAAAATTAAATATATTATAAAAAATGAAATAAAAATGAAAAGATAATAATAATAATCATCAAATATAAAAAAAAAGAAATTTAGATAGGTAGCTGGTTTTGGGTATTTTGGATTTTTGAGTACTTCGGACTTTACCCGGGTAAAGTCCAAAACGTGTCGATTTTATTCGGACATATATAGTTTCCAAAATTTTTTTAATTAATTCTCACTTTTCAAGGTTCACTCATTCGCGACTGAAACTTGGTCTAACTATTACACGTGTTGGTTGTGACTAATGCAAAATATAACGGCAATATTAACGTCATTAAAGCGAGCGGTATGGAAGCGTTCTTTAATTCAGAACATAAAGAAAAGAAATAGCGGAAGTTAAGCCAAATTCGAGACTGCATTTTGTAATGGTCACCCATTTGTCAGTGAAAACAAAATCCTGCATGCTACTCTAAATTTTTTTCATACTGGTCAATAATCCCTCTACATTTTTTTCTGTTGTAATCAGTTTTTAGAGTAGGACTTCTCATCATCAGGCACAATTTTTTGAGGCATCATTTTAGATTAGTCGAAGATATTTATCCGAAAACTATAAAAGAAAGATTAAACATTTTTTTGTGTAGGGCATATATTGTGGGGCATTCAAACGAACAAAAAGTACAGACCGATGATTTATCTTATTAATTAGAAAAAGTGATTCCAAATGCTTTCATTAGCGAATGATCGAGGATTATAATTTCTATTGGATATTGGTTAATATCCATCATGGAACAATCATGCGTCAAAATTATTCATAACTTCGGATAAATGTAAAACTTTTGTGGTTCCGCAATAATTAATCAAAGTTATTTGTTTTAAAAAGTGCTTAAAATACGTTTTTATTACATTAATGCCGATCCTTGCGTCCGGCTAGAATGTTAGGATGCTATTTGATGAGAAAACATTATTTTAGTATGTTTGTGTCGTCTCGTTCACAATTTGCGAAAACGTCAAGAAAACACGTCCTGGAGAAAAAGTGAAATCTGCAAAAATTGCTCTCTTTGCGAGATGTACTGCGATGCACAAGACCCTTTCACGACGAGGTTGTTTAAAACAATGCTTACTTTCTCATAGAAAAAATGCGTCAATTTTGTTAAATATAACGAAATAAGAAGTTTGCAAGTTTCAATTTTTTATAATGTGTTTTCTGAAGATTATGGCACAAGATGAACAGGTTAAGATAAAAATCATGCGAGAAAATGTCTTCAGCAGCCTGATCGTAATTACGTCACCTTAAATTATATAATATATTTGAGGTAAGGTAATATAACTTGTCGATTCAAAAAATTATCAGATGACACTTAAGAAAAATAATTGAAAATCTTACTGAACACTTTCCAGGTAGGTACTGACCCTTGAATTCTTCAAAAATCTGACTTCGCACAGCACTGCGGAACACGAATAAAAAGTTTGTTGCTCGACGCTCGAACGCTTTGGTCTGTTAATCAAAAAGATGACAGCCAAACGAGTGGTAATAAAATCGTTTATTTCATTCGCCGTTGATGCAAAACGTACATGAAAGGAACCAAAGGTCATTCCGATAAATGACGAACTTTGACCCTCTTATTCGTTCTCAAAACCCACCGACTCGTGGCAATGTATGATCGCGGCTATATTTAAAACTGTTTATGCAGTTCTCTTCCCCGTATTACTATTCTTCTTCGATAACGAATTTTTATTATCCCGAATTATTGACGCCATCGATTTCCTAACTTCATTATTGACGCAGCATTTCTTTTTTGCGTTTTGAAAAAGCTGATTTTTTTTCTACTATTAATTTTTTATGAGCCTTTATAAGTCTATAAGCCCTTAAAAGTAAGCAGGTGAATTTTTTTCACGGACACGCTGGAAATTTTACTAATTATGCGGCATCATTTGATTATTCTTTGTTTGTTCGAGATTGTGCGCTCGGTGTCTGACGTTTTTGAGTTGATAATTTTTCTAAAATCTTCGAAATGAATGTTGAAGCATGGAGTTTGCCGAACTGTTTATTAGTAAGCAATGAATCTTTATTCAATAAAGGCGTAAGGCAGTATCTATTCGTTGCGATTGAAAATCGATTTTTTAAAAGTTATTCGAAAAATTCTTACCGTCCCGCTGGTTGTGAATGTCGGACGGGCGGCGATTTGGTTTGCGACTTCGGAGCTTAAGCGCATTTTTCCCGAAACAACGTTTCTACAATTGGTTTCCACGATATCTTGGAAACTAATAGACGGTTTCTAATAGACATGCTGGGCAGCGCATGTTGTGTTATAAAATTCTCTGTCCTTCTAACTCGGATTTTGCAAATATCATGAAAACATCGTTTTTTAGGGCAAATTGCAAAAATTCAAGCCTCAAATCGATCGGACTATATGATCGCTATTTTATTTTCATGGCAATCGTTTTATGATTTCAATTTACATGAGAATAGCGAGTTCTCTGAGCAATTTGACTTTTTTCCTTTCCGGAACTGGCCCTCAAACTTCTACAAAATCCGATCCCCTTGATCGACCTCCACTAAATTTGATAGATAGTACAGTTGAAGAATGTTTCATACCTGCACCGAATTTGAGTTCAATAGTTCGCAGCTGACGTGAGTTAGAACGGAACTTACATTTTTCAAAAAATTCAAAGTGCTATGAAATCTGAAGATCTTGATGAACTTTGCCCAAATTCAATACCAAACATCCGTGAACATTATTCTAATAGTGAAGAACTTCTTAGACCAATAACTCAAAATTTGCGGCCGCTAGAGTAATCGATTAATATTTGTTAATTGATTATTTGTTGATTAATATTATTAATAATTGTAACCGACATTTTTCGGAAATGTCATAACGCTGTCGAATCCGAACGGCTCTGCAAATTATTGTAAGCATTACAGATGAGAGAAACGTTTTGAGGTTGCACATGTGTGCAAAATCTGGACGCTGTAGGTTAAACCGTTTTCGAGTTATAGACTTTTGAATTTTGGAAGGCTGGTACATGCTCACATACCTGAGGATCTGTTCTGCAAATCTTAGTTGCGTATGTTTTGAGACATTTTAAACGTATTGATATCAAAATCTCGATGCCAACTTTCGGGCCACAATATATTCGTAAAAGGCTATAGGGGGATGAGCACGGGTAAAGTGCCACCACGGCAATTATTGCCTATATTTTTTTTATTGATACTATTTACATAAAGAACAAGTTGACCAAGTTTTGATCCTCGAAAAGTAACCCTTAAGAGATAGGAATTCATTTTAAAAATTTTGGAAAAAATGTATAACTTCTGGATGGGTCAACAGATTTGGATGAAAATTTAATGTGTCATAGATGTCACGGAGGTGCTCCATCACAAAAATCGATGAACCTATAAACCTGACATAACCTGGGAAAAAAATGTCTCTTCTTAGAAAATATTTTTTGGTACCACCGAATTTTAGTACAATCACCAGTTTTATTTGTGACTTTCTGGAGTAGTTTTCCACGATATTTACTTTCCCCATATATTGTTTCGACCTGCGTGACGCCTAAAAAAATTCAAAAGTCGATTCTTTTTTCATAGGTTATATTTGGCGTACAGTCACCAATTTTTCTTTGTAACTTTCTGGCATAATTTGCTACGATATATATTTTCCCCATATTTTTTTCGATCTGCGTGACACCTAAAAACAAGGGTGCAAAGTCGAACCTTGCACATTGCTTCCTCATAATTTTTTGAATTCGACAAAGCTTCCTCTATGAGGAACTGTGTCGATCAATTTTGGCTTCCTCATAGAGGAAGCTTTGTCGAATTAAAAAAATTATGAAGAAGCAATGTGCAAGGTTCGACTTTGCACCCTTGTTCTTCTATAAAATCGGTTCGTAAATCGATCTAGTCCAGAATAAATACATAGTGAATTCCATGTCAAATTAAAAAATTGAAAGTCGCATCAAATTTAAACGCCTAGATGGATTTTGCCCAAATTCGATACGAAACATCTTTTGATAATAGTGCGACTTTGTACTGACTTTTAGCCGAATATCTCGAAAATTCTGGAAGCTAGAGCACTTACGTTCATTTTTGAAAAATTTCAAAATGACATAAAATATGAATAGCTTGATGGATTTCGCCCAAATTCAATCCGAAACGTCTCTCGACAGCTACAGCCAAATTTTAGTCCGATATCTAGAAAATTGTGACAGCTACAGTGCGCACACCATTTTTTTACACCTTTTACAATTTCTTAAAACAAAAGCGCTGCATAGATTTTTTTCCAATTTTGTGACGAGCATCACCCTGTGGTCGTACAACATTATACCAAATTTAAGGTCGATATCTCTAAAATTGTGGAAGCTAGAGACCAAAAATAATTTTTTGAATTTTCTAAAAATCGCGTGAAAACGAAAAAACTATATGGATTTTTCTAAAAATTGAATTATGCTATGCGCCGTGAACCCTCTACATGTGTGACAAATTTCAGCTTGATATCTTGAGCCGTTCTCAAGTTGTGAACGCTCAACCAATGTTACAGACATACACACACACACACACACACACACACACACACACACACACACACACACACACACATACATACATACATCCGGACATTTTTTCCAGTTGTGTTTTTTAGATGTTTTGGGACATTCTGAACACGTTTTCATGAACATCTCGAAAAAAAATTTTGTCACGGAAACAAAGCTTCCTCTATGAGGAAGCAAAAGGGTGGAAAGTCGGAAGCTTTGTTTTCGTAAAACATTTTTTTTTCGAGATGTTCATGAAAACGTGTTCAGAATGTCCCAAAACATCTAAAAATCACATTTCGAAAAAATGTCCGGATGTATGTGTGTGTGTGTGTGTGTGTGTGTGTGTGTGTGTGTGTGTGTGTGTGTGTGTGTGTGTGTGTGTGCGCGCGCGTGTGTGTGTGTGTGTGTGTGTGTGTGTGTGTGTGTGTGTGTGTGTGTGTGTGTGTGTGTGTGTGTGTGTGTGTGTGTGTGTGTGTGTGTGTGTGTGTGTGTGTGTGTGTGTGTGTGTGTGTGTGTGTGTGTGTGTGTGTGTGTGTGTGTGTGTGTGTGTGTGTGTGTGTGTGTGTGTGTGTGTGTGTGTGTGTGTGTGTGTGTGTGTGTGTGTGTGTGTGTGTGTGTGTGTGTGTGTGTGTGTGTGTGTGTGTGTATTAGACTGGTCCTTATTTGGTTTTGAAAAAAAAATCCATGCTGGATCCCCTCCAATCGGTTAAAAATCCCGAAAAAAAAATTCCCTAATTTTTTCAGATTTTTATTTCACTCCTTTCGTCTCCCTATCTTAGGGTGAAGTTTCAAATTGAGGATAGTACGATATTCATGACGCCGCGATTTGATGCACTTTTCGTATAGAACACCCGAAAATAAGGAGAATAACAAGAATACCATTTTTTTTTATCTCGCTTAAATTTCGAGTTATCGAATTTTTTGTATATTTTTTTTCGAATTTTGTTTCTTGTTTTTTGTCCGGTTTTTTCGATGAATTTTTTGTATAGAACACCGTAAAAAAAGAAGGAAAACAAGAACAAAATTTTTCGATATCTCCCTTAGATTTCGAGTTGTCGAATTTTTTCGGTTTTATTTTTGACTGAATTTTAAAATCGTAAAAATTAAATCAAAAAAATTCGATAACTCGAAATCTAACCGATATCGAAAAATGTTGTTCTTGTTTTTCCTTTTTTTTTAAGGTGTTCTATACAAAAAGTGCATCGAACAAACCGGACAAACAACAAGAAAAAAAAATTCCGACAAAAATATCACACAAAAAATTCTATAACTTGAAATCTAAGCGAGATAAAAAAAAATGTATTT
>OZ020166.1:7116596-7219096 GCA_963971145.1 Sussaba pulchella
ATCTCGTGACTGGGTAACTGTAATACCCGTTCAACTGTTGAATCAAAAATTAAGATCATATCTTGATTCCAATTGCAACCGATAATACTCATATTGGTGGAATGCGTTATGAGAATATACGCTAAAATGACCAAAGGAAAGCATACATAGTAGATTAAAATAGATCGAACGTGAAATATTCATCTCCGAGAACGAGATTTCGAATTCCAACGGATCGATTTTATTCAACGGCTTGGGCGGTTACGCTTGGCATCCCTTCGCCCCCACTCGCCCGCGCCGCGCCTTATCACCGCGGTGATGCTTCGGATCTTCCCGAGTAGAAAATGAAATAAGGCGCTAATGGGGTCATGATGAGGAAAGCCTGATCGATAACAAGGGCCGGGTCAGGCAGCCCGACCATGGCCTCATCATTTGTGTAACGCACATGTTGTGCCGTACCCTTATGTTTCTGGCCCGATCGGGGAATGATCGGGCAACCTTATCAAAGAATGATCAGGTACCCCGATCATTCCCCGATCGGGCCAGAAACATAAGGGTATAACACGACATGTGCGTTACACAAATTATGAGGCCATGATCAGGCTGCCTAATCCGGCCCTTGTCGATCAGGCCTTCCTCATCATGACCCCATCAGCGCCTCATTTCGTTTCGTAATCCCGGTGCTGCTCCTGAAAGCGGACTGGGATAAAATGATTGACAACAAAATTTATTCCGCGTCGTTTATTTCATAACTCATCTATGTTTTTAACACTATCACGCCAAGTCAGTGACCGAGCCAGGTAGTTGCGTCAGTCAGGTACGTATAACATGGATAACAATTATCCATATTTTTAATTATATTACGCTGTCAGCTACCAAGCCAAGTTGTTGCGTCAGTTAGGTACGTAAATTTTTTTAAGGGAGTAGTATTTTTACTACATCACAGATCATGTTACTTAATTTTAAAAGGATAACTTATTGGACGGCTTATGAAGCACTTCTCGGTTTGGTGTTACGGGCCCGACGGCATCCAACCCAATCCTTTACGTTGTTGAACACAGATCTTACTGCCAGTTGAATTTCAGCCTTTGTTCATTTCGGAGTCCCCTTATCATCGAGGCCAGTCTTTTTCAAAATAGCAGCTGGAAGGAAAAGACAGAAAATTATTTACATAAAAAGGTGAGCAATAATTTGATAACAAGTGCCAGAAAAGAAACATACCTTCAATACAGGAGTACAATTGTGTTTCTTTAAATATTTGTTTTCCCTTTGTCAGTTTGACCGCCGTGAACCCTTTCGCAACGTCCTGCGACAAATATGTGCGTATTATGTTGGCCATCGATCGAGCCAGAGTCGTATTTTTAACGTAGGAGCATTGAACATCCCATTTCTGTGAAAAATACATGATGTTACTATTGAGAGAAATATTTAGGCGTAATGGATGTCATGTTAGAGAATAGATTTTATATTTACTTACAATTCTTCGATAGTAGGCCTCGTCGTCTTTCAGTTTCTCTTCGAGAAGCTGAAATTGTTCGGGCGTCGAACAGAGAAGCACCATGTGCGTGTCTTCCAAGGCACGGTCCGTCTCGTCCATAAACGAAGGATCGTTGTTCGCACACCCTGAGGTTTTTACCATCGACGTCAAGGCTTGAACGCGGTTATTTAAATCGACACACGTTGAATTCAATCGACTTATTTGGTTGCTGAGACGGTCCAGACGCGATATAATAATATTCATGTTGGAATCTGGGATGAATTCGAATATCGGAAGACAAATTATACATTTCTTAAATACAATTAGAGTTAACATGTAACAGAAAAAAATTTAGTAAAATTTTTATTACGAGTGTAAGTTTTTTATTGATCGTCAAGCAATAATATTAATTTTGGACGATGGAAGATGAATTTTATTTTGACATTTATATAGCATACGACGTTCTATTACTCTCTCTCATCCTTATTCGACACACACATTCGTACACACATACCAATGCAATCACGTTTTTCTCGACGGCCACGTGGTCCAAGGAAATCGTGTCTTCGTGAGACATTCGTAAATACAATTAATTAGTTAAATTTCCGGATAAACGCCTTGCCAATGTGGCAACGAAAATTCGTACAACAACGTATACTGATATATTTGAAATCAAACACGGATCACCCTTGTCGAATAATATACAAAAAAACAAGATGCGAGTGTCGTGCGATAGATATATACGTATATATTAATATTCACAATTTCTTGTACTCATCTTTAATTTGATGACGTATTCTCGGTGGCTCTTTCGCTTGTCCCCGAGAACCCCCTCGCTGCGATGCACGGTGATCCGCAGATTTTCAACCCCTTGAAAAGCGTGGTCGTGTCGAGTCCTTCTGCAGCAGAACGTGGCCGATATGGGGAAGAGAAGATCTTGTCGTCGGAGCGTGTTGATAGAGCGAGGTTCTCGGAACGAAAGAGGGCGAGTCTTCGCGAAATGTTCCCTCGATCCCTCATCGAGATCACTTGTCATGCGCACTTGTTTTTCGTAGAATTACGCACGCGCTAGGTGGGCTAAAGACCCGGCGACCTTGTGCTGTACGCGCGATCGATGATCGATAATCATCGATCATGCGCGTGTCATTTCGCGGTATAACGCATGCGCGGGGCGGGCAAAGGTCACGGCAGACTCGTGCACCTTACAAATCCCCCCCTTTTATGCGACACGTTTTTTCGACAACTTTAAGCATAAATCACCCCGAGACGAGTTTTAGTGACCATTCATGATTGAGTCGATCTGAGCGAGGACCCTTTTATCCACGTCGATAGTATTCGCTACATTTCACTCATTCATCCATCCGATTATACACATTTTTTTTTTTTTTTTTTTTATTTTTTTTTTTACAATATACATAGAACATACTTATGTCATCCCATCGCCATTTTTGATCCGTCAATCACGCTACAATTTTATTAATATTTCATTCCAATAGTCATGCCTACATACATTATTATAAAACAAATTTTTGCCAATTTACATTCTTACATTTCTTTTTTAGTCTTTTACGAATGATATTCCGCTAATTGTCGATCGAGAGAGCCTGGACAAATTACCGTTAGCTTTTACTTTGTTGATTTATATTTTACTTGTAATACTTTCGGAGATTGAGACGATTATAAGTCCCGATTTCTACTGTTTCATTTTCAGGACTAACTAATAAAAATGCGTTTTCACCAATACGCCGAGATATTTTATACGGGCCTTCGAAGAGATGGAAAAACTTTTGGGTTACTTTATCCAAAGCATTGGACAGATGCCTTACACGTAATAATACCAAGTCACCAACAACCAATTTTACTTTTGATATTATTTTTTGTCCCTTTTTCCTTCTTTCGAAGCTCTTTTTCAGGTTTTCTTTAGCGAGCATTATTATATATTTATGTGACGATTCTTTATTTTCGGGAAATTTCACGAGTTTATGGATTTGATCTTGAACAGGTTTACCGAAATGTAACTCCTGAGGGGTCATTTTGGTGCTTTGATGGACAGTGATATTCAACGTTTCCTCGATTTGAGGTACGAATTCCGCCCACTTCGTATGCTTTTCCGAACACAATGTCCTAAACAATCTCCCCAGTTCGCGCATAACCCGTTCGGTGGGATTAAATTGCGGATGACGAATTGGCTACCATGATCCGATAAAATGCGTTTTGGCTTTCCAAATTTTGGTACAAAATTTTCCATGATTTTCTTTACGCATATTCGAGCTGTTGCTTTCTTTATTGTATACAAACTGACATATTTAGAAAATGCATCGATCATTACGAAAATATATTGGACGCCCCCTCTACCCATCGGAAGCGGACCATAAAAATCAACCGTCACTAACTCATTTGGTCCATCCGATTCAACAAAATTGTATTCACCCTCCATTGAGATCGTCAAATATTTCACGCGTTGACACATCTCGCAGCAGAGAACAAATCTTTTCACCTGACTAGCCATTGCCCTCCAATAATAAAATTGTTTCAAATAACTCAACGTTTTAAATACCCCCGGATGACCCAATTTCGTATGTATCGCATCGATTATCAAGACATGCAATTTTTTAGGTATCACGATTCTCCATCTTTCGCTATCTTTTCCCCGATGGAATAAGATGTTTTCGTAGATGATATAATTCAACTCCCCCCCTATCTTCTCACACGCATCGATGATTCGTTTCAAATTCAAATCATCGTGCTGTAATTCACTCAACGATTTTAGATTTTTAACGAGCTCCACATCATAATTTTTCTTGGCCATAATGAACAACGATGTATCAGCATTGTCTTTATTCGGAGCGAACCATCGACTCAATGAAGATATCAAAAGGGTTTCCGTTTTTTCTTCGGTGAATTTTCCTTCGGGGTGTCGACTAAAAAAATCTGCGACCGCGTTATCGATACCTCGACAATGACTAACCGTAAATGAATATTGTTGCAGAAGCAAAATCCAGCGAGTGATTCTAGCATTTTGAAATCGTGCCGATTGTAAAAATGTGAGACTGTGATGATCGGTGATAATTTCAAACTTTTCTCCTATCAAATATGCCCGGAACTTTCCAACAGCATATATGATAGCGAGAAGTTCTTTTTCGGTCGTGGTATAATTGACCTCACACCGATTCAAGCACCTACTAACAACATCAATCACATTGTGGTCACCGTTTTCATCGATTTCATATAATATTCCCGCTATTCCATTATCACTCGCATCAGTTTGAAGTTTAAACGAAGTTTCGGGAATTATGTGCTTAAGGGTAATACAATTGCTGAAATTTATTTTCATCTGTCGAAACACGAGGCTATGGGCGGGTGTCCAATCCCAATGTTGATCTTTGGTTAATAATTTTCTAAGTAAATCGACTGACTGACTATGTTTAACGTTAAATTTTCTATAATAGTTACAGACACCCAAGAATTGTTGCAACTGTCTCTTGTTCTTTGGGTCTTCGAACTTGAGTATTACTTCGAGTTTTTGCGGTGATGGTGTTATACCCTTTGATGAGACATGATAGCCCAAAAACTGTACACTTTCTTGAAAAAATATACATTTTGATAATTTCAACGTGAAATTATATGCGACCAATCGCTCAAAAATACATGTCAGTACTTGAACATGTTTTTCAAACGTATCGGTGCCTATCAGTATGTCGTCAATATAACAAGATGTGTTTTCATTGAAATCATCCTTCAACGCAAAACTCAATGATCTTATGAATCCGCTACCTGCAGTTTTGATTCCGAATGGGACTCGACAAAATTGATAAATATGAGAGTTGAACAAAAATGCCGTGTATGGCCTCGAGTCTTTATGCAATGGAACTTGCCAGTATCCATTCGTCAAATCTAATTTAGAGAACCACTTTGCCCCGTGATATTTTTGCAATAATTCTTGTATTAATGGTGGTGACTCCTGGTCATCCTCAATGATTTTATTTAAAAACCTCGCGTCAAGACAAATTCTAACACTCTGATCTTCTTTTCTCACGATGCGTAGGGGATTACAAAACGGACTGATACTTCTTTCGATTATTTTATTTTTAATCATTTCTTCAATAGCCTTGCTTGTGGCTTCTCGCAATTTAAATGGGATTGGGTAAGTATGACGAATATTGGGTCGATTGGTAGTGAGCTTTAAACGATGCTCATAACCCTTCGCGCAACCGGGTTTGTCCGAAAAAAGAAACTGATATTTCTCTAATATATTATTGAAAGTTTGTCTTTGGACATCATCCAGCAACGTTAGTTTACACGCGACCGACCAGGGCTCCCCAGAGGCGTCCGGTTCATTCCCAGAGATGACATGACCGATCGAGAATTCATCTAAACATTTATCCCTGTCAACAACTTTTTCATCTTCTATTTCTTTCTGATACCACTCTTCTAACGACATTTCTTCTCCATTCGAGACAATATTGACATCCACTGGTTTTTCAGATATCTTTACCACTTCAGTTTCATTTTCATTTGCTGCGTCGCAAACAACTTCATTTTTATCATTTTCTTTTGTCATTTCAATTATATTCAATTCATTATAAATATCTTTCGGCTCACAATTATCACTTCTAGTATTTATTTCATTCAATTCGAAAGCCACCTTTTCACTTTGATTATTTTTCTTTATTTCAGTGGATGCTTCATTAATTCCAACATTTTCAATATTTTTAACTTTATCCGACTTCTTTTTGTTTTTTGATTTGTTTTGTTTTCTTTTATTATATTTTTTCTTAATTTCTTTGTTGACAGGATGATCTATGCACCCCGACACACTCAAAAAATCATCACATGATATTTCACGTACGTTGATCACAAAAACATATGTCATGTCATTTCTTTGGGAACAAATCAGCGCCTCCGAAGCGCTCCGCTCGAACATTACCGAAGACTCCGCAAGACGCCTTCCACCAATTGTTATTTCATTTTTATCATAATCAATGACAACCCGATTTTTTGACAACCAATCGTGACCCAAAATTACATCGGAGGTTAAATGTGGGACGACCAATAAACCCGATTCTAATATTAAATCCTCAATACCCACGTTAACCAAAATTTGACGTTTTACTGACGTTGCCTTTTTCCCTATTGCCGTCGATACCATAACATTGGCTACCGGTAATTCATTTAGGCGAGTATTATTCAGTATTTCATTATAAAGTTTTTCAGAAATCACCGTTACTTGACTACCCGTGTCAAGAAGAGCCAAAATTTCCTGCTCTCCCATATTAATACGCACGTGTGGGCTTCTGGCTAACCCCCGTGATACTACATTATTTTCTCGATCCTCTTCCCCTTCAATGCCAATAGCCAAATCCTCAACAAAATCGAAATCACGACGGCACGGTGACGGACCGATTTGCAACGCGCCGTTATTTAGTTTAAATTATGTGAATTTGATTGAGTATTTACATTACTGTTTATGTTTGAATTGTGAGGTCCCATATTCGGTTGATTGTTATGGTTAGGTACGACAACATTGTTTCCGTTCGGATAATACGAGCTCGGATTTTGTTGATTAGTATGATTCGGCTGATTATTATGAGCATTGTTTTGGTTCGAATAATACGATCCAGGATTCGGTCGGAAAATAGGTGGAGGAAGATGAGTATCAGGTAGTCTTATTCCTGAAAACTCTCGCGATTGAAAATTTCTATGACCCGTGTAATTCGTATAAGTGGAATTCTTCCGACCCCGTCTATCATCGTATTGTCCATTATTTCGATGATGATTATATGAATTAAATCCGCGATATTTTATTTGTTGAATTTTCGGACCAGAATTACGCGGTTGCTCACGATTTACCCATTCACGATGAAACTTTTTTTCCCGACCCGGATCTCTACGTATTTCGTCTAAGTCCGCGAGAGTTTGGCCAATAAGGGCAGTATTATTTTTATCGATAGTCGATAACGTCTCTTTTACCCATGTGGGATATTGCCTAATTATTTCGTAATTTATTTCGTATTCCGTCAGTCTTGGCATAAAATATTTAGTCTCTTTTAATTGGCGATAAAAGTATGTTTGCATCGTTTCTTTATTAGTATCGTATCGCATGTCCATCCAATCACGTTTAAATTTAATTCTTACAGATATAGGATAAAACGCATCTAAAAATTTTTCTTTAAAACCCTCATAGTTTTTTATATCGTCTCTCAGATCAATCCATGAACTCGCTCTACCTTCCAATGAATGTTCAACAAAAAACAATTGCCGCTCAGGCTTAATATTTTTTACTTTGAAAAATTTTTCCACCTCTTCGATAAACCGTAATGGATTGAATTCGTATTCGTCTTTAAATTTCGGCATCTTAATATCGATTTCGGCATTTGTATGTAACTTACTTATAATCGTGGCCATCTCATCGGTGTTTACATGTTGGTGGCCTTGACCGACCAAGCTCGCGACAGGTTGTTGTTGTTGTGCGGTCCGCAAAGCTTCGAACGCGCGACGTTCGTCTTCGAGCTGTTGTCGTAATTTGTTCAGGCTCTCTCCCTCGACTTCCATTTCACGGGCTCGCGCTGTCTCTCTATTGTTATCTCGATCGTCGTGGATTAACGGCATTTCGATGTTTCGATTTATCGGTCGTTTTCCTGCGAAATTATAGTGTGTGAATTTTTGTCGTACAATTCTACCTGATTTCGTCACGCATATATTTTTCCGTTCATTCTCCATGCATTCTTAATATTTGCTGACAAAACACATTTTTTGTAAATTTTTATTTTTATGTGGATTCACGATAAAAGTAATATAATGTTTTAAAATTAGTTTTTTTTACTTCTCGTGCCCCACGTTGGGCGCCAATTGTAAGTTTTTTATTGATCGTCAAGCAATAATATTAATTTTGGACGATGGAAGATGAATTTTATTTTGACATTTATATATAGCATACGACGTTCTATTACTCTCTCACATCCTCATTCGACACACACATTCGTACACACATACCAATGCAATCACGTTTTTCTCGACGGCCACGTGGTCCAAGGAAATCGTGTCTTCGTGAGACATTCGTAAATACAATTAATTAGTTAAATTTTCGGATAAACGCCTTGCCAATGTGGCAACGAAAATTCGTACAACAACGTATACTGATATATTTGAAATCAAACACGGATCACCCTTGTCGAATAATATACAAAAAAACAAGATGCGAGTGTCGTGCGATAGATATATACGTATATATTAATATTCACAATTTCTTGTACTCATCTTTAATTTGATGACGTATTCTCGGTGGCTCTTTCGCTTGTCCCCGAGAACCCCCTCGCTGCGATGCACGGTGATCCGCAGATTTTCAACCCCTTGAAAAGCGTGGTCGTGTCGAGTCCTTCTGCAGCAGAACGTGGCCGATATGGGGAAGAGAAGATCTTGTCGTCGGAGCGTGTTGATAGAGCGAGGTTCTCGGAACGAAAGAGGGCGAGTCTTCGCGAAATGTTCCCTCGATCCCTCATCGAGATCACTTGTCATGCGCACTTGTTTTTCGTAGAATTACGCACGCGCTAGGTGGGCTAAAGACCCGGCGACCTTGTGCTGTACGCGCGATCGATGATCGATAATCATCGATCATGCGCGTGTCATTTCGCGGTATAACGCATGCGCGGGGCGGGCAACGGTCACGGCAGACTCGTGCACCTTACACGCGCATGAAAAAAATTAAAGGAACGCTAAATTTTTCCATGTTTGTATGTGATTTTTGCGTGGATGTAACTATGGGAAAAATCATCGTGTTAAGATGAATAAAAAAGCATTTTAAAGCTTGTTTAGTTTTGAAATCTTATACCGAAATATTTTTTTTGGCCATTGGTCATGGCACATTGAAGAGAAATGTCGCAAAAAAAAATTCAAAACTAGACATGTTTAGCTCCAAAATGTTCTTTTATTTATCTCAATATGATGATTTTTCCCATGGTTACATCCACGCAAAAATCACGTGCAAAGATGAAAAACTGTAGCGTTCCTTTAATTTTTTTAATGCGCGTATATTATTAGACTGATATTAGACTGTGCCAAATTTAATGACAATTTGTTTTTTTTTTTTGGTTCCTATGTGAGAATTACATTTTCTATCACGAAAAAAAAGTTCTCCAAATCTTGGCTCGATATCTTGATTTTTCAGTTGGCGCTCGCGTAAATAAGGATTTTTCAAGAATAAAACATTTTTTATTAGCTTTATGCCCTAAAATTTATGGAATATAATCTATAAAATAAAAATAAAAGGCAACGTTTCATCGAGAATTGAATTTTTAACAAAGATAACCTTGTACGAAGTCAAAGAAATCGCCTACTCGTCTTGTAGAGCAAATCAAAAGTCAATTTTTCCTCAATTTTTTCGTAACGTTTGTTCTTATACATATGTCGAACAATGATTATATAAATAAAACTTGTGAATTTTATTTTCTTGTGATTTTTATGCTCAAATTCGTCTTTATATCTTTTGGTTTTAAATAAAAATCATAATAATAACAAAAAATATCAAATTAAAAAAAATGATATTATTTTATTTCTCATTCCATACAAGTTTTATCGACTTAGAAGTTTTTAATCAACATTCATTGCTATAAGACGTACAAGCGTGTGTCAATGTGTAGGTATA
This sequence comes from Sussaba pulchella, assembly GCA_963971145.1. Lineage (NCBI taxonomy): Eukaryota > Metazoa > Arthropoda > Insecta > Hymenoptera > Ichneumonidae > Sussaba > Sussaba pulchella. Next base: position 7,126,694 of record OZ020166.1, read on the forward strand.
TTGCTCTAGTATCGAATAATAATATAAGAAGAGAGAATTAACAACATTTTATCACAGACGAATATTATTAATATTATTACATTTTATCACAGACGAATATTATTAATATTATTAATATTCGTCTGTGATAAAATGTTGTTAATTCTCTCTTCTTATATTATTATTCGATACTAGAGCAATATACCTACACATTGACACACGCTTGTACGTCTGATAGCAATGAATGTTGATTAAAAACTTCTAAGTCGATAAAACTTGTATGGAATGAGAAATAAAATAATATCATTTTTTTTAATTTGATATTTTTTGTTATTATTATGATTTTTATTCAAAACCAAAAGATATAAAGACGAATTTGAGCATAAAAATCACAAGAAAATAAAATTCACAAGTTTTATTTATATAATCATTGTTCGATATATGTATAAGAACAAACGTTACGAAAAAATTGAGGAAAAATTGACTTTTGATTTGCTCTACAAGACGAGTAGGCGATTTCTTTGACTTCGTACAAGGTTATCTTTGTTAAAAATTCAATTTTCGATGAAACGTTGCCTTTTATTTTTATTTTATAGATTATATTCCATAAATTTTAGGGCATAAAGCTGATAAAAAATGTTTTATTCTTGAAAAATCCTTATTTACGCGAGCGCCAACTGAAAAATCAAGATATCGAGCCGAGATTTGGAGAACTTTTTTTTTCGTGATAGAAAATGTAATTGTCACATGGGAGCCAAAAAAAAATAGTCATTAAATTTAGCACAGTCTAGTGTATATAATAAATTATGCTGCTGAAAAAATATATCTCTCAGGTCTCCAAAATACCTTTTTTCGATCGGTCAACTTGAATAACTGACAGTGGAGTATCCTGTGGATCTGCCAATGTCTTTGACGAGTTCCCAAATTTCGAGACGGTTCCAAGTTCCGTGACAAGTTCTCCAATGTCCTCATCCAGTTCCAGTCCCGCGGTATCAATAGGACTGAACGGTTCATCATCGTGCGAACTCGAATATTGTGTAGCTGGTGTTGTTACGAACATCTCGGTGGTATCATCATCAGAACTGCGTTCAACCATCTCCTCCTCATGGTTATGAGTATCGTCTAAATAAACAGAAATACACCACTTCATGGAAATAAATTCCAATAAAGACACTAGAAATAATATAAATGGTCGCCAATGTTCACAATTAGAATAACTGTCTATAATCTTGATGGCAGAAGTTTTAGCGTTGGTAGACCGTTTTAATGAAAATTCTTTTTTAACGTTTCGTCTCTCTGGTTCACGTTCTCTTCAGACGTTCTTCATTGTCTTTTTCTTTTTGTTTTGTGCGACTTTCTATTTATTTATGTGCGACTTGTTATTTGGTTCCGGTTGTTTCTTTTTTTTCATTACATTTCCTTTCTCCTTCTTTTTGTTATGGGTTATGTTCCATTTATCAGTTATAAAAAATCTTTACTTTGTCATTTTTGGTTATCGATTCTTCTGTTTGTAGTTCATCCTTTTAAAATTTATTTCATTAGAAATATTTTTTTATTACATACTTTTTATAATATATATTTTTTTAAGTTTTATTTTTTTTTCGCGTGCGAGTTTTTTTTTGCACTTGGGAGTTTTTTAAAATTTCCATTTTTTTTTCATTCTTTTTAAATTCATTACGATTTTTTATTTTTTACAATTTTTCTATCGATCTAAGATTACCAAACAACTATTTTGATCTAAGAAATCTCAATGAACCTCATCGGTTAGATGTCTGACAGCGTTCATTTCAAATTGATTGAAACTCAGCGGTTGTACAACAATGTAAATTCATTGTCGAAAAACTATTTTAATCTAACAAAACTCAATGAACTTCGTCGATAAGATGTCTTACCGGGTTAATTCGAAATTGATTGAAACTCAGCAGTTGTACAGCGGTTGTACAGAAATGTACAACCGCTGAGTTTCAATCAATTTTAAATTAACCCTGTAAGACATCTTATCGATGAGGTTCACTAAGTTTTCTTAGATTAAAATAGTTGTTTGATAATGAATTTACATTCTTGTTCAAAAATCTAATCTGAAAATCTTTAGTTATGCTCACCGTTGCTTGATTCGAAGTACACTCAAATATATATTTTTCTTGAATTAAGTACGTATTTTTTAATATGTTTTATATATTTTGTTATACTCTGAATTATCTGACGTTTCTGTCACTGGCGACAGATGATAGAAATATCACCGGAACCAGGGGACATGTCACACATGAATAACAAAGTCACACAAAACAAAAAGAAAAGGACAATAAAGAACTTTTGAAGAGGTCCTGAACCAGAAGGACGAAACTTTAAAGAAAAATTTTCACTACAACGGTCGACCAACAAAAAAACTCCTACCATTGAAATCATCGCTACGGTCAAAGTGAAATCAATAAGTTTCTATAATAATTTTATTTTACCTGGCACTTGCTCTGGAGACGTTCTATTGTTTCCATCCTTATTACGGTTGGTGGACGGTGTTGACTTCTTGCTTCGTGTCGCCTTCGGTTCTGTCGAAGCAACGTTGAGAATGCATGCCGCATTCTTCAAAAGTTGATGGATAGGAATAGAATGATTTATTGCTTTTTTTTGGTAAGTTTTTCTTCCTTTTCTGCCATGGCTGCGGCCTTCTCCTCATTATCGGTTGAAAACGCGAACGGTTCGGATTCAAGGTTTTTGAGACGCTCGGAAGCTTTTTCATACGAATCTAAAAAAATAAAAATTATCAGAAATATTATCATAATGTTCTCGCACTGGTATCACGAGATCTTTTTTTTCGAATAAAGTTGTCTATATAAATTAAAATGTCCCGCTGTATATAAATTAAGATACCGAACCTGCGTGTCCCCGAATTTCGACGCTATGTTCTTGCCAGGATGGCAAGGGATTTTTGAACGCTTTGACCATGGCATGCAACGTGGATGTCTTGTTATTCGTGTACGGAGGAGGCATAAATTTGCAAAACATTTTTTCGGACTGGATGTCGTATCTTAACCATGACGATGGTACAATGTCAATTTGTTTTAGATTTTTTTTGTCCGAAGGAAACGTTACGAGTTTGAAATGTTTATTCATCTAAAATTGGGTAGAAAAAATAAAGGATGGTTACAGTCTGACATGCGACAGTCTGCCTTGGAACAGGGGGTCAATTATGATTTGAAAGTCGACTGGCCGACTCGACTGTCGATCGGTCGACTTAACAGTCGACCGGTCGTCATTCAAATCATAGTCGACCCCCAGTAATAGAAAATTAAAAAATACTGGTTCTCAGTGTTATTCGGTACACATGCAACGGTGAAAATATTAGACGATAATGTAATATATAAAAGGGTTGCGTCGCGTTGAAATAAATACATAAATAAATAATCAAACCTTTAAATGTAGACACACGAATCGCCGCACTTAGTTGTTTCATTAATCTCGTGGTCCACGGAGAGAAACACTCGAAGTTATTACAGATCACACGACCACTGTAAAAACGTTAACGGAATGAACCGCGTGGTAAGACCGGTAGTACCACGTGGTCCCGCGCACCGAACGTTCTCGAACGGGCCCGTCGCGCCACCTCTTTCCGGAAACGTTCGCTTACGACGCGGTCGGCATCAGACCCGCGGATTTTGATCGTTATGTGTGATGTATTTTTTTCAGGCTTAGGCGTTGTACGAAAAATGCAAATTCACATGACACTGACGTTGACTCGAAACTTTTACTCGGAATAAGTTTCGACGACTTTTTGTTGTTGTTTATTTATTTAAATTTTATGAACTTTTTTTAAAGGTTATTTTTTATATATTATTTTATGTATTATCTTAGGTTATTGTATGAAAAATGTAAATTCACATACACTGACGTTGACTCGAAACTTTCACTCAGAATAAGTTCCGACGACTTTTCGTTGTTGTTTATTTATTTAAATTTTATGAACTTTTTTTAAAGGTTATTTTTTATATATTATTTTATGTATTATCTTAGGTTATTGTATGAAAAATGTAAATTCACATGACACTGACGTTGACTCAAAACTTTCACTCGGAATAAGTTTCGCCGACTTTTTGTTGTTGTTTATTTATTTAAATTTTGTGAACTTTTTTTAAAGGTTATTTTTTATATATTATTTTATGTATTATCTTAGGTTATTGTATGAAAAATGTAAATTCACATACACTGACGTTGACTCGAAACTTTCACTCAGAATAAGTTCCGACGACTTTTCGTTGTTGTTTATTTATTTAAATTTTATGAACTTTTTTCAAATGTTATTTTTTATATAAGTAGTATAGTAAGGACAGTTCTGGCCCACTTACCACGGTGACCTGCCTTGCGACGGTCGGTAAGGTAGATTTCTCTTTGACCAACGGTGGGTTTGTGTCTGATCCCTCTTGTACCGACGGCTGAGCTCTCTTTTACCGACAGTGCAGGTTATTTAGGTTATTTAGGGGTCTCGAAGATTGATCGTAAGGATATTAAGGTGGGTTTGAGATCACGTTCTGTTTTTAGAGAGGCGGGTTCTGGCCCACTTGCCACGGTGACCTGCCTTGAGCCGGTCGGTAAGGTAGATTTCTCTTTGACCAACGGTGAGTTTGTGTATCTGCTAATCGATTTACCCGCTGCTCGATCCCGCTCAATTGAGTGTTCTACCTTACCGACGGCAGTCTCAGATGGCGTTATCTGCCAATCCGGTAGATGGCGTTGTCAATCGATTTACCCACTGCTCGATCCCGCTCAATTGAGTGTTCTACCTTACCGACGGCAGCCTCGGATAGCGTTATCTGCCAATCCGGTAGGATGGCGTTGTCTGCTAATCGATTTACCCGCTGCTCGATCCCGCTCAATTACCGACAGCAGCCTCAGATAGCGTTATCTGCCAATCCGGTAGATGGCGTTGTCAATCTATTTACCCGCTGCTCGATCCCGCTCAATACTTACCGACAGCAGCCTCAGATGGCGTTGCCAAGTCTCGCTGCCAATCCGGTAGATGGCGTTGTCTGCTATAGTCAATCTATTTACCCACTGCTCGATCCCGCTGAGTGAATTATGGAAAAAAATCCGATATCTCAAAGTTTGAAAAAATTCGCGGAAGAACAGCATCGAAATTTTCCCCCTCCTTCTCATACGAATAATCAGATCAGCGGAAGTACACCTTATTACGGAAAAGTTAATCCTCAACGATATGGTTTCATAAGCTATGGTTTTAAGCCTAAAAAATAGCATAAAAATCGTTCTTCGCGGAAGAAATATCTGTTACGAACGTCGATGGAGCGACGCTTTCTCGAACCTTATTACGAGTCGATAACGAATAATTTTCAAAAATCGAACGAGGAACGTTTCAGACAGCTGATCACTGACATCTTGCGGCGCTCTCTTGAACCTGGTAGAGCAATCTTACAGCCCGCCATCTGACGCCCTCCTGCCTCACAGTGCTTCGGCGTTTGAAAAATCATGGATTTGAGAATTGTCGCGGTACTCTGATCTTATAATTAAATTTTGTTAGCGGCTAGATGAATGCGTTCGGCCGAACGCGTTCATGTGTGACGTCATCGATGATAAGGAAGAAAGATCAATCGGCGGCAAGATCACGTTTCACGGACCTCAAACATCCGGGTGAACCCGTTGAATCTCTTTCTGTAGAGTTTGCATTATAAGTGACAATTCTTGGAATTAACTTCTCAGAAACTAATCTTATAATTAATTTTTCGTGGCGGTGAGATAAATACGTTCGGCTGAACGCGTTCATGTGTCACGTCATCGATGATGAGGAAGCAAGATGAATCGGCGGTGAGATCACGTTTCACGGACCTCAAACATCCGGGGGGACCCGTTGAATCTCTCTCTGTAAAGTTTGCACGATGAGTCACAATTCTTGGAAATTAACTTCTCAGGAAAATGCGGTATCCCTTTGAAAGAGTTTGCACGTGCAACGATTTTCGGTTACGCTGCTCTCCCCTCTCCTATTTCTCTCCTCTCTTTCAAGACTGAGCTGATAGTTGGGGGAGAAGCCAGCTTGGTACCATGATATAAAATCAACCGGCTTGATTTGAATCACACGAACTAAAATCGGGATGCCAGATAGACGCATCGAGCTTAAAGAACGACTTGAATTGCTTTTGCGAAACATCGACGAAGTGAAAAACCTCATAAGAACGAGATCGGACATACGATTTGTGCAAGAAAATTTTGTGAATCTTCAATTGCAAGACAATGGATCTATCATCCCTCAACGAGGCGAGCAATGTTAAGCAATTTCTTCCAACGAGGAAGCTGCGAGATATGGAACCGGAGAAACAACATCTTGTCAGCAATCTCAAGACCGTTCGAACTAAATATGGTGAGAGGATTCTCGTCGAAATAGCCAATGAATACGTCGTTTTCCTGCCAGAGAGGATCTTCCGTGTTTTCGAGGTTGATGAAAATCTACTGAAGAGGACAGTGAAAACCGCCAAAGACGGTCATCTATCATTGGTTTTCCATGGTGGAAAATACAACAGTCTCGAATTCCAAGCCGTTCGATCTTGGACACACATCGATATCGTGATGTAACGAACTGTAGTAACATCAGTGACTATCGTATTCGCTATCGATTTTGTGAAAATATTATTATATTTTGTGCGGAGGAGGAGGAGATTTTCAAATAAAAAATCATTTTTACCAGTAACATGTTATTTATTTCAAAAGAACGTTGTATTCACAGCATGATACCCGCTAATCCAATTTTCCAACGATTGTACATTTCTCGTAGCACAATGAAATTCAGAGATATCGGGATGATAAGGACATGGGGTGAAAGATGAAATTGTTGGTAGTTTTCGTAGTGAAGGACACTCGAGCGTTTCCAAGTCAACGATGGACGATGCTGATGATTCATCCATGATGCTGGTCAACCATGTTTTTTTCTCCAAGCCTTTTACGTAAATGGTTCGAGTAGGTTTCAAGATGGCTTTGATTATATTTGTAGCTGCTCCGTAGGGTAATTCTCCCGACTCCTAAGACCATCCGGGGAAATTTCGCTCGAGCCATGAATTTATTTTTTGATATTCCACTGGTAATCTTGTCCATGCGCACGGTGGTGCGAAGAAGAACGTCGTGGGCTGAGCCGCTTTCTCGTCGCTGGCTGGTATTACAGCAATTTCTTTCAGCACAAACGCATCAATCGGCTGCTTAAACCCCTGAATATCCACAATCAAGTCCATGTCGAACGGGCAACTGACGCGAGTCATTTTATAAAGCTGACTCTTATACCACTCTTCTTACCCCACCACTGATTGGATTATATTCTACTATTCGATCATGCAAAATCAAACAGTATGCGGATGTTTCAGCCGGGAAATTATTCTTTGATTCAAATTCTACACGAACATCGACTGGGCCAGTTTTCAATGAATCATTTTGCCTTGAGCAGTCAATTACAATTAACGGGGCATATTGCAAAAAATCTCTCTTGTTCAATAATGGTTCAGTTTTCTTATTGTAATAAGCAGATTGAAAATTCGCATACATCTCATAGAGCAAAGCATACTGATTTTGATCGATATTGAGATTCAGGCTACCATAGGGATAGCTTCGTGAATTCAAGTACAGTTTCACATCACTAATTTTACAATGATCAAAATGGCTTGCATTCTTTTCCATCTTGTTTTTTCTGGCCGTTTGAAATCCCAGAATTACATATCAAGGTTTTTCTAGCTGCGAAGACGTCTTGACTGTCCACACGTGTCTCGTGGTATTCAAGAGTAGCGGATACTCGTATAATTCCCAAGTTCGAAAACTTATTGGAATTGCAACATCTTTAGCAATAAAATTCAGTAGCTCGATTTTCCTTTGATCTGAAATTGTTACATATGGCAAAAGCCATTCCACCTTATGTATAATAATTTTGAATTCTTCAGCAGCTGTCTGTATGATTGCATTCACATCACTTTTCGATCGAGACAAAATTAACTCATGTTTAGCATTGATGACAATCTTCTGATAATCTTCGGCAAATCCAAACATTAAGCTGAGAGGTATGCATACGTCAAAGTAACCATCGCTAGTCAACTTCATACTTTCTTCAACGTCTAGCCATCCTGTATTTTCCATCAATGATTTTTCACTGGGATTTCGAGATACATAACCTTTCATTAAACTCGTTAGACCAACATTTTTGTTTCGATCGATTTCTATACCGTTAAGTTCATATCGAACTTCTTCGAACATATGACAAATAGCATTGTTGACAAGACTCGTTGCAGCAGTGGCAACATCTTCTGCGGCTTTCACAAGTCTTCCTCTTATGTGCAGCGAGCTCTTGCTAGGTAATACGCTGAGATCTTGATGCTGCACAGCTATTCTTATTTCATCACTGTTATTGAAAGTTGATGATGCATAAGGCTGATGAACATGAATTTCATAGTGTACTATAGATTCATCAAAGACAATGGGCGTATGAATATTGATCGCTTCCTCTTCCATTGTATGCAGCAGAAGATACAAAGTATTTCAAGTCGGTTTACAATTTTTTTCCTCCTAGTTTGATTTTTAATCCTAGGTTTTTCAGAAACTGAGTGTTCTGATGTGTTAACACCTTGAGAGTAGGTCGTCGACTGATTTGGTTCACGCATTGTGGCTTATTATAATTAATGCGTTTGGCATTGAAAACGATACCCATTCTGATCAAGCTGATTTTATGTGTAGTCGTATTGTTATAACTTCTCCGCGGAAATTAACTAAATCACCATCTTGATCCACTATTCGCAATTGAATGTGATCAATTGTCTTGCCAATAATTGGTAAATAAATTACGTGTGATGGGACTTCAATGATTTTATATCCAGGTGGTACTGATGGAAAGAATTCATGGATCGTATGTACTTTGGGCTCGTTGATGTATGCTCCGGTCGTGAGATTACATTCGACTCGTAAAGCGTTCACTTTCAGAATGGCTACAGGAAGATCAGACTCGTGGTTTTTATTAGCTTTCAAAATACGTCGGGTGAATCCTAGTAACCTTCCAACGGAGTCATCGGGTGTAAAATCTATGTCACGATTACACGTAATTTGGCTGCGCAAAGTATTATTATTTGGTTTGATTTCGATAACAGCTTTTTTATCGGCCAACACTTGCTTCACATAATCCTCAATATCCTCCAATTCATAGCTACCGGTAGGCACACTTATAACCTCCGTACCAATGTGAATTTTATTGTTACCAACGTCTATGTTGGGAATGGAGTTGAACGTTAATAATTCCACAAGCCCTAGAGTATAGTTTTTATATGGAGAAAGTTCGATAGGTGGAAAATATTGTGCCTGGAGAACGGATGATGTTCCGGATATAGTCAAAGTCAAAGTATCATTCATGATGAGGGACTGATTGACAACTAAATTTGAACCATCATGATATAGGTTTATATAGAGAATATTTGTTTTTACGATTTAGTTGATTACAAAGAAATTTTAAGCACAAATGTCCACATTCTACCGCATCATAGTCTTGATACTGATTATAGTTGTAGTTAACGCTACCAACGCCCGCATAACCGATAAATTCCATTGGCGGTCGAAGATCCCCGAAACTATCAAAGTAAATTACTTGGTTATTAGTTTTTTTGTATGCCACCCAGTGCGTTCCCGGTCCATTATTATCATCGAGATTAATAATTGCCGATTCATCTTTGAATGGTCCGCTTTTGGGTAATTCATCTCGCATGAAAACTCCTCGGAAGTGTGGAATCTTCATAATTCTAGCATACTTTGATAGATCGGAATCGGTTAGGGGGCGACGTGGTAGCGTTACTTCACGTTTTTTGATTGCACATAAAGACCAAATCCTTTTTTATATGGTTTCAAATGTAATCCTTTACCCAATGCTATAGCTTCCATTGTTTTATTATGCCTCTTGTTTTCCTCTAAATCGCGCTTAGCTGCCTGGGCAGCGCTTACAGCTTTAGCTATGCTTGCTGCACCACCGGACAGAGCTCCAGCAGCGCTGAGACCCGCGAAAATAGGTACGAGAAATGGCAGAAATCCTCCTACTTTCTTTGGCACGGGTAGAATACGTGGTGTACGCAATTTACTTCTACCACCGGCTTTTTTAATCGCTGCTCGTGCACCCTTCAAAGCTGATTCGATGAGTACACGTGAATTATTGCTTTGAGTCATTGTTTTTTTAGCTGCTCCAATTATTTTTTTCAGTTCAACGCTGCTATCGGGTTTCTTCACTCCCATACCTAATTTCCTTTTAGTCTTCATAATTTTTGTGACGCCCCACGCTGCAGCTTTTTCACCGAAACTTGCGTCGCTGGCCGATACCCGTTTCCAAGCTTTCTCAGCTAAAACCTTGTCAGCCGCGTGTCGAGCTGCGATGTTTTCGCGATTTTTCGAGTATGCGATATCGTGTTCCTTGCAAGCGTTGTCCAGTGGATTGATACCCAAATCACCTCGAGCTAGACGTTCCGCTAGCTTCGTACCGGGTCCACAGTATTGATAGCCCGGCAAATGCAATTCAATGGGAAGTTTATTTATCAATTTGTTTACCAAACCCTTGCCACGCTTTTTTCTCTCTTTCATGCAACCATTCACGATCATAATCACACGAAGGTTGATTGACTACTGATCATTTTTATCTTATAAGTCCGTTATTATACAATTTCACGTCAGTCGTGAACATCATGAGGTTCGAGAAACAATCGGTTGATCTGCCCGTCATGAATTTTGATCGGTTCATGGGGCAACAAGATGAACGAAAAAAACACGGTCATTTATTACCGAATAGCGTTCGCGCAGTGTTTTGTGGCCCATCGAATTGTGGAAAAACGAACGCCCTACTAACCCTCATAACTCATCCAAATGGATTGTGTTTTGAAAACGTTTACATTTATTCGAAATCGTTGAAACAACCGAAATATAGGCTACTGGAAAAATTACTACAACCCATTGATGGTGTTGAATTTTTTCCCTTTAATGAGCACGAAAACGTTGTGTCACCGAACGATGCGAAACCGAACTCCATTTTTGTTTTCGATGATGTAGCATGTGAGAAGCAGGATAATATCCGAGCTTATTTTTCTATGGGTAGACACGAAAACGTCGACTGTTTTTATCTTTGTCAAACGTACGCTCGTATCCCTAAACATCTCGTGCGGGATAATGCAAATTTATTGATATTATTCAAACAGGATGATATGAATCTCACGCATGTATATAATGATCATGTGAATACCGATATGTCCTATGCTGAATTTAAGACTTTATGTTCATCTTGCTGGATCGATAAGTATGGGTTTCTCATGATCGACAAGGATTGTGATCTTGATAAGGGTAGATATCGGAAAGGATTCGACTGTTTCGTCCGTATCGAATAAGTATACGGCAACGAGAAGATTCCAAAGCAGTAGCACCTCCGACTTCGTTCGTGCAACATGAAGAGCGAAAATATCCGTAGAGAGAGCGATGTTTTACGTCAAATTGTGAAAGCCAGTGATGCAATTCGTAAAAAGCATCGAGCATTGAAGATCGGGCGAGAGGCTCATGAACATGCGATACACGAAGCATTCAAACCAATCGTTGATCCACTGGAAAAATTGGTTAATGTGTCATATGCGGCTAATGATCGCAATAAAACCCGAGTGAAAAAGGAAGAGGACGAAGGAGGAAGTGATATCAAAAATGAGTTAGTAGATCGAATGAAACATGAAAATCTGGATAACGGGAGTTATAGCGAACAGGGAAATTCGTCTCGAAATGAATCCTTTAAAACAGTATATGATGAGGAGTTCTTCACCGACGATGAGGATGAAATTAATGATCATGAAAAGATTGCTGCGCCAGTCGTTGAAGTAAATGAAAAGATTGCTGCGCCAACCGTTGAAGTGAATGAAAAGATTGCTGCGCCAACCGTTGAAGCAAATGAAATGATAAATAGATATCTTACGTTATTACGATCGGGGCAAAAGACTCTCCTAGATTGTTCGTATGGTCAAAGAAGAAAGATTTACATGGAAGCACAGGTCTTATGGGCGCCGTTTGCACGATTTTTCGCTTCCACGGAGGGTTGCGCTTCCAGCCACCGACGGATTTTGGCGCTGTTTCACCTATCTATGTGCACGCATACACAGCTATCTGGCTTCGCTCCGCCCATTTTCGTCTTGCTTCCACTCGCCTTGGAAGCTATTTACGGGTCTCGCTCTTACCGGACCGAAATCTATCGGCGGACCCTTTCTTTTTCGTGCACCTCTCATATGTTTACTCTTTCCCTTCTCTATATCTGGCTTTGCTCCGCCTAATCGCCGTTCTGCTCCCACTTACGTTGGAAGCTATTTACGGGTCTCTCTCTAGCCGGCGTGGAAGCGAAGCGGCGGATCGACTCTGTCTTGCACAATCCTCCTATGCTCGCACTCTCTCTCATCGGTCCCGCTCCAACTCACGTTGGAAGCTATTTACGGGTCTCCCTCTTAGCCGGAGTGGAAGCTAAGCGGAACACTGACTGACTGACTCAGTCTCGGGAAATCCTCATATGCTCGCACTCTCTCTCTCATCGGTCCCACTCCAACTCGCGTTGGAAGCTATTTACCCGTCTCTCTCTTAGCCGGCGTGGAAGCTAAGCGGCGGACCGAGTCTGTCTCGTGTGATCCTCCTCTGCTCGCCCTCTCTCATCATCGGTCCTGATCCAACTCGCGTTGGAACGTTGGAAGCTCATTGCTGGAGTGGAAGCTATCGGCGGACTCACACGCTTTTCTGCCCTTTTATTTTGTTCTTCTATATAACCTTTATAATGATTTTTCAAATCGTGCTCGTTGGGTCCTCATGCATCTTCCAAAGATTACAAGTAGTCAGCTGATAGTTTCCACTGCTCTGGGGTCTGGGGCGAGCAAGAAGAGCGACAGACGGTCAGCCGAGTGTAGCCGACAGGAGCCGATACAATTCTTCGTGCGGGAATGAGGTTGTTGGGCGGTCCAACAAGAGCATCGCCGCATGAGTGCGAGAAAGCAATCGTTATACCGCAATATCGCGAGCGCAAGAGAGATGACGGGGGAGGCGGGGCCTAGAGGTCTTTCTGTGTGTTGGTCTCACCGATGTACCGGCGCGCCGACTACAGGCGAAACGCGACACTACATTTTCGTGCCAAAATCTAACATGGGACCTGTTCTTCCATGTAAATCTTTCTTCTTTGGTATGGTGTGCGAAACCTAACCGGAGATAGGTTAATGATTGGTAATGCATCCATAAATTTTCAACCAGATTCCTTTTTTTATGTCGGTGATACAAAGTATGATAAAACTGTTGGACTTATCGAACTCTTGTTTAAAAACGAGCCCAATCGTTTGCTTATCAACTCGCAAGATTTAGAGAATTATAAAGCTATTGTTATCAGAACGAATGCTCATAAAAAGTATTATCGATCTGATGGGGTGATTCGAGGGAGTAACGGTTCAAAATTTGAACAATATATCGCAAAAATAATTGATGACCAATCACGCGTCGGTGGGGGCATGCCTCAATACAAAGTAGCGAAAAAAGATGCAAATTTTGATTATGTTTATTGGGATGATCCGAATGAGTTGGTAGACCGTCTCCGTCTGCTCCTGGCATCTCAAACAGCAGGCAATTCATCTCACTCGAATGAAATCATGTCGATTATCGAGGAATTACGCGAAGCTGGAATCATTTATTAAACCATGATGCATTTACAAGATGATCATTTGTAGGATGAGCGTCGATGTGTTCGGACGCCAGTTGGATAAGAGTGCGATTGTTAAAAACCGCGGATTTCCCGGTAATTTGAGCATTGGATTTAAATTAACGGAGAATGATCAGTATGACATGCAAAACAGAAAACTATGTAATGTGACCGATCCTGAACAACCGAGTGATGCAGCCACGCTGCATATATTACAAAAGAAGTAGCACGGCACTGTTAAATCTCTGCGAAAAGACATGAATGATAGTAATGAATTGTTGGCTCAGGGTCTCGAGACAATAGTACATAATATTATAAAAAATTTGAATGTTGAGCTTGAAACCATAAAAGATTTAGCTATTCGTAATTCTAACGCCATTCACAACGCTGATGATCGATTACTCGCAATCGAAAATGAGCGAGCACAAAAAAGCATTGGTGAACGAGCTGCATAAGCCTGCTCGCCGAAACTATCCTCGACGTTGTGTTAACATTCAGGGATTCGATGAGACTTGGCAAGCTGATCTCGTTGATATGTCAGCTTACGCCCGTCAAAACAACAAATACAAGTATCTTTTGACAATTATCGATATATTCTCAAAATTTGCATGGGTCGTGCCAATAAAGAATAAGACCGGAGGTGAAACTACCGCTGCAATTAAGTCTATACTTACTCAAGGACGTGTACCATCAAAATTACACGTTGATAATGGCAAGGAATTTTACAATAAACATTTCCTGTCTCTCATGAAGAAATACAATATTCATATGTACTCAACATTCAGCACTTTAAAAGCATCAATTTGCGAACGATTCAATCGTACATTGAAAAACAAAATGTGGAAACAGTTTAGCTTACGCGGAACTTATAAGTGGACGGACATTTTGGATGATTTAGTGCTATCTTATAACAACACGATCCATCGCACAATAAGCATGAAGCCAAAAGATGTTTCAATCGAGAATGCTAAAAGTTTACTGCATCGAGTATACAAACAACCGGAAATTATTCGTACAACGAAGAGAAAGTTCAATGTCGGTGATAAAGTTCGAATTAGCAAGTATAAGAATCAATTTGCCAAAGGGTATACCCCCAATTGGACAACTGAAATATTCACAATCACCGAAGTAGCGAAAACTAATCCTGTCACATATAAATTGAAAGATTATCAGGATGAATCGATTGCTGGTGGTTTCTACGAACAAGAGCTCCTTAGAGTCAAACATTCTGATATTTATTTAATTGAAAAAGTTTTGAAAAAACAATCAAACAGACTGTTTGTAAAGTGGCTAGGTTTCGATAATTCTCATAATTCCTGGATCAATAAATCGGACTTGTGAATCCAGTCAGTGGTGGGGGAAGAAGAGTGGCCTTATGACTCGAGTCAGTTGCCCGTTCGAGATGGACTTGATTGTGGATATTCAAGGGTTGAAGCAGGCTACTAATGATTTTGCGCTGGAAGAATTTGCTGTAATAGCAGTCAACGATGACAAAGCAGCTCAGCCCACAACGTTCCTCTTTGCACCGCCATGCGCACGGATGGGATTACCAGTGAAATATCGAGTTATGAATTCAGGACTCCAGCTAGATTTCCTTGGATTGTCTTGGACGTCGGGCGAGTTACCCTATGGAACAACTGATAAGATGATTAAAGCCATGTTGCAACCTGCCCGAACTATTTACGTGAAAGGATTGGAGAAAAAAATATGGTTGACCAGAATTATGGATGAATCATCCTCCATCGTTGACATGGAAACGCTCGAGTGCTCTTCACTGCGGAAACTACCAACAATTTCATCTTTCACCCGATTTCCTCTTCGTTCAAATATCCCCAAATTTAATTGTGCTACTGAAAATGTAAAATCGCTGAAGATTTGGCTTAACGAATATCATGCTCTATGTAAATACAATGTTCTCTTCAAATAATTTATTGTTTACAAATCATTTTTATGTATCCAACCCCCGAATCCCAACCATGGATGCACCACATCGTGTCGTTCTCAGGATAATAACGATTTTTCTTAAATATTTCAACAACGAGACTTGTTCGAACTTGTGAGAGTTTTGCAGGAAAAAGAAATATTAAAATGAAATAATGGTTTTATTCAATACATTGTATACATTTGCGACAGTTTTTTATCAAAGGGGGAGGTCCATCGAAATCATCGGCATCAATCATTTTCCCATAATGTTTCCGACAACGACGATATTTCATAATATCCTCATCCATTTGCATGATGTTGGGTAGACGATCCCAGGCATCTTCGATATCGTTGTATGCATACATGAGAATAAAATCTTTGGTCAAGCTAGCGATATCTTCTGTTTTCATGTTGCAAATGTTTCCCACAGCTCGAAGAATTTTCATTGATCTTTCGAAAGATGGTGGTGCGAAGAAATAATTTTCAAAGTACCATATCTTCATACGTAGCACATTTTCGAAAGCACAATTGTAATTCAATACTCCCTCGTGATGTGGAGAATTCGAGCATTCCGACACTGATGTTTCCAGCAATGCTGGGCAACCGACATCTTCCAAGTCGATAATTGGTTTCGAGTTTCCAATAATCGTTCGAATCAATTGCTTCTTCTCCACCCCCTTGACGTAAATCACACGAGCATCTTCCGCAATATCATCGAACAATCGTTTGAGTTCACCGTATAACACATTGCCAACGTTCCATGGAATACCCTCATAATGACTCACGATCCACAAGTTGTCATTTTTATATTTGGTTGATAAACTATCCCAGTCGTATGACGGTTTGACTAGTTTACACCTAAACTCTGTGCACTTCCATGAACCATCAGAATACATTTTTATCACAGCAACCTGCTTCACCACAAACTCACTGTTGGGTGCTTTAAACCCTTGCACATCCAAAATAATTTCAATATTTTGCATTGTGCGTTACTCGTGATAGTTCGCAATCAACTGATTCGTTATCATTTTAAAATAAAGCAACAGCAGATTATTCGTTATCGACTCGTAATACAAGGTTCGAGAAAGCGTCGTAAGATGTTGATGATCAGCTATAGGTAAAAGGAACGTTCAGGGTTCGATTTTTGATAACAGATGGCGGGGCAAGAGGCTGCTGTCGGTAAAGTATAACGCTCATCGTTCGAGCAATAAAGTAGAATGCGCATCGTCCATCGTTCGATCGGTAAAGTAGAACGCTCATCGTCCAACGTTCGATCAACAGATGGCGGGGTAAGAGGTAGATTGACTATAGCAGACAACGCCATCTACCGGATTCGCAGCGAGACTTGGCAACGCCATCTGAGGCTGCTGTCGGTAAATATTGAGCGGGATCGAGCAGCGGGTAAATAGATTGACAACGCCATCTACCGGATTGGCAGATAACGCCATCCTACCGGATTGGCAGATAACGCTATCCGAGGCTGCTGTCTATGATCATCGTACGAACGTTCAATCGGTAAAACAGAACCTCAAACCCACCTTAATATCCTTACGATCAATCTTCGAGACCCCTAAACGAGCAGTGGGTAAATCGATTAGCAGACAACGCCATCTACCGGCACTGTCGGTAAAAGAGGGCCCACCCTAAGCCCCACCGTCGGTACAAGAGGGATCAGACACAAACCCACCGTTGGTCAAAGAGAAATCTACCTTACCGACCGGCTCAAGGCAGGTCACCGTGGCAAGTGGGCCAGAACCCGCCTCTCTAAAAACAGAACGTGATCTCAAACCCACCTTAATATCCTTACGATCAATCTTCGAGACCCCTAAATAACCTAAATAACCGGCACTATCGATAACCTAAATAACCTGCACTGTCGGTAAAAGAGAGCTCAGCCATCGGTACAAGAGGGATCAGACACAAACCCACCGTTGATCAAAGAGAAATCTACCTTACCGACCGTCGCAAGGCAGGTCACCGTGGTAAGTGGGCCAGAACTGTCCTTACTATACTACTTATATATTATTTTATGTATCATTTTTTTTGTCATTTATTTATTTAAATTTGATTCACTTCTTTGACATTTTTTCATTTATTGTTGCTGTTATTTATTTTGATTAATTTGATTAATTTTTTGTTGTTGTTTGTTTCTTTACATATGGAGAATTGGCATGACTACAATTTTTTCTGTCGTGTCTGTACTCGAATCGAAAGCCACCATTTTTTTTTAAATCGATGTTAATGAGCAAGTAATTCGTTTATTTATGTCTTTTGTCACAACCCACATTTCTAAGTCGCTCGAATCGCAGGGATAAATGAAGAGAGACTTTCGTATCTCAGTGTTATTCCACTGATCTGAATATCTTCTTCACCTCTGTTTGCCGGAATACATATATCATCGATATTTAATATGGCACTATTATTTAGCAACGCTGTATTATTAGGCGGCTTGCATGAAAAATGCCCGGACTTGTAAGTGAGATGTTTGATGGGTGTCTTGCCCCACCTGTCCATTGGTAGTTTTCGAGTTATAATTAAAATCGGTGGTACTAATGCTTTTCCAGCACGAGCGAAATGAATTTCGTGTAAACGGCGACACACTTGTGCCAGAGGTCGGTTTCCACTGCGAACAAGTCTCACCATTCGTCCCAAAGTATTCTCAAATGGATATGGTGAGATACGAGGCAAACAGCATCCCATATTTGCGACATCATCCGCGATGTGAATTAAATTATGTACGTTACCTATGAGGAATTTACGTCCATATAATCCCGGTGCTATTGATACATAATCTTTCAGCAATTTCTTCGCACGATCACAATATTTCGTAGCTAATTCTTCGGAGTGGAGAATCCTACAAGCAACATGAAAAAGTAGAAAATGATTCAAAACGTCCGTCGAAACAATATCTTTTAGAACTGCAGGTAGAACGTATAGTAACATCAAGCCGAATTCTGTAGCTTTGAAATTTTCCATCTCAGCTAATGACCTGGTAGTGCGAGGAAATTCTTTCGGAATTTGATGTTGAATTCTTATCAGATTAATTGTCAGACGTTGTTTAGCGTTTTGATTCAATCTACTGTAGCATAATATTTTATTGACGTAATTATGCCGTGGAAAACGTCTTTAAATCAAACTCTAAAATAATTGTAAATGATCAAAAGATATATTTATTCCATTACAATGAACATTTGACATCCGTGCTCTCGCGATCCCGTTTCGTATCTGCTATTTTTCCTTCTCCGATGCGCGTGCTTTTCTGTTGGTTGTCCCTGACAACCTAACAGGGCCTCGCTCGAGTGCGACTACGCTCGCTCGCAATCTCTCTATCGCGCTTTCTCTTTCTCTCTTTTTATCATACTACACTCGGCCGTCCTGACTGGGCATTCGCCCCGAATGTCCACATTTCTTATTTTTCGTAAGTACCTTAATAAATTTCAGCAACGACAATGACGGGAATAAGTTCACAATACAAATTTTAAAAAAACAATCACGATCTTCATCGTCGCCTTCTCCATCGCTTTCCACTTCAGTGTCGTCTTCTTTGTTCGTGCTATTTCCTCCAAACAATCGTCGTTATTCGGTATCTTCCTTCTCTTCGTCCTCATCTTCTACGTCATCGACTCCCAGATCTTCCTCGATTTCTTGCTCCTCGCTCAAGTCACCGTCACTTCCCGCGCCACTCTTTCGACCGTCTTCACCATCTTCACGCTTCTTCGGGATTGCGCCGTCTGCGTTTTCCCAAATCGTCGTATCGTCTTTCTGCTTCTTCGGGATTGCGCCGTCTACGCTTTCCCGAATCTTCACACCGTCTTCACGCTTCTTCGGGATTGCGCCGTCTACGCTTTCCCGAATCTTCACGCCGTCTTCACGCTTCTTCGGGATTGCGCCGTCTGCGTTCCCCCGAATGTTCGTATTTCACACTTTTTTTTCCGCGCACAAAACCCACCTCGGTCACGTCTCGACCCGTGAGCCTTTGTCGCTACTTCGTTATCACTGAACCCGTTACGCGAATTCTTTACATGCGTTCAAATCTCGGCTGAGCCCCCATTTGTAGCATAATATTTTATTGACGTAATTATGCCGTGGAAAACGTCTTAAAATCAAACTCTAAAATAATTTTAAATGATCAAAAGATATATTTATTCCATTACAGTGAACATTTGACATCCGTGCTCTCGCGATCCCGTTTCGTATCTGCTATTTTTCCTTCTCCGATGCGCGTGCTTTTCTGTTGGTTGTCCCTGACAACCTAACAGGGCCTCGCTCGAGTGCGACTACGCTCGCTCGCAATCTCTCTATCGCTCTTTCTCTTTCTCTCTTTTTATCATACTACACTACTAACATCTCCACCTTGCCAATGCTCGAGAATTTTCTTCATTACACCCAAGTGAAGATTATGCATCGGATCAAGTATAAAATCATACACCATATCCAACTCCGGTGTAATTGCAAGTAATGGTGAAACTCCGGTGTGATGTTCTCGATTATTTTGCATGCGAAACGAAATGTTTGCCCTTAGTTCGCAATCTAATTCGGGATAAATTGTTCTGTTTTCCTCTCGAGTTCCATGCACAATACACTTTTCACGCCCCGAGTAGGCTCCATGATTTTTTATGCTCTTCAAAAAAGCACGAGCAGGTCGATCACAAACTAGCGCTTTTATACGCACATTGTATTGTTTATCGTTTATTATTATTCCGTTTCTCAGCAAAGCATTCATTTCATCCACAAATTTTTCCAAATATTTCTGCACGTTGCTCAGTTTATTTTTGCCACACCATATTTGTACTGGGAATGGTTTGTACACATCTGGATCACAGAAAACTTTGCAGAGGATCGGCCAGAATTGCTTGCTACTTGACTTGAATAATCGTACCCCGTCCGTGTTGAAAACGAGTTCAATAGTACCATTTTTATGTAAGTCTGGATTGAGACAATTGACCAAATGGTTCAGACCAAAATAGACAAATTGACTATCTCCATTTTCATCAAAATCTTCAATCTCATAGTCTGCAGTATTAGTCTGTAGAAATGTTTTCGCATTTTTTGGCAGATTTGGGAGCAATCGTCTCCGCACAATAGCAAGCAGGCCATCTAGCCGACTATGAGAGATAGGGGGTTGTCCTGATAATGCCCACTCACGAAGTTCATCTTCTTCATTGAAGCCTTCTTCATTATCACTGTTATAAGGAGAAATATTATCGCTGGAGTCCACATGCACATCTCTTTCATCATCACTCACGATCATATTTCCATCGATGCTCTCGGCAGTTGAGAGGTTAGAACTTGAAGAATTTGAAGGTTGAGCTTGTTGCAGATTGCATTCTATTGCATTTCGAGCTGGTGACGACGATGAACATTGTGCAACAAGCTCATTCTCGGTTACACGATCTTCTGGTTTCGCTCCCATATCTTCTGCACCTGCACGCTTTTTCGATCTATGTCTTTCGACTCTCAGACGAGTTAGCTCACGTTTTCGCTTCCGATGAAACTCTTCGTCCGAATCACTCGAAGAATCACCCATTTTTCCAAAACTGAGAGAAACACTAAACGCACGAACCGTTGATTAAACGAGAAATCTAGGTTATGTTCAGTAAAACGTGGTCAGATTTTATGCGTTAGCCTCACATTTGGTGAAAGACCAGCCTTACGAGAAACCGATAAGGTACTGATCAGGCCACTCTACTTAGACATGCCGTATCAAAAACACTCTGACCAAAACTTGATCGGACCCTGATGTAGGCGACCTTGATCAGGCATGCCTTGTCAAATCATGACCAGGCCACGATGAATGCGGCCTCGCTCAGGCAGACATTGCTAAATAATGATCGGGCCCTGATGTAGGTGACCTTGCTCAGGCATGCCTCATCAAATCATGACCAGGCCACGATGAATGCGGCCTCGTTCAGGCAGACATTGCTAAATAATGATCGGGCCCTGATGTAGGTGACCTTGCTTAGGCATGCCTCATCAAATCATGACCAGGCCCCGATAAAGGAGGCCTCGCTCAGGCAGACATTGCTGAATAACGATCGGGCCCTGATGTAGGCGACCTTGCTCAGGCAGGCATTACCAAAACCTGATCAGGCCCTGATGTAGGCGTTCTTGCTCAGGCAGGCATTACCAAAACCTGATGAGGCCCTGATATAGGCGACCTTGCTCAGGCATGCCTTATCAAATCATGACCAGGCCCCGATGAGGCAGCCTCATTCAGGCTGGCATTACCAAAACCAAAGCAGGCCCTGATGCTACGTAAGGCTAGCCCGGCCCATTTTCTACTCGGGTTCGGCTCTGGGCTCGGCGAGCAATAAGATAAGTCTCATTTTCTTCGATATATTTACATTGTACGGAATTCACAAGTAAGACTTGTAATCGCCGCTGCATCGGCTCAATCGCGATTTCCAATATCTTTAATTGCAATACATTGACACTTTCGTTGCACTAAATCTTATTTCCGCGTTATTGCTGCAATTCGTATATTTATGGCTTCGTATTTATTGCGCCGGAGAGCGTGTGTCTTATGATAATACCGGTCGCTCGTATGTGTGTGTATGTTCATATGTATTTGTGTATTGATATACCTGTGTATATATTGTGATACATCATAGCGCGTCGCCGCGTGTTTAATTGATTACCATTGGGGTGCTGCGTGCACTCGATTATCGTCAATTTGATTATTACATCATCTAATTTAAAGACTCATGAATTCGATAAAAACTTCCTTGTAATCGATAGGAACTTGATTTTACTTAACGTGTACCGAGAAACGCTTGATAATAACCGGTATCGGCTGAGACCATACGGATAACGAAAATTACCTTTCGTGCCCCAGATTTTCAACAAAACGAAATTATATATCTAAATTCAAAATATTGTAACGATGTCCCCTACTGCGTATAGCTGTAGCTTCCCATCTGCGTAAACCCATGCAGTCACTTCGCCTCAACACGTCCCATTTCTCGAAACATCGACATCCAGAATGTTCGAGTCCGCTTCCACGACCCCGAACACTCGAATTCCTTCTTTTTCCAGATTATTCCACACTATTCCCAGCTGGGCCCTATTCACTATAAAAGACCGTCTCCCGACCAGCGCCAGTCAGTCTATATCTGAGTGTACATCTAACAGTGCCATACGGCAACATTGTACCGTGTCCACGCCGGGACCATCCGTCCGACCTTTTGTACGAAATAAACGTCTTCTAACTCGTTCTAAAGTGTAAACCGAGTCTTTTCTTTCACAACCGTGTTCTGAAGCGCGAACCAGTCCCTCGTACCGTAATTAATTAATCCACGATTAAACTTGCGACATAACAAACTGGTGCTAAGTGTGTGGGGTGTACTGGATCGACAACGCTGGGAACTTGGAAGCA
The DNA here is from genome assembly GCA_963971145.1 of Sussaba pulchella. Taxonomy (NCBI): domain Eukaryota; kingdom Metazoa; phylum Arthropoda; class Insecta; order Hymenoptera; family Ichneumonidae; genus Sussaba; species Sussaba pulchella. The sequence continues at coordinate 7,149,661 of OZ020166.1, forward strand.
TCGACGACACTACAACGCAGTAGAAGACAAAAATTCAACGCTGGCACAACGGAATAACTGGGTGAGTAAAAATTCATTTACTCAATACCGCGAAACGAAATTAATTGGCACGGACTCTGAAACAAGTTCGATAAACACAAGTGACACGTCTCTATTAAGTATGGACAAAATATTGACAAACTTCGCGGACAAAAAAATGGACAATCCATTAAAAGAAGTGGAAGAAAAACAAACATCGAGTGCCGCGAGTGTCATATCAGAGCAATTGGACATGCTAGAGCCCCGCGAGGCAATAGAACTCGTAAAAGAATTTAACGGTAAAAATTGTGGTGTCGAAGCGTTCATCAGTTCAGTCGAGGATGTGCGGTCACAAGTTTCGCGTCCGGATTACTTCCGTCGTTTAGTTATTGCAAAGAAAATAGTTGGCAAGGCCGAACGCGAATTAAACGAGTACAATACAAGTTCTTACGACCAATTATATGGTGCCCTTCGAATCCTTTATGGAAATTTGTTACCGGTCAGTGTTTTCCGCGATAAACGTTCACGAATATTCCAAGACAAAAATGAAAGAGTTTCCAGATTTACCAACCGATACCTTGAAGCGCACAACCAAGTATTGGCCGTTATCGCAAATTCGACCGGAGACAGTAGATAGGCTAGGCCGGTTCTACATCAATTTGGATAAGGTAGATTCCTACCTTACCGACGGGGCGGCAGGTTTCTCCAATCTATCAGATTCATACCTTACCGACGGGCGGGTTCTGTCAGGTTTCTGCCGTAGATTCCTTACCGACGGGGTTTCTGCAGTAGAGTCCTACCTTACTGACGGGGTGGCAGGTTTCTGCAATCTATCGACGGGTGAGTCGATAATGACAAAAATGATATCTTTTCGACCTACTTTTTGAAAAAAAAATGCGGTCGAAACCGGTAGATTGTTACTCCAAGGATGAGACGGGTGAGTCTCTGCTATATCGCCGGCTGATAAAAAGGGGGTTCGTGTCTCCGCTATACCACCGATCGCTGCGCCCCGCCGGCCCAGTTCGAATCCCCGATCCCCGATACCCGAGTCTGAAGTTGAATTATCGAATGAGCGTTTGGATCATGCGTAATGAAATTTGTAATCCCCTCCTTCCTTTTGAAAACGAGTTTATGGGTCAATGAAATACAGCGGTGATTGATTTTTTTTTTGCTTTTTTTTATTTAAGAAAATTACAATCATAGTCGTGACTAATCCTAATTGCTTATACCAATTTTTTCACTCCGCCGCTCTTTCCGTTTGAAAACGAGTTTATGGGTCAATGAAATACAGCGGTGATTGATTTTTTGCTTTTTTTTATTTAAGAAAATTACAATCATAGTCATGACTAATCCTAATTGCTTATACCAATTTTTTCACTCTGCCGCTAATTGGTTTATATTTTTATTTCACATTCCGCCGGTAACAAAATTATTCCGCAGGATGGAATATATTCTTCACATAATGATTATTGAATTTTATTCTACATTCCGCCGGTAGCAGATGTATTGAGAGCTCCCCCTCCACGCGAGTCGTCGAGGTTCGGAGACACCCGACACTTTTTGCAATCCAAACGGCGAGGCGCTGGTCCGTCGAAATAATCTAGGCAATCCGGCGTATTCCAATGCTCCATGCATGGTAAATGTAATAATACATCAGGATCTTCGCGAAGATGTGCAGGCAATCGATCCCACAGAAGATGAATTCCCCAATATTTGAGAAGTACAGTCTTCGAAATCGTGGCTAACTCGGCTTTTGTTAATTCCCACGGATCGCGTGCGAGGAGCGTTCCATCGATTGTGTACATCTTGAAGTTGAATTATCGAATGAGCGTCTATAAATCAAAACAATCGCCTTGTATATGAAATTACCTCATCTTTGCGGAATTCCATTGATGATCATATAATGATTGGAGCGCCTTTTGTTAGTCCTCGTTCACCGAGAAGCCATGATTTCAATGTTTGTACATTGAAAATCGCGCAATGCGTTGTCCAAGGTTTACGCTCATGATTTAAGCATTGTGTACAACGATCGCCATGAAGTTCTTTGAACGATGGACAGCCCAAGTCCTCAATATTACAAACATTTGTCACGTAATCCTTGAGCAATTCGGCTTTCTCAAAACCCTTTATATAGGTTCTCGTTGAATCCCGGAGAAGTACTTCGAGAGTTTCACTCAACTCATGATATGGAATGTCGCCGCTGTCCCATCTAAGTCCATGATAATTTGCTTCTAACCACATGTTGGAACTTTGGTTCCGTAGAGGTTGTAGCATCAGATCGTACGGGGACTGGAACAGATGCACTGCCGGTACGGCGTCTTCTTCGAGACGAGTTATCGCGAGCTCTTTAATAATGAATTCGTTGTTGGGACTTTTAAAACCCTGGAAGTCTATTACGTATTCCATGATTATGACGACTGGTTCAAGTGAGAACGATCACAGCCCATTTATACGAATTAACAACTCCCTACTCCCAATTTTTTTCGATTACTGCGTCGTGAATATTATAGAGCAACCAATTAGAATAAAGAATTATTTGCTACGTCCTCGCTCCTACCTAACGCCTGAGAGTGACCGCTCCCAATAACATAAACATTGACTTCTTTACGACCGTTATTCTCCGAAGTATCAGGTTTCATCGCACCGCGAAGATACAATGCCTGCGACACAGGAAGTACTTGTCACTTTCGGCAATAATTTAAGAGAATTCGCGGCGGCGATCTGCTACCGAATGGATGCGTAGTCCCAAACGTGCAGAAAATCACGTATCTCATTCGATATTTTTCATGCGACGAGGTTAAGATAGAATGAAACAAAAACGATAGGCCCTTTTGCTGGAGTAAGTGAAACAGAGACACTGTTCCAAGGTATAAAACCCCGGATTTTCAGCAACTAAATCAGTTATTCAACTCTCTCTCAACTCAACAGCACCGTATAAGACATGGATGCGTTCGATTGCATGGAAGTGGTGAAGACGTGGGAAAATGTATTAACACTTGTCAAAAATGAAAACTCTGACGAAATTAATTGCTGGATCAAACGTATTACTGAAGTAATTGAGCCTTTAAATGGATCGATGTTACTATCAAATGGTTCGGAAGCAAAAAAATTGTCAAATACCATTGGATTTTTGATCGGAATCAAAATTCAATTGGAACGCTTGCTTAAGCGCGGTGAGGGCTTGAAGACTCATGAAAAAGTTAGCGATAGAGTGAAATGGACTGATTTAAGATGAGCATTTAAAAAATCGAATTAAAACGGGTATAATCACAAATCTAAAACATCTAGATACGAATGCATTCCTGAACGATTGCGCAACCGTTTTTAAATCAAAAATTGCAAATGTATTTAACGGAGAGTTAACCGTTGTGAAAGTATATACAGTGCTCGCAACTAAATTTATAATAATGAAATGTAATAAAGAGGTTTTGGATATAAAGTATTTCAACACAAAAGCTGAAGCGATTTATCCAAATACTGATGTGAATGAGTGGTTTACCGCAAACGTTCAAACCCCGATTCAACGAGATATTGAAGAATTCGAACATCGAGACTCAGGCTGGTCGCTACATTCAATCATCAATCTAACAGTGAACATTAACAAATTTAATCCGATGCGAGGATCTTCGTATGTGATGCTGCCAGAAGTGATACAAAAGAAACATGCGTGCATCAACGTGCAAAACGATGACAATATGTGTTTTAAGTGAGCCATCTTATGTGCATTACATTCGGACAATTATTTGAGTAATACAAATCGTGTTTGCATATATCGACAATACGAAAATCAACTTAACTTCAAGGGTATTGAATTTCCTGTGGCACCAAAACAAATTCCAAAATTTGAGAAACAAGATGAAATGTCAGTCAACGTTTATATTTTGAAAAAACAACGCGAAAAATTTGAGGTTGTACCCCTGCATGTAACGTCATCGAAGAAGATTATTCATATTAATCTACTTCTCATACAAGATCGCTACATCGATGAGGATGAGAATGAGGACGAGAGGGAGAACGACGCTTACGAGCTACCCACGCTCCATTATGTTTGGATAAAAGACTTATCTCGCTTGGTATCGTCTCAGCTGACGAAACGAAATCACAAGCAATACATTTGCGACCGATGTCTCCACTACTTCCGTAATGAAGACAAATTAAATAACCACGAAAATGATTGTAAAAATATTAACAAGTGTAAGGTTAATATGCCAACATCATGGAATAGAATTCTTTACTTTAAGAATCATAGTAACAAGGAGCGCGTGCCGTTCGTAATATATGCAGATATCGAGTGTATATTGAAACCCATTCGTGATAAAGACGCGTATCAAAAACACGAAGCATTTAGTATGGCATACTACTTGAAATGTAGTTATGATGACTCAATGTCAAGGTATCGTAGCTGTAGAGATGCAAAGCCTGCGGGATGGTTCGTTGAAGAGTTAAAAGAACTCGCGAAAACCGTTGAGGATATTTACATGAATCCAAAGCCCATGGATAGATTATCGTTGCAACAGCGAAGAGAATTCGATGCTGCAACAACATGTCACATCTGTGAGCAAAACATATCCCCGACCAATAAAGTGATGGATCATTGTCATCTGACTGGAAGGTATGAATCATTAAAACAATAATTTAAAAAATGGTAATTAACATATTTAAAATTAATTTATATTCATAGGTATAGAGGTCCAGCGCATAATGAATGCAACTTGAATTATCAAGATTCACGGATGATACCGGTTGTATTCCACAATCTTACCGGATAATCCCGGAGAATAAAGAGCGATACATATCATTCACGAAACACATTGTCGGAAGTGATGTGAATTTCCGATTTATTGATTCGTTTCGATTCATGGCATCATCATTGGAGAAGCTGGCATCATACATGACGGATTTAAAGATCATGCGAGCTGAATTCTCCAACTTTTCCAACGATCAATTCGAACTTCTGACGCGAAAAGGAGTATTTCCATACGAATACGTGGATGCATTGACAAGACTGAATGAAACGAATCTTCCGTCACAAATCGATTTTTTCAGCACACTAAATAATAATCACATATCGGACGAGGATTATGAACATGCGAAGCAAGTATGGCAAGAATTTAATATCAATAACTTGGGTGAATACTCGGATTTGTACTTAAAAATCGATGTGCTACTATTGGCTGATATCTTCGAGAATTTCCGGGACAATTGTATGAAAACGTATCATTTGGATCCTGCTTACTATTACACAACGCCAGGTCTCACTTGGGATGCAATGCTCAAGTACACTAAAGTGAAGTTGAAACTTCTCACGGATTTGGATATGCATATGTTCATCGAGCGTGGAATAAGAGGTGGGGTGAGTCAGTGCTGCAATCGTTATGCTCAAGCTAATAACAAGTACATGCGCAATTATGATTCAAAGAAGGAGACTAAGTATCTCATGTATTATGACGTCAACAATCTGTACGGTTGGGCGATGATGGAATCGCTTCCGTATGATAATTTCGAGTGGATCGAAAAATCGGAAGATATCGATTTCAGTATCATACCCGATGATAATCCAACGGGCTACATTCTTGAAGTTGATCTCGAATATCCTGAAAGTCTTCACGATTCTCATAGGGATTTACCACTATGTCCCGAGCATAAGCATGCACCTGATTCCAAACACATCAAATTAATGACAACTTTGAGTTCAAAAATCGGATATATTCTTCACTATAGGAGTCTGAAACAGGCTCTCAAGCATGGATTGAAACTCGTACGTGTTCATCGAGTTCTGAAATTTGATCAGAAACCGTGGCTCAAACCGTATATCGATTTGAATAGTGATATGAGGAAACAAGCGAAAAATGAGTTCGAAAAAAATCTATTCAAGCTCATGAATAACGCAGTATACGGCAAGACAATGGAGAACGTTCGGAAACATGCTAACGTTAAGCTCGTGACACATTGGGAAGGACGTTATGGAGCTGAAGCACTCATCGCGAAACCAAACTTCCACAGCTGTTCCATTTTCGATGAGAATCTCGTGGCTATAGAACTTCGAAAAACTGAGGTTTGGCTCAACAAACCGATCTATGTGGGATTATGTGTACTCGACTTGTCCAAGATTCACATTTATGACTTCCACTATGACTACATTAAACAACAGTTCGGTAATGATAATTGTAAACTTCTGTATACCGACACCGACAGTTTGCTATACGAATTTCAGTGTTTCGATATTTATGAAATTATGAAACGGGATATTGATAAATTCGATACGTCGGATTATGAGACTGCAAATCGATTCGCGATGCCACGAATGAATAAAAAAGTTATTGGTCTTATGAAGGATGAGTGGAACGGTCGAATCATGACTGAATTCGTGGGTTTGCGTAGTAAAATGTACAGCGTGAGAGTAGATGATGATTATGGTGATAAAGATTGTAAGAAGATTGTCAAAGGTGTTAAGACGAGTGTTGTACAAAAAAGCATCACGTTCGATGATTTTGTGAATTGTCTTCGTCAAAATACTACTCAGGAGAGGGAACAATGTGTAATACGATCTCATATGCATAATGTATATACTGAGAAGCATGTGAAGATTGCATTGAGTCCGCACGATGATAAACGATACATCCTGCCTAATAAGACCGACACGCTCCCCTGGGGACATTACCAAGTAGTACCTTAGACGCGATGATGAATCATAAATGTCACGGTCACGTTCGATCATGGTAGTGGTTGTTACGTCCTCGCTCCTATCCGACGATCGAGAGCGACAAAGAAATTGATGAACCATATTCGCGTTGAGAGAACAAGAGGCAATCTTTTTAAAATTATATTTCAATCGCGCGCGTTGTCACATTCATACGCGCCGGCGGACAGCTCGCTCGCAATAAATAGCGAATATTATTGCCTTCTTCGCGATTCATTTCTCAGAATGAGGTATAAGGTTTCAACGCGTCGAGAAGATGCGAAGCCGCGACACCGGAAGTACTTGTCACTTTCGGCAATAATTTAAGAGAATTCGCGGCGGCGATCTGCTACGTTGAGAGAACAAGAGGCAATCTTTTAATTATATTCCAATCGCGCGCGTTGTCACATTCATACGCGCCGGCGAACAGCTCGCTCGCAATAAATAGCGAATATTATTGCCTTCTTCGCGATTCATTTCTCAGAATGAGGTATAAGGTTTCAACGCGTCGAGAAGATGCGAAGCCGCGACACCGGAAGTACTTGTCACTTTCGGCAATAATTTAAGAGAATTCGCAGCGGCGATCTGCTACCGAACTGATGCGTAGCCCAAAAACGTGCAGAAAATCACGTACTCCACTCATGCGACAGAGTGAGACAGAACGATAAGCCCTTTTATTGGATTAAGAGAGAGACAGAAACACTATGCCAGAGTATAAAAGCTCGGATTTCTTATCGGATTAGTTATTCCATCGAACTCAACAGTACCGTTACTCCGGGAGAACGGGAGCTCGTCTTTGCGTCCACCGATTATTATTTCGGATTGGACTTAGAATCGTTTCGCGTTCATCAAACTTCGACTCTTTGCGTCCACCGTTTCAATTCACGGTTTGGACTTAGAATCGTTTACGCGAACGGTCTTGATATATTTTTGTGTCCACCGTCTGTTTTACGGCTTGGACTTTGGAAATAATGGATATCACAAGTCTTAATAAAATCGCTCGTCAGGAGGCGTTCTTGCCAACGAAAAAGCTAAACGAGCTGAAAATCAATCAGACTTATAAAGTCACGGAGTTGCGTCAAGTTACAACAAAGTATGGACTGAGTACTATTGGAACGCTCGATAGCAGTTATCAAGTATTTATGCCAAAACGCGTTTCGGCAAAATTTGAGCAGGATCCAGCGCTATTCAACCAAATGACTCAAACAGCAACAGATGGAAAACTGTTTATAAAACCACTGAATGGAGAAACAAAATGGACTCAAATCGAATTTATCATCGAATAATATGAATTCATCATCGAACAATGTACATCGAATATATCGTCGAATAATGTAAATTTATCGTCGAATAAAACAAATTTTTGAAAAAAAAGTAAATCTTTATTCCAACATAAATAAATGGTTCGGTTTACATGATTTTTTTTGTTCTTTTTTTTTTTACAAATTATCCTTGTTTATCCAACTATTGTGCGAATTATCAAATCCCAACCATTTAACATAAGCTTGATTTCCACGTTGCTTGAGAACCTTCTCAACGAGATAGATGTCGGGATGCTTTGCTTTCAACAATTCCTCTTCGTAAAAGCCGCCAGCGATGGGTTGATCTCGATAGTCAGTCAGATGATATGTAACCGGATCCGTTGATATCACTCGACGCACCGTGAAGATTTCGGTAGTCCAGTTGGGCGTATACCCTTTCTCAAACACGTGCTTACGCTTGCTCACTCGTACTTTATCACCGACGTTGAATTTTATCTTCAGGATACGTCTCACTCGATTTTTTCCATATATATTATGAAGAATTTCTTTCTCGTTTTTCAAATTAACGTCTTGGGGTTTTAGTCTTATTGTTCTGTGCTTACTATTATTATAATCGAATATTAATTTGGTTAAGATGTCCGTCCACTTGTAATGACCACGCAAGCTAAACTGTTTCCACATTTTGGACTTGAGAGTTCGATTGAAACGTTCGCAGATTGATGCTTTCAAGTTGCTGAACGTTGAATATAATTCAATATTATAATGTTTCAATAACGCTGAAAATTCGCGGTTATAAAATTCTTTTCCTCGATCGACGTGCAATTTTTTCGGTAAACGATTCTTTTCGAGTGCAGATTTCATTGCATTCGTAGTATTTTTTCCACTCTTGCTTTTCATTGGTACTGCCCAGGCAAATTTTGAAAATATATCAATGATTGTCAATAAGAATTTATAACCGTTGTTATATCGCGCATATGCTGTCATATCCACAAGATCAGCCTGCCATGTCTCGTCCAATCCACGGATAATCACACGACGTCGTGGATAATTTCTTCTTGCAGGTTTATGAAGTTCCTCAACCAGTGTTGCTTTTTTATGATTCATGTTCAAGCGTGCTCAATCGACTATCTAAAACCGCGATCACTTGTGAATTACGTAATGCCAATGCTTGTCCAGCTTGATCGTTTATTTCAACTTTCGCGAATTTTTCCTTGACCATAGATTCAAGACTTTGGATTAACAATTTATTGTTTTCCTCGCCACCTCTGGATCTTTCTAACGTTTCCAGTCGGTCTTCCAGATGAACAATGATTTGAGAATTATGTGTTATCAGCTCTTGTACTGTTTCGAAGTCAATGCGTTGCTTCTTCAATTCCTTATCAAATGTCTGTTGAAGCGCTCCAATCATTATATTATGATCATCAATGAAATTCCGCAAAGATGATGTAATTCCATATACAAGGCCATTGTTTTGATTTATAGCATTTTGCATTACTCGTGCGAAAATAGCATCGTTTTCATCTTTTGGATCAGCAACATTGCACAGTCTTCTATTATTCATATCATAGTGACCATCAGCTGTAATTTTAAATCCATTACCAGGAGGTCCACGAATGTTTTTATTGTTGAGGGTCTTACTTTTTCCCATCAACTGACGTCCAAACACATCTACACTCATGGTGATAGTTGTCGTATGACTGAGCTCGGACAGTCTCAAACCAGCATTAATAAATCATTTTAGCTTCGCGTAATTCTTCAATAATGGAAATAATTTCATTAGAATGACTGGAATTCCTAGCTGTTTGAGATGCGAGGAGCAGGCGCAAACGATCAACCAACTCATTCGGATCATCCCAATAAATATAATCCATTTTACGATTTTTCTTAACAATCATGTGGTGAGGTAAGCCTCCACCAGTTCGCTGTGATCGTCTCTTCAATGGTGTCGTTTTAGTCGGTGAATCAATCAACGATGCAATAATATTTTGAAATTTCGCACTTTTATCTTCACGAATACCGGAATCGCTTCTATAATGTTTGCGATAAGCATTTGTAGAGTTGAGAATTTCACGATAATTTTTCTGATCATTCATATTTATGAGTGACTCATCTGGTGCTTTCTTGAATAATAGTTCGAGCAAACCTTCACTTTGTTGATAATCCTTATCGCCAATATGAATGAGATTATTATCAAATGCGATTGATGAATTACCAATCATTAAACGATTTCCCGATAATTGACGCACTCCACATAAAATATCGAGATTTTTCAGTTCTTCCTCGGAGTCAAACATTTGAATATATTTACTGAATAAACCTTTTGAATCGGTATTGTCTATTATTGTAGAATCCAACTCATCTTCCGATGAATTAGCCGATGCAAAACTATTATCAAAACCATAATTTTCATTGTCAGATTCTTTTTCTACTTTCTCCTCTTTCTTTATATTAGCCAATGGTTGTGGCCGTTGTCGTTGTTTGATCGATGTATTCACCAGTTTTTCCAAAGGTGTAATCATAGGCTTAAAGACTTCATTCATAGTTTCTTCAGATGACATTTTATCCAACTTTAACATTTTATGCTTTCTTCGAATCGAATCACTTGCATTTATGATTTGATGCAATACGTCGCTCTTTTGTGTGATAGTTTGCATGTTGATTCCGTAAAGTTCCAACGTCGACTGTGTTTCACTCACTCGATGATTGCATATTTATGAAGCAATCAAATCCTTTTCTATATCTACATTCATGTAATTCACTGTCCTTATCAATAACAACGAATCCAAATTTATTATTATTCCAACAAGCGAAACACAAGTCCTTGAATTGTATCCACGTCATATCGGTGTTAACATGATCGTCATAAATATGTTTTAAATTCATGTCATCTTGGCGAAAAAGTATCAATAAGTTTGCATTATCACGAACAAGATGTTTGGGAATACGAGCATATGTTTGACTGAGATAGAAACAGTCGACTTCATGATGCCGGCCCATGCTGAAGAATGCACGAATATTATCTTGTTTCTCGCACGCTACATCATCGAAAATTATGATTGAGCTTGGACGTGCATCGTGAGGATTGATAACTTTTTCATGCTCGTTGCAAGGAAAATAACCAATATCTGCAACAGATTTGAGTAGTTTTTGCAAAAATTGATACTTTGGTTGATTTAGCGATTTTGAGTAAACGTATATATTTTCAAATCTCAAACCATGTGGGTGTATTATGAGAGTAAACAGTGCATTAGTTTTTCCACAATTCGATGGACCACAAATTATCGCACGTACACTGTTTGGTAATAATTCACCATGGCGTTTCACTTTTTTCTCAGTATTTCGTTGCGCAAGCACATCGAAATTCATTACCGGTAGCTTTATTGGCTGTTCTTTGAACTTCATGCTTATGCTGTGTTGCTCGAATCTTGACTTTATTATTACTAAGCAAACGAGTATAAATACAAGGCCTTATAAAGACAAACTTATCAGTTCAGAGTGTGCCGTCGTACTGTGCACAGTAAATAAAATTATGCAAAGACAAGAAAATCCTATTTCTCAAAGTTTGAAGAAATTCGCGGAAGAACAGCATCGAAATTTTCCCCCCCTCCTTCTCGTACGAATAATCAGATCAGCGGAAGTACACCTTATGACGGAAAAGTTAATCCTCAACGATATGGGTTCATAAGCCCTGGTTTAAAAAAAAAATAGCATTCATTACTATAGAAACATCGATAACCATACAGTTCTTCGCAGAAGAAATATCTGTTACGAAAGAACATGAACATCGATAAAAAATATAGATGTGGTAAAGGTTTAGTCAACACACTCATCAATAAGCTTCCGATTGAACTTCATTTGCCTGGATATCAGTACTGTGGACCAGGCACGAAATTAGAAAAACGTCTTGCTCGCGGTGATTTGGGAATTAATCCTCTCGACGTAGCTTGCAAGAATCACGATATCGCTTATTCAAAAACTCGAGATAATCCGGGGGCAAGAAAAATCGCCGATAAAATACTTGCTGAAGAAGCGTGGAAACGAGTCGGAGCTGAAGAGGCTAGCTTTGGAGAAAAAGCTGCTGCCTGGGGAGTGACCAATATAATGAAAACTAAAACAAAATTTGGTATGGGAATGGAGAAAAAAAAAAGGAATCACACTGCGAAATATCATCAGTGCGGCGAAGAAATCTATGATTCCAAATGTCAATCATCGGAAAGTGATCAAATCAGCTCTTAAAGGTGCGCAGAACGCGGTAAAGAAGGCCGGTGGGAAGAGTAAAATAAAATCACCACGCATTTTACCTGTATCCACAAAAATTGGTGGTTTTCTACCGTTTCTCATACCAATTTTCGCGGGTCTAAGTGCTGCCGGAGCTTTAGCTGGTGGTGTTGCGGGTATAGCGAAAGCTGTGAATGATGCAAGTGCTGCCAAACGTCAGCTAGCGGAAAGTAAACGGCATAATGAAGCAATGGAAGCTATTACATTGGGCCGTGGTCTTTATTTAAAACCTCATAAAAATGGTATGGGTTTGCATCTTGGATCATCAAAAAACGCATAAAGCTACCGCATCGAGCACTCACCGATATCGATCTTATGAAATATGCTAAAACCATGAAGATTCCATACTTTCGTAGAGTTTATATGAGAAATGCATTACCAAAAAGTGGTCCTCGAAAAATCGAAACAGCCATTATAAATCTCGATGCTGAAGATGGCCCGGGAACACATCGGGTGGCATATCGGAAAAAGAATAATGAAGTTCTCTACTTTGACAGTTTTGGAAATCTTCAACCACCAAAAGATCTGTTAAAATATTTCGGTGTTGGTAGCATTGTAAAATACAATCATGAACAATATCAAAACTATAATACAGTTGTGTGTGGACACCTATGTCTTCAATTTCTCTGTGAATATCTATAAAAGACGTTCTCATTATACATCAAACGTCAGTTGAAAATCAACCATCATGGATAATTATTTCACATTGACTCTATCGGGAACGGATTCAATATTGGAGGCCAACTATTTCCCACCCATCGAACTATCGCCATCGATAAATTACACTCTTGGACTCATCGAATTGCTCACTTTTAATTCGATTCCAAACATCGATGAACGAAACAATAAGTTCTACGTAGGACAGGAGGTAATCATTATCCCCACTGGGAGTTATGAAATTGAGGATATTGAAAACTATTTACGGAGTGCATTGACGAACAAGAATATTTCCATCGAACTGAAACCCAACAACAATACTCTATGCAGCGAAATCAGATGTGATCAATCGATAAATTTTATTCACAACGACTCTATTGGTCGATTACTCGGTTTTACTCCGCGTATTCTGACAGCTAATGTTCGACATAAATCCGATTTACCGGTGGCCATTCTCAAAGTAAATTCATTGCGCGTTGAATGTAACATTACAAGAGGTGCTTACATAAATGGACAACGAGTGCATACGATTCATGAATTTTTTCCAACTGTTCCACCAGGATATAAGATCGTTGAAGTGCCGTCACACATCATTTATCTTCCGATCGCGGTGCAATCAATAGATCGTATTCAATTGAAGCTTGTAGATCAAGACGGTGAATTGGTCAATTTTCGTGGAGAAATTGTAACAATTAGACTACATGTGAAACCAATATAATGGGAATTGTTTATAATACAAAAGTTGGACAAAGCTATAAAAGTGAATCAACATGCCGAGAATCAATCAGTCGTCATCGAGCACTGCTCAAGAATCTAACACCTCAGAACGTTCAGTTTTTGAGGAAACTGGGTCTGAAAGTCGTGAAAAGACTTGGAAGAGAAAGAAATTGAAAATTCATACTTGCTGCATTGCCATAGTCTGTTTCATACCATGGAAGAAATTCTAAATATTCAAAAACCGATTATGTTCGATGAATCTATCGCACATTACGAGACACACGCTCATCAACCATTCACATCATCAGCCTTCAATAATAATGATGTAATTCGAATCATCGTTCAGCATCAGGATTTGTGTTTGTTACCAAGCAAGAGCTCCTTACACATATATGGCAAATTAACCAAGACCGATGGAACTGCAATACAAAATACAACATTGATCAACAATGCCATCTGTCATCTATTTGAAGAAATTCGATATGAGCTAAATGGGGTTGAGATTGATCGAAATAAAAATCTCGGACTCACAACTGTCATGAAGAATTATCTATCGCAGAGTCCAACTCAAAAATCTCTGATGGAAAATTCTGGTTGGATCTTCAATGATGAGTCAAAATTGACTGATGAAAATGGATACTTCAATGTATCAATACCACTCAGTTTAATATTGGGCTTCGCTGAGGATTATCATCGTATCATAGTTAATGCCAAACATGAATTGGTTCTTATTAGAACAAACAATGACATGAATGCCATTATTCAACCACAAGCGGTAAATAACGCGGCTGTGGAACAGTTCAAGATTTCGCTGATGAAAATTGAATGGATGGTACCATACATCAAAGTTTCGGATCATCAGAAAATTCAATTACTCAATTTCATTGCCAAGGATCCATCGATTACCATGAGTTTTCGTACGTGGGAATTGTACGAGTATCCACTACTACCAGCAACTTCGAAGCATGTGTGGGTCATCAAAACATCGACGCAACTCGAAAAACCGCGATATGTTATCGTAGGATTTCAATGTGGACGAAAAAATAATATAAATAAAAATGCCAGTCTTTTCGATCACTGTAACATGCGAGATATCAAGCTTTTTTTGAACTCTCAGTCTTATCCGTACGGAAATTTAAATCTCGATATAACCAACAATCAATACGCTTTGCTCTATGATATGTATGTAAATTTTCAAGCGTCGTATTATGGAAAAGAGTGTGAACCGTTATTAGATAAAACTGAATTTATCAAATATGCACCACTCATTGTTATCGATTGTTCGAAACAGAATGAATATCTGAAATCAGGACCTGTTGATATACGCCTGGAATTCGAATCGACTCAACCTTTCCCACCTCAAACATCAGCCTATTGCTTGATTTTACACGATCGTATAGTTGAATATAAACCAATTAGCGGCGGAGTGAAAAAATTGGTATAAGCAATTAGGATTAGTCATGACTATGATTGTAATTTTCTTAAATAAAAAAAGCAAAAAAAAAATCAATCACCGCTGTATTTCATTGACCCATAAACTCGTTTTCAAAAGGAAGGAGGGAATTACAAATTTCATTACGCATGATCCAAACGCCCATTCGATAATTCAACTTCAGACTCGGGTATCGGGGATCGGGGATTCGAACAGATGGAACGCTCCTCGCACGCGATCCGTGGGAATTAACAAAAGCCGAGTTAGCCACGATTTCGAAGACTGTACTTCTCAAATATTGGGGAATTCATCTTCTGTGGGATCGATTGCCTGCACATCTTCGCGAAGATCCTGATGTATTATTACATTTACCATGCATGGAGCATTGGAATACGCCGGATTGCTTAGATCATTTCGACGGACCAGCGCCTCGCCGTTTGGATTGCAAGAAGTGTCGGGTGTCTCCGAACCTCGACGACTCGCGTGGAGGGGGAGCTCTCAATACATCTGCTACCGGCGGAATGTAGAATAAAATTCAATAATCATTATGTGAAGAATATATTCCATCCTGCGGAATAATTTTGTTACCGGCGGAATGTGAAATAAAAATATAAACCAATTAGCGGCAGAGTGAAAAAATTGGTATAAGCAATTAGGATTAGTCATGACTATGATTGTAATTTTCTTAAATAAAAAAAAGCAAAAAATCAATCACCGCTGTATTTCATTGACCCATAAACTCGTTTTCAAAAGGAAGGAGCGGCGGAGTGAAAAAATTGGTATAAGCCATTAGGATTAGTCATGACTATGATTGTAATTTTCTTAAATTAAAAAAAGCAAAAAAAAAATCAATCACCGCTGTATTTCATTGACCCATAAACTCGTTTTCAAAAGGAAGGAGGGGATTACAAATTTCATTACGCATGATCCAAACGCTCATTCGATAATTCAACTTCAGACTCGGGTATCGGGGATCGGGGATTCGAACTGGGCCGGCGGGGCGCAGCGATCGGTGGTATAGCGGAGACACGAACCCCCTTTTTATCAGCCGGCGATATAGCAGAGACTCACCCGTCTCATCCTTGGAGTAACAATCTACCGGTTTCGACCGCATTTTTTTTTCAAAAAGTAGGTCGAAAAGATATCATTTTTGTCATTATCGACTCACCCGTCGATAGATTGCAGAAACCTGCCACCCCGTCAGTAAGGTAGGACTCTACTGCAGAAACCCCGTCGGTAAGGAATCTACGGCAGAAACCTGACAGAACCCGCCCGTCGGTAAGGTAGGAATCTGATAGATTGGAGAAACCTGCCGCCCCGTCGGTAAGGTAGGAATCTACCTTATCCAAATTGATGTAGAACCGGCCTAGCCTATCTACTGGAGACGAAGCAAAACGAAAATTTCTAATGGAGTACGAACGGGAACAAGGCCTCGATCAATTTTTGTTGGCCCTTCGCAAGGAAATTTCCACTGAAGTCCGTTCCCAAAGACCGGAAAACATTCGGGAAGCCATTGCGATGGCCCAAGCTGCGGAGGCGCGCGATGATACACGGGAGATAATGACGCAAAATCTGCGTCGCACCGAAAGAAATACGAACGTCAATCATCGACCATCGCGCGCGCCACCAGCCCCATCAGCTCCAAGTCACCGTCCGCCGGTTTCCTGCAATTACTGTCGGCGAACTGGACACCTAGAGCGAGACTGCCACAGCAAAGCACGAGATCTTCAACATCGGGGAAATTCGTACGCGCAACCGTCGGGTTTTCGAAAAGACCAGCTCCAACCTCGGCCTCCACCACGGGTAAACCACATGCCGAGCAAACCGGACCCGGAGGACGACTTGTACCCCCTCAAGTTAACACCATTGGGTCAAAGAAACGGGTCGTCAAATTACAAATACGAGACGTGCGAGGGTCAGGGAGATATTTGTTAGATACCGGTGCCGCCATAAATTTAATAAAAGAAGACAGCCTCATGGAAACAGCAATGGTAGACAGAAACTTAAAAACAGAATGCAAGATGGGAAACGATTTACACCATTCGTTATTCATCGCAGTGCTGGAATACGAACAAGAAAAACACATTTCCCATGTAATCCCAAATAATTTCCCGCTCGAAGAAGACGGACTAATCGGCATTCCATTCATGGAGAAATATCAAACATATATCGGGATCGGGAAGGAGAACTTTCTTCAACTTAACAATAAAAGATTAGAATTTGAGCCACTAACCATTACGGTACCACCGAGAACAATTTATTGGATTGATGTGCCAACTAATGTTTCAAGCGGACCAGCGATTACGGACGAAGAAAATCCAGATTCAATAGTGCCCTGTGTTTACATAGCCAGGGACTACGAAGCCCGAGTGCCTGTTATTAACGACTCGGAAGAAACAGCTGTGTTGAAAATGGACATGCTACGAGGGACCCCAATAAAACCTTTTTTACCAGAGGAGGAGCGCCAAGACGCACCGACAGGCGTAGCGGGAGTCCATCACGTTGTGCAACAGAATGCAGCGGAAAGACTGCAACAACTTAAAGAAAACGTGCGCCTACAGCACGTGCCACCTGAGATAGCCGAACAGTTGTGGGATATTGTTTCGTCATATCCCGATGTATTTGCTTTACCTGGTGATCCCTTGCCAGGTACGAAAGCAGTAAAACACCGCATTATCACGAGCGATGACGTACCGATAAACGTTAAGCAATATAGATACCCCCCGGCGCATAAGAAGGAAATCGATCGTCAAGTGAATGAGATGCTCGAAAAGAAATTAATCGAGCCAAGTGAATCCCCATACAACTCACCCTTGTGGGTTGTGCCAAAGAAAACGGATGCGTCCGGAAAAAAGAAATGGAGAATCGTAATCGATTTCCGGAAACTTAACGATAAGACGGCACACGACGCCTATCCGCTTCCTTGTATCGACGAAATCTTGGATCAGCTCGGAAGAGCAAAATACTTTTCGGCATTCGACTTGGCATCCGGATTTCATCAAATACTAATGGATGAACGGGACAAGCAGAAGACGGCGTTCTCAACACCATCCGGGCATTACCATTACAATAGAATGCCTTTTGGATTAAAAAATGCCCCACCAACGTTTCAGCGAATGATGAATAACGCTCTTCGGGGATTAATCGGTAATACGTGCTTTGTTTACCTGGACGATATAATCATTTACGGTAATACCCTCGAGGAACATAATAAAAAACTAGTGGATGTGTTAAATCGATTACGTGAATCAGACCTAAAACTGCAACCGGATAAGTGCGAATTCCTACGTCCGGAATTAGAATTTCTGGGCCATGTAATATCAAAAGAGGGAGTGAAACCCAATCCTGATAAAATTAATGCAGTGAAAAATTTTCCGACACCACGTGATCCTAAACAAATAAAACGATTTCTCGGACTCGCAGGATATTATCGAAAATTTATTAAAGATTTCAGCAAAACCGCTAAACCGTTAACCGAACTATTGAAAAAGGAATGTACCTGGACTTGGACAGAGAAACAAGAACAGGCATTCCAGACGCTGCGCGTTGCCTTAACGACCGCCCCCGTGTTACAATATCCAGACTTTACGCGAGACTTTGTATTAACCACCGACGCCAGCAACCACGCAATCGGTGCAGTGTTATCGCAGGGACCGATCGGCAAGGACCGACCAGTTGCTTATGCGTCACGCACCCTCAATAAAGCAGAACAGCGGTACTCTACTACAGAGAGGGAAATGCTGGCTATAGCATGGACTACAAAACATTTTCGTCAATATTTGTACGGAAAACAATTTAAAATCGTCACCGATCATAAACCATTAATATGGATCCTGAAAGCCACCGACCCACCAACCAACAGCCGTCTTATGCGACTCCGATTGAAATTAGAAGAATACGAGTACGAGCCCATCTACAAAAAAGGTTCACTCAATACAAACGCTGATGCTCTCTCTCTCGCATCTATGCGGTTACGACCCGTAGACAAGCCGAGCAACAAAGGGACCCATCGGAAGAAGAAGAAGAAGAAGAAGAAGAAGAAGAAGAAGAAGAAGAACACGAAGAGGACCGCGACAAAGTGAATTTGCCAATTTACATGGAATTCGAACTTACGCGAAATAATCCGTGTGTTCCGGAAATAAGCGAACAAACGCCGCTGTTGTGCCCCGCAATTTTCAAGTATATTTTTGTCATTATAGATTTATATAAACAATAAATTCTCGAAACAATTATACGTTTCTCACGATAATTGTTTCTCACGATTGAACATCGCTGACTCTAAGTCAGGTGATAAAATTAGAAGAATAAAATAACACGACGCTAAGCAACGGAAATACCGATTTCCGTTACTACGATAGAACTCATTCCGAGAAACCGTACCATGGGAACGCTGAATAAGAACCACGCGACTGGCTGGGAACAGCCAGACAACACAAAACTGCAAAATCAGCTTTTCGACGACGAGCCTCGAAGAACCGAAAGCTCGCCATCGAAAAGTCAGTCTTGAACGAAAGATCAAGTCGAACGGTCCTCTGATCATCAGACTCCCGTGCCGCGATAGAATTTCCTCGTCGATACTTTGTAAAAAGCGCGAATAGAAATATCTAATAGAAACCCGCGGCGCGGTAAGCGTGATACGTCGCACCGCGATAATAAAGTGTTAGTCCGAGTCATCGAGAATAACATCTGCTGTGTAAAAACCCAAAAACCATAATAAATTCAAAGCGTGTCTGTATTTTATGAGTTAATACTTATTTGTGGCAAGAGATCCCGACTTATCCCTCCTGACCCGTAATCTGAAGATTCGAGGAGACACGGGTCATCCGGGGGACACAACATTGGTGGCAGCGGTGGGATTTGCCATAATAACTCTAAAATCAGTGCGTTTTCGAACCCTTCCATACGCATTCAAGAAGGAAGGCTTCACACAGCCACGCGGACCCGAGCTTGACGAGTTGGTCTACGCTCGCGACGTATCCCCAGCGTCGAAGTTCCCGACACGCAGTCGTCGTGGAATTCGCCTGGAAGGCGGAAACGTGATATAAACTATCGACATAGTCCGCGATAAATTAAAACCGCGATAAGAAATTTTCCGAAAAGTGAACGTTAAATTTTTATCCGGTTACACGGCACCGAATCAGAACAGTGTTTGCGGTGCGCGTGGTGTACCAGTGTCAAAATCCCGACACCGAAGCTGTCGAGGCATTTTACCTGGTTGTGCGGTGCAGTGATAGTGAATCAGCTGTGCCTGCACGATACTCGGGGTTAAATTCCGGAAGTGCACATCGCGAGAATTTACCCGGGTGCAGCGGCCACACCATTGTGACGCAATAGTGCAATCGGTGCAGAGTCGTGTGCGAAAGTCCAGCGCTCTACGCGACACGCAGTCGTCGCGGTACAGCCTGGTTCTCCTACCGCGCAGTAGTATCTGCCGTAGCGAGATAGCGAGCCGCCTGAGAAGCATACGTCGGAGGGTCAAGGACAAGGACGAACCGAACACCAAGGGGCTCAAGGAAACGCAGCGGAAAGAACCACAGCCGACCGTTTCAAGGATCAACAGAGATCATCGAGGAAACGCAGCGGAATGGATCAAGGCCGACCGTTTCATGGATCATCAGGGATCATCCACCTGTAAGTGGCAGTACCTAATCTTATCATATAAACCTATCAAAGCCAAATTACAATTTATTCCGATGTCCGCGAAGATTTAGTAAAAGAAAGATTTGTAATACAATATTTCGGATTGGAATTAACAGTGACAGAAAAGATAATCTGTTTACGCGGCAATTATTGTAATAATACGCGAGAGAGAAAAGCCCACGCAGCGTGGCACATGACAAACGCTTCGAACAAAATTAAATTAAATTCAGCCAGAATTAATTCTCAACAAATAAAACGCGGAATAATCGAATCAGGCGAGAGGTAGAGGATTAGGGAAACGTAAAATAGAAGTTTGATAAATCCATAAAAGAAAAATTTAAATAAATAAAATATGGAAAACAACAGGCGAAATGACCCGCGACTCGCGCATTCCTTTGACTCGACCTTGCCCGGGCAAGCGGTAGGGGCAGCGGCCGGGCTAGATGCTGCAATTGGCGACATCACATTTCGCACAAATGAAGCGCTAAACACCCTGTCGCCGACGGGGCGCTTGCCCCACGCTCGCCAAACCGCGATGTCGGAAAGTTTCCGGCAGATGGGGGTAAATGAGAGGCGCGGTACGGATTTCCTGGAGACGAGTGACCCTGACCGAGAGACGCACCGTCGGGCGCGACGTCGTATCACGGACGAAATGATCGACGAAGAGATATCGCGCCTCCGTGATGAGGTCTCGGGTCTTCCGCCAGTGAACACCACCGTACGGCCAGTCGCGCCCAATCTCGGGGCAATACCGAAAACGCGAAGAATCGACGCCGACGACGGTAGAGATTCGGGTCGAATGTTTCGCGACGCTGTGAACGTCGACACGCAACGACGCTCCCGCGACACGTCGAGATCAGCTCGACGCGACTTGGCTGAGACGCTTCAGGGCGTCAATGCCGAACCCTACGAATTAATTAGGGACCTTGAAGAACAGAATGCCGAATTAAGATACCGATTAGAACGAATAGAAGAAAAAATATCGGAAGGAAGGACGTCGAGACCGTGGAACCGCCGACAAACCGGATTCCCGGGCGAACGACGGACCGTGGAACTCGGGATGGCAATGAAACAGGTCCCGAAATTTTCCGGAGAAGGTCCTGACGAATTAGACCACTTTCTACGCGCTTGCCAAACTGCGCACGACCGAGTCCCGTACGAAGACCACGAAGTTTTCATAGAATTCGTCGTATCGGGGCATATTACCGGCAGGCCGTCGCAGGACCTAAAACATAAAAATATCAAAACCCTAGAAGAACTTAGGACAGAGCTGAAGATGATATACGGAAAGCGTAAGTCACTGGCAGCTCTACAATTGGAATTCAACTCCCTGCAGCAGAATCAGGGCGAAAGCGTCGCGACGTACGCATCGAGGGTAGAACAGGTGACGGTCGACCTCATAGGAAAGTTGTGTGAAGGAATATCAACCCCTGGTGAGGCGCGGACGATCGAAACCATCACCCGACGAAGTGCACAGGCCAATTTCGAAAACGGACTACATGGCCAAGTGCAAACGATCGTGCGTGCTCGAAACTTTACGACGCTACACGAAGCCGTAGTCGGAGCCATCGAAATCAGCGAGATGTTGTTACCGAAAGGAAACGGAGGAGCGCAAGGCTCCAACCAACGCCGTAGTTACAACAACAATAACAACAACAACAACGGCAACAACGGCAACCAACGCCGGAGCTACAATAACGGTAACAATAACAACGGCAATGGTAACAAAACCTGTTATCATTGCGGAAATGGAGACCACTACGCGAGAGATTGTCCGAAGCAATCCGGACGAAACAGCCTTCCCGTCGCGGATCAGGACAAAACACTCCACCAGGTGGACATAGTGTGTCATTACTGCCAGAAAAAAGGGCATCTGAGGAGAGATTGTCGAAAGCGAATTGCAGACGAGAAAAACGGAGGTCAACAGAACAATCGTCAAAACGGTCAACAGAACAACCCGCAAAATAACAACAAGAAGAATTACCAGAACAACCAACGAAAGACGGGGCAAGACGACGCGTCGACAAAGCTAACGTTGGGCTCGCTATCTATCGATCTAGTATCGATAAGCGACCAAGAGTCGACGTCAGACGCCTCGGAAGAGGAGGAAACGCAAATCACGCAAGTCTCAATCCCGTCAGAGTTGTCGGGCAGCGACTTTGACATCGAGTCTCCGAGTTCGGCCAGCGGAATAATCACCCTGGAAGCCGACACCGGGGCTCAGTGCCGCGTCATCAGACGAGACTGTCTATTGCCTCCAACGACGATCGAAAAAGAAATTCCCGTCGGTGCCTGTGTAACGCCACCGAGAGGGAACAGCTGTGCAGTTAACATAATAAACAACAGCGACCGAGCACACACAGTAGTAACGACCGATGCGTCAGATAAGGCCATCGGAGCGATATTATCTCAAGGGAAGGTCGGGGACGACCTTCCGAGATGTTACGCGAGCCGTACTCTGTCGAAGGCCGAGCTCACTTACACAACGTTGGTGGCAGTGCTCGCGATCGTGTGGGCAATAACTCAGTTCCGGCCTTACGTTTACGGTACACGTTTCGAGGTGGTAACGGACCACCAACCCTTAACTTGGCTATTCGGTGTGAAGGATCCCGGCTCTCGACTCATGCGTTGGAAAATTAAATTACCCGAGCATGAGTTCGATATAGAGTATAAAGCGGGGAAGAAAAACACGAACGCCGACGCACTGAGTAGAAAATGCGCGGTGACAAGAAGCCAAGAGAAGGAGAGGAAGGGGCACACTGCGCGAGAGAGAGAGAGAAATAACTCTCCCGGCATGGCCACACGCTCAACCGATCCGCCGTACCCCATAGCAACCGAGAGCGGCGCGAGTGGGGACAGCGCGGACAGCCGTGCGAAAGGACCGGGCGAGAAGAGCGAGAAAGCAAGCCTCGCGCCGTGCGACAGCGAAACCAGCGGTGTAGAGAGCGCCAGATACAGCGGCTCGAGCCGCCGGGCAGCGGTCAGCGGACGGCTACCCGTGACTGAGGAAGCGGAGAGCGGGGAGGACAGCGATACGGAGACGGAACACAGTAGTGACGAGGACAGCTGTATTAAAGACAAGTGCAGCGTCCACAATAGCGTAACCTGTCCCAGCCCCGAAGAACGGAAAATTATTATTAAAGAATATCACGATGCTCCTTTAGGTGGTCACCAAGGAGTAAAAAGGACTCTATCTCGGATCCGAATCAAATACGAATGGCCCGGAATCCGAGAGGAGGTGGGGGATTATATTTCCCGCTGTTTAAAATGTCAAAAGAATAAACTTAGGAGAAAGGAGCGAGCGCCAATGATAAATACGGACACTCCTGAAAGATCCTTCGAAAAAACCGCGGTTGACATAGTCGGTCCCTTACCCGAAACATCTCGGGGAAATAAATACGTCCTGACGTTCCAGGACGCACTTACCAAGTATAGCGCAGCTATGGCTATACCAAATCAAGAAGCTAATACGATCGCTAAAGCATTTACCGAGGAAATAATATGCCGATACGGAACCCCAGAAACCGTTCTCTCCGACCAGGGAAAAAATTTCCTCAGTACCATTTTCAAGGAAGTGTGCAGGCTGCTGCACATAAGGAAAATACAAACGACCGCATACCATCCCGAAAGCAATGGGGCATTGGAGCGGTCGCATCGCACACTCGCAGAGTATTTACGCCACTTCATCAACGAAGACCAGAGCGACTGGGACGAGTGGCTCCCATACGCAATGTTTACTTACAACACCACCCCACACACAGCGACCGGCTTATCACCGCACGAGCTGGTGTACGGCCGTGAGGCCGAGCTACCGACCGCGGTGAAACAAGAGCCGCGCAGCACGTACACGTACGATGACTATGCGAGCGAACTGCGCGAGAGGCTGAGAGCTGCATGGACTATAGCGAGAGAACAGTTACGAAGCGGAAAAGAAAAAACGAAGCTCTCCTACGACAAAGGAGCGAAGCCAACGGAGCTCCGCGTCGGAGACCGCGTACTCCTAAACGACGAAACAATCCGACGCGGAAGGTCGGCAAAGTTAACACCGAAGTGCACGGGCCCTTATCAAATAATAGGACAGCCCACTCCGGTTACATTTGAAATACAAAAAGGAAGGAAAACATTAAAGGCGCATGCTAACCGGCTGAAGCTCGCAGTAGAGCATTAAAAAATAAATCTAAAAGGGAGGAAAACGGAACAAAAATTAAAACAAAGGGTGATAAAACGAAACCACATAAAATGTTATACAATTAAAATAAAATGAAAACAAACGAAAAAACATGAAATAAAATTAAACAAAATGCTACAAAACAAAATCGAATGAAATAAAATGAGCTTGAAAAGAACTTAAATGAACGTGAAAGAACCTAGACTAAATTACTAAAATCGGCCACGCTGCTGGGAGAAAGCGGCGGGCGATGAAGAAAAAAATTGAGAATGGAAAATAAATAAAAAGGAACAAAAAATAGTTTTCCACTTATTGGACCCGGCTCCACTGGATATTTCTATAGACATTTTTAATGAAACCTCGAAACATATCGAGACGAACGAGAAAACCCCTAGAACTCTCATCAAGAAAATGGCGTAGAGTCTCGCCGACAGCTAGGATAAGGTTACCTGACGAAAGCAGCTAACCGAAATTTTATACAGATGTCGAACAACGACCTTCCGAAACGCAAATTCGAAGAAAATCTGCACGTGTGTTCCGCAGCGTTGCCGGTGCAACCATTGACCGACTAAGCGCCGTGCGAAACACAACCATACGCGAAAATACGTCCCGATAGCGAAATCGGATGCGAGAAACGGGCCGCGAAATTAGAAGTAACAGTTAAAATAACCATGCTACAACCGGGTAGATGGCTACGCGTGGCGCCGAAAATCGAAATGACCGGAATAACGTGCGAAAACGGTATAACGAAACATGAAAATTTGATAGGGACCGGAATAATGGCTTTGATAGGAGTATGTAAGGTAACTGCCCGAGGTTTCAGCGTCGCGACAGGACGACGATACGTGCAAATGGTCAAGGAAGACTATTTGCCCTCGAGCAACCTCACCTTCTCGGACGAAGAAGGGGAAGTCACCCTCCCAAAGAAGGACGAGGAACCACCGATGCTACAGCCAATCATCCGGAACCCCGCGAAGTTACGCGAACTCGGACAGCGAATCCGAGCAATTAAGAAAAAATTACGCGAAGAATTCCGTATTAAATTCCATAGTACCCTCGCGATAGGTACTACTGTCACGTTCACCATCGCAGCGATAGTACTGGTTAGCTACGCTGCATATACGCAAAAGAAACGCGACACCGCAGCCTTCAGCCGCGACTGTCGCTATCAACCTCGAGACCATTGCCCCTCAAGAAGAGGAGCAACACAGAACTCGTCGCAAAGACGAAGTGCGAACTAACCGTGACACAGTACACCAGCTAGACCAATACTACCGCTGCGCAAAATTAAATAAACCGACACGCTCCAAAAAGTCGAAAATTCCATGGGCACATAAGAAATGTATTCGAAGTAAAAATTGTGTCCATTGTCAATATCCAAATTTTTACTTTTCAGGGGGGAGGGATGTTGTGCCCCGCAATTTTCAAGTATATTTTTGTCATTATAGGTTTATATAAACAATAAATTCTCGAAACAATTATACGTTTCTCACGATAATTGTTTCTCACGATTGAACATCGCTGACTCTAAGTCAGGTGATAAAATTAGAAGAATAAAATAACACGACGCTAAGCAACGGAAATACCGATTTCCGTTACTACGATAGAACTCATTCCGAGAAACCGTACCATGGGAACGCTGAATAAGAACCACTCGACTGGCTGGGAACAGCCAGACAACACAAAACTGCAAAATCAGCTTTTCGACGACGAGCCTCGAAGAACCGAAAGCTCGCCATCGAAAAGTCAGTCTTGAACGAAAGATCAAGTCGAACGGTCCTCTGATCATCAGACTCCCGTGCCGCGATAGAATTTCCTCGTCGATACTTTGTAAAAAGCGCGAATAGAAATATCTAATAGAAACCCGCGGCGCAGTAAGCGTGATACGTCGCACCGCGATAATAAAGTGTTAGTCCGAGTCATCGAGAATAACATCTGCTGTGTAAAAACCCAAAAACCATAATAAATTCAAAGCGTGTCTGTATTTTATGAGTTAATACTTATTTGTGGCAAGAGATCCCGACTTATCCCTCCTGACCCGTAATCTGAAGATTCGAGGAGACACGGGTCATCCGGGGGACACAACACCGCCGAAAAATATAAAGAAATTAAAAATAACAGATTCTCCATCAGAGCATGAGCACGACTTACATGTTGATTTTTCAGAGGATGAAATCAACTGGTTCAATCGTTTAGCGGACACGCTAATGCGAGTCGATGAACCAACTAAGATTTATCTGGGTTGCGAGTACTTGAGTATTCACCCTGCCATTAAGTCTCGATTAAAGCAGATGATTAATTTCATCTGGTCAAAAAAGGATCACCGACCGACACTATATTTCTACGACAGGAAAATTCACGAACCAGGTACTGAAGAAGATCGGCAACGCATTATAAAGGAACACCATGGCACTCAGGCTACCGGACACTTTGGAATAGCCAAGACCCTCGATCGCATTAAGGCTGTCGCTACCTGGCCCAACATGCAGAGGGACGTCGAAGATTATATTCGCCGATGCGATACCTGCCAAAGGATCAAGCTAGTTCGTGTCCGTCCACAGGCAGAGGCAGTAATTACGGATACACCTGAGCGACCAAATGACAAAATTGCGCTGGACCTTGTGGGACCTCTTCCGGAATCTAGCGATGGCTACAAATACATCTTATCAGTACAGGACCAGTTAACGAAATTTATCACGCTCATCCCACTCAAGACTCAAGACGCTAAAGCAACGGTCGATGCCCTCGTCGAACACTTTATTTACATCCACGGCGCACCGAAGAAAATTCTAACTGATGGAGGACGAAATTTTATCAGCCAGACATTCAAGCATATGGAAAAACTTTTCAAGATTTCGCATATGACAACAACTACGTTCCACCACAAAGTAACGGAAGCCTTGAAAGAGCCCATGGACCAATCAAGGAACAAATAAAAGCTCTCATCCACGATCGACGCGAGGATTGGGATAAGAAATTGAAATTCGTTTCCATGGCATATAATTCAGCAAAACAGGAAGGCATTGGACTCACACCCTTCGAGATGCAGTTCGGACGGAAACCAAACATCCCAAACAGCATCCCCATTCACCGGACCAATGCTACAATAGACGAGTACTTTGAAGGACTTCGTACTGACCACGATCGAATATTAAAAAAAGGACGCGACCACCTTCTCGCTGCAAAAGAACGTTCAAAAATTCATCAAGACGCTTCTATACAACGTAGCGTACCTATCTTCAATAAAGGCGATGAAGTTCTTGCAGCTCAAGAACGAGATAAATCTCCGCTAGCCCCCAAGTGGGAAGGTCCAGCAATAATTCTCGATAAGACGTCTGAAGTGAATTATGAAATATTGCTGCGAAATAGGAGAAAACTGATTCATGTTAATAAATTAAAACCTTATTATAGAAACTAAACATTGTGTCTGTACAGGGAAAGATGCTGCTTTTACTCCTTCTGGTTAGCTTGAGCTGCACCGGATCCGAAGTGTACGAGATCGAACCAGTAACTGGATCTGTCTACATGGAACACCTAGGAAACGTGGTAATGTACTACAAGACTTGGACCGTCGTTAATTACGTCGACTTAACGGAAATCAACATTCAACGCGATACTCTCTTCAGCATCATCCACGCGCTGGAATTCGTATGTAACTCCACGAAAAAACCATGTATAGAATCCGTAGCGATAGACATCGTTCGTCAAAGATTAGAAAGACTTGAAGACCGTCGGGTACGGCTTATGAACATAATTAATTATTCTCCACGCCCCAAAAGGGGAGTATTCAATTTTATCGGCGATATTAGTAAAATCCTGTTTGGTACTCTAGCCAATTCAGATGCCGAATATTTTAATGACGCGATAGATAGAGTCCATAAAGACGATGCGCGGCTAAGTGAACTAATTAAAAACCAAACAACAATAGTTAAAGCCACGATAACCACTTTCGCCGATGCTATAAATAAACTTAAAAACGATTCTAACCATCTAAGCGAGGCAGCAATGAAAGCAGGCCAACATATACAAGCTAACACGCGGGAAATAATAATTAGTTCTCAAGTTTCACTTTTACAAGTCCTAATTGACGAATATAGCGAAAATCTAAATAACGTACTCAATGCTGTTAACGATGGAAAACAAGGGATTGTACACCCGCAAATTCTCAGTCCAGCCGACTTAGTCAAAGCGCTTCTCGCGATCCGAACGCAAACAATTTCCAGTGACACACCGCCTGTACCACTGGAAGAATCTTCTTTTGCCGCAATAATCGATATTAGCGAGGTAAACGTCATGATAATTCATAATCGTGTTGTGCCCCGCAATTTTCATTACATTCTTTGCACTATAAATTTGAAGGTTATAAAATAAATTTACGAAACAATTATACGCACGATATAATTGTTTCTCATGATCGAACATCGCTAATTCCGGATCAGGCGATATGAAAGGAAATATGGCATTTCCTTTACAGACAGGAAACCACACAAATTTTTAGAATAAAAATTCATGAACAATTATATCGAGTATATAATTGTTCCCCACGGTCATCGAACCAGTCGAAACAGAATTTGCTAACGAAACTGCTTACGCCAAAATTACTTACGCCTAAGTTCAATAAACTCAATAAATTCATTCCCAAAGACCTCGAACATTGACCGTGCTGACCAAGAACCAGGTGATTGGCCAGCAACGATCAGACCACCAAAATTGTAAAATCAGCTTTTCGACGACGAGCCTCGAGCAATCGAAAAGCTCGCCATCGAAAAGACAGTCTTACTCGAACCATCAAATTGAGCGATCCTCCTCAAAGTAGACTCCCGTGCCGTGACAGGGTTTCCACATCGGTCTTAGGAACGCGAGCGTGGTTCTTTGAGATAAACCCGCGGCACGGTAATCGTACGGTACGTCGCGCCGCAATTAACAGCATAACATAATCAATTACGTGAGTGCGTGTTTTAAATCAAACGCGAACCAGTGATCCAGTGCGGATGGTTCGGTTTCCGGTTAAAACAGCGCGAAGTAACTAAACGAGAAACCTGTGAGTCAATTGAAATCTCTGAATGGATATCGTCACAACTTGTAAGACGATATCGCATTCCACACCGGTCAATCTGTGTAGACTAAATTGCAAGAAACGTTATAATAAACCAAAACCGTGCTAATATATTTATTTGAGTTTTACTCTTAATTGGCAACCGATCCCAAAACAACATATCCCTCCTGACCCGTAATCCAAGAGTCTAAGGAGACACGGGCCATCCGGGGACACAACATTGGTGGCAGCGGTGGGATGTGCCAAAATAAATTAAAACCAGTGCGGTTTCGGAACTTACCTTACGACGTGTTCCCAGTGTGAAAATTCCTGACACGCAGTCGTCGAGGAATTCACCTGGAAGGCGGCATCGCGTTAAAACAACCGAGATAGACCGCGATAAACAATACCCGTGATAAAAATCTTGGTTACATTTTTATCCGGCTACACGGCACCGAGCCAGCAGTGCTTACGGTGGGCGTGGGGTAACCCAGCGATAGAATCCCGTTACTGAAGCTGACGAGGCATTCTACCTGGCTGTGCGGCGCAGTGATTAAGAAATCGACAGTGCCCGCGCGTGAACTCGGGGTTAAATTCCGGAAGTGCACATCGCGAGAATTTACCCGGGTGCAGCGGCCACACCATTGTGACGCAATAGTGCAATCGGTGCAGAGTCGTGTGCGAAAGTCCAGTGCTCTACGCAACACGCAGTCGTCGCGGTACAGCCTGGTTCTCCTACCGCGCAGTGATATCTGCCGTAGCGAGATAACGAGCCATCCGAGCAGAGCGCGTCAGAGGGTCAAGGACCAGGACGGCGAACCGGACACCAGCTCAAGGAAACGCAGCGGAAATGAACCAAGGCCGACCGTTTCAAGGATCTTCAAGGATCATCAAGGATCATCAAGGATCATCAAGGATCATCAGGGATCATCAACCCGTAAGTGGCAACGTATACCTTTGACATATTAGCCTACCAAAGCCAATTTAGAAATTATTCCATCGTCCGCGAAAGTTTTGAAACGCGTCCTCATAGGGAGCGATCGAAAATTTTTGCGTCAATATTAACCGCGACAGATAGGGAAATCTGCTAACGCGGTACAAAACGAAAAGCCCACGCAGCGTGGCACGCAACGAATAATTTGAACGGGAAATTTTGGCGGACAGAAATCATAAAATACGAAAATTTTATTAACCCGCAAAATCTCCCAAAATCATCTCGAAACGACCCATAAAAATCCAAAAGCGAATGAAGGTCGATAAATTAGAAAAAAAATCCCCAACGTTCTTGAAATTTTAGAAGCGCGTCTCCAGAGCGAGACGTCGGGAAAATAAAAGGCTCGATGAAAATTAAAGCAAGAATCTAATTTACAGAAATTTAAATTAAACACAAATCCCAAAAACTTTCCACGGTAAAAAACAAATTCAGCAGGATTTAAAAAAAAAAAAAAAGAGAACATTAATTTAACGCGGAACGGGAATTTAAATTGAGGAAAGAAAAATATTCTTCAAATAACCAACCCGCACAGGCAAAAGAAGATTAAAATTAAAGAAATTTTTAATAAAGACGTAATAACTTCGCGGGAAAATTAAAGGGAAATATTCTCATAAATACGTAATAACTCCGTGGGAAAACTAAAGGAAAAATGGGCGACGATCCGAAAGACCAGCGACTCGCGCACTCCTTCGATTCGAGTTTGCCATGGCACGCCGTCGGAGCCCCAGCCGGGCTAACAGCAGCGCACGGTGACATTACGTTTCGTACGGGCGAAGCGTTAAATACCCTACCACCATCGGGGTTTTTACCCCAGGCTCGCCAGACCGCGATGTCGGAAAGTTTCCGGCAGATTGGGATAAATGCGAGGCGCGGTACGGAATTCCCGGAGACAAGTGACTCTGACCGGGAGCTGCACCGTCGGGCGCGACGTCGCGTCACGGACGACATGATCGACGAAGAGATCTCGCGCCTCCGTGATGAGGCCTCGGGTCTTCCGCCAGCGAACACCACCGTACGGCCAGTCGCATCCAATCTCGGGGCAATACCGAGGACGCGAAGAATCAACGACAATGACGGTAGGGATTCGGGTCGAATGTCTCGCGACGCTGTGAACGTCGACATGCATCGACGCGCCCGCGACACTTCGAGATCAGCTCGACGCGACCTGGCTGAGACGCTTCAGGGCGTCAATGCCGAACCCTACAAATTAATTAGGGTCCTTGAAGAACAGAATGCCGAATTAAGGTACCGATTAGAACGAGTGGAAGAAAGACTATCGGAAGAGAGGACGTCGAGACCGCGGTCCACGCGACGAACACGCGGGCTTCCCGGTGAACGACGGACGGTGGATCTCGGAATGGCTATGAAGCAGGTCCCGAAATTCTCCGGAGAAGGCCCGGACGAATTGGACCAATTCTTACGTGCCTGCCAGACCGCGTACGACCGGATCATATATGAGGACCACGAAGTATTCATAGAATTCGTAATATCGGGTCGCATCGACGGCAGACCGGCGCAAGATTTAAAACACAAAAGTATTAAAACCCTCGAAGAACTCAAGACGGAGTTATTGACGCTGTACGGAAAGCGCAAGTCACTCGCTGCTCTACAAATGGAGTTTAATTCCCTACAACAGGGTCAGGGTGAAAGTGTTGCGACGTACGCGGGAAGAGTCGAGCAAGTAACGGTCGATCTGATCGGGAAACTGTGTGAAGGAGTTCTGACGCCAAGAGAGGCCCAGACAATCGAAACAGTCACGCGAAGGAGCGCACAGGCCAACTTTGAGAACGGGTTACACGGCCAGGTGCAAACAATCGTACGAGCGCGAAATTTCGCGACGCTACATGAAGCAGTGGTCGGAGCCATCGAGATAAGCGACATGATTCACCCGAAGGGGAACGGAGGAGCACAGGGGGGTAATCAACGCCGGAGCTACGACAACAACGGCAACAGCAACGGCAACAACAGCGGTAATCAACGCCGGAGCTACGGCAACAACGGCAACGACAGCGGTAACCAACGCCGGAGCTACAACAGCAATGGCAACAACAACGGCAACAACCGCGGGAATTATGACAAAACTTGTTACCATTGCGGAAGTGATGCCCACTTCGCCAGAAGCTGTCCAGGACAAACCGTACGCCACAGCCTCCCCGCTCCGGACAACAATAAGACGCTCAATCAGGTGGATATAGTGTGTCACTATTGTCAGCGAAAGGGTCATACGAAAAAGGACTGTCGGAAGCGAATCGCCGACGAGAGAAATGGAGGTCAGCAAGACAATCAGCAAAATAACAGAAACGGTCAATCGCAAAACGACACACCGAACAAATTAACGCTGGGCTCGCTATCGGTTAATTTACTATCGATAAGCGACCACGGGTCAACGGCAGACGCCCCGGAACCAGGAGAGACATTGCAAGCCATGCAAGTTACGATTGAATCAGCGTTATCCGCCAGCGATTTCGATATCGAGTCACCGAACTCGGCCAGCTGGATAATAACCCTGAAAGCGGACACCGGGGCTCAATGCTGCATAATCCGACGAGATTGTCTGCTACCCCATACAACAATCGAGTAAACGAAAAGTAAAACTATCGGTTTCGCGGATAAACATGAGATCGAAACCGAAAAAACCCGTGGGTGTTTGTGTAACGCCATCGACGGGAAACAGCTGTACGGTCAGCATAGTAAACACAAGCAAACGAATGTGTACAGTACCACGACCTGTGGTGCAACTCGAGCCGCTAGAAGATGACGCGGCCGAGACTCTCAGCGTCGGTACGGTGTGCGCGGGTAGAGGGGCCGAGTGTCTCGACTGACTACGAGACAAGTTGGATCTCGCGCACCTCATCGCTGAGGAAGTTTTTGATTCCAAAGACTAGACGGTTTGGACGGGATAAAATGCTACGTCTACCTGAATGATATCGTCATTCACGGTAAGACCCGGCAGGAGCACAACAGTCGACTCGCAGAAGTTTTTCAACGCCTGCGAGAAGCGAAACTGGCCCTACACCCGAGTAAGTGTCAACTTTAGTGAAAAGCAACACATTATCTCGAGCACATAAATTAATTAAATTGATTAAATTTGAAAGAGGAAGGTCGTCCAAAATAAAAAAAAAATTTGTTGAACTCAGTTATACCACGACCGAGAAAGATTGCTCGCGATCGTGTGGGCTATAACGCAGTTCCGGCCGTAAGTGTATGGCACACGCTTTAAGGGAAAAAGCAATGCATACTCAAGGAACGGCAAAATAACTCTCGCTCACGAGCGCAGCTGCACCCCGCCGTTCCACTCCGGAAGGGCGCGAAGGGAGCGGGGGCAGTGCGAATGTCCGCACAAAAGGGACAAGAGAGACGAGAGGGCGAGCCGCGGGCGATAGAGACGGAGATACTTATCGTCGCGAAGACGTTCGTGACACAACACCGCCAAGATCGGCCACCGCGGTGAGTGGTCGGGGGCGGGTAGCATGAACGTACCCGTAAAGGGAGGAAGGGGCGCACTGCGCGGGAGAGAAAGAGAGACAACTCCCCCGGCATGGCCCCACGCTCGACCGATCCGCCGTACCCCATAGCGACCGAGAGCAGCGCGAGCGGGGACAGCGCGGACAGCCGTGCGAAAGGAACGGGCGAGAAGAGCGAGAAAGCAAGCCTCGCGCCGTGCGACAGCGAAACCAGCGGTGTAGCGAGCGCGAGATCCAGCGGCTCGAGCCGCCAGGCAGCGGTCAGCGGACGGCTACCCGTGACTGAGGAAGCGGAGAGCGGGGAGGACAGCGATACGGAGACGCAATACAGTAGCGACGAGGACAGCTGTATTAAAGACAAGTGCAGCGTCCGCAGTAGCGTAACCTGTCCTAGCCCCGAAAAACGAAAAAATTATTATCAGTAAACATCACGATGCCACTCTCGGAGGACATCAAGGTATTAAAAGGATCTTGTCCAGGATCAGGACCAAGTATGTTGTAAAGTACGTCACGTAAAATCACGTAAACTTAAACAAATTAGAAAATAAATCCGAAAGGAGGAAAAGGGAACAAAAGTGAAATAAAGGGAAAATGGAATAAAATAAAACGGACCAACATGAGCTTGACCACACGTATCTATTCAAAAGAAAAACCCCACAACGAGAAGATACACGTACGCATAAAAAATAGAAACCTATTACAGTAATCAAACTCGGTCAATGCGGTGTG
The DNA here is from genome assembly GCA_963971145.1 of Sussaba pulchella. Classification (NCBI taxonomy): domain Eukaryota; kingdom Metazoa; phylum Arthropoda; class Insecta; order Hymenoptera; family Ichneumonidae; genus Sussaba; species Sussaba pulchella. Next base: position 7,184,734 of record OZ020166.1, read on the forward strand.
AAAGGGCCATTCCTTTCCTCGTGGAAGAGGAACTGTAGACCCAACTGGTCCACCAGGTCGGTGTCCGACCACAGCAGCTCCAACGTCAAACGCGCTATAGCACGCAGCTCCCTAGTCCGACGCCTCAACAACAGATCCATCGCCATCACAATGGCCTCCTCGCCCCAGAGGTGAGCACCTTGCCAGAATCGCTCCTGCATGGCGTCCGGGGAACCAGGCCGAGGCGGCTAAACAAAAAAAAAACCGGACAACTTAATCAAATGGATGATACAAAAAAAAAAAAAAAGAAAGAGAAAAAAAAGAGGAAATAATAGTAATAATACAAATACCCGTACCAAAATGTCACGCAGAAACCGCATGAACCGGGGATGAAGCTGAGGAGGCTGAGGAAAACCTCCCCTCAGTCTGGACGCAGACTTATCACCGCTACACATGTCGAACCGTTCTGGAGGAATGAAACCCTGAATACTCGCGTACCGCGCAAAAGACCGTTTGCATGCCCGACCCAGAGCGTGAACGACCACCGCCGACGAAACATTCTGCATTTCAGCGAAAATCCGACCCATCACGGCCGGAACCGGATGCATACACCCGACTCCAGATTCTCGCTAGCCACGCGTGCTGCGAGAAAGCGCCAGGCCATGAAGAAAAATGAAAAAGAAATAAGCAAAACAAAAAAAAAAAATGAAAAAGAAATAAACAAAAATATTTCTCCATCCACTGGACAGGGCTCCACTAGACAATTCCATAGACATTTTAACGAGACCTCGAGACATATCGAGACAAACGAGAAAACCCCTAGAACTCTCATCAAGAAAATGACGTAGAGTCTTACCGACTGCTAGGATGAGGTTACCCGACGAAAGCAGGTAACCGAAATTTTATACAGATGTCGAACAACGACCTTCCGAAACGCAAATTCGAAGAAAATCTGTACGTGTGTTCCGCAGCGTTGCCGGTGCAACCATTGACCGACTAAGCGCCGTGCGAAACACAACCATACGCGAAAATACGTCCCGATAGCGAAATCGGATGTGAGAAACGGGCCGCGAAATTAGAAGTAACAGTTAAAATAACCATGCTACAACCGAGTAGATGGTTACGCGGGGCGCCGAAAATCTCAATGACCGGGATAACGTGCGAAAACGTTATAACGGAACATAAAAAAAATGTATAGGGACAGGAATAATGGCTTTGGTAGGAATATGTAGGGTAACTGCCCGGGGCTTCAGCGTCGCAACGGGCCGGAGATACACGGAGATGGTCAAGGAGGATCATCTGCCCCCAGCAATCTCACCCCCTTGGACGCGAACAAGGAAGCGCCCATTTAGAAAAACGACGCACAGTGGGACGGATCCGCGAAAAGCTGGCCAAAATTCGAAAAAAAAAATTTCGATTTTGGGGATGGTAAGGGGTGGGTTTTGTAGAGGATGAATCAGAGTTTCAGAATCTGCACCATTGAGGTCTCTACCCCTCTTACTTTCCTTTGAATTTCAGTTTGAAAGTGGCCTTCGTACAGTGAACACCTGGCGGGCTCGCCATCCTAAAACCGGTTCTATGTTGTGGAGGGTATAAAAAATCATAGAATTAAGATTTTTCAATTCTGAAAAATGGATTCATCTGCTAGCGGTAAGTACTATTTGAATAAAAATTACCAGTATAATCATCACAGTATTACTGTATGAAAAAAATAGACGATTTGTGTGCAAAAGTAGGATAAAATTGAATCAAATTGTGGAAACATTTATGAAAAAGTTTAGTTGTTCCGCGGTGTTCCTGGCCGAAACCCATCAGATCTTCTAAAGTATACTATAAATTAATAGAATCAAAAAAAAAAAAGTTGCCACATTGGTGCCCATTCGATTTTTATTCAACTTTTTGTGTAGCAAGTCCCAAGATATCGATTTTTCCCACGTACAATGTGTATGTGCGTTGCTTCAAGAAAGTGTAGTGTTGCATTTCTACGAACTGTGAATTGAATTTATTGTTGAAAATATTTAGAATTTCAAAATTATAAACATTAAATATTATAATAATAATAATAATAATGTATATTGTTATAATATTCCAGGATCTGCTGTGGATGCTGAAAAAGGGAATGCACCGGCCCTGGGCTTGACAAAAAGGGAAATATTCCAAATAATAAAGCATATTTTCAATGATGGTGCAGCTGCAATCTATGCAGAAGTTCAAAAATTCATGTCTGATAAATTGCAACGACAATTTGTTTTATCAGACAAGACGAAAGACAAGTTACGAAGATTGTCTCATGATATGCTGAAGAAATGGCAGCGAGTGAAAAGAGCGGAAGATAGATTTCTTACAACTTTCTCTGATTGGCTTGATTTCTTTTTCCCTTTCGAAGAAACCGATTTGGATGCCACAAAAGGAGGCCCGCCTCGAGGTAGATGCAGCTTAGATTTTGCAAAATCCAGTGATAGGACGAAACGTAGGCGGACTGAGTGCTTAAGATCACAGATAAGCGTGGAAGAACTGTCCTTTGCTACAAAAATGAGCCTTCGATCGGTTGGAAAGTTGGATGCAGCAAAAGTCGTTGAAGATGTCACATTAGGGAGTCCTTCCAAAGCTAGGAAATACGATATGGATTTGGTAGCACAAACGACGGGAACACTGCTCGGCGGTTTTTTGAAAATGCAGCTATTTCTGCATCTATAACAGGATTCGATAAGAATCTGATCGAGAGATTCCACAATATCTTGCAAGCGATTTCAAGTGGTTATAATATTAGTATAATCAGATTTGAAGATTACGCTTTGCAGACAGCTCGCGACTTTGTGCAGCTATATCCATGGTATTACATGCCAACATCTGTCCATAAACTTCTCATTCATGGGCCACAAATAATAGCTTCGTCATTGTTACCCATAGGACAAATGTCAGAAGATGCGCAAGAATCCTGTAATAAATACATCAAAAAATTCAGAGAAGATTTTACCCGGAAGTGTTCACGGGTAAAAACTATGGAAGACCTTTTCCATCGCTTACTACTCACATCCGATCCACTCATTTCTAGCGTGCGTAAATTACCTCGTAAAAAATTTAATTCGTTGCTACCGGGAGCAGCTTCACTTTTGATTGCGCCTGCTATCGAAATGGATGAGGCGTCCTCCAATCAAACCTCCAATCAAACTAGCGACTGTTCGGAAATTGAATCGGAATCTTCTTCTGACGAAGATTTTAATATGTAATTTTTTTATGTATCTCTTACTTCTAAGTCTTTTAATAAATATATTTTAATAATTTAGATTTTGCATTTGTATTCAGTGACCTCGAAAACCCCTTGTATCGATAATTATTGGAATTAAATATGATTTCAGGTAATTCGTCCGCCATATTGGATCCGCCATTTTGAATTTTGATTTTTCGACATCGGATTCGTAATCAGCGACCCCAAAAACCCCCTTATACCAATTTTGAAGAGAATCAAAGACTTTTTTAGCATACTCGTCCGCCATATTGGATCCGCCATTTTGAATTTTGATTTTTCGACATCGGATTCGTTATTAGCGACCCCAAAAACCCCCTTATACCAATTTTGAAGAGAATCAAACACTTTTTTAGCATACTCGTCCACCATATTGGATCCGCCATTTTGAATTTTGATTTTTCGACATCGGATTCGTTATCAGCGACCTCGAAAACCCCCTGACACTGATTTTGAAAAGAATCAAAAAATTTTTTAGCATACTCGTCCGCCATATTGGATCCGCCATATTGTTTTTGGAATTTTTGACATCGGATTCGTGATCAGCGACCCAAAAAACCCATGAGTAAGAAAATTTGGTCTATTTCATCAACGTTTTCTATTTTTGACCAGCTTTTCGCGGATCCGTCCCACTGTGCGACGGGGAAATAGCGAAACTACTAGTAGTGATTCGAAACCCCGCAAAGTTACGCGAACTCGGACAGGGAATCCGGGAAATTAAGAAAAAATTACGTGAAGAACTCCGTATTAAGCTCCATAGTACTCTCGCGATAGGTACTACCGTCATGTTTACCATCGCAGCGATAGTATTGGTTAGCGACGCTGGATAAGAAACGCGACACCGCAGCCTTCAGCCGCGACCGTCGCTATCAACCTCGAGACCGTTGCCCCTCAAGAAGAGGAGCAACACAGAACCCGTCGCAAAGACGAAGCGCAAACTAACCGTGACACAGTACACCAGCTAGACCAATACTACCGCCGCGTGAAATTAATTAAACCGACACCCTTCAACAAGTCGAAAATTCCATGGGCACATAACAATCGTATTCGAAGTAAAAATTGTGTCCATTGTCAATATCCAAATTTTTACTTTTCAGGGGGGAGGGATGTTGTGCCCCGCAATTTTCATTACATTCTTTGCACTATAAATTTGAAGGTTATAAAATAAATTTACGAAACAATTATACGCACGATATAATTGTTTCTCATGATCGAACATCGCTGATTCCGAATCAGGCGATATGAAAGGAAATATGGCATTTCCTTTACAGACAGGAAACCACACAAATTTTTAGAATAAAAATTCATGAACAATTATATCGAGTATATAATTGTTCCCCACGGTCATCGAACCAGTCGAAACAGAATTTGCTAACGAAACTGCTTACGCCAAAATTGCTTACGCCTAAGTTCAATAAACTCAATAAATTCATTCCCAAAGACCTCGAACATTGACCGTGCTGACCAAGAACCAGGTGATTGGCCAGCAACGATCAGACCACCAAAATTGTAAAATCAGCTTTTCGACGACGAGCCTCGAGCAACCGAAAAGCTCGCCATCGAAAAGACAGTCTTACTCGAACCATCAAATTGAGCGATCCTCCTCAAAGTAGACTCCCGTGCCGTGACAGGGTTTCCACATCGGTCTTAGGAACGCGAGCGTGGTTCTTTGAGATAAACCCGCGGCACGGTAATCGTACGGTACGTCGCGCCGCAATTAACAGCATAACATAATCAATTACGTGAGTGCGTGTTTTAAATCAAACGCGAACCAGTGATCCAGTGCGGATGGTTCGGTTTCCGGTTAAAACAGCGCGAAGTAACTAAACGAGAAACCTGTGAGTCAATTGAAATCTCTGAATGGATATCGTCACAACTTGTAAGACGATATCGCATTCCACACCGGTCAATCTGTGTAGACTAAATTGCAAGAAACGTTATAATAAACCAAAACCGTGCTAATATATTTATTTGAGTTTTACTCTTAATTGGCAACCGATCCCAAAACAACATATCCCTCCTGACCCGTAATCCAAGAGTCTAAGGAGACACGGGCCATCCGGGGACACAACAATCGATTTGCATACGTCATAAAAACTCCAGTTGTCGAAAATACAATGCTCAAGGCTTACAGACTAATACCAATTCTTCAACGAAAATCTTCTGGTAATACATTCTATTATCTTAACCCACCGGACACCGTAGTCATTCTCAATGATATGAGGAATTTGTTCACACCTAGCAACGAGAATGACCTAGCTCAATGCAAAACGCTTGCGTCAAAGCTTCTTTGTAAAAGACAAAATCCCGATTATTCAATTAATAACCCAAATAGCTGCGAATCCATTATTCTCCAAAAGCCAAGCGACATCTCCGACTCACAGTGCCAAATCTTATTCATCCAGCTAATCAAATCATTATGGATTCAATTAAAAAACGGAAATTCGTGGATTGTCACCTCTCCTAACCCAGAGACGCTTCACCTCATCTGCGAAGATAACAAGTTACACCAAGTAAACCTGCATGGCACTAATCGAATAACAATTTCTGGAGATTGTCTCGGACAAACCGACAATATAGTCATTAGACCCAGCCTAGATAAGCGAATCACACAAACTACAGATGTAATATCCAATAAAACACTTAACACACCGAAACTCGACGACATATTGCGCAACCATTCAATATCAATTGTAATAACATTTTTTGTTTGTGATTTAATCCTTTCTTTACTTTTCTCGAAAGGGGATTATCTACTAGCGAGTAGGTAGGTACGTAATTATAACAAATCCGACCCGAGTAGCGTTCGATCTCGTGGTAATATATATATTTTTCTCCGATGGAGAGCGATTTCACAAATTTCGAAATATATCAAATATACATACATACATATTCAGGGTATAACCCATTTTATCAGCAAAATGTGTAAATCAAAGCAAATAAATCTCATCAATATCACAAAACCCGTACTCCAACATATTCTCATATTTCAATAAATTTCGCGTAAGGAACAAAACTCGTTTTACGAAATATCCTCATCATTTCTCGTACATTTACATGAAGAAATGCATCACCCCAAGTATAATTGGTAGCGATCGATTTTAAACAAATGGTGTCAATATCAGTCACACATCTTCATACAAAAAAATTAAATTGAACCTGAATTCGTTCATCATCAAAATAAATTCACATACAGGAAATCAATATAAAGCGGACTTAGCTGACGCGTGTCGACGTGGCACGAACGGTGAGTGACGTCACGCGACTTCCGACAGTGATAAGGCGAATGTGATGCATCCGCACAGCCGCACGGTCGCTGAAGATCGCGTTCGAAAGATCCTCGATCGTCCACATTCGGGTATTGGCCGATTATCAATTAACGGGTTCCGTTAAACTCAGTTTTTGGTGCTTAGAATTATCACCATCGTGATAGGCATCGCAGTTTGGCCCAGCCGCCCTGTTGAGTCCACGTGGGAAAGAATTTTATGGCTTGGTCATGGCGGCGGTTTCGAAAATAAATTCTACGTTTTAATTTAGTACTTACAGATTTCTTCCACAACACTTTTTTTTCTGAATCAATATTTCCGATCACCATGGATCTGACTGATTCGCGAATATAATTAATACGGCGAAGGCTCGTATCACATGTCGAGCTCAGCACGTCGTAACCGGGTAAGAAATCGTGAGCGACTGGGATGAGTGGTAGGGGCCTACTCATCTCGGTGCTCTGATTCACGCGAGTTACAGAGGTACGGATACCTATGTACCTCTGGCCCATTTATAATTTTGATGTGCCGCGTGGCCGAAGGCGGGCGGCACCATCGACGGGTACTGTTTCTCAAGTGACTAAACCGCATTAGTACTTGCATGTATTACAATTATCCCCCTAATTTATCGGAGATGGAGCGGGCTCGTAGGCGCGCTAATTCGAAGACTAAATTATATAACCATCGTCCGTCCACACATATCGTTCATCCACACGCTTGCACAGCAGCTAAAATGAAAAAAGCAAGTGGAAAGAAGATGCTAAACAGGGCTTTGGTACTTTCTTAAACTCGTACGGTTATAAACATTCTTGATTATTTTCGGGTTATCGGGGTCAACCAACAAAAAAGCGTTATCCCCGATTACTTTTTCGATACGGTATGGTCCCTGGAACAGGTGAAAAAATTTGGTCGTTACCTTATCCGCTGCTTTAGACGGCATAGGTACCCGCAATAATACTAAATCTCCTTTATCCAAATTGATGCGAGAAACGCTCCTTTGGTTGCGCCTCCGGTATTCGAAATATAATTTCATACGCGATTCTGCCATGGAAATTTTTTCATCGTGAGTTACATCCTTGACGAGAGGAAATGGTAACATCTCGTCGAGCTTTTCAGAAATGCGTTTTCCGAAATGGAGTTCTTGTGGTGCGTAGCCGGTGCTGGTATGCGCGGTAATATTTAAAACCTTTTCGATTCGCGGGACGTATTTGGCCCATTTTGTGTGTACGTCTGAGCAGAGAGTACGAAATAATCGGCCAAGCTCTCTCATTACCCGCTCGGTGGGGTTGCTTTGAGGGTGGCGGATTGACGAGAATATGGTTTGAATTCCTTCTTCGCGTAAACGTGATTGCCATAGTGGCGAGGTAAACTGCGTACCATTGTCCGAAAGAATTTTGGCGGGTTTTCCCATTTCCGGAACGTAATGCTCGAGTATTTTGTTTAATGCGATGCGAGTATTAGCCTTTTTTATAGGGTACAGCTTTACAAACTTAGAATGCGCGTCTAAAACCACAAATATGTGTTGGACGCCGGCGATTGATCGCGGTAAAGGCCCATAAAAATCAACGGTCACGAGTTCGGAAGGTCGACTTGCGGAAACGCGTTGATACTCTCCTTGCATCGATTTATTTAGCGTTTTTACGCGTTGACAAAGATCGCAGGCGAGGACATATTTTTTAACGGTGGAATTCATTTTGTCCTAGGCGAAATGCAATTTTAGATAACTGAGTGTTTTGGAGACCCCTGGATGGCCTAATTTACTATGGGTAAATTCCGTTAACCGATGGACCAGAAGATTAGGTACCGCCAATTGCCAACGCTTGGCCTCTGGCACGGATTTGAAAAGTATCCCTTGATGGATCTGGTAACGGGGAACCGGTTGTCCTCGTTCACTAGATGCGATGATTTCACCGAGATGATCATCCTTCATTTGCATTTCACGAATGTTTTGTAAATCTTGGCGAATATCTTTAGGCAATTCGTCGTAGCGATAAACGAGTTTATATAGGGCGTTTGGGTTTGTCGATGGATCTCTGACGTCCAGATTGAGGTCCTGCACGAACGACGCAATACGTAATCGTTGAGCGTTGCTTTCAGATTCAAATTTTCCGATGGGATTGCGGCTGAAAAAATCGGCAACCACATTATCCCGACCGGTACAATGTTGTATAATCATCGTATACTGCTGAAGATGGATGCTCCATCGAGCCAAACGAGCGGTATGAAACGGAGTTGTATTCAAAAAAGTGAGGGCGTGGTGATCAGTGATCACGTAGAAAAGCGTTCGAGCGAGGTAAGCTCGGCATTTAGCGATTGTATAAACAATAGCAAGAAGCTCCTTCTCGGTCGTATTATAATTTGCTTCCGCGGCATTTAAACATCGACTAACGAGTGAAATAATTCGATGCTCGCCCCGGTCATCAGTTTGGTATAAAATCCCACTGATGCCTCGATCCGAAGCGTCGGTTTGGATTTTGAACGGTGCGTCTCGAATAAAGTGATGCAAGGTTATGCTATCAGCAAACGAATTCTTTAAAGCCGTGAATGCGCGACTATGTTCGGTCGTCCATATCCACTTACTTTTGCTCTTGAGCAACGAACGGAACGGATCGATTAAATTCGAGTGACGAACACTGAACTGACGATAGTATGTACATACGCCAATAATTTGCTGCAGCGTATAATATCGAGTTTTTCGGGTTTCGGTCTGACTCCGTCAGTGGATAAAACGAATCCTAAAAATTCAACCTCGTTTCGGAAAAAATATGATTTATCCAAACGAAGCGTGAAATTTTGCGTTTCCAACTTATGGAATAACGAATCGAGGTGAGCCAAATGCTCCTCGAATGACGGCGACGTGATGAGTAGATCATCGATGTAACAAGTTAGGAAAGCGTCAAACTCACTACCCAATGCAAGATTTAAAGCGCGTATAAATCCGCTACCTGCGGTTTTTAGGCCAAAGGGAATTCTACAGAACTGGTATAGCTGCGAACCGTACAAAAAAGCGGTATACGGTCGCGAACTAACTGACAGCGGTATCTGCCAATAACCGTAGGCTAAATCAGTGGTAGACATACATCGCGTCCCGTGGTATTTCTGCAAAATTTCCCCGATAAGCGGTGGTGCTTCATTGTCGGATTCTATCGCATTATTTATAAAGCGAGCATCTAAACAAATGCGAATTCGTCCGTCTTTTTTCTCTACAATCCGAAGTGGATTGCAGAATTGGCTCTCCGACCTTTCGATAATACCGGCTGCCAACATTTCAGCAATTTCCTGCCCAACTGCCTGCCTAAGACCGAATGGAACGGGGTAAGATCGTCTGACCACAGTCTTCGCATCTTTTAAGCGTATTTTATGTTCGTACGCACCGGCACCACCCTTCTTGTACGAGAATAATTTTTTGTATTTAGACAATAACATTTTTACCGCCTCGCGTTGGCTCTCGTTATAATCGATCATACCTTCGACGATTGTGTTGACGTCGTCGAAAAAATTTTCATCTTCCCCCTCCATATATAAATTTGCCGAGTGTCGAGCCTCGAGAATTTCGTCATGTTCGCATTCACATGCGTTTTCCGATTCAGTTTCCTGATTAAAGTTATCGTTCCGCTGCTCGCTACCGATTTGCGTGACGGAAACATCTGGCTCAACCGAGACGGAAACGACTCGGGCAGCGTCTACCGCTCGAGCGCTCTGCTCACTGTCGTTCGAACAATCTACGAGCTGACTCCTCTCGTCCATCACTTGTTTACTAGCCAAATCGAAACTATTCGAGCTGGATGCGCCTTCCTCGGTTACCGACGAAGCCGTACCAGTGACGAGATCGACACCGAAATTCACCGCAACTCTTGGACAACTAGCGCTTAGCGGACGAACTGTCGAAAGATTTAATATTTCTGACGGTGAGTTTATTAACGAAAGATCATCCCCCGTCTGCGGAGGTGCCTGAGAAATCGGACTCTCCGTAAAAGAGCTTATTTCTTTGCCAAATATTTTATCCGTATGGTGAGGTTTTTCCGAGTCAACCAATTCAGATTCTATGATCGGTTCTTTTTTAGCGAGACACGTTTCCAAAACTCGAGAATTACACCTATCTGTCGGCATATTAATACGATGAGGGTCCTCGTTTCGCGGTTCCATTACCGTATACGATGCTCGCAAAATTTGTATGTAAGTAAAATCATTTTCAGCTGCTACGCAAATACGTTCGACCGGAGATTGGCCAAATGATAGCAACTCGGTGGGTACATCATAGCCATTAACGTTCAAAGAACATCGGGAAAAATCAACAATTGTTTTCGTGCGCAAGAGCCAATCGCTTCCCAAAATGACGTTACTCGACAGGTGTGGGATAACGAGAAAGACTGAGGTAATTTTATTTCTTCCCACCGCGACTTCGAGCATGACTTGCTTTTTTACGGGGGTTGGTTTCCCTCCAATTGCGGTAAGGACGACGATATTGGCTACCGGCATCTCCACTAACTTGCTTATTTTTCCGAGATATGTATAAAACCCTTCTGAAATGCACGTAACTTGACTACCGGTATCGACTAGCGTCGAGATGGGTACGTTGAAAATAAACAAAATGAGGTGGGGACACGTGGACGCTCCAAAATTTTTTCTTGAATTGTTTTGGTCCGGTTTTTTCGTAATAGATGACGCGAGGTCTTCGAATAAATCGAAAGGGTAGCGGTGCATGTTGGACCCCTTATTCATGGCACCGCAAATCAGTTTAAAGACTCTCCACTGTCGTTTGGTGAAGTAATCGGACTGTTTATTAAAGGCTGTGAATATCCCCCAGCAACGGGAACGGGTGGTGGCATTGTAAAGTTGGGCAATGGATACCATGGCGCAACTTTAACATCCAAACCCCGAGTTCGATAAGCACCCGATTGCGGAGCATTTTGCGAACCACCACTTGTACCACTGTGATTAGGCGAACTATTAGTATGCCGGGATCCCCCACTACTTCCACTAGTATTAAACGAGCTATTCGGACTTGAATTATTGATGGGAGAGTGACGACGTGAATCTCTGTTTTTGTTTTCCTCGAATGAAGCATCCAGCTGGGCAAGAGCTCTCGCAACAATATTTGTATCGGAATAGTCAACGGTTACCAATGCATCGCGAGCTCGCATTGGCAGTTGCTGGACCACGGTATAATTAATTTCATATTGGTCTAGTTTGGGTAAAAAGTATTGAGCCAAGCTAGCCTGTTTTAGAAAATACGATTGCATAACTCCATCCGCGGAACTGTAGCGACGCGAAGCCCATTGAGCTTTGAGGCGAACTTGTGTTGCCACCGAATAGAATTCCTCCAAAAATGCTTGTTTAAATTCGTTAAAATCGACATATCCGACCGTTTGAGCCCGATACCAATCGCGTGCGCGGCCGTCAAGCAACGTTTCTAATACAAGCAATTTACTGTCATCTTGGACCTTTTTTATTACGAAATATCGATCCACCTGTTCCAGGAACTCATGTGGATTCGCCAAAATATCATTCCCGAAACGCGGTGGCTTTAAATTAATATTCATGGAATTTATTCCTCGTACCAGCCCATTCAGCATACCTGCATTCCGGTTGCCTTCATCACTCACATTTGATTGATTCCTGAGCTGATGATTTTCTTCTCGCAACATATGAATCTCCTGCTGTTGTCGCTGCTGCGTCGCACGCAATTCACTCAATTCGCCGACCATACGCAACCTAAGCGCATCCCATTCAGCACGTTGTCTAGTGATACGTTCACGCTCGATTCGTAATTGTTCCTCGTTGGCATTGGCCGCTGGCGGCTCATCTGCGGGGCGTACATTATTCGGATTAGTAGGCATACTTGCAAAATTATTCGTATCGTCACTGTCTACAGTGAGCTCAACGCTATTCAACTTTCTTGTCCTCGAACGAGTTTGCATGTAAATCAATATTGCGATTAAATATAACCGACAGCTCAACGCTTGAAACCTAAGCTCCAAAAATAAATACGCCGGCTATACAAATTCAACGACTGTATTGAAATGTAGTTATATATTCGGGTGTACGTACCCGTATCTCTATGTACCTTTGTTTACTTTCTTTTCTTTTCACCTAGACACGAACTGTTTACCACGAAATCGGATTCAATCTACTCGTGTCCCTGTTCGGGCGCCATTGTAATAACATTTTTTGTTTGTGATTTAATCCTTTCTTTACTTTTCTCGAAAGGGGATTATCTACTAGCGAGTAGGTAGGTACGTAATTATAACAAATCCGACCCGAGTAGCGTTCGATCTCGTGGTAATATATATATTTTTCTCCGATGGAGAGCGATTTCACAAATTTCGAAATATATCAAATATACATACATACATATTCAGGGTATAACCCATTTTATCAGCAAAATGTGTAAATCAAAGCAAATAAATCTCATCAATATCACAAAACCCGTACTCCAACATATTCTCATATTTCAATAAATTTCGCGTAAGGAACAAAACTCGTTTTACGAAATATCCTCATCATTTCTCGTACATTTACATGAAGAAATGCATCACCCCAAGTATAATTGGTAGCGATCGATTTTAAACAAATGGTGTCAATATCAGTCACACATCTTCATACAAAAAAATTAAATTGAACCTGAATTCGTTCATCATCAAAATAAATTCACATACAGGAAATCAATATAAAGCGGACTTAGCTGACGCGTGTCGACGTGGCACGAACGGTGAGTGACGTCACGCGACTTCCGACAGTGATAAGGCGAATGTGATGCATCCGCACAGCCGCACGGTCGCTGAAGATCGCGTTCGAAAGATCCTCGATCGTCCACATTCGGGTATTGGCCGATTATCAATTAACGGGTTCCGTTAAACTCAGTTTTTAGTGCTTAGAATTATCACCATCGTGATAGGCATCGCAGTTTGGCCCAGCCGCCCTGTTGAGTCCACGTGGGAAAGAATTTTATGGCTTGGTCATGGCGGCGGTTTCGAAAATAAATTCTACGTTTTAATTTAGTACTTACAGATTTCTTCCACAACACTTTTTTTTCTGAATCAATATTTCCGATCACCATGGATCTGACTGATTCGCGAATATAATTAATACGGCGAAGGCTCGTATCACATGTCGAGCTCAGCACGTCGTAACCGGGTGAGAAATCGTGAGCGACTGGGATGAGTGGTAGGGGCCTACTCATCTCGGTGCTCTGATTCACGCGAGTTACAGAGGTACGGATACCTATGTACCTCTGGCCCATTTATAATTTTGATGTGCCGCGTGGCCGAAGGCGGGCGGCACCATCGACGGGTACTGTTTCTCAAGTGACTAAACCGCATTAGTACTTGCATGTATTACACAATGGAAGATTTACAGTTAACTACGCTAGGAAGACCAACTCATATAGATCTAACCCAACTGAAATCCCTCGGACAAACTCTCGATGAAATATCGGAAGAAGCCGAAAAAATTGGAAATCATAAACGTAATAAAACTCTGTTCGAAGCCGCCTATGACGGACTAAGATACTTGGGATATGCGTGTATCGGAATTGTAATGTCTCTACTAGGCTTTAAGTTTGGATTGTGTAATTGTCTCGGTAAGATAATTGGAAAAATCATGTCATGTACTTTTTCGCCTTGTATCAACGTTTACAACAATTGTTTTCACAATAATACTAGCGATCATAGTAATTATGAAGTACAATATCCGCAGGACGAACTAGTAGCACTGGCTCATCTAGATCGATCTCATAACACTCACTCTTCTGTAAGACACACCAATAGACGTAGTAACAATGGTTATAAAATCTAAGAAAATCCATTTTTTTGTAACATGGATTTTCTTAAATAAGGGGGTAGATGTAACGATGTCCCTTACTGCGTATAGCTGTAGCTTCCCATCTGCGTAAACCCATGCAGTCACTTCGCCTCAACACGTCCCATTTCTCGAAACATCGACATCCAGAATGTTCGAGTCCGCTTCCACGACCCCGAACACTCGAATTCCTTCTTTTTCCAGATTATTCCACAGTATTCCCAGCTGGGCCCTATTCACTATAAAAGACCGTCTCCCGACCAGCGCCAGTCAGTCTATATCTGAGTGTACATCTAACAGTGCCATACGGCAACATTGTACCGTGTCCACGCCGGGACCATCCGTCCGACCTTTTGTACGAAATAAACGTCTTCTAAACTCGTTCTAAAGTGTAAACCGAGTCTTTTCTTTCACAACCGTGTTCTGAAGCGCGAACCAGTCCCTCGTACCGTAATCAATTAATCCACGATTAAACTTGCGACATAACAATATATATGTCGATCCAAGAAGGACGAACAATTAAGTTATTACAATTGGAAAGATAAAATTATCCTCTTAAAAATGCTCACACGAGATTTAGCAAAAAAAATTTCTTTCTTCGCCGTATTTACACTTCAAACACATGTAATAAAATGGCTCTCTCACTTCGCTTAGTTATGTAGCCGCCATTTTGTAAAAAACTGCAAAATCTCAAATGTGGACCTAGCACTTTCTAGTCAATACTGTCATTAACAATCGTGCCAAATCCCGAGTTAATGCGATTATTTTTCTGTGTGTTCGCAGCTGTCAAATGTTTGACCCAATTGAGGGATAATTTTTTTCGTCACTTTTATTGATAAAAAAGATCCGAACATGTTTGAATCACTGTATCTCTACAAAAAAATTATGCATTTCTTATGAATCAGTTTTTTTCAGACTTTTAATTTTCATGAAGAAAAAAAAATTCCGAAATCTCTTTCGCTTTTTGCTGCTACATCCTCAACGGTTAAAGACCTAAAAAAGACATTTTTTAATTTTTAGTGAAATTTAGAACCATCTGTAGGGCACATTTTTTTTCTTAAATGGTTTTTTTAAAAGTCCTTTACGATTTTCCCTGGATGGGTTTTAACCACCAAATAAGGAAGATTGCATTTGCGTGTGATCGCGACTTGCGTATCATGATTACCTTACTGAGAAACAATTACCAATATTTAAACTGTGGAACCGCCAGCATTAGCGTTATCCGGACGTACCACGAAGAGGTTCGAGAAAACCAGCATCGACCAAGGACTCTCGCAGAACTGGGGAATGGACTTCGTCGAGCTCGGCATGCGATTCCTCAATGTCGGTGCAGCAATATGCGACAAAGACTCGGAGTGATTATTCAAAATCGTGGTGGAATCACTCTTTTTTGAGGAAACTCTGAGTCTTTTTTGCCGAACCCCATTTGATGACAGCTCACCTATTATGCCTTGGTTGGGACGTCGCAGAAGAACGACAGGCTTATATTGTTTTGGTTGGGACGTGAAAGAACAACGACTGGACAATCTTTTACGAAACAGATAACTTGACAGAGACAGGGGCTTGACTGACGAAGACTAACTGACGGGACAGTGTAGCGTAAATCCGACCGTGCAACCTCCTTGTGGTAGCCCATGGATAACGCTAATGCCGGCGCGCCGCGGCGGTTCCACATCTTATCCCTCAGATACCACAGAGGTGCGTTTTCTGGCAGCGAAAGACGACATGTTCCCTGTATTCTTAGGACCCGCGCTTTTCGGCCCCCTCTCCTGTACGACATTGAAGCCTCACCCCATAGGTATCCAACGCCCAGTCAGTCGGCGCCAGTCGCCCTTTTGCCTTCGAACAGGAAGGACACCAAAGTGCGTTGAGTGCCGAATACGCACCCGTGTGGAATAGGGCCTCGAAAATAAAAATAAAAAAATTCTTTAAAATCGAGTTTGTGGTGGCACTATAGTATTCTACAGCGTATAAAACGTAGATACAATAAATATTTCTTGAAAATTAATAGCCAGTACAATAATTTTGCGTAAAAGGTGTATTTTTGACATAATCCTAGAGCATCCGATAGTTTTCTCAGAATCTTTTTTCTTGTTCCTTGTAGCGTCTACACTTCATCATGGCCACAAAATCAGCTCTGAAATCGCTCGCTGCTTCCCTCGTTAAACAGCAATTACACCGTCGCTTGCCAGCGCGTGGTATTCATGCCGATTTGAGAACGGCTATACAAAAAATACTCGGGATCAAAGGAGGAGAAGGATCAAATACCTTCTCTCACGCAATTCCGAGTGATTAGAGACGGGACCCGAGCTCGATGTGCATTTTGTATTGATCGAGATGTGGCAAGGGCAGGAATTAAATGCGCACTATGCTGTCGCCGCATTTGCGAAGTACACAGAGCTGGATTGTGTCCAGATTGTGTATCAAATGAGTGAGGATGCAAATCTCGATTCCGGTTTGAGATTTTGTTCACTTTTTATTCAAAAAATTGCGTGAATCAACAAGTTTTTGATGTATAGAGTGGACTTTGTCATTTTTTTCCTTAAAAAAAAACCCTATTTTGGCCACCCTTAAAAAATACTCAAATGTATTTTCGCTCTCTGGGCCTGAAATTTTCTTGAAAAACAACTATTTAGCTTCAAAACGCAAAGAAAAATTTTTGCCGTATCTTCAATACAAAAAAAATGACGAACAAAAACAAAAAACAAAATTTTTTTTAAATTTATTTTTAAAAAAGTTAATTTTTTACTAACTTCACGAAGTTTTTGCGTTACGCCTATGATATATTTACATTTCCAGGTAAATTTCCCATAAAAATCGGCTGCTGAAGTCTCATATCTGTTAAGAAACCAAAGAGTTATAAGCTTTTGAAAACGAGAAAGCCAGAAACGCACCCGTGTGGTATTGGTGTCCCTTGAAGCGAGTGTGGTTTTGAAGGGTTAAGCGTCTAGATGTTATAAGTATATAAAAAAAAATTCGCTATATCATAAAACTTAGAAAAAAAGTCTTATTGATTTTGAGAACATGCTGGTTGTCTTCGACATAGCTGATTGTTGCACCTCAGGATTGTTGAGCGCGGCTGAAAAGCCTTGACCAAGTGTCAGCGCACTGAAGAGTTTTCAAGCGCGGCTTGATATAGCCTTGACCAGCTGTCAGCGCATTGTTGGATCTTCAGCGCGGCTTGATATAGCCTTGAACAAACGTCAGCGCACTGTTGAATACTGAGCGCGGTCGATACAGCCTTGACCAATTGTCAGCGCAGTGTTGAATATGCAAGCGCGGCTCGATATAGCCTTGAGCAAACCTCAGCGCATTTAAGTTTTTCTTGCACCAAGTAGTCGCTGATTGCCATAGTCTTCAGCAAGAGACGACGAGCTGAATGCTGTCACTGCGTCCAGGGACTTTCTATAATTGGAAAGAACAATTATACATTAGACTGTGTCAAAAAAACAATTTATTTTTTTTCTTAGATTGCACGGTCGTTATAGCTAGTGTTTGGCCTAAAAAAAATTCTCGTGAAGAGCACACTCGAAAATGTTTTTTTTTGGCCCGTCGCAAAGGGGGGTCCCCTTTCCCCTTTAAATAACATAGGAAAAATACATTTCTCGCTTCTTTTATTCCCTGGGCCCATAAAAACCACTGGAACTGAGTCCGCCGCATGCCATTCTCTAGGGAATTGAATTTCCTTCAAAAAGTATTGGAGCCTTAAGTCAAAAAATGTAATATCTCTAAGACATACAGGCATTTGAAACCGATTTTCGACAAAAAATCGTCTTCAAACGAGTTTCACAGCCAAACTCTTCGTTCTACACGAAAAATGTACTGAGACATTTTAGAGACAATTGAATTCTCTACAAAAAAGATATCTAGTGAAAATAGCCTTAATCCAAAAATTTACAATTCACAGCTCCTGGAAGTTTATTATATGAGGAAAAAAAATATTTTTTCCCTATTTAGTCTTTGTTATTAGTTCTAAGCACTAAAAAAAACTGAATCAATCATGGAATGTCACGGAAATAAATAATTGATTCTTGAGGCCTCAAGAATAGCACCATCGAAAATGAATATTTTTTACCATCAATTTTTTATCTGGTCTATACAAGAATAAATAACAATCCATAATATCTGATTTCAATAACGATAGAATTTTTTTAAATTATGTTTTATTCATTGCTTATATTGGTAATTAGCTTTAGTACAATCAGGATAAGTCTTTCGGTGGTTTCGGACCACTTGCAGAAGAAATTGTTTCTGCTCTTCGTCTTTTGTTGCGAACTCATTGAATTCTTCGATAAGAGCAACTGCACGCTCCGCGACATCATTGACGACATTTATCGATTTTAATTCCGTCAAAGCATCATTGTAGCTTTCGTTAGTTTCCCATTTTTCAGGGTGCAAGTCCAAAAAACTGCTCGATAATCCCAATACTTCAAATAAAATTGACGATTTCTTTGTGATAAAATCACTAACATCTTTCGTGTGTAGTGTATCTAATTCGGATTCTTGAACAATAGCGCGTTTCTCATTTCCCGTGCTCTCTCGCTCCCTTAACGCTTGTACCATCTTGATTTTGGTTTTCAGAGGTACGGATTTGTCGAAGAAACATAACGAAGCCAGTTCTTCCGACAAGTACCATAGATGATTGGAAAATTTGTGTGCGGCTGCTTTTGAAATCCTTGCATTTATGTTCTTGTATGCTATCAAATCTTGTAATAATTTTAAATCATGATGAGGAGCTTTGACGGCACTTGGACATGTAAACCATGCTCGCACATAAAAAATAACGATGAATAGACAGACGTGACGGAGGCTATTTGTCTCTCGAGGTTTCATGTTGAATTGCTTCTTAAACAGAAACATTTTAAGACAGTAGATGGCCTTGCCAAGCCATCTTGCATGATGCACAGCTCCGGGTACTTTGAATTTAATTCCCTGAAGCGGAATGCCGCCCAAAAATATACACGCCAGATTTAAAAATTCTCTGTAATCACCTCGCGGTTGAAATTCCTGAAATGTCCACATAATAAAGTTTTAATATTTTAATATGACAGATCGATATAAGTTATTGTAGAGGAGTCGAAAATTGCTATGAAGTTTTGATCAAATGGGTTAGTACCTCAATTTGATCTGAAATAAATGTTAGAATCCCTTCTCTTTTATTTTCAATTATTCCGGCGATTTCTTCATCTTGCATACCGGTTTCGAATTGCGTTTTGTCAATGACAGTCCAAATTCCTTTGAAACGGATAAATACTGTCGAGTTAGGACCACTAGTTCCGGGCCAACACGTCTCAACAACACTTCTAAGGACTAGTTCAAATACATGATGGCGACAAGCCAAATGAAGAAAATTTCTGTTCAATTCCTTCTCAAGCAAGACACACGTTCCATTCATTCGACCTCAAAAAATCATATTTACAAATGTAAACTTAAAAAACTTATTAAAACAAAGTAGAGTAGAATTGAAGTAAAGTAGAGTTGAATTGGTATACCTGTATTGACGCTTGTTGTGTCAAAACACAGAGCTTTCACATTTTTTACACATTTCCACTCATTCAGTAACTCAATTATAGCCAGAGCTTGATTCCGGCCAGTTTCAGATTTCAGTTTTGGCACACCAAGTAATTGTTCAGTTTTGGATCCCGATAATACAACCGGAAGTCTTCCAACTTTCTTTGTACCATTAATATCCGGAAGTAATTTTCCGTCCCAATGCAGTACCAAATTCGGAGCAACTCGAAGATTTTCCTTTAAGTTCTCTACTATTTGCTTTCGCACTTTTGACCGATGCCTATGAATCGAACTAGCGCTGCAATTAATATCGTCTACATATTTTTGAACTGCATTAGAAGTAGCAGCTATCACATGGGCAGCTTTTCTACTACTCAATTTAGCTCGATCTAATGTGGATATTAATTCCGGATTCATGATGTTAATTTTTTTCGGTCTAAGGCGTCGAGGTATTTCGTCCTCGAAATTCGAAATAGTTCTTTTGGGTCCTTCAGAACTAGATGAAGATTGAGTATTTATACCGTCCGTTAAGGTACAGGTTGAAATACCTCTACTCAATTCTGTGAAATAATAATTGTATCGATGAATTCATCAAGAAGGACAAGTTGTTATGAACAACACTGTTCAGGTCATGTATAAGATTACTGTACCTTCTTCACTTTCAACCGAAATCGGTGTACAATTAATTTGGGCTGGGAACAAATCCATTGGTATGGGACTAGGGCGAGTTTGATTTCGCTGATTAATTAGAAATCGTTTTTGATTCTCCGTCAGCATGAAGAAAGATTTCTCACGAGCAATATCAAATAATTTATCTAATTTTTCTCCGAATTTTTTTTCTTTCATTCTATGCGTCAGCGATCCTTTCCGTGTTTTACTCTTCGACAATCTGTACCATTCGCGATAGAGCTGTTTTACTTTTTTTATCGCTACATAAATTAGATGTACTATTATTCCGGTTTGACTCCAAATAATGTTGACTTCGTCTGCAATCTTCATAGCACTCTCGTGAATAGTCCGCTTCAAAATATTGTGATGATAGAAAAAAGCCTTCAACACCTGTCGATTAGTAGGCAGTTTCCGTATATCGATCTTTGAACTTGTACATCCCACCAAATAAATGAGTGCTATCTTATTCGATGGTGGCATGGTTGAACTTTTCGCTTATAGACACCAACTATAGAGAACGCGTCGACATTTACAGTTCCGTGCCCCTTCCAGCTCTTCTTTTCCTAGGCTCAAGCTGACGCAACCAATAGCGCGTCGCTCTACGTTCGGCCAATCGGGTGAGTTTTAAAGACTCCGCTCTGTTTCCGCGCCAACGTTCAAAATTACCATCTAACCAACATCGCCGAGCAGTTATCGCAACATTTTTTTTGTCCGACCCCTCTTGAAAACGCGCCGTTCCACGCATGTGCGACGGGACGAGAAAATTCTTTTCTACCCGCTACCGCCGCAAATGTCGGGCATGGATGATGTGACGTCAATATTCTTCCTCAACGACTTACACGTTGTTTTTTCATGTGAAATATTATTTGTTCTATGAAAGTTCTAGAATTCCTACAACAACTCTTGTATCGAAAAGTGGAAATATATTTTCATTGATGAAAGGTGCTATTGATTCAAAGTAATGATTTTCTACGTCAATTCTATGATGTCTAAATTTTAATAATCAATTATTATGACCAAATAGGTGAAAAATAATTTTCTTTTCTCATATAATGAACCTCCAGGGACTGTGAATTGTAAATTGTTGGATTAAGGCTATTTTCACTAGATACCTTTTTTGTAGAAAATTCAATTGTCTCTAAAATACATCAATACATTTTTCGTGTAGAACGAAGAGTTTGGCTGTGAAACTCGTTTGAAGACGAATTTTTGTCGAAATTCGGTTTCAAATGTCTTTATGTCTTAGAGATATTACATTTTTTGACTCAAGGCTTCAATACTTTTTGAAGGAAATTCAATTCCCTAGAGAATGGTATGTGGCGGACTCAGTTCCAGTGGTTTTTATGGGCCTAGGGAATAAAAGAAGCGAGAAATGTATTTTTCCTGTTATTTAAAGGGGAAAGGGGACCCCCCTTTGCGACGGGCCAAAAAAAAACATTTTCGAGTGTGCTCTTCACGAGAATTTTTTTTAGGCCAAACACTAGCTATAACGACCGTGCAATCCAAGAAAAAAAAAAAATTGTTTTTTTGACACAGTCTATTATACATATTTTGGGCCACAATTGAAAGTATGAGTAGAGATGAAAATGAAAAAAATTCGCTTAGTTCGCAATAGATAACAATGGCAAAGCAGAATAAGCGGATATAAATATAAAATATAAAAAATAAAGTCGCTCAGTTCAAATTTTTTGTCGGTAGATGTATCAATCGCAGAGCCTGGTAAGCGGATGCCAATAGCGAAGCATAGTAAGCGGATATAAAAATATAAAAAGTATATAAAAAAAGTCGCTCAGTTGAAATTTTTATCGGTGGATGCATTAATCACGAAGCCTGGTAAGCAGATGCTAATGGCGAAGCACAGTAAGCGGATATGAATATATAAAATATATTTCCAAAAATTTTCAATCGCTTTGGTGAAAGTTGTGTCGGTGGATGTAAGAGTAGCAGAGCGCGGAAAGCAGATAAATATAATACCGAAAAAATTACTTACATTACTGTATTCGAGGTTATGTTTATCCGCTCGGGTGTCAAATAACGATCGTTACCGAAAACAAGAAAAAAAATCATGGACAAAAAAAACACTCAATTGTATAGAAGAAAAATCACAGACAAAAAAACACTCAATTGTATAGGAGAATAATAACAAAATTTCCATTACGACGAGAAAAAGATTGCAAAGTAGAACCTTGCACATTGCTTCCTCATAATTTTTCACATTTTCCAAAGCACATTTTCTATGAGGAACTATGGAACGATCAATTTTGGCTACCTCATAGAGGAAGCTTTGGCAAATGTGAAAAATGATGAGGAAGCAATGTGCAAGGTTCTACTTTGCACCGTTGTTCTTATATAAAATCGGTTCAAAAATCGATCCAGTCCAGAATAAATATATGGCGAATTCCATGTCAAATTAAAAAAATTAAAAGTCGCATCAAATTCAAACGCCTGGATGGATTTTGCCCAAATTCAATACGAAACATCTTTTGATGGAAGTGCTACCTTGTACTAAATTTTGATCTGATATCTCGAAAATTGTGGAAGCTAGAGCACTTACCTTGATTTTTGATCAATTTCAAAATTACATAAAATATGAATGGCTTAATTGATTTTGCCCAAATTCAATCCGTAACATCTTTGGATGATGGTGCGAATTCGTGCCAAATTTTAGTCCGATATCTAGAAAATTGGGCCAGCTAAAGTGCGCACACTGTTTTTTTACACCTTCCAAAATTCCTCAAAACAAAAGCACTGCATGGATTTTCTGCAAATTCAGTAACGAGCATCACCCTGTAGTCGTTCAACATTCTACTGAATTTGAGCACGACATCTCTAAAATTGTGAGAGCTTGAGACCAAAAATAAATTTTTGAATTTTTGCTTTCTCATAGAGTAAGCTTTGTTTTCGTTACAACATTTTTTTTCGAGATGTTCATGAAAACGTGTTCAGAATGTCCCAAAACATCTGAAAAACACAACTGGACAAAATGTCCTTATGTATGTATGTGTGTGTGTGTGTGTGTGTGTGTGTGTGTGTGTGTGTGTGTGTGTGTGTGTATTAGGGTGGGCCGAAAATCCGCTTTTTCAGAATTTCGTTTAGTAATAGCAAAAATATTGTTTATTAAGTTATAAAAAAATTTTGTGTGAAAGGAAAAAATTTTTGGTCAACATCTCAGGCTCGCCCATTGCAGTCAAAGATAAAGATGCTCAAAAAAATTTTTCATCAACTTATTTTGATTGGAAATTTTATGCTCTACAAAAAAGTTCCTTACACAAAATTACGTAAGACCCATAGATTCAGAGATAATCCCAATTTTAGTATCAAAATAGTAGATTTTCGCCATTAAAATAATCTTGTTAGTTTAAAATCTATTTATAAGTTCTCTATTCGACAGGAAATTGAATTTTCTATCAAAATGATTGTTTGTAAAATTTTTTTCGAGTGATAGTTATTTAAATTATTCCAATTTTCGTTCAAAAAGTGGCATTTTCGACAATAAATGAATTATATCTTGGTATAAAATGATTAATAAATCAATTATTGTCTGCAAAATTTAATTTTCTACAAAAAAAGTTCTTATATTGAATCACGTGCCTTTAATATTTTTTATAATTACAGATTTCCGATAAAAATTAGTATGACATTTTTCAAAGTTTCGTTCACGGTACATCCACTACTAGCGCTAGAGTAGACTTCTGCAAAGAGAGCAATCCGTTTGTCTTAGCGATTGCCAACAGATGGCGTTCTATATTGTCCTATAAATTTCCTTTTTATTTTTAAATACTTTTCTCCTCCACGTCTGTAGCTACAATACTTGCAATTTCAGAAAGTGATGGCTCAAATTGATTCTCGTTTTTTCTTCCTTGTCTTAGGTAATTACAATACCTCACAATGTCTCCCTTGCTTGGAAGATGATCCTTGGGTAATTTCTCTGGCTCTCCAAATATAGAACACGCTGACATTCTGAGAAAGTGCTTTGTACTACTGTTAATAAAATCAGTATGGAGAAACAATATTAGAAATTTGCAGCCGATGTTCAAATTGATAATTAAGAAATTCCATAAAGTATACTTACAAAACAACAAGAAAATAATAATAATTTGATGACAGTTATTTTCTCAACGTATGTCCCAATTTAAGTAAACTATTGAACTGAACACGAAATGTCGGGAAACTTTTTTTTAAGGTTATGTATTGTAATGAAAAGTATTTGAAGATAAAAAGGAAATTTATAGGACAATATAGAACGCCATCTGTTGGCAATCGCTAAGACAAACGGATTGCTCTCTTTGCAGAAGTCTACTCTAGCGCTAGTAGTAGATGTACCGTGAACGAAACTTTGAAAAATGTCATACTAATTTTTATCGGAAATCTGTAATTATTATAAAAAATATTAAAGGCACGTGATTCAATATAAGAACTTTTTTTGTAGAAAATTAAATTTTGCAGACAATAATTGATTTATTAATCATTTTATACCAAGATATAATTCATTTATTGTCGAAAATGCCACTTTTTGAACGAAAATTGGAATAATTTAAATAACTATCACTCGAAAAAAATTTTACAAACAATCATTTTGATAGAAAATTCAATTTCCTGTCGAATAGAGAACTTATAAATAGATTTCAAACTAACAAGATTATTTTAATGGCGAAAATCTACTATTTTGATACTAAAATTGGGATTATCTCTGAATCTATGGGTCCTACGTAATTTTGTGTAAGGAACTTTTTTGTAGAGCATAAAATTTCCAATCAAAATAAGTTGATGAAAAATTTTTTTGAGCATCTTTATCTTTGACTGCAATGGGCGAGCCTGAGATGTTGACCAAAAATTTTTTCCTTTCACACAAAATTTTTTTATAACTTGATAAACAATATTTTTGCTATTACTAAACGAAATTCTAAAAAAGCGGATTGTCGGCCCACCCTAATAAGTAATATAAAATAGTATGAAAATACTTTAGTTGTCGTTCGCAGCGCATTCAAAGCATGCACCTGACCGATGATCATGGCAGATTTGTCGCCGGCAGGTATGGCATCTCATGCGCGTGTGCTTCGCGTTGTCTTTGTTGCAAAGTGCACACCGAGCACGAGATTCATCTCGAATAATTTCTTGACCACTCACTGGTGGTGGATCCATTTTTTAAATTTATAAAATGAGGCGCTTTACAGAAACGCGCAAGGTGCAGCTTTCCAACCGTCGCCTTAACTGTGGCTCTATCAAGCTGTAAGCTAGCTTCTTCAAAAAGTGGTACCGATTTAGTTTTTCATTTGTATCCATCACATTGTAGAGGATTCAAGCATTGATTGATGCTTGATTCAACATATTGTAAAAAAATATCTTTTTCGTTGTGCCATCCTGCATAAAAAATAATTATTATTATACTATTGTCGTTAATATTAGTAAATATTTAATTTCTATGATATTCCACTCGATTATGGTCTGATAAACACGATTTCAATATTAGACAGATCTCACCGAATAAACGTTGTCACCACACTGGTGCAAATACGCACCTTTTCGACATTCTGATGTTCGCTCTTCGGAGACAAGTTTCCGACCGGCAACGCTGCTCTGCTCGATGGAAGCGTATACCCATAGACATATTTGTCGTGGAGGGGAAAGGCCGCTAGACCACGCAGGTAGAAAGTTCTATACACTTGAAATTTTCGTGGGTGCAAATTTGCACCAGTGTGGTGTCTACGGGATAATGTACTATTGTTTATCGATTCAATATCGTAAAACGTGACCACTGTATAGAAATTTGATGAGACAAGACTTTGAAAGTATCGACTAGCTGCGACACATGCTGGTTGCCCTTGGGCGCAGTTAAGTACAGTCTCAGCAAAATGTCAGCGCATCATGTGATTGTTCAGCGCGGCTCCATGTAGCCAGAGATGAGTAGGGAGATGTGGAACGCTGGCTTTTTCGGGGTCCTGAATGTGGGGACGGGCGTATCGCTCTCTCTCTCTATCCTTCCCTCTCCCTACCATCCAGTAGTGGGGATAGCGTAGCCGTCCCGCCGGCATCAGCCAGGCTAGAGTGTAGTCAGTCTTGCCCGTACCAGCGTTGTAGAAGCCACGTAATAAATATCATTAAACCTAACCACGCTCGTCTTTGTTCCTTCACGAACTACGGGCAGTCTCACTGTGGGCCCTAGTTAACACCACGAGGCGCAGTTCCCACGCCCCGGGGTACCCTAGCCTACAACTGGTGACCCCGCACGCGAATGTTTCGTAGATTTCTCGTTTTATTAACGTTCGCGAAACATTTTTTTTGTTTTACCACGTGCATAACATTTTTTTTGTCTTTCTTTCGTTAATTGTGCGCGTCTCGACGAAATTAATTACGTCAGCCTAAATAAAGGTGCATCGTTCATTGTTGCACCGGTTGGGCAGAGGCACGCGTCATAATATTTTTTTTTGTGTTCAACCACGTCTGAAACAAGTCGGTTTATTAGTGAAAACTGTCGAGAACTTTTAATCGACAATTTCATCAGCGTGTGAAGCGTCTTTTCAGGCCGCGCGTATTACCGCCGATAGCACAAAGGCCGATTCAATGTTTGCCGCGCTCGAGTACGAAGTGGCCGCGTGTATTAAAGATTTGCGAAAATTAAGCCCGCGCCCGGCGGATCTGTTCGTTCAAATGAAGAACAGAATCATTGCAACCTTCGCCTTATCCAACGAAAGCAGTCTTCGACAGCTATTGACAGGTCAAGTAGTTAATGACGGTAAACCCAGCCTCCTGCTGAGCCGTCTACGTAATTTAAATGCAGGCCGTTCCGACGATTCCGTTCTCAGATCAATATTTTTGGAACAACTGCCTCCTTCTCAACGCGCAATTTTGGCAGTTTCTGATACTGCCGACTTGAGTAAATTAGCCACTCTGGCCGACGCGATAGCGGAGAATTCTGAACCGATCTCTCGCGTTTCAGCCGTCTCAAACGGTTCCGCGACGGCTCAGCCGTCGGAGCAGCTTTTAGAGCGCGTATTAAACGAGCTCGAATCTCTTTCGTTGCGCATCGATAAAATTGACAAGCCGTCTCAGCGTCAGTCGCGTTCTACGTCGCGGCAAAATAATCGAGCGAGATCTCAAAGTCGCGACGCGTCAGGCTTATGTATTGCGCATCGTAAATATCCGAACAATACCACACATTGTCGTTCGTGGTGTATAAAATACGAGGAATGGAGACTGCAACAACAACAAAAAAACTTGTCACACTGCCTCATGTGGAGATCGTTGAGGGGTGTCCAGTCTCGTCAAATCGTCTCCATATTCGCGACCGCGCGTCGGGTATATTGTTTTTAATCGATACAGGTGCGGACATCTCGTTGTTACCCGCGGATCCAAAAGTACATACGCGGCCAACCGAGCTCAGGCTGTTCGCGGCGAACGATACGCGCATCGACACGTTTGGCGAATCGTTTCGCACGTTGAACCTTGGTTTACGTCGCGTCATTTCGTGGAATTTTTGCATCGCTGCGGTCCCGTACGCAATAATTGGCGCGGATTTATTAACAAAGAACAGACTTTTAGTCGATTTATTTGGGAAACGTCTTATTGACTCGCTAACAAATTTGTCGGTCTGCGGCATTTTTAAACGCGTCATATGGAATTCTATTAGCCTGATTAACTCTGCGTCTCGGGGTGCAGAGCTGTTGTCGGAATTCCCCGAAATTACCGGATTATCGCAATCACTTCCGTCTCCGCAAATCGATGTTTTCCACCATATCCTCACTTCCGGTCCGCCAGTCAAAGAGCGCGCGCGTCGTTTAACAGCCGATAAATTAGCAATCGCTAAACGAGAATTTCAACGCCTAGTAGAGTCGGGGGTGTGTCAGCCATCATCGAGTCCATGGGCTAGCCCTATTCATCTCGTGTTAAAAAAGAACGGGGAATGGCGTGTATGCGGCGATTATCGCCGTCTGAACGCGATAACGGTACCCGATAACTATCCGACCCCGCATCTTCACGATTTCTCGATTAACTTACACGATAAAAAGTATTTTTCATCCCTCGATCTTTTTAAAGCATATCATCAGATACCGATGGCTCCGAGCGACGTCGCGAAAACCGCGGTGACTACACCATTCGGACTATTCGAGTTCAAATTTATGACATTCGGGCTACGGAACGCCAGTCAATCTTTTCAAAGATATATCAATCGAGCGCTCGGGGATCTAGACTTCGTTTTTGTCTATATCGACGACATACTTGTCGCGTCGTCTTCCCTCGAGGAACATACCGAGCATTTACGTACCGTTTTCGGTCGCTTACGCGAATTCCATCTACGTCTAAATGTAGACAAATGCAAATTTTTCGCGGCCGATTTAGAATTTCTCGGTTATCTGGTTAATAGCAAGGGCATCCGGCCCACGCACGAAAAAGTCGACGCCATCGCGAACTTCCCCAAGCCTCGGACAATAGCCGAGCTCAGGAGATTTTTAGGCATGGTAAATTTTTACCGTCGTCATCTTCCTCGCGCCGCATCAACTCACGCGCCGCTTAACGAATATTTACACGAATCAAAGAAAAACGATAAACGCGAAATCGTATGGTCTGAAGAAGCCGAGAACGCGTTCGTTCAAAGTAAAAATGATCTTGTCGACGCAGCCCTTTTAGCCCACCCGCGCGCAGACGCGGAACTACGCATGGTTTGCGACGCTTCCGATTTCGCTCTCGGCGCGGTCCTCGAACAGTCGTCCTCAAACTCGTGGGAACCTTTGGCCTTTTTCTCGAAGAAATTTTCTCCGGCTCAGATTAACTATAGTACATACGATAGCGAATTAACCGCCATTTACGAGGCAATCAAGCATTTCCGTCATTTTGTGGAGGGCCGGGATTTTAAGGTCATGACCGATCATAAACCGCTCATATACGCACTCATGCAACGTTCGGACAAAGCGTCTCCGCGGCAATCGCGCCAATTATCATTTATCGCGCAATTCACGACTCGCATCGAGTTCGTTTCGGGAGTGGACAACGTCGTCGCGGACTCTCTATCGCGTATCGAATCTATCCGATTACCGGTCGAATTCAGTCTTCTCGAGCTCGCCGAACATCAGGAAAAGGACGAGGAGCTAAAAAAAATTCGCGAGTCTCCCGATTTCCCGCTTTCTATGAAAAAAATTCAATGGGGTCCGGCATACGTCGATTTATTGCGAGATGACGGGGGAAGCAATTCGCCCCTACGTCCCTGCAAGTCTTCGCGAAGCGGTATTTGATGTCTTTCATCGGCCGGCTCATCCCAGTGCGAGAGTAACGCATCAAACTATCAGGCAGCGCTATGTCTGGCCAAATATGAATCGCGACATCGCTAAATGGTGCAAAAATTGCTTAGATTGCCAACAATCAAAAATCTCACGTCACGTTAAACTCATTCCCAGTCAATTTGTGGCTCCTGACGGCCGTTTCGACCACGTACATATAGACATTATCGGACCGCTACCTGTCTCGGACGGCTACTCATTTTGCCTCACGATGATCGATCGATTCTCTCGCTGGGTTGAGGCTGCCCCGTTGAGGGACATCACTGCGCAGTCGGTCGCGAGAGCCTTTTACGATTCTTGGATTTCCCGTTTTGGGTCGCCGAGTATTCTTACCAGCGATCAAGGATCGCAATTTGAATCTCGGTTATTCCAGGCGTTACTCGCATTAGTCGGTTGCAAACGCGTTCGTACGACCGCGTACCATCCCGCCGCGAATGGCTTGATCGAACGTTGGCATCGCGTCTTAAAGGCAGCTATCATGTGCCACGCTAATCCAGAATGGACGAAGGTATTATCGACTGTACTTTTGGGTCTGCGCACCCAGGTGAGAACCGACACAAACGCGTCTCCAGCCGAATTCTTGTACGGCACAACGTTACGAATCCCGGGAGAGTTCTTCCTTACGGATGATTTTACCCCGGATCCCAATGTCTTTCTCGAGGAATTCCGCGAAATAATGCGTCAAGTTCGTCCCGTTCCTGTATCGCATAATTATAAACAGCGCGCATTTTTCTTTAAAGATTTGAAGACCTGTACGCACGCGTTTCTGCGCAATATGGCGACAAAAAAATCGTTGGAACGCCTATACACGGGGCCTTTCAAAATCGTAGAGCGTATCTCTGACCGCGTGTTCTCGCTGGAAATCAACGGCGCATTAAAAAATGTATCGGTAGAATTACTCAAGCCAGCGTATTTTGTTCCGGACGATCTTTGCGGGGATCCTCCCGAAAACGCCGCCAAGTCAAATAGCGAGTCTCTCGTTCGACCAAAGCAACTTAGAACGTACTCTCGAAAAAAAGTCTCGTTTGCTGCGGATACCAAAAATTAAATGTTTAAGACATAAACCGCTCGTGATCATTAGATATAAGTGAAATGTATGTTCCTCTGGTTGTGTATCATCACATGTTATTTTTTCTTATGTACGTTAAATCGTCTCAAAGAGACATCGAACAGTTACAGAGATTCAAATAAGTTTGAACTTTGGTTTTCGTATATATCATATAAAAGCGTTACGATTTACCCATACATCGTCGTTATAAAAAGGGTTACTCAAAAGCGAGAGTATTATATAAAAGAAGGAAAAACATATTATCTATCGTCGTTGAAAGTATCAAAAATGTTAATTAGTTAAGCTACACATTTTTATGTGTGCGCTATTACTTAGGGGGGAGTCCTGTGGGGACGGGCGTATCGCTCTCTCTCTCTATCCTTCCCTCTCCCTACCATCCAGTAGTGGGGATAACGTAGCCGTCCCGCCGGCATCAGCCAGGCTAGAGTGTAGTCAGTCTTGCCCGTACCAGCGTTGTAGAAGCCACGTAATAAATATCATTAAACGTAACCACGCTCGTCTTTGTTCCTTCACGAACTACGGGCAGTCTCACTGTGGGCCCTAGTTAACACCACGAGGCGCAGTTCCCACGCCCCGGGGTACCCTAGGCCTACATGAAAAATAATAGTGACGCCACGTAATGGCGAAATGTGGAACCCAGAAATAGATGAATGCGCGCGCACGCACGCAAATGGGCGTGGCCAAACGCGGCGGTTGTGCTGTAGCGAAATGGGAGAGCACAGAATGGTGGTGAAGGCCGATCTGCAGATTCCAAACGAACCGGCGAATTACGAATGTCGTCGGTCGGTAATAGATACTGCTCGCACGCACGTAAATACGCTTCGGTCGTGGTGTGGCGAAATGCAAAACTACAACTGGTCGTGACGGCCGGTCTGCAGATTCCAAACGAGCCGGCGTATTATGTATGTAGTCGATCGACCTAGATATAGCTCGTCAACACGTAACGGCGCGTTTTATTTACATTCTAGCTATGTTTACATAGCTTTCGCACCACATGACCATCACTAGTGCCCGAGAGAGCCTTCCTCGATCGTTTCGGTTTTTGTAACAAATGAAATGATTTTTTTCCACCTTTCAATCTTCTTTTTCGAAGTTCTCAACAATCAAATCATTTTGCATTAATACAAGCGAAAGACTCCGAAAAAACCTTCTTCGATATTGCGGAAATTTCTTTCTTTCAATTACGAAAACAAAAAATTGCCAGAAATGAAGAAAAAGCTCCTACAGCTTGAGGATTAAGTTCATATTTTTCAAAAACACAAATTTGGAATTTATAAAATTCTCAAAAGCCGTAAAACATCAAATTGGATGGAAAAAAAATTGCGGGAATCAAACCCGGGCCGACCGCCTGATAATCCTCAACGTTACCGGTGACGCTACTCGGTAATCTATAGGCTGTCGTGGTTTTATCATACAGACCTGTCCACGAAAGTCATGTCCGAAATCAAAGGCACAACGATAAACACACACACACACACACACACACACACACACGCACGCACGCACGCACGCAGGCACACATAACGAAAAAAGGAAGGGGGAGCGAGTCCCAAGACGCAACGAAACAACAAGAATGTTCCCATCCGAACGGAGAACGGGCCGTGTTTACATTTGATTGTTGTCACACACACACACACACACACACACACACACACACACACACACACACACACACACACACACACACACACACACGCGCGCGCGCGCGCGCACACACACACCCACACACACACACACACACACACACACACACACACACACACACACACACACACACACACACACACACACACACACACACACACACACACACACACACACACACACACACACACACACACACACACACACACACACACACACACACACACACACACACACACACACACACACACACACACACACACACACACACACACACACACACACACACACACACACACACACAGACTCATCCGGCTCTATCTATATTTCGCGTTCGGTATGGCCATGAACGAAGCCGGCGAAATAGGATTTCTCGATTCTCACTCGTCCTCAAGTTTGGCCGGCGCGCTTGGCGCCCGCCCGTCCCGCGCGACTCACCGTGGTGGGTTGGCAATAAGCGGGATCCCCACTTCAAATTATAAATTCATTATGGCATCATTTCTATGAGAATGAGTTAAAAACATTTTTATGAGCCCATGATACATCTATTTTATAACAAAAAGTGCGAAATAGAATAATTCAAATACAAAATGAAAATAAATATAAAAAATTCAACATAACGTGAAGACTCGAAAACGGGACGTCGTCCTGCCGACCTGACACGATAGCACTCGGCTATTTTGGAGTCTGATATGAATTTTTTACTTGGGTCACAAATTGTTTGATGACGGCATTATAAAACAAAGCTGCAATAAAACTTGCATTGTGCTTCCCGGGATCATGGGTAGGTTTTCATGGGGAAGCATTTTTTTTCAATCTTGGATATTCTCGGAAAAGAGTTCCGTTCACTACCCATCCTGCGGAGAAAGCTCATTGTAAATTTTAACTTGCAGCCTGTTTTCGATCGGATGAGTGGTAAAACCTTCGAATGGGAATTGGAGACCCAAATGTCCAATGCTCCGACAGATCGATCCATCGGATTAAAAGACTCTGAAAAAAAATTATTGTTTGAACATCGAATAAAAAGGCTCTGAAAGACGACGTAGCCTTCACGTGGTCGAAGAAGCCGCAAAACACGCCCGTATAACTATATATCCGCGTTCGGGTTTTTGATTCGTCGAGATATTGTCATTCGGAGCCGCGTCGATTCAGTACATTCCACACGCGCACACATACGCACGCGCGTGCCACTCGCAGACACACACACACCCAGAAGAAGAGAGAGAGACAGAGGGAAAGAGAGAAACCGCCCTACGCGCGAGACTAAGTCAACGAACGAGACGTCCCAAGACGAAACGAGACCAACAACAATGTTGCCATCCGAAACGGAGACCGGGCCGTGTTTACACTCGTTTAACCCTTCGACTGCACACTTCCGCCACCGATCTATAACTGCATACCGGGTCAGAACGACCCAAGGCGATTTTTAAACCGTTGTACCTCGGTAAATATTCATTTTGCTTCCTCATAAAGGAAGCTTTGTGACGGTCCGAAATTTTTTTTTCGAGATTTTGATGTCAATAGGCTTAGAATGTCCTAAAACATCCAGAAAACACATTTGGAAAAAATGTCCGGATGTATGTGTGTGTGTGTGTGTGTGTGTGTGTGTGTGTGTACGTATGTAACCACCCTCTAAAATTCAAACGTTCATAACTCGAGAACGGTTCAAGCTACCGTACTCAAATTTTGCACACATGTGATCCCTTCTAATGTCTAAGTCATCTGTAAGTTTCGCAATTATTGACGCACTTGTTCGGCTTCGACAGCGTTTTGGATTTTTCAAAAAATGTCTGTAGCCACGCTAGCGTTCGCAATTTTCGACGTATTCGGCTCAATAGTTTTTTACATATAGAATTGAGTACAAGGACGGTTGGTATTGCATTTGAGCCGAATCCATCGATAACTT
>OZ020166.1:7224096-7274096 GCA_963971145.1 Sussaba pulchella
CGCAACCGGTAAAAAAATCTAAAACAAATATCTGTCATAAAAAATGATGTCAGAAGGTAACGAAAAAACTTTCGCGATTGTACACAAATTTGACGTTAGCGGAAAAAGTTTTTGCAAGAAAGGAAACATTTTTTTCAAGGTGAAGTCAAAATTTCAGGATCACCGATTTTTCCAACTTTTTTTGACTAAAAAAGTAGTCAAGTAGCGTGTTGGGCATGCAGATGATAGGGTTCCGTAGCGTAAAAGGTACATTCAGAAATTTTTTCAGATTTTTTGCATCGACAGTTTAAAAGTTAGAGGGGAGGACACTGATAACGACTTTGAAAGCTAATATCTCGTAAGCGAAGGGTTAAAATGAAAAAGTCTCAAAACGTTATTTGTTGAATTTGAGAAGACCTATGTAAGGACACCACACTCAATGGCGCAAGCAAACAAAATTTCGAGTACACGTTTTAAAGTGCGTGAGAATTGTAAAAAAAAATTTTCTCCCTAAAATATTTTTTTTTGTTTTTAGGTCGACGATCTTTATCTGTGTATCAAATTCAATCTCAATCGGTACATAACTGAAAGGCTGGGAGGACTGTGACATACAGACAGACAGACGGACGGACTTGGCGAAACCATAAGGGTTCCTAGATTTCTACGGAACCCTAAAACTCTCAGTGATGTCTATGACATATGAAATGTTCATCCAAACCGGTTGACCCGTTGAAAAGTTTTACAGCATTTTCTTAATTGGATCTTCAATTTGAAAATTGAAAAAAAAATTATGCAATTTGGAACTCGAAGTTGAAGGTTCCCGTTTGTCAGTGGCTTTCATCTTCTCTTACCAGTAAGGAATCAAAATGAAACATATCGGATATTTCACGGTACTTATTTTAGGAAATTTATTAAAAAATTAATAACTATTGCACGGATCGACCGATTTGAATAAAAATTGAATATGTCATAGACGTCACTAAGGTTCTTTACTGGAGAAATCAGCGAACGTAAAATTTTCGCATAACCTTAAAAAAAATTTTTTTATCATTTCCAAAAATTTTTTTCGTGAACTTCAAATTTTCGTACAATCACCACATTTTTTTCCGCCCTTTCAAACATCATTTTTTACGATATATATTTTTTCTAGATTCTTTTACCGGCTGCGTGACACCTAAAAAAAAAATCAATGTCGATTTTTATTTTTATTTTCAGGTTATGTTCGCCGGACAGATACTCACTTTTCTTGGTGTTTTTGCCTTATAGTTTTTTACAATATATATTTTTTTCAGATTTTTTTTCCCGACCTTTTTCGTGAAAATAGGAAATATGACATAAATGATTTTAAAAACTTTCAAATGAATTCA
Source organism: Sussaba pulchella (assembly GCA_963971145.1). Classification (NCBI taxonomy): domain Eukaryota; kingdom Metazoa; phylum Arthropoda; class Insecta; order Hymenoptera; family Ichneumonidae; genus Sussaba; species Sussaba pulchella. Next base: position 7,225,443 of record OZ020166.1, read on the forward strand.
GGCAAAGCAGAGGGTAAATTTAAAAATCGGAAAAAAATATGAAAATTCCTTTTTTATGGTCTAGAATCATTTGGAAGGTGGGGAGCGAGACTTTTTTTTTAAGGACCACCCTAGTGTGCATGTACAGGAAGGCTGGCTAGGATGTATTGTACTAGACGGGAGGATTTTCGACGCCGCCGTGAATATCTCGTTTCGACAAGCGTTCTCGGCTTGCCGCGCAACGATGATCGAGCGTTGATGTATTTCCCTTTACAGTGTCCCCGTACATCGATGTTTTTGCATTTATTTCTAACTCATTTTGGTTATAATTATATCGCATATTCTGTGAAATTTATGTTTTTGAACTAAATTGTTTAGCATATTATCGGAAAAATAAATCTCCATTGATGGCGTATATTTATGTAAAATTTCCGAGATAAATATTATTGCAAATATTATTTTGGATTGAACACAAACCTTTGAAAATTGAGTTTGACCGGTGGAAAGCTTATAAATAATCGAGTCCATTGATATTTTCATATCAGGTATAACTCACAGCACTCCTGCCTTCTCAAGAGAACACAATTCACACACGTTTGCACAATCTTTATGATAACTCAAGAACCAGCTAAGATTTTCCGTGGTTCTGTTACGTCCTAACTACGAATATAATAAAATATCCGCTCAGACGTAACCCAGCTTTTGATCTCGCTTTTAAGTCAGGTTTTTACGCCTTTACTCGGGAACCGAGATCTAGCCTAATCACGATCGATATAATTATTGTTTTAAAGTCTATTGTGGATCGGGTTAAATCTTATTCAAGGTTGTGGGCGTATTTTCTTATTTTCTCTTATCTCAATTGCCCTTCCTTGGGCTTTCAATTATTTAGATTGTACGTTGGACTCTGTGGTCCCTTAAACGTACGTGGTTATTTATTTATGAGGATTCTTGGTCCTTGATTATTATTTATTTATTTATTATTTATCAACCGCGGATTTTTATTATTGATTCGTTATTGTCTCTCGCGGTCTCTTCTGGTTATTTATTTTTATTGAACGCGGACTCCTGGTCGCAAATGTATTTAGTTTCGGTACTCAGTTTATTTACTGGGTTATTTCTTTTATTAATTTTTCAAAGCTGGACTCCGTGGTCCACAGCTGGTTTAGGAACTCGCGAACTTTTAGTTATTTATTTATTTATTGTCACTCGCGTATCTTCAGTCGCGGTCGTATTTATTTATTGGTTCTCAGTTTGTTTAATTTATAAATATTATTCGTCACGCGGTTGAATTTTATATTTCAATATTACTCAACTCTACCTGACTGTACAAAGAGTCAGGTGGTTTCGAAAGAATCTACGACTGCACGCGTAAACGAGTCTAAGTCCCAACCGTAGATGATACGGTGGACGCAAAGAGAAGTCCGGACGCGAAAACGATTCTAAGTCCAAACCGAAATAAAAATCGGTGGACACAAAATATTCTAAGTCCGTTCGGGCAGGGTAACGGTACTTATTCGCGGCGCGAAGACGACTGTCGTGGACGTATTACATTTTAAAACTGAGACACTTTATGGTGAAAACCCTGGGTTTATATACCATTTTCTCTGGGCGTGGTGCCGTAAAAACCTAAAAATAGATCGGAAAAAGGGGTCTGATATTAGGGGAAAAAGGGTGAACATTCGAGAAGTTCGACTCAGATCTATAGGAAAAAACATAGAGAGAGAGAAAACTGTCTTCATCTAGCAGGTGGCTTGTTGCGGGAAGAAGACCCATAACCCGGCGGTTAGGCGCGTGGCTTCTAACCGGTGAGGAAGAGTGGGGTAAAGCGCGGCATGAATATTCGGTTGAGGAGTGGTGAAGAAGGGGAACGGGCCTTTGCAGCGATTGCTGCATCGGGAGGTGCTGTCGCTCATTGGGCATTATTTTAAACTAGGCATCGCCTGTTTTGGGATAACTGAGTCATCACGACATCGTTCGTACGTGGCTCGGTCTTGAAGTTTTTTAAGATAGATATTGTTTTAAAAATTCAAAAATAAGTCTTTTTAACTTTTGCACGTTAACGTTTAAATATAGATTAAACGCAGGCACGTAACAGTTCTTGGGCTCAAATTAAAGATAAAAATGTAGAAGTGAGGCGTGAGAAATTTTAAATAAGAAAAAATTAACTTTCTCTATAACTCAAAATCAAGGTAGAAAATTTGGGAATAATCCTTAATGATGGAAATATATTCTTTTTAATATTAATAAATTCAAACATCCATAAGCTTTCCAATAGTGCTTGCAGAAAGTTCTTAGCGTTCTTCATCTCAAAGTTGTCGACGTTCAAAAACCAGTGACTTTTACGAGCACGTTTGTGGCCTGATAATGTTCTCCGGTAGTGCATAAAATAAAGAATAACTGTTTTAATATTCTGTTTTAATTTTCATGTCATGATCAAAAGTTTTTTTTCAAAATACATAAAAAATCAGTCGTTACTAATAAATAAATGAATTTGAATTATCATTTCAAACTTCACATCCTTTATATATTTCTACTAGCCGAAACAAAATGTCCACGGCCTCGCAGAAAATGTTTTTTTTCTGAAATCGGCTCTCAGTCAGTTTCGATGCTTCTTCGGCAATTGAACGTTAATCTCGTAAAATTAAAGTCCTCTAAAAGAAAGAAAAATAAATAATAAAATTAAATGAAAAATTCACAGGTACGCCTCACTATTGAGATAGAGAGCTGAAATTTGGAGGATCTTCTTCTTATGAGGTCAACTTCAGATTTTTCAAGTGGAATACATTTTTTTTAATACAAATAAATTATATAATAATTTTTAAAAAAGTTGACAGGTACGCCTTAATATTAAGATAAAGCGCTAAAATTTGAAAGATCTTGATTCTTTGAGGTCACTACTAAATGTTGCGACTAGGAAAAATTAAAAAAAAAAGTTAACAAAAAAGTGAAAAAAGAAAATTCACGGACACGCTTTATCACCCTATCATGATGGAGAGCTAAAATTTGAAAAACGAGTCTTTTTTTAGCTCAACTTCATATCGTTCAAATAGGAAAAAAAAATTTCAAACGTCGATAAAAAAATATTGAACACTTTTAAGGCGTCCCTTAGTGTTAAGATAGAGAGCTCAAATTTAGAGGTCCAGTCAATCGGGTCTTTCTGGAGGTTTCCGCAGCTGAGGACAGTTGGGTCAACATTTTTGCCCCCGAATTTTTTACATCAATATATGTCGAAAATGGAGAGAACCGTATTTCAGCGTATTTTATTTTGAGCCCCTGCTTTTGAGTACAGTCAAACGAATTTTTTGGACTATCGACCATAGTTCACTATTTGGGCCGACGCTTCGTTCGGAAGCTATAGCTTTTTTTGTCATAAAAAACCCGTAAATATACGTATGCTATTTGTAAGAAATTGCATGAAAGAAACGTATTCTTAATTGAAATTTATTTTTTTCCCAATACCTTGAACGAAAACAACAATTTTGAAACCCTGCCGAACTTGGGCTGAGGCTTCGTTCGAAGGTTATAGCTTTTTTGTTATAAAAAACCCGTAAATATACATGTTTTAGTAGTCAAAGATTACATGAAAAAAAAAAATATCCTCAATTATTGAAATTTATTTTTCTTCAAATTCCTTGAACGAAAACGAAAATGTTGACAACCAGCCAGACTTGTGTCGACGCTCCGTTCTAAAGTTATAGGTTTTTTCTTGACAACCGGGTAAATATTTACGGGTTATTTATGTCGAGTAAAAGCTATAACTTCCGAACGAAGCGTCGGCCCAAAAAGTTCAAGGTGGCTAAAGTTTAATTTCCGTTTAAGAAATTGAAAAAAAAAGTTTTTAAAAAGTAAGTAAATTTTTTCTTCTATTTAACTATATATATATATGAGCAAGTCCACCAATTCAAGTACCGGTTTTGGCCGTCGATAGCAGCGATCTGTTTGTAACTTTGAGAAACGGAAGCCCCCATTGAGAAAAGAACTCTGAGTTTTTCTTGGATTTTTCCCTTCGTTATTGTCGCTGTAGTTGTATGGGTAATTCTGTGAGTTTTTTATGTTTTTCTTGTTTTTATTAATTTCTCAAAGTGTTTTGATAGAAAAAAAAATTTGAGTCGACCACCTATCTTCTATGGAAAAAAAACTCAGCTTTTCGAAAAAAAATACAAAAACTTTTTTGGGAGCCGAAGAATTACTTAAAATCGCATTTGAAACATCAAAGTCAATATTTCGCAAAAGTATATTAAAAAAAATGTTCAAGTATTTTTCTCGAAAAACTGAAAAATTTTTACGTAATATATGTAAAAATCAAGTTGGGACCTCTTTAATAACTCGTTAAATCACCAAATGTATGACAAAACATCTAAAACCTCAATTTATATTTTCTCATTTTGAAATGATTCATAATACTGAGATCAAGAAATCAAAATGATTTGATTAGTTGATAAGTTTCTGCAGGTAATGACGTCGTTTTATTTTATTTTATCGTATTTTGAAGTGGCAACATTCTCGATTGTGTAAATGAAAAATTGATCATAAAGGTTAATAAAAATTTTTAAGAATATTCTTCTAACGTTACGTTATTGAGTAGTCATTATAGAAATAAATGTATATCAACTGTATCGTCAAAAAAATTATCAATAATATCCTTTTTCAATATCGAACTAATCTTACCTCACCCTTAAGTTGTAGATGGTGCACTTGCGAAACTAACAGCGTCACCACATGGCTCTAAGTTTCATTTTTGATCATATGGTTTTCATGTATTTACGGTGAACACGGTCTTACGTCACTGTGCAATTGTAGTAGAAATATCAATACGATTCATTTGAAAATAAAAAAATATAAATTGAGGTTTTAGTTGTTTTGTCATACATTTGGTGATTCAACGAGTTATAACAGAGGTCCCAATTTTATTTCTGCATATATTACGTGAAATTTTCTCAGCTTTTCGAGAAAAATACTTTCAAAAATTTTTTTTAATATAATTTTGCGAAAAATCGACTTTTATATTTCAAATGCGATTTTGAGTAAATTCTAAACTCTCAAAAATTTTTTTGTATTTTTTTTTCGAAAAGCTGAGCTTTTTTTCTATAGAAGATAGGTGGTCGACTTAAATTTTTTGTTCTATCTAAACACTTTGAGAAATTAATTAAAACAAGAAAAACATAAAAATCTCACAGAATTACCCATACGATACCCAATACAATCACCTAAGCGAAAATAACCGAGGGGAAAATCTAAAAAAAAATCAGAGTTCATTTTGTAATGGGCGCTTCCATTTCTCCAAGTTACAAAAAGATCGCCCAAAACCGGTACTTGAATCGGTGGACTTGCTCATATACAAATATATATATAATTTTTAGTTCATATATATATGTGATATTATATATTATACAATATATGAGGCATTCTAAGCGGTTTCGAACGGTCAAAAAGTTGTCTACTCTTAAAATAATCGAAATTTTGTCAAATTATTTAATTATATGAAAGAGTGTACATTTTTTCAAAATTTTTGGATGCTGTAGCTTGAACCGTTCTCGAGTTATACACGTTTGAATTTTGGGAGTCCATAACACACACACACACACACACACACACACACACACACACACACACACACACACACACACACACACACACGCACACGCACACGCACACGCACACGCACACGCACACGCACACGCACACGCACACGCACACGCACACGCACACGCACACGCACACGCACACGCACATGCACACACACACACACATACACACATACATCCGGACATTTTCTAAAAATGTATTTTCTGGACGTTTTAGAACATTCTGAACATGGTGACATGAATAACTCGAAAAAAAAAATTTTCACCGTCACATATCTTCCTCTATGAGGAAGAAAAAACGATACAAAATCCGATTCACGGCTTGAATCATGACCAAAATTATAGTTAAAGAAGGGGTTATAGAGCTCGACATGCCTCTAAAATTTGGGAGCCGTAGCTGAAACTGTTCTTGAGTTATACACGTTTGAATCTTGGGAGGTCATCTTGAACGTACATAATAATTCAAAGTGTCCTAAAATTCGAACGCGTTGTTCGATCTCTACCAAATTTAGTAACAAATGGAGCTGACTGTTAGTTCAAGCGTGTGCATGAATTTGAGGACGTTCAGTCGAATATTTTCCATCTTGCAGAGGTTCGACCTTCGAAATTTATAGTTGCTATAAAATTAGATCTGCTGAGCCGATCTTCGCCAAATTTGGTATATATCATTGCTTAATGATGTTCTATACTCGTGTACATTTAGAGCTCGATTGGTTAAAGTTAACGAAAGTAATAGCAACAATATTGATTTTTCGAAAAATAAAAAATATCATAAAATCAAAAATTATCGATGGATTCGGCCCAAATGCAATACCAACAAACATTAGATACAAATCTCTTTGTCAAAAACTATTTAGACGAATATCTCAAAATTTGCGACAGTTATAGTGCGTACGTTCTTTTTTTGGAAATTTGAAAACGACACAAAATCCGAGCGACGCCTTGAATCATAACCAAAATTATAGTCGAAGAAGGGGTTATAAAGCTGCACATGCCTGCAAAATTTGGGGGCTGTAGCTGAAACCGTTCTCGAGTTATACACGTTTGAATTTTGGGCGTCCACACACACACACACACACACACACACACACACACACACACACACACACACACGCACGCACGCACGCACGCACGCACGCACGCACGCACGCACGCACGCACGCACGCACGCACGCACGCACGCACGCACGCACGCACGCACACACGCACACACACGCACGCACACACACACACACACACACACACACACACACACACACACACACCAGGGTGGTTCTTAATCGGGTGATGTCGAAATTTCCGTGGTTTCCGCTCACAAAAGTAATCAACATAAGTAATCAACAAAAATACGAGTCTATTGTGCACACCCATATAGCACCAAATGTTCCATGTATATCCATTGGATACCCATAATGTGAAAAGGATATCCTGTATATCCTATGGATATCCATACGACTTACATGCATGTATGTACATGCACAAACGTTTAAAGTACATTGTATGGACAACCGGAAAATACTCTCATGTGGACATACAGCACCAGATGTTCTATGTTCATCCATTGTCGATCCATAATGTGAAAATATATTCCGTATATCCTACGGATATCCATACGACTTACATGCATGTATATACATGCACGAAGGTTCAAAGCATATTGTATGGACATACGGCAAAAACTCTTATGTCAACATGTTTCATCGACATATTCGTAGAATACCCTATGAATATCCATTAATGTCCATCACCACTTGCATTGCACCGAAATAGTAAAATAGTAAAATATTTGGAGTATCGATTTTTTGCCACATAGATTTCATTTTTCTTTTCTTTTTTTAGATGGGAAACCATTATTATATATTCGAATTTCGGAAAAAATCGAATTTTTGCAAAATTTCAAAAAAATAGATAAAAATATTAGGAACGCACTACCCACTCCAATTTTATGAAAAAAGTTCTTCAGTTTCAATAGAGTATCCGGGGAGAAAAATGTCATCCAAATGAAAAAGGGACGAATAGCAGTCACCTCTTGATAAAAATAATATGGCGGGGGGGGGGGGGGGGGGGGGAGGAGGGGTCTAAAAAATCTAAAAAAAATTAGTGAGGTCGTAAGATCCAAAGGATACTAAAAAAAATCATCGTTCACATCGGGGGATAGGAGGGTTTCAGTTCGGTGAATTGCGAAATTTTGCCCCATATATACATATCCAGAACACGACTTGCCTGTTCCGATGACTGAATGATAAAATAAAAATTCTTGTGACTGCTATCTTAGATGAACGTATTATGGATCAAAATTCATCGAAATCACGAATGTCAGAATAGCCAAGTGGGTAGCGAGGTAGATAGATAGGTTAGGTAGGTAGGCAAGTTCCGTAGGTCGTGAGTTCGAACCCCGTAACTGCCCGTAACGGCGATTCTACGAAGAATATACGAAGTCTTGGACGACTTTTTTTTTTTTAATGTCAATCAATTTTATTAATTTCACTTTGTGTAAAAATGTATATGCTATAATAAATTACTTTTTTATAATTAATATATAATCTGGCCACCCTACGTGGGATGGGATATCCATTGAATATACTTTGCATGTACGCGATGTATATGCAATGTATATGCAATGTACGTAAAAAAGTGTCTCCTTTGCTGATACAATGGATATACATTAGATATAATTTGGAGCTTATTGGTATATACATTGGATATCCAATATCCTCACATGTATATGGGCCATTCCAAACCAAACCGTGGGGTCATTTCCCTCGGGTCCGCCGATTGTTGCATAATTTTATTTTTGACTTTGTTCCGACTCAAAATAGACCCTAATTTTTTTTCAGAATTTTTGCACCACTCTTTAGGGTGATGGGCGCCGATTGTTGCATAAACTTGCATATAGTTATTTGCATAGAAAGAAATTATATAATTTGCATACGATTTTTTTTTAACTTTGTTCTGACTACAAACAGACCCTAATTTTTTTTCACAATTTTCCCATCACTCCTTAAGGTGATGCGCGCGCATCGAAGTTGTAAAGATAAGAGTAAGCCGACAAAACGGCCATTTTTAAAAATTTGATTTTTTTTCTACAAATGCTATGTTATAAAATAATAGTTTTTTTTCTAATTTGAGAGTGGGACGCAGCTTGCTTGTATTTAAAAAAAAACTTTTTTTTTTTTCAAATCTTTAAAATCGTAAAAATTTCTAATTATAAAAATCATTACACATGTGAAAAAAAAAATCAAAAATGTAACGTGTCTCGAAAAATGTTGATATTTTGCATATTTCGTATCTCGATTTTTCACTTTGCTGTGCTCAGAGACGGTCACGTGCTCTCCCCTCACGAAATATGAAAAATATCAACATTTTTCGAGATATGTTTTATTTTTGTTTTTTTTTTCACACGTGTAATGATTTTTATAATTAGAAATTTTTACGATTTTAAAGATTTGAAAAACAAAGAAAGTATTTTTTTAAATACAAGCAAGCTGCGTCCCACTCCCAAATTAGAAAAAAAAACTATTCTTTTATAACATAGCATTTGTAGAAAAAAAATCAAATTTTTAAAAATGGCCGTTTTGTCGGTTTACTCTTATCTTTGCAACTTCGATGCGCGCGCATCACCTTAAGGAGTGATGGGAAAATTGTGAAAAAAAATTAGGGTCTGTTTATAGTCAGAACAAAGTTTAAAAAAAATCGTATGCAAATTATATAATTTCTTTCTATGCAAATAACTATATGCAAGTTTATGCAACAATCGGCGCCCATCACCTTGAAGAGTGGTGCAAAAATTCTGAAAAAAAATTAGGGTCTATTTTAAGTCGGAACAAAGTCAAAAATAAAATTATGCAACAATCGGCGGACCCGAGGGAAATGACCCCACGGTTTGGTTTGGAATGCCCCATATACATTGGACATTGGATGTATGTCAAAATGCTATATGGGGAATTTCGGGGTATTTTCTGAAATTTTTTGAGATAAATCGAAAATGTCATACCGACCGAAAAAAATTATTTTTGTATATTTTTTATGAAAATGGTCATGTTTTAGACTCGAAAAATGCAGGAAAATGAATTTTCACTAAGCTTATGCAAAAATGCAACTTTTTTGGCTGAAATATTTTTCTGCTCAATCGTATGCTTCCAAGATATAACGGTCTTAGAAAATTTCGAGATTTCAAAAAACTCAAAAAAATGCGATCAAAAAATTTTGAAAAAATGTATCTTTGTATTGTACCTAAATGTGTCTTTTTCATATAATTAAATACTTAGACAAAATTTCAATCTTTTTGAGAGTGGATAACTTTTTGACCGTTCGAAATCGCATGGAATGCCTCATATATGTGTGTGTGTGTGTGTGTGTCTACGCACGTACGTACAGACTGATCGATAATGGAATCGATGTGTTCTGCTCTAATTTAGAGCTGATTCGATTTTGGTCCAATCTGGTATCGTTTTTTAGTTTTCTGAAGAAAACATAATTGAAAAAATTTCGCTCGCAAATCGAGAAGTTACCTGCGCGGCTCGTAAAGAGTCACACAAAATAAACATAAATAACTGTAGGGATTAATAGCCATAGGCATTGCTTACCATGGGCACTAACCATAGGCCCCCCAATTTCTTTATATTCTTTCCTGATGGTTCAAAATGCAGATTTTGACGTGGGGCGATTAAGTCTGAATTTGTCGTGTCGGATATACTGTGCGAGTTTTCCAAATTTAATAATCTTTGAAATTCAATGGAAAATAATAGACATGGTTATACCACTTTCTACAGAGGAACTTGAGGAGTACTTTCAGAAAAAATATTCATCCAAATTGAAGACCAGCCGGGGCCAAAGTGGGCGGATTTTTCCAATAAAAAGACTTTTTTGCGCATTTATTCGTATTTGTTTCCGTAAATCGTACTCTACTCGTTTAAGGTTCGTGGTGAGTACTTATTTTTTTAGTTATCAAAATAATCAAACGTAATATACATTCGCTCCTCGTTTACACAATCTTGTATGTTATGTTCAATTATTACGATTGTATCAAAGAGAAATGACAATCATTCCTGTGTTGCATTGTGCCATTTTGAGCCGAAAATTAGTCTTATTTCATATCGAACGTATCATTTTTATTCAAGACACGGGGTGAAACCATAATTTAACAATATAAATTCTTGCTACAAACCTTGAACGAATAAAGAACTATTTTCGGAGACGAAGGAAGGGAAGTGCCCAAAACAAAGTTTTTGACTTGAACAAGAAATCAAATGTCAGGGAATAAAAATTTAATCGGATTTCTCCAGATGATTGTATGATTAACATTTCGGAAAAAAAAAATTACTTTCCGGACTTGAACCTACAAATTTTCAGTTCCCACGCAAGCACGCTACCACTGTAGCTATCACGGCAGCTCGAATCGGATGCTATCAATAGTCTTTTAAATTTATTATTCCTGGACGATTTTCGCCGGAATAATCCGAATAGTGCAATCTATTATTTTCAATCCCGAGAAAGAAATTTCTTTAAAAAACATTTTTCGCTACATATCATTTCCCTACATGTTATTAAAATCAACCTTTTTTAGGCATTACTCGATCCATTTGACGACATTCAAGTATTTCGCAGCACGCATCGATTATGATGGGTCAAAGTTAGCCAGTCCGAACGCTGAACCGCGTTTGCCTCTCGATGTCGCGCAGCCCCAGCTGTTATTAAAGACGTTCGAACGGTCGAATCCGTGTCTGAGTGTGCCACCCGTTGAAGACGCCCCACCTACTCGCCCCCCACCTCCCTACTCATCTCTGCTATTACCGACCGACGACATTCGTAATTCGCCAGTTCGCTTGGAATCTGCAGATCGGCCTTCATCACCATTCTGTGCTCTCCCATTTCGCTGCAGCACAACCGCCGCGTTTGACCACGCCCATTTGCGTGCGTGCGCGCATTCATCTATTTCTGGGTTCCACATTTCGCCACTACGTGGCGTCGCTATTATTTTTCAGGACCCCGAAAAAGCCAGCGTTCCACATCTCCCTACCCTTCTAAAGAAATATTATTGGATATAATTGGGAACAATTGAAGCAAATTTCCAATCGTTCCCAACTGTGTTTCTTAATTGTGTCCTGAACGATTCGGAACGATTGAAGCCGTCTATCGTTTCCTACCGTTCTCAATGGGGACGTATGATTTATAGGTTATGCGTATTAGTAGCAGCACGCTGGCTTAAGGAATTATTTGAAAACGTCCATCCAATTTCTGAGCAGAATTGTTCCACTTTTTTTTTTCAATGTTGCCCAAATTTCAAAGAACATTAGAAATTTGCAATCCAAATTATTTTCCTGTAATCGAAGAATTGCCACTAAAATTCTTATAAATAATGTTATCGAGTCGTATCACAAGAACCACTACCCTTGTACAAAATTATTATTGCATACAGTTGGAAACGATTGAATGCTGAATCGTTCCCAATCGTTCTCTATTGAGGTATTCTTTTTCCAATCATTTGCAATTGTTCCTAATAGCTCGAGAGATTTTCAATTGTTCTCAATCATTCTTTTTTCAATCGTTCCCAAATGTTTCTTATCAGTCAAGCGTTTTTCATTCGTTTCCAACCATTCCCAATCGTTCCCAGTCGTTTCAATTTTATCAATAGAGAATCAAAAGCGATGCCATCTGTAATCAGTATCATAACACCCGCGAAGAAGAGACCGACATCCACGGAGCTCCGACGAATCCTGGGAATGAAATATTGACACCTGAAGACCGGTTATAGATCTTTGATTGACGAATATGATTCGTGACGATCGTTCCCCTACTCCCAGCACTTCGGGTGATGAGTGTTACGTCCCCGTAACGCCACCACACAGACGCCTGAAGGGCTGCAACCCTCGAAACACAGGCGCGAGTGTATGGCCTTCTTCAAGGGGCATACAAGGATATAAGGGAGGGGACTCTTGGGCCTTCAGCTCGAAAAGATAAGATTCTTCCCACCTTATTGCATAAAACTAAGAAGTGGGAAACGGGAAATTTTAACCAATGAGATACAAAGAAAATTTGCCCTTTCCCACCCTTACCACTAGCTTCGTAGTTTAAAAGCGAAACGCGTCTTAGAGAATAAGAAGGTGGGAGACGGTGTTTTCAACCAATTATAAATAAGGAAAACTATCCTCTCCAACCTTGTTCAATATTTTGTGTGGTCCCGAAATTGTATAAAAGGGCCACACACGCGTCTTTTATTCAGTTATTGTTCAACATCCGACGTCTCGACATCACTAAAATCTTTTCGGGCCCAGTCCCAACCAATAAATATTTTCAAAGTCTAAACAAGAAGAAAAAGGACTCTAAGTTTTGTAAGTTCCCTTCAATCCTCTTTTCCGAATACCAATCACCCTTGTGAGTAACGCGTACCCACGCGGACTCACATCCTTCCAACTCCGAGAGTAACGCGTACCCACGCGGACTCTCATCTCCTTAACCCGAAGGTAACGCGTACCCACGCGGACCTTCATAAAAAATCCAAATCCGAGAGTAACGCGTACCCACGCGGACTCTCATTCCTAAATCACGGGAGTAACGCGTACCCACGCGGACTCCCATTCTTTTATTTTTTTTTAACTAACATTAGTTTTTAGATATAAAGGTAACGCGTACCCACGCGGACCTTTATCACACACACTAACTCACACATACATTTCATATTTCTCTCTCAATAAATATTTTAATACATTTTAATAAAAATAACACTTTATCAAATCGTCAGCCCGTATCCCTGACCAATTAGCATTTGCTAAGGTCAAAAACAGGGCAATTTTAAGATATTGTTACCCCAGACGTAACATACCTTTCTTTTTGGTGACAGCGGTGGGATACAAAGACGATTTGATTCTAAGTCATGTCAGTTGACCACACCCCAATCAAAAAAGTAAATATTCCAACAAACCCTCTTATTCCTAGTCAAAACGTTATACCCTCATCCGCCGAAATGCCTGTGGGAGCATCACAGATTGTATCCCTTAAGGATGCAATCAAAGTGGTATCCGAATTCGACGGATACAATATTCCCGTTTTTGAATTTATCGATAGTTGCGAGGAAGCATTAAGTATGCTTCCCGCAAACGTGGAAGCAAATTTCGTAAAATTAATTAGGACCGCGATAACGGGCGAAGCAAAAAGATCCATTCAGGGAGTTAAATTCGAGAATTTAAAGACTTTAGCCGCGTATTTAAAAGATTTATACGCCCCCGCGAGAACAGTTAATCAGGTACGACGAGAATTAGGGACGTTAGTACAGCTAGAAAATGAAGATATTATAAAATATATAAATCGCGTGCGCGAAATCGGAAATCATATTATCGAAGCCTTCAAAAGTAACAATAACGGGGAAATAAACGACGAAAATAAAAATTCTGTCGAAAAAGAGTGCGTAGAAAGTTTTCTCGACGGCCTTAGGCCAGATATACAAATACGAATGGAGAAGACGTACGCTACGCTAACGGACGCCGGTAAGGACGCAATTAAAATCGACAGAAAACAGACGACTATGAACGAACTACGCAACCCCAAACCTACAAGTAAATCTACACCTCGGCGAGACGTAGGGACGGTTCAGACAAGCGCCATAAATTGTCAAATTTGTAAACGCGCGGGTCATACGGCCGACCTATGTTGGTTCAGGAACCAAGGCGCCGGGCCTCCTCGAGATAAGGACACTCGACCCGCTCGAGGAGCGGATAAGCCGTTAGTAAACAGGAATAATATCACGCAACCCCAAAAAACTTGCCGTTACTGTAAAAAAGACGGACATATTATCGATGAATGTAGGAAGAGGGATTATAATAATAAACAGCGAGCTCAGGGAAACTCCAACGGTCTCTCGAAGAACGGGGTTCATCGGGAGACCCCAAATACATACAAAGAAACCCCTCGTACAGCCTTCGCGATATCAACACAAAACGAGTCCGAGTAGCGTACGTGAATTTGAGACAACGCTGCCGACCCCCGACAATACAGATAGAGTCATCAGTTGTGAATTCTCCCGTAGAATTAATGGTCGATTCTGGTTCTGAACCCAATCTCGTGAAAAAGGCTTACGTGAAATCGGAATCTCATATAGATAAGTGGGATATCTTAGAATTGCACGGAATAACGGCGACACTCGTAGAAACCTTAGGGTCCTTCTCGGTAGACATCTTAGGAAGTCCAGTCGTTTTCCATATAGTTGCAAACGATTTTCCGATCGAACAAGCTGGGATATTGGGTAATGAATTTTTCCAGAGATATAAGGCCACAATTGATTTCAAAAAACACTGTCTGTATTGGAAGGATAATAAAATCCGATTCTCGAGTCCGGAGGTAGTAACCATTCCTGCGCGCTCAATTTCAACTTTTTATGTGAGAGTAAAAAACACTGAAATTACAGAAGGTTATTTACCCAAACTAGAGGTCGGAGAAAATATTTATTTCGGTAAAGCGTTAGTCACAAATATTCAAGGTGTCGCGTACACCAAAGTCTACAACACGAGAGAGGAAGATATCGATATCGAAGTTCCTACTCTCACTCTTCAAGAATTTGAAGAGAATACAAAATCTACAAAATCCACTAAATCCACTAAATCTACTAAATCCACTAAATCTACTAAATCTACTAAATCTACTAAATCTACTAAATCTACAAATCCAACAAACTCGACGAACTCGTCAAAATCTCTCAAATCGAACACGCTCTGCTTGGCAATCGCAAGAAATACGAACCAAGACAACCGTGTAGAAAAAATAAAATCGCTGCTCCGTCTCGAACACTTAAATTCCGAAGAAAGAGCAAGCGTAAATGAATTATTAGAAGAAAGCGTAGAACAATTTCATATTCCGGGTGAAAAATTGGGAGCTACTTCAAAATTAGAACACCCAATTTGCACAACCGATGAGCATCCCATCAACACCCGACAATATCGATATCCTCCTATACATAAAGACGAAATCACGCGACAAGTACAGGAACTTTATGACGGAGGCATAATAAAAACTTCACAATCCCCATACAACAGTCCCGTATGGATTGTTCCAAAAAAACCGGACTCCAAAGGTAATAAGCGTTGGAGAATGGTTTTAGATTTTCGATATCTCAATGAAAAAACGATAGGTGATTCATACCCTTTACCAAATATAACGGATATATTGGACCAACTCGGGGGAGCAAAGTACTTCTCAGTATTCGATCTTGCATCTGGTTTCCATCAAATTAAAGTAAAATCAGAAGATTCACATAAAACAGCTTTTTCAACACCTTTCGGGCATTATGAGTTTTCTCGAATGCCTTTCGGGTTGAAAAATGCCCCAGCAACATTTCAGAGATTAATGGACCGAGTCTTGAGCGGTCTTCAAGGTATCGAATTATTTGTTTACCTTGACGACATTGTTATCTACGCATCCTCGCTAGAGGAGCACAAAATAAAATATAGAAAATTGATAACTCGACTCGCCGATGCAAATTTAAAATTACAACCAGATAAGTGCGAGTTTCTGCGGAAAGAAGTAACTCATTTGGGACATTTAATTACAGAAAACGGTATCAAACCCGACCCCAAAAATATCGCTGCAGTGAGAGGGTACCCTGCCCCTCGCAACGTCAAAGGGGTGAGACAATTTTTAGGGTTGACCGGTTATTATCGGCGGTTCGTAAAAGGATATTCAAAAATTGCTAAACCAATAACTAATCTTCTAAAAAAGGATACAGTATTTTTATGGGGTGAAAAAGAAAAAAATGCATTCGAAGAATTGAAGGAAATCCTATGCAAGGAACCAATACTGAGACACCCTGATTTTACGAAACCTTTTATAATTACTACTGACGCATCAGGTTATGCAATCGGAGGCATATTATCTCAGGGCGAAATAGGTAAAGATTTACCAATCTCTTATGTTTCACGTACTCTTAACACTGCCGAGAAAAATTACGAGGTTTATGAAAAAGAAGCTCTCGCGATAGTTTATGCTGTAAAACAATTTCACCCATACGTATACGGGAGGAAATTTACGATCGTCACGGATCATAAACCGCTTATTTGGTTCAAAAATTCGAAAGATCCGACATCTCGAGTCACTAAATGGAGATTTAAACTCGGGGACCATGATTACGATATTATCTATAAAGCTGGGAAATCGAATGTCAATGCAGACGCTCTGTCTCGCAACCCAGTCGAACAACAACACGTAAAGGTAGTAAAAAACAGTGAAAATCCGGCAAACGCGGTTACGGTAGAAGCAATGATTCACGAAGAACCAAAATCAAAAGAAACTGAATTTACGGTAAGAAAGAGTACGCGAAATAAAAAGGGACCCCAGAGATTACGGGACGAATGGGACGCTCAGGTAGATAGCCACGTAAAATCGAAAAGGGATAAAAATACAAAAACCCATAGCAAACATACCGAAAAAACGACACAAGCGATTCTCGACGAAATTCATAACCAATCAAGCGATTCAGAAACAACAAACGAAGATAGCGAAACGGAAGAAATTAGGAAACATAACGAAGATAGAGTATTGGAAACAATAGATGAACATAATGAAATAGGAAAATTACGATATCCACGGAATATACTCGAATCTAAAGACCAGCTATTTATGAGGAGAGACAATTATGCATATTTCGTGGATCGTAACGGTGAACCGTGCGACCTAGGACAATCTGAAGTTAGTAAAAACTATCAGTTACCGAAATTCGAAAATATCGAACCGGGAGTAGCCCAAGCAAAAGAGTTTAAAAATAAATTTCATATTGCATTACCGTTACGACAATTTAGCGAAGGTCTCACGGATGTAATATCAGACATAAAAAATTCATTTCGTAGTCTTAAAGAATTAGCAACCGAATTGGGTTTAGAATCCATTAGCATCGCTAAGACAAACGAAATAGAAACAATAGAATGGTCGTTAATCAGAAAAATCTTGTGCGAAATTAGCGAAACTTGGAACACAAAAATAATTATATGTACAGGAGCAATCCAATATGTAGAATCAACAAAACGTAAAGAAATTATTCAGGAAATGCATTCATCCGCACTCGGTGGCCATAAAGGAGTATCGAAAACATACAGTAGAATCAGACAACGTTATTTCTGGGAGAATATGAAATTAGATATACAACAATTCATAAGAAACTGTCTCGGTTGTCAGTTAAAAAAATTAGTCCGCGTGAAAAACCGAAATCCGATGGTAATAACCGATACACCGAGAACGGCGTTTGATAAAATCGCCATGGATATCGTGGGTCCTCTCGCGCGAACGAAAAATGATAACGAGTACATATTAACAATTCAAGACCAATTAACAAAATATTCATTAGCAATTCCATTACCGAACGCAACAGCAGTAACAATAAGCATTGCTTTCGTAAAACGATTTATTTGCATTTTTGGAGCACCAAGATCTGTTCTAACAGATCAAGGTAGCAATTTTCTCAGCAAAGTACTAAAAAATTTAGCGAAACAATTCAGAATTAAACAATTCAAAACCACGGCATTTCATCCTCAATCCAACGGTTCCATTGAAAGATCCCATCACGTCCTAGGAGAATATCTAAAACAATTTACAAATCAAGATCAAGAGTGGGACGAGTGGTTGGAACTTGCAACCTTCTCATATAATACAAGCACACATGAAGGCACTAGACACACGCCATTCGAACTAGTATTCGGAAAGTTAGCAAGGCTCCCATCCAGCGACCCACCTCTAAACGATCATGAAATTACTTACGACGATTATCTCACGAATTTAGTAACTCGATTGCACGAGTTTCAGAGTTTGGCTAGAGACAATTTAATCGATGCTAAAGTAAAATCAAAAGGGTTCTATGATCGGAAAATAAAGCCCCAAACGTTAAAGACTGGTGATTTTGTTTTTCTTCAGAAAGGGCCTAAACCGGGAAAATTAGAAGACCATTACACTGGTCCTCATGAAGTTTTAGAGACAAACCCAAAAGGGAATATCAAAATTCAAATAAAAAATAAAACTCGAGTCGTGAATATAAATAGGCTACGCCTCTCCTATATCACACCACTAGCTCCGACCAATAATTAATCTCTTTCATTTCAGCAAAAAAAAAAAAAGGGAAAAGAAAAGGAAGGAGTTCAAGCCAAGGGTTTTTTTTTATCCACCAACTAAATAAATAAATAATTTTAGAAAAAAAAAGAATAAAACTATATATCGAGATACATAGACATATATATATATTTATATATATACATTCGTACCTAAAAACAAAAATAAGTAAATAAATAATAATAATAAGAATATCGTAAAATCTACTATAAAAAATTATTACACAAAAAAAAATTTATACAAAATTCTTTCTTTCTCGCTTAAAATGATGATCAAGGATATGTTACTCCTGTCATTATTGCTATGTGCAATAGTCGAAACGACGGCGATAATTGGGTACGATTGTGGCTCATCGAATTTAAATATAACTACGCTATCATTACTCGACGTGGGCGAATGTAATATACCTGTTCCAGAAGTAATCGCAGACCCCGTGCATATACAACTGTTACAATTGAATCAGTTTACAAGTAATCGAGTCATACAATGCAAAGTCGAAATTCATCGAATCATTTATTATTGTGGAATGAATTCCCATATTTCAATTGTAGCACACGGGCAGCTAGAAT
Organism: Sussaba pulchella; assembly: GCA_963971145.1. NCBI lineage: Eukaryota > Metazoa > Arthropoda > Insecta > Hymenoptera > Ichneumonidae > Sussaba > Sussaba pulchella. The sequence goes on from OZ020166.1 coordinate 7,244,656, forward strand.
ATTTGTCAGAGATTTCACGCGACGCATGCCAACAATTACATGTATCAGGAGATTATAGAATTGGCAATGCTTTCATCACCGGTATACGCAAAAACGAAACGGCAACCCGTAGCATAACCCTAGCGGGATCAGTAGGTAATGATGGAACATGCCATGGATCTCAGTTTTCCGATCCATATGGAAGCTGGGACGAGGTAGTAGTACAAGCAACTGTAAAAATCACATTAATGCAATACGAAGCATCTGTACAGCTAGATACCGATCGAATTAATCTCAAATCCGGAACGACGTGCCAATTAACAGGTCAACAGTGTATTGATAATGAAGGTGGACACACTTTTTGGAACACCTTACCTAAAGATAATTGCAAGTTTGATCGATACGATGTTTTATATGAGGGTTTAGCAAATAGAGTAAAAGATTCAAGTAATACATACCCTCAGACAATATACACGTTGTCAACTCAGGACACGACTTTTGCTTTAACGAAGAAATCAGAACAAATGCTCTGTGGCTATACGTTAATACGCACAGAACATCCGAAATTGCTAATTTTTGAAATAAAGCATGGAGCAACTTTTGCAAAAACGAGACCGATAGCGGTAGAAAATTTAGACATATTTACTTATATGAATTCGAAATTTGTTTTTGTCGAGAAGCATATTCGAACTCAAATCAATCAATTGTATCTCGACGTTTTAACCCAACGATGCAACCTCGAACAGCAAGTGTTGAAAAACGCACTAATCACCGCAACACAATCACCGGACGAGTTCGCCTATCATCTCATGAAGGGACCAGGATACATGGCAGTCGTCGCGGGCGAAGTAGTACACCTTGTGAAGTGCATTCCTGTAGAAGTAAAAATAAGGAGGACAGAGTCCTGCTACCATCAGCTTCCAGTATCCCGAGGAAATAACAGTTTGTTCATATCTCCTCGGACCCATATAATCATGCAGACAGGAGTCGAGATAACATGTGACGCCTTACTGCCAACGCAGTATCTACTGGCTGACTCGTGGTACAAGCTCCTTCCAGGACCAATACAGAGTCTGCCTCCAACAATCATAAAGCCAATGACCAAACCTACATGGAGCTACCTGAACCCATCATCACTAGCAACCAGCGGCATATATTCGAAGGAAGATCTCGACAAACTCAGGGATCACATCATGTTTCCAGTCGAGAAGCCCGCAGTTCTGAACACCATCGCACGAGGGATCACGGGTCAACCGATCCAGACGCAAGGCTTGGCTTTCTCAAACTTGCTGGGTGCGGACGGACTCCAGAGCCTCGCAGACTCCATGTGGAACAAAACATATGGACGATTCGTCTCTTTCGGAACTGCAAGTGCTGGTATCATCGGGATCTTTATAATAATCCGTGTGATTAAACTCGTCATAGACACCCTCATCCATGGTTATGCTTTGCATACCGTTTACGGTTGGTCTCTGGTTTTACTTGGAGCTATCTGGGATTCAGTCACACATCTCCTGCTGCATCTTAAACGTAATCTCGATACAAACCCAAATCAGAGGGAAGACATCGCAGAACAACAGGAATTGACAGAAATTCACATACCAACTACCCGCGACATTGCCCCACCTGCACCGGACCATCCCATTGGCGCCTTCTCGTTGAAAGGCTAATGGACCAACGAAACCACCACTGAAGAAAGAAGAAGGCGGGTCAACGATCGAGATACTTAAATTCATTGATATCCTGCGCCAAATATTTTAACTTCTTCGACTATTCTCTTTTTAATATGCAATATTAATCTTCTACCAAGTTAAATTAATACCTAAATAAAAAATAAAAAAAAAAAATGTATAAAAAAATAATAATAATAAGAACACAAATAAATAAAATTATTCATAGAAATATACACATATAATATCAAATCGCTATAAAATAATTGTTATACGAACTAGTTTAGGACACCTCCTCGAATTAAAGAATTTGAATTGTATCGAATCCCTAATGTAAAATAACAAAGACTCCGTATTCTTTCTTTTTCTCTCAAACTTTAAATGTCGTTTTTAATCTTCTAACCCGACATTTAATCTCAGCAGGGAGGTGTTACGTCCCCGTAACGCCACCACACAGACGCCTGAAGGGCTGCAACCCTCGAAACACAGGCGCGAGTGTATGGCCTTCTTCAAGGGGCATACAAGGATATAAGGGAGGGGACTCTTGGGCCTTCAGCTCGAAAAGATAAGATTCTTCCCACCTTATTGCATAAAACTAAGAAGTGAGAAACGGGAAATTTTAACCAATGAGATACAAAGAAAATTTGCCCTTTCCCACCCTTACCACTAGCTTCGTAGTTTAAAAGCGAAACGCGTCTTAGAGAATAAGAAGGTGGGAGACGGTGTTTTCAACCAATTATAAATAAGGAAAACTACCCTCTCCAACCTTGTTCAATATTTTGTGTGGTCCCGAAATTGTATAAAAGGGCCACACACGCGTCTTTTATTCAGTTATTGTTCAACATCCGACGTCTCGACATCACTAAAATCTTTTCGGGCCCAGTCCCAACCAATAAATATTTTCAAAGTCTAAACAAGAAGAAAAAGGACTCTAAGTTTTGTAAGTTCCCTTCAATCCTCTTTTCCGAATACCAATCACCCTTGTGAGTAACGCGTACCCACGCGGACTCACATCCTTCCAACTCCGAGAGTAACGCGTACCCACGCGGACTCTCATCTCCTTAACCCGAAGGTAACGCGTACCCACGCGGACCTTCATAAAAAATCCAAATCCGAGAGTAACGCGTACCCACGCGGACTCTCATTCCTAAATCACGGGAGTAACGCGTACCCACGCGGACTCCCATTCTTTTATTTTTTTTTAACTAACATTAGTTTTTAGATATAAAGGTAACGCGTACCCACGCGGACCTTTATCACACACACTAACTCACACATACATTTCATATTTCTCTCTCAATAAATATTTTAATACATTTTAATAAAAATAACACTTTATCAAATCGTCAGCCCGTATCCCTGACCAATTAGCATTTGCTAAGGTCAAAAACAGGGCAATTTTAAGATATTGTTACCCCAGACGTAACATGAGGAACAATAATTAACAATCATTCTCAAACAATAATTATTGTTCAATAAAAAAAAATCAAGGATTAGTGGTTCTTGTGATACGACTCGATAACATTATTTATAAGAATTTTAGTGGCAATTCTTCGATTACAGGAAAATAATTTGGATTGCAAATTTCTAATGTTCTTTGAAATTTGGGCAACATTGAAAAAAAAAGTGGAACAATTCTGCTCAGAAATTGGATGGACGTTTTCAAATAATTCCTTAAGCCAGCGTGCTGCTACTAATACGCATAACCTATAAATCATACGTCCCCATTGAGAACGGTAGGAAACGATAGACGGCTTCAAGTGTTCCGAATCGTTCAGGACACAATTAAGAAACACAGTTGGGAACGATTGGAAATTTGCTTCAATTGTTCCCAATTATATCCAATAATATTTCTTTAGAAGGGTAATCCTTGATTTTTTTTTATTGAACAATAATTATTGTTTGAGAATGATTGTTAATTATTGTTCCTCATCACCCGAAGTGCTGGGAGTAGGGGAACGATCGTCACGAATCATATTCGTCAATCAAAGATCTATAACCGGTCTTCAGGTGTCAATATTTCATTCCCAGGATTCGTCGGAGCTCCGTGGATGTCGGTCTCTTCTTCGCGGGTGTTATGATACTGATTACAGATGGCATCGCTTTTGATTCTCTATTGATAAAATTGAAACGACTGGGAACGATTGGGAATGGTTGGAAACGAATGAAAAACGCTTGACTGATAAGAAACATTTGGGAACGATTGAAAAAAGAATGATTGAGAACAATTGAAAATCTCTCGAGCTATTAGGAACAATTGCAAATGATTGGAAAAAGAATACCTCAATAGAGAACGATTGGGAACGATTCAGCATTCAATCGTTTCCAACTGTATGCAATAATAATTTTGTACAAGGGTACTCATCTCTGATGTAGCCATGACAAATTGTCAGCCCACCGTGGACTCTTGAGGGCGGCTTAATACAGCCTTGACCCAGAGCTGCCAGATTGGGCGGATTTGTCCGCCCGTGTCCGTTTTCTGATGCCCCCTCCACGGACCAAATCCGCCGCTACCGACGCGACCTCACGCGGCTTGCAACAGCTACAGATTGGCGCAGCCAATAGCATTATTCTCATTATCCGCCAATCGAATTGCCATGGCAAGAAAAAAAATTTATTTATTTATTAACCTAAAATTAAGAAATGAATTGTTTATTTATTTTCGATGGTAAAAAATATCGTCTTAAGAAATTTGTGATATTCGTTTATTCGGAACTTAATTGTGATCTTTTATTTCATTATTTTACCCGTTTTGACGATTAAAAAATATCCTCGTCAAAAATGTCAACGACTTTTTTTCATTTCGTTTAATTTTTAAAAAAATTGAGTTTCGTCAATCACAGTATTTTCCATTCAACATTTCCATATTCTATGATTTTTGATGATTACCTGTTGTTGTTGTCACCTGAGAAATAAACAATGCATTACGATTTTCTATTACCAATAGAAGTATAATTTCCGGAAAGAAATGTGAGACATCGTTTATTTGCAAACGACTGCAATCATATTTTATTTCATTACTTGTATATTCAGCGTCAATTGTAACGGTTTTTTTCTTATTTTCGTTTTTATCCATCGATATTTTTTCCCCCATTATTCATCCATAAATATATTTTTACAGTTGAACATCCAATTATTAACACTAGGTTTACGGAGTCCGTCTATTTGCGAGTCATACTTAAGCAAATAAATGCCAACAAAATTGTTCGGAAACGATAATAATGAGCATAAAAATTTTTCTCGTGAAATCGTATTGACGGGGCGGCTAAGCTATATACGCAATTCAAATTTAGCGCGTCGAGGAAGGCAGAGCATAAGAGTGATGCCGTCGGCAGCGACACTATTGCACGCGCGCGCGCGAGTTGCCTCTCATCACGCGCCATTCAATAAAACCGTGTGGTGAGGGCCTCTGAAAATCTTCGCTTCCCCTCAATCTGGCAGCACTGCCTTGACCAAATCTCAGTGCATTATGGAGATTTTAAGCGCGGCTCTATGTAGCCTAGACCAAATGTCTGCGCATTGTACAGTTTTCGAGCGCGGCTCGACGTAGCCTTTACCCGATGTCAGCGCATTCCGCTCGTCCTTCCCAGTCATTATAGGTTTTGAATATGTCTTAAGCGAGTGAACATTGAATGAATGCTGCCTCGACAAGTGAACGTTGAATGAATGCTGCTTCGACGAGTGAACGTTGAATGAATGCTGCTTCGAAAAGGACCTGACTCATATAGGAAAAACAATGAAAACAAATATACATATTGTGCATTCTGACAAATCGCTTTGTCTAAAGTTTTGTCGGCTGGAGGATAAAGTAAAAAATTGAATCCGACAATAATTTTTTTCTTTCGAATTGCCAATTCCACCGAGGTAAACAATATCACTGGGCATAACCACATCGTCCAGCCGAACATCCATATTCGCGTTTTTCACAATCCTGATAACATTATCATACGTTGAATAAAAAAGAATGAACTCATTAAACAATATCGTTCGTACTTGAAATCAGTTGATGACCATAAATAAAACAATATCACCGGGCATAACCACGTCCACGGTCTTATATACAGGTCGTGGCACTCGCTGGAAAATGGTGGCCTTAAATTGAAGCCAATATGGCCGATCTGAGGGGGCTCGTTTGTTATTATTATGCTACGATCTCGTGTCACCTGGAGGCTTCGTGCAGTTTCGTGCTATCTCGTGCCATGTGGTGGCTCCGTGCAGTTTCGTGCTATCTCGGGTATACCAAAGATATTGGTATACCCATATATCTTGGAACACGGCACCTCAGAATAATTTTTAGTAAACACCGTTTTCGTGAACGACTGAGGAATTTAAAAAAAAATTTATTCCCTATTTTGTTGTCATGCTTTGAATAAAAAACATCTTTAAATAATGTATAGTACCGAGGAACTATCTGTGACACCCGTCGACGGTCGGAAGAGGTTGAGCATATCGCCTTGCTTAGCCTCTTCAGTAAAGTTTCATTATTAACTGCGAAAAATCATGTATTAGGAGTTACTGTCAATAAGAAACCTGAAAGTGGGTTGGGGAATGAAAGAAATATTAATTAATAGTTCGGCAATATATATTTTCACACAAGAAGTTCACGAAAATAGTGTACACTAAAAATTGTTTGGCGCCGTGTTTCAAGATAGATATTGGTATCCACGAGATACCACAAAACTGCACGAAGCCACCACGTGACACGAGATAGCACGAAACTGCACGAAGCCTCCAGGTGACACGAGATCGTAGAATAATAGTAATAAACGAGCCCCCTCGGACCGGCCATGTTGGCTTGAATTTGAAGCCACCCAAATGCATGGAGTCGGTATAGGAGAGCCACGACCTGTATATAATACCAGAGATGAGTAGGGAGATTGATACAGCGGCCTATTCTCTGGGGGTAAAACTACTTCTCATTCGTCGAAAATTCATGGCACCCCACCACGCCGCCACTTACTTGACAGTGGTGGGGTGCCATGAATTTTCAAGGGAGTGGGGAGAACGTCGTTCAAGTTGTGGTGGGGCGTCTTTAACGGGTGGCACACTCAGGAACGGATTCGACCGTTCGAGCGCCTTTAATAACAGCTGGGGCTGCGCGACATCGAGAGGCAAACGCGGTTCAGCGTTCGGACTGGCTAAGTTTGACCCATCATAATCGATGCGTGCTGTGAAATACTTGAATGTCGTCAAATGGATCAAGTAATGCCTAAAAAAGGTTGATTTTAATAACATATAGGGAAATAATATGTAGCAAAAAATGTTTTTAAAAAAAATTTCTTTCTCGGGATTAAAAATAATAGATTGCACTGTTGGGGTTATTCCGGGGAAAACCGTTCACGAATAATAAATTTAAAAGATATTGATAGCATCCGATTCGAGCTGCCGTGATAGCTACAGTGGTAGCGTGCTTGCGTGGGAACTGAAAATTTGTAGGTTCAAGTCCCGAAGGTAATTTTTTTTTCCGAAATGTTAATCATACAATCATCTGGAGAAATGCGATTAAATTTTTATTCCCTGACATTTGATTTTTCTTTCAAGTCAAAAACTTCGTTTGGGCATTTCCCTTCCTCCGTCTCCGAAAATAGTTCTTTATTCGTTCAAGGTTTGTAGCAAGAATTTATATTGTTAAATTATGGTTTGACCCCGTGTCTTGAATAAAAATTATACGTTCAATATGAAATCAAACTAATTTTCGGCTCAAAACGGCACAATGCAACACAGGAATGATTGCAATTTGTCTTTGATACAATCGTAATAATTGAACATAACATACAATATTGTGTAAACGGGGAGCAAATGTATATTACGTTTAATTATTTTGATAACTAAAAAAATAAATACCTTGAACGAGTAGAGTACGATTTACGGAAACAAATACGAATAAATGCGCAAAAAAGTCTTTTTATTGGAAAAATCCGTCCACTTCCGCCCCGGCTGGTATTCAATTTGAATGAACATTTTTTCTCAAAGTACTCCTCAAGTTCCTCTGTAGAAAGTGGTATAAGTGGTGTCTATTATTTTTCATTGAATTTCAAAGATTATTAAATTTGGAAAACTCGCACAGTATATCCGACGGGGCAAATTCAGACTTAATCGCCCCACGTCAGAATCTGCACTTTGAACTATCGGGAAACAATATAAAAAAATTGGGAGGCCTATGGTTAGTGCCCATGGTAAGCAATGCCTATGGCTATTAATCCCTACAGCTATTTATGTTTATTTTGTGTGACTCTTTACGAGCCGCGCAAGTAACTTCTCGATTTGCGAGTAAAATTTTTAAATTATGTTTTCTTCAGAAAACTAAAAAACGATACCAAATTGGACAACAATCGAATCAGCTCTAAGTTAGAGCAGAACACATCGATTCCATTATCGATCAGTCTGTACGTACGTGCGTACAGACACACACACGCACACACACACGCGCGCCCCGCGCCTGCGCGCACATACACACATATATACATTTTGCTCAAAATTGGCTAAAATGATCCCAATGGCCTTGAAATATGAAAATTGCCAAAAAATTGATTTTTGGGATCATTATAATAACTTTCCTATAAAGCCGGGAACTTAAAAATAGTGAGAATCAATTGCATTCTCCAGGTTTCAATTGTCAAAATTAGGTTTTTAATGTAGCCGAGTGGTTAGCGACACAAGAAAAATCATGTCGTAAGGCTCTTTTTGGGAGGGTAGGGATGCGTAGCAAATTATTTGTACCGTGTATAATTTTGTTAGCAGAGCAAAAATAAAACGAGTGGCCCCCTGGAAAAACCGTCACTCGGGGATATGAAAGTAATGAACATATTCTGATACTTTTCAGAGATACAAGAATACGTATTTTTCGGTTTTTCGACATTTCCATTTTTCTAAAAGTTATTGACATTTGAATTTTTATGTATTAATTTAGACGAAAATTTTTTTCTCTCGATCTATTTGATAAAATTAAATAATATTTTAAAGAAATATTTCTAACTAACTGTTCTATTCAATGACATTTTTTTTTTAAACGTGATGCAAAAATGTATCTCAAATCTAAACAATTTTGTTAAACAAATAGAAAATTCAACAACTTCTCCATCGATTTTCATATTTTTTCTCATAGACATTCATTCTGTGTTCAATTGAGAAGATTTTTCCGTTGGAGGAAGTAAGGAATTTACATTTTTGAAAAAGTTATGAGGATTTTTCTGTTGTGTCGCGGGTCAGGTGGCGAGGAATTCACAGCGCGCGACGCGCATTGTGCGTGCATATATAAGTAAGGTTCGCATTACTAACAACAGTTAAATGAAAACAAATGCATATCTTTATTTATCAATGCTTACAAAAATATTATTTTTGTTTTTTTGTTGATCCTTGTTTTTACTAATGTGCTAATGACAAACTCTTCAAAATCCGGAAAAACTCCGGAACAGACATACCGAGTGTCGCATTTTTAGTTATACTTCAGGTTTCCACGAAAAAAAAATATCCAATCGAATAGGAGTTCAATTAGGGTTTGAAGGAGGACATCCGAAAAAATAAATTTTCCAATAATTCCAAAATGGCAGCGCTATGGTAGACAACATATTGGTTTAAAATGGAAACCATGTGTTCCAAAAATCTTAAAAATAATTCTCGTCAATACTTACAAATTTTGTATGAGTCATTTTTGGCTCCGTAGAAATCCGCGCGGAATTAAGCCCGATCCGACTATTTTAAGGCGTCGCCTCGATTTTTTTAAAATGTTTACATTTGAATAACACGGCGCAATAATTTCATTATCGAATGAACGTGAATCGACGAAAATGAGCTATAACAAGATAAATTACGAATGATTGCGTTGCAGTAGGGTCACCCGAAGTTACGAAAATCAAATAATAATATAAGAAGAGAGAATTAACGACATTTTGTCGCAGACGAATATTATTAATTTTAATGATTTTGTGGATTAAATTTTTTTCGCTTAGATCATGATAATAATAACAACAACAACAACAACAAAAATAATATTAATAATAATGATGATAATAATAATAATTATTATTATTATTATTATTATAATAATTATTATTATTATTATTATTATAATTATTATTATTATTATTATTATAATAATTATTATTATTATTATCATTATTATTATTATGTCTGTACCGGAAAAGAACACCATATTTATGGAAAAATGAAATTATCGACGGAAGTTGCAATTGGATCACAAAGGTCCGCACGTCATTTTAAGCAGTTTTTCAAGCGCTTTCAAATGGAACTAACCAGATTAACGTACCTATAAAATTGGCGGAGCTACGATTTTTTGAATGGGAACTTGACGCCCTTCCCATGTTAATCAAATGGGAAAACTAGAAAAATCTTGCGCGGCCCCTAAAAATATTCCGATCGGGCTCATCTTTGGACACAATTCTCTTGATGGAAGATACTTTGGCGTGAGTGTATTTTGGTTGAAGAAAAAAAAAAGTTTTTTTTCAAGCCGCCCTAATATACATATTACGGAATTAACGCAAGAGACATGATTTATAGAAAAAGTTATAATCTTTCATTTATTATCAGTACTCATATTAGAAGAAATGCATATATCACGAGATACACGCGAAAAACTCTGAAAAAGCCCTTTTTTTCACCTTAATCGATTCTCGGCACTATCAGGCATGCACTAAATCGAAAAAAAGTATTTTCCCTTTTTTTGTACATCATAACCTATCGAAACAAGAGGTAGCCCAAAAAAAAGTTATTTTAACGGACACTCTAATATATGGGGCAGGCCAGGCCAACTCAGCCAGCTGACAACCTTCTATCCTCCGATCAGGTCGATAATTTTTTTTTAGTATCTTTAGGGTCCTACGACTTTACTAATTTTTTTTCAGATTTTTAAGACCCCCCCTTCCCCTCGCCCCACCCGATATACAGAAATGGGGCAACCCACGCTATTTCAGATGGCTGATTCCCCGATGCGGTCGATGATTTTTTTTAAGTATCTTACGGATCCTACGACCTCACTAATTTTTTTAAAGATCTTTTCGACCCCCCCTTCCCCTCACCCTGACCCCCCCAATTTTTTTTATCAAGAGGGAACGGCTATTTCGCCATTTTTCGATTGAATGAAATTTTTTTCCCAGATACCTTATCGAAATTGAAGAACTTTTTTCATAAAATTGAAGTGGAACTATTGTTTCTAATATTTTATTTTAATTTTTTTTTCATTTTGAAAAAATTCCACTTTTTCCGAAATTTTGATATGATCATGGTTTCCTATTTAAAAAAAAAAAGAAATATAAAATATCTCTTGCGAAAAATCGATATTTCGATTCCGTTAGAAGATATTCCGATTAGAAATCAGAATGACAAGGTTAGCTCGTCTCACGGGGGGGAAAATGGATGTTCTATAGAAAATAATCGGAATATCGATTTCTTGCAAAGAGATTTTATATTTCTTTTTTTTTTTAAATAGAAAACCATGATCATATATTAAAATTTCGGAAAAAGTAGAATTTTTCAAAATTGAAAAAAAGTTAAAATAAAATATTAGAAACAATAGTTCCACTTCAATTTTATAAGAAAAATTATTCACTTTCGATAAGGTATCTGGGAAAAAAATTTCATTCAATTGAAAAATGGCGAAATAGCCGTTCCCTCTTGATAAAAAAAATTGGGGGGGTTGGGGTGAGGGGAAGGGGGAGTCGAAAAAATCTTTAAAAAAATTAGTGAGGTCGTAGGACCCTAAAGATATTTAAAAAAAATCATCGACCGCATCGGGGAATCAGTCATCTGAAATAGCGTGGGTTGCCCTATTTCTGTATATCGGGTGGGGTGAGGAGAAGGGGAGGTCTAAAAAATCTGAAAAAAAATTAGTAAAGTCGTAGGACCCTAAAGATACTAAAAAAAAATTATCGACCTGATCGGAGGATAGAAGGTTGTCAGCTGGCTGAGTTGGCGTGGCCTGCCCCATATATATATATAAGAACTAAAAATTATACATATATTTCTATATGAGCAAGTCCACCAATTCAAGTACCGGTTTTGGGCGTCGATATCAGCGATCTTTTTGTAACTTAGAGAAATGGAAGCGCCCATTACAAAATGAACTCTGATTTTTTTTTAGATTTTTTTCCTTCGGTTATGTTCGCTTGGGTAATTGTATTGGGTATCGTATGGGTAATTCTGTGAGTTTTTTCTGTTTTTCTTGTTTTCATTAATTTCTCAATGTGTTTTGATAGCAAAAAAAAATTTGAGTCGACCATCTCCTATGGAAAAAAGCTCAGCTTTTCGAAAAAAAATACAAAAAAATTGTAATTATGCAGAAAGTGGACGCCACCCCGATTTCTCTTGAATGAAGATATGTTATAGAGGGTACTTTTCTGAGTAATTTCATATGTATATGTTGGGCGCGGAAACCAAGTCTTCATATAGTAATCCGTGTTTGAAAGTTTCAAACATATGAAATTACTCTGAAAAGTGCCCTCTACAACATATCTTCATTCCAAGGAAATGCAGGTGGCGTCCACTTTCTGCATAATTACCAAAAAAACTTTTGAGAGTTGAGAAGTTACTCAAAATCGCATTTGAAATATAAAAGTCGATTTTTCGCAAAATTGTATTTTTAAAAATTTTTGAAAGTATTTTTCTCGAAAAGCTGAGAAAATTTCACGTAATATATGCAGAAATAAAATTGGGACCTCTGTTATGACTCGTTGAATCACCAAATGTATGACAAAACAACTAAAACCTCAATTTATATTTTTTTATTTTCAAATGAATCGTATTGATGTTTCTATTACAATTGCACAGTGACGTAAAACCGTGTTCGCCATAAATACATGAAAACCATATGATCAAAGATGAAACTTAGAGTCATGTGGTGACGCTGTCAGTTTCGCAAGTGCACCATCTGCAACTTAAGGGTGAGGTCAGATTAGTTCGTTATTGAAAAAGGATATTATTGATAATTTTTTTGACGATACAGTTGATATACATTTATTTCTATAATGACTACTCAATAACGTAACGTTAGAAGAATATTCTTAAAAATTTTTATTAACCTTTATGATCAATTTTTTATTTACAAAATTCAGAATGTTGCCACTTCAAAATACGATAAAATAAAATAAAACGACGTCATTACCTGCAGAAACTTATCAACTAATCAAATCATTTTGGTTTCTTGATCTCGGTATTATGAATCATTTCAAAATGAGAAAACATAAATTGAGGTTTTAGATGTTTTGTCATACATTTGGTGATTCAACGAGTTATTAACGAGGTTCCGATTTAATTTTTACATATATTACGTAAAAATTTTTCAGCTTTTCGAGAAAAATACTTGAAACATTTTTTTTAATATACTTTTGCGAAATATTGACTTTGATGTTTCAAATGCGATTTTAAGTAATTCTTCGGCTCCCAAAAAAGTTTTTGTATTTTTTTTCGAAAAGCTGAGTTTTTTTTCCATAGAAGATAGGTGGTCGACTCAAATTTTTTTTTCTATCAAAACACTTTGAGAAATTAATAAAAACAAGAAAAACATAAAAAACTCACAGAATTACCCATACAACTACAGCGACAATAACGAAGGGAAAAATCCAAGAAAAACTCAGAGTTCTTTTCTCAATGGGGGCTTCCGTTTCTCAAAGTTACAAACAGATCGCTGCTATCGACGGCCAAAACCGGTACTTGAATTGGTGGACTTGCTCATATATATATATAGTTAAATAGAAGAAAAAATTTACTTACTTTTTAAAAACTTTTTTTTTCAATTTCTTAAACGGAAATTAAACTTTAGCCACCTTGAACTTTTTGGGCCGACGCTTCGTTCGGAAGTTATAGCTTTTACTCGACATAAATAACCCGTAAATATTTACCCGGTTGTCAAGAAAAAACCTATAACTTTAGAACGGAGCGTCGACACAAGTCTGGCTGGTTGTCAACATTTTCGTTTTCGTTCAAGGAATTTGAAGAAAAATAAATTTCAATAATTGAGGATATTTTTTTTTTCGTGTAATCTTTGACTACTAAAACATGTATATTTACGGGTTTTTTATAACAAAAAAAGCTATAACCTTCGAAAGAAGCCTCAGCCCAAGTTCGGCAGGGTTTCAAAATTTTTGTTTTCGTTAAAGGTATTGGGAAAAAAATAAATTTCAATAATTAAGAATACGTTTCTTTCATGCAATTTCTTACAAATAGCATACGTATATTTACGGGTTTTTTATGACAAAAAAAGCTATAGCTTCCGAACGAAGCGTCGGCCCAAATAGTTCAAGGTGGCTGAAGTTTTCTATTCCGTTTAATTGAAAAAATTTTTTTTTTTTGAAGTAAGGGTACATTTTTTGTCCTATTTCACTTTCAATTTTAAATCGCTTATGAGTAATTGTTGAATTTGTGCAACATAATCGTAAATGTTTTCATTGTATAGAGCGTTCAAGAACACCCGTGGTTCTTTAAGTCATCACTAACCGTTGCTGAGGTAATTCGATTTGAATGACGGAGCACGGTCGATAGTCCAAAAAATTCGTTTGACTGTACTCAAAAGCAGGGGCTCAAAATAAAAAACGCTGTAATTCGGCTCTTTTCATTTTCGATATATATTGATGTAAGAAATTCGGGGGCAAAAATGTTGACCCAACTGTCCTCAGCTGCGGAAACCTCCCGAAAGACCCGATTGACTGGACCTGTAAATTTGAGCTCTCTATCTTAACACTAAGGGACGCCTGAAAAGTGTTGAATATTTTTTTATCGACGTTTGAAATTTTTTTTTCCTATTTAAACAATATAAAGTTGAGCTCAAAAAGAACTCGTTTTTCAAATTTAAGCTCTCTATCATGATATAGTGATAAAGCGTGTCCGTGAATTTTCTTTTTTCACTTTTTTGTTAACTTTTTTTTTTAATTTTTCCTAGTTGCAAAATTTAGTAGTGACCTCAAAGAATCAAGATCTTTCAAATTTTAGCGCTTTATCTTAATATTAAGGCGTACCTGTCAACTTTTTTTAAAATTATTATATAATTTATTTGTATTAAAAAAAAATGTATTCCACTTGAAAAATCTTAAGTTGACATCGTAAGAAGAAGATCCTCCAAATTTCAGCTCTCAATCTCAATAGTGAGGCGTACCCGTGAATTTTTCATTTAATTTCATTACTTATTTTTCTTTCATTTTCATTCTTTCATTTAGAGGACTTTAATTTTACGAGATTAACGTTCGATTGCCGAAGAAGCATCGAAACTGACTGAGAGCCGATTTCAGAAAAAAAACATTTTCTGTGAGGCCGTGGACATTTTGTTTCGGCTAGTAGAAATATATAAAGGATGTGAAGTTTGAAATGATAATTCAAATTCATTTATTTATTAATAAAGAATGATTTTTTTTGTATTTTGAAAAAAAACTTTTGATCATGACATGAAAATTAAAACAGAATATTAAAACAGTAATTCTTCATTTTATACACTACCGGAGAACATTATCAGGCCACAAACGTGCTCGTAAAAATCACTGGTTTTTGAACATCGACATCTTTCAGATGAAAAACGCTAAGAAATTTCTGCAAGCACTATTGAAAAGCTTATGGATGTTTGAATTTATTAATATTAAAAAGAATATATTTCCATCATTAAGGATTATTCCCAAATTTTCTATCTTGATTTTGACTTATAGAGAAACTTAATTTTTTCTTATTTAAAATTTCTCACGCCTCACTTCTACATTTGTATCTTTAATTTAAGCCCAAGAACCACGGAAAATCTTAGCTGGTTCTTGAGTTATCATAAAGATTGTGCAAACGTGAGTGAATTGTGTTCTCTTGAGAAGGCAGGAGTGCTGTGAGTTATACCTGATATGAAAATATCAATGGACTCGATTATTTATAAGCTTTTCATCGGTCAGACTTAATTTTCAAAGGTTTGTGTTCAATCCAAAATAATATTTGCAATAATCGTTTATCTCGGAAATTTTACATAAATATACACTATCAATGGAGATTTATTTTTTCGATAATATGCTAAACAATTTAGTTCAAAAACATAAATTTCACCGAATACGCGATATAATTATAACCAGAATGAGTTAGAAATAAATGCAAAAACATCGATGTACGGGGACACTGTAAAGGGAAATACATCAACGCTCGATCATCGTTGCGCGGCAAGCCAAGAACGCTTGTCGAAACGAGATATTCACGGCGGCGTCGAAAATCCTCCCCTCTACTACAATACATCCTAGCCAGCCTTCCTGTACGTGCACTCACACACACCACTCCGAGCTATGCCTGTACGCAAGCGGTTCAATGCGGCCGAGAATTTGCTTTAGGCTACCCGGTATACGCTAAACGAGCAAAAACGACGGCGTCTTTTCCACGTCGACCACGAGGCGTCGCCTATGCACGACCAACGAATGAGAAGCAGCCGGAATGGCCGATATACGGCTCTGTATCAATCTCCCTACTCATCTCTGATAATACCGTGACCACGTCATCCGACCTAACCTCCACATTCACATACATCTCAATTTCACGCCCGAATACAAGTATCCAGAATTATTAATTCTACGAGCTTGATAAAATCGTCAGTAGATCAATCCTGCTAACTAACTAATTATTGAACGTTCAATGGAAAATGCACTCTTTAAAAAAATATCGTTCGTACGTGAATTCAATTGATAAAAAATTTTCACTCTGAATCACTCGAGAAAAAAAAATAAATTCCCGTTGAAAGTTCTGTTTCGAGGTTAAAACGATCAATAGCGCTGTCTCTCTCGCACTCAGCGATATCGTCCAGAGCCTTGATGCAAAGCACACGGATACGTTCCATTACACTTACACACGCGCTGTCACAGCAGACAATGCCGTGAAGTCTGCGATTCATGCAGTCGAACCTATCAAAATTGCGATATGAGAAAAACGTTCGAAAACGTTCAAATTTCTACATTTAATATCTCCGCGAGTTGGGATCTGATCATAAATATTATGGATGCTAAACCCTCTCTGTGACTTCCGACACCGATGTACATCAATTTGTAAGAAGAAAATCAGCCGTTTGGCCGGTAAAGCATTTCCAACAAAACGCCAATTCACGTTGGCCACGACGAAACACATAACTCCCGGTTTCAGCCGGGAGTTAAAAAGTAGGACTGCCCGAAGGCAGGATGCAACCATCCCTTCAATACGAACAAACGCGCCAGGTCGCAATGGCACGGGCCAAACGGGCTTTATCCAGTTTTGTACAGACAAGTACATAATCTACGTTTCTTCGTGGGTTTTTAAGCCGCAAGGCTTTTCCCACAAGAGCCAATAATCGTAAAAAATTCTGTGGCTCCAACGCGAGTGTTTTTATTTTCTAAAAAACCTCACCCTCCATCCATCATTCAAATATATATCTTCGAAACTACCAGGCAACTTCGCAATGAAGGAGCTTCGACTATACAGATAGTTTAAAAGTTAGAGGGCAGTGGGCATTCTGATAACGACTTTGGAAGCAAATATCTCGTGACTGAACGGTTGAAATGATAAAATCTTAAGACATTATCCGTTGCATTTGAGGAGACCTATTTAAAGATACCTCACTTAATGGGGTGAGCCAAAAAAAAAGTCGAGTACACTTTCTAATCTGCGGGAGGGTGAAAAAATTTTTTTTTCCAACAATATTATTTCTGTTTTTGGGTCACCGATCTACGTCTGTGTACCAAATTTCGTCCAAATCGGAACATAACTGAGAGAATGAGAGGACTGTCAAGTACAGACAGACGGACAGACGGACGGACTTGCCGAAACCTAGGGTTGTTAGATTTCTACGGAAAATTCTTTCATCGGTCAGCCGGAAACTTTTATTGGGAAGAATTAACAAAAGTGACCGTTGCCGTATTCTCGTTCTATCTTCCAAAGTCGGGCGCACGAATTTAGGAGACAAAAGAGGGGAAACGAACATAGCTGAAGAATTCGTGGGACTGCGGATCAGCCACTGGAGGATCTAAGAACATGTGATAGAGGACGAAAACTATTTGGAGGGAGCTTAAAGCGTACATGCAACAGTCGGCATAAGATATCGCCGAAACCTCAATAGGAAATAAACTCCTTGAAAGGCTAACGGATAAGACTAGGGGGCCTATGGTTAGCGGAGTCTATGGTTAGTAGTGTCCATGGATAGTTGTGCCCATGGTTAGCAGCACCTATATGGCTAGTAATCCCTACATCTATTTATGTTTATTTTGTGTGACTCTTTACGAGCCGCACAACTTCCCGATTTGCGAGAAAAATTTTTGAATTATGTTTTTTTTTTTTAAATTATAAAGCTACTGTGCCAAATTGGACCTAAATCTAATCAACTCTGAGTTACAGCAGAACACATCAATTGCATCATTGATCATCCTCATTGCGTTATTAGTTTTCGAGAAATGGTTAACGAAAAATTTGATCACATACGTACGTACATACGTACGTACGTACGTACGCACGCACGCGCGCGCACGCTTACGCACACGCGCACACTCACACGCACACACACACACACACACACACACACACAAACATTTTGCTCAAAATAGGGTACATTGATCCCAATGACCTTAGAATGTGAAGATCTGCCAAAAAAAGAAATTGTGTCAGTATTTTGAAGTAATCGAGATAGTTTGTAAGGAATGGAAAGACGGGAGGGGTGAGAGACAAGAAGAGGAAGCCGGCGAGCTGTGAAAACATGCAAAGTCCGAATTAGAAATTAAAAATCAACGTTGTAATTTTACGTTAATATTTCGTAAGAATCCAAACATGTTGATAAACAACTGTCTATCAGTTATCCCTCACTGTCGGGGAACAGACCTCGGATCTGGTTGGTAAGGTGAAAGGAGAAATTCAAAAACAAGGATTTGCTGATTGTACGAAAGGTCCGAAAAATGAAGAAGACACTGAAGCACTGCGATTAACGGAAAATAAACAAATAGTGGTTTATCAATAATTAATTGTAATAAGTTACATGGTTTGGTAGAACCGACGCCACGTGCTAGTTATGGCGTCGTGCCGGTGCCGCGTGGTCGCGTAGAGGTAGTCGAACACGTCGCGAGAAGTCAGACCGTGTTAATAATATAATCCGACGTAATCCGTGAAAATCAGCGTATACTTGAGAACCGAACCGGGCGTAAATCGTTTCGATTATCGTAGTAACCACCGCCGTTGAGACAAAGCCGAAGAGAACCGTTATTTTCGAAGTTGGTAACCAGAAAGAAGCGTCCATTCAAGCCGTTGTACAATGGATAAGTGAAAAAGAACCCGAAAAATCGATCGCGATTGAGCATGATTAATGGGTCAAATTAGAAGCTCGGGCGCGCACCGCGGGAGTCAAGCTAGCGACCGGTCGAAAGCTGATGACCTCTCTCCGTGGCTCCCGAAATTACGAAGTTTCCAAAACACTTACCGAAAAAAATATTCCTTTTTTTTCAATTGGTGTAAAAATGTTTTTTAAGTAATTTTTAAGTGACATTGAATCCAAGCCGAAGCTGCAATAATGACGAAAATTATAGCCGATGAAGAGATTATAGAGCTGCACATGTCTGCACAATTTAAGGGTTGTAGCTAAAACCGTTCTTGAGTTATGGGTTTGAGTTTCGGGAGGCCATGACACACCCACACACACGCTCTCTCTCTCTCTCTCTCACACACACACACACGCGCAAGCGCACACGCGCGCACACGCACACACAAACGCCTGCATCCGAGCAGTTTCTACATATATGATTTCTTGACGTTTTAGCACATTCTGTATATGGTGACTTAAAGATCTCGAAAAACATTGTTTCGCCATAACATAGCATCGTCTATTAGGAAGCAAAAACTTACCGATGTAGACGAATAATTTACTCGCGGTCTTCCAGTCGGTTAATGGATGAAGAATTTTATTGACAATTACAAGTTTGCATTTCGTGAGTTACTTGAACGATTTGAAAGAGTCCAGGAATGCATCGTGTTTTTTTTAAATGAGTGAACTTGTATAGACACACTGCGGCATTATGAAATAGTCTTAGAGAAAGTTTCCAAACGAGACAGTAAAACGATTGGGATCGCGGAAAGGGAAAAATTCGGCATTTACAAGAAATAATCGGCCTGTGGCTTTTTACTAGGTATTCCTCTGCTCTCTTGTGGCGCTGCTTCGAATATTGTAAAGTCTCGCTGAAGATGCTCGTTAAGTTCCAAAATTGCTGCAACGTTGCCGCATCTGAAAGCGCATACGAATCATTCGAACAAACCTTAATCTACATCCTCGAGCATAAAGTTTAGTCGATCTATATTCAAAGTTCAAATGGGAGACGGAAAAAACTTCGGAGCATTCTCTATTGATATCCAGTAACAAGAAGCTTAATCGAACTTTGTGCCTCCGAATTGATTCTTTCAAAGTATAATTCAGAGCACCAAAAAGTAAGGTATGCGGGGATTTTTTTTGAGTGCCGACTTTTATTATTAGTAAATAGACATACTGTTCAGTTTTATAATAATTATTAGCAGTGAAAAATGAGTTTGGATCGAAATAATATTAGATTGCATTAATGAATTTATTTTTAATTACCACATCTCAAACACGGGTTAACTACCTTCTGCGGCTGAAATACATTAAAAAAAAATCTTTTTCCATCCAAGTCAAATTTTATATTCCGATAATTAGTCTAATACAGTGATAAACAACTCACTGGCCCGTGTGCGAGTCTGTGGGACATTGTGGGCTCTGCGCAAGCAAGCTATGTGAACGACGCTTATATCGTTTTTTTTGTCTTCAAAGCCCGTGAATGCCCGGAGCCCGCCCGTATGGGCTTTGGGCCTATACGGGCTAAGTTGTGCATCGCTCGTCGAATACATGGTATGAAACTTTTCGAACGTTATATTGTTTTACACTCCCTCAGGCCGAAAGGAGTAAGCTACCCTCAATGTGCGATATTCCTAAACAATCGTAACAGTTGCAGCTGAATTGTTGCAGTTGGAAACTATCTGCAGCACGCAATACATTGAAGAAATAGAAAACATTGCACCTTAAGGTCGTGCGGGTCCCCTATTGTGATCCAAGGGGTGTTCATTAAAAGAGAATTTTTGAATGAAAATATTTTTATTGTAATGATTCGCAAAATTGTTTACACTTCAATCCATGTTAATTTGAAACGTGCTTTGAGAGTGTTTTACCCCTGGGAATCGGAATAACGGCCCTCAGTATGTAATGTTTTCTGTTCCCACAATGTATCGTATGTTTTATATCATTTCATTAAACTAACGGGTCGAAAACAAAATTCATCTTTGACCAAAATCAGAAATTTTCATGGATTTTAGCCACAGGAAGTAGTTGAGATGATAAATAAAAATGACCATCGTGCATTAATCTGATAAAATAATTCCAACTGAATCGAAATTCCCGCTACTTTCCCAGCGCTCAATTCTATTGAAACTTCTATTCTTGTAATGATTATTCTCAAACTTTGAAGGTTCGTTTCAACGTCCAAATATAAATGTACATACGTACAAAAAATACTGCAAAAAATGTAAATAATTTTTTTGGGTGCTCTACATCATACTTCTAGAGAATCCGAATTAAAAGCGGACACTTTGGTTACATTTGTTATAAGGCAATGTAGTTGAGCTAATAAAGTCGGGCCTAAGGTTTACGAAACAAATACTTCCTAACGACACTTATATGCAATAATATAAAATTTAACGAAAAGTTCATCATATTTTTTTTTCTTATTCAGACAAGTTGATGTTTTTTATTTTCTGAAACACTGTTTACGTTCACCTTAAGGCGCTCTATCATGGAGATATAATTGCATAGGGAGAAATAAATACGTTTTACACTCCTTGATAAATCGTTAAAGCGCAAATCCATAATTCGAGAAACTTACCTATAGCAGTAATTGGGCGCCGACCAGACGGTTAAAACGGTCTCGTTGAAATGCCATTTGTAGCCTTCCATGACCAATTGATGAGCTCGGCATATCATGTCTATATCATTGGCGGAATTGAATTGGGCGACGACATCACTACCGAACAAATATCCCGCGCCTCTCGGCGAAACTCCCCATCCCTGAGTGTCTTCTGGATCTGACCATAGGAGATCGCACATCGGACCGTCATGGGGAACCTAAACAACATTGATGTAGAGCTTGGATTTTTTTAAAGTTGGAAATCGCCCATTAAACGCGTGAGATCCGATTTTCGTTGTATCGAATTTACGTTTCACGGTAATTAATTGAAAGCTCACATTTATAAATGCAAGAGTCAGAACTGCCTGACTGACCCATCAACGTCGGGGTCAAACTGTTCGATCTAGGATTATGAAAGTTTGGAGGTTCGTTGTTTTCATAACGTCGGCATTCATTAAGAGAGGATATTTGGAAACTCCATCGTTACGAGGGCGGTTAAAATCAAAGGTGAATGATAATAAAGGATTGAATGTTCTAAGTGTGCAAATATCCCAAAAACCGGAAATGTTAAAAAAGTGGAAAGTATAGTTTGAATCTTCATTTTAAAGAATTTTTCTATGCCAAAGTTCTTTCCCCTGACGTTCAGTTATTACGAATATACATAATTTTGACCTCTTTCTCTGTCTTATTATCAATTACGGAACGAAAAAATGTCTGGATGCATACGCATGGAACAACTAGCATTCTTAACCAATGCGCCCTAACTAGCGGCTGGACGCAAAATTTTGCTCATTGAGTTGAAACATTACCCTGGACGTATTTCGGAGTTTGGACAAGAAAATTCCTTTTGTCAGCACTGTTCCAAATCCCAATACAAATGCGCGTGAAATAGCTGGTCGCTACAAATGATGAACATTTATCAACACTAAAACTACGGAACCAGTTAAAATAGCTAGTTCATTTTAAAAACAAATAAAAACTCAAATTTGGCGAGGCCATTTATCGCGAAATTTTTCACGAGGTTAATTACGCTAGTTGAAAGATCAAATTTATTGATGTCACGCCACACTTTTAAAAAAATTCCCATTTTTGACTAAAAACGAAGGACAACTGGAAGGACGGAATACTGTCGGTTGTTCTAGAGTTAATGCGAAATTTGCATTAGCCGATAATCGGGGACTTCAAATTCCGGTACATGGAGATTAACTACTCACCTCTTG
This sequence comes from Sussaba pulchella, assembly GCA_963971145.1. Lineage (NCBI taxonomy): Eukaryota > Metazoa > Arthropoda > Insecta > Hymenoptera > Ichneumonidae > Sussaba > Sussaba pulchella. The sequence continues at coordinate 7,267,393 of OZ020166.1, forward strand.
CTTTCTGTCTATCGTCCGTATCTGATCGAGGGTTTGAATACTCGGTGATAGTCCACCGTGTACGCAAAAAATCTTGCCATCGATGATAGCGGAAAGCGAAAGATAATCGAATATTTCTGTGCAATATCGCCAAACTGTAATACTCCCGTACTTGCGAAGACATTCGTCGTAAAAGCCATAAACTTGAGTGATTTGTCTGGATTCGTGATTACCTCGTATCAACGTGATTCGGTCTGGATAACGAACCTAAAGACGCAATTGTTCTTTGTAAAATAAACCGCTGTAATGTTCCGAATTAACGCTTGTATGAGCTCTACGACGGATTATTGAAATTACCTTTAACGCTAGGAGTAAAAGAAACGTTTCGACACTGTAGAATCCTCTGTCCACAAAGTCTCCCATGAAGAGATAATTCGTTTCCGGCACATCACCTCCGACTTTGAATAATTCTTTGAGATCGTAAAACTGGCCGTGAATATCTCCGCAAACCTCAAAAAGACGAAAAAAAAAGTTTTTTAAAAAATATAGTGAGCAATGAAATTGACATTTAGAAATAAGGGTAGTTGGGGAAAGGGACTATCCAAGTGTAAAATAAAACAAAATTAAATTTCAGTTGAAAATTAATAATTCGAGAAGCCAAGGAAATATTATATGAACCATCGCTAGTTCATCGCACATATACTTTTCTCATCATAATTTCGCATTCGAAACTGCTTTTTTCAGGGCGGTAGGAAACGCTCAAAAGAGGTGCTTTCAAATCAGTCTCACATGTGACATCATCCTTCACTCTGTTTTCCGGAGCGGTATTTAAAAAAAACTTGTTTCGTACTTTTTCAACCTAAAAATGTCGAAACATAGTCCATACACATTTCATTTTTAAATTACCACCAAACCGTAATTTTCATGGGAAAAACATTCCTCAAACCGTTCGACTATTTTTCATAATGATTAATAATATCAGTAATTTTTTGCTTCAGACAATTTTCAGAACAGCAGGAGCTCCAACCATCACGCCCGGTTGTTTTGAAGCTTCATTTTGAACAAGTTGGAAAATTGTTTCAAAGATTTAAAAAAAATAGAATTATTCTTTCTTATGAGGCATAAGTCATTGTAATAAACCACAAGCCGGGTCAAGGGCGAGTCTGACACGCGCCCTACGGGTTCCGTACCGTTAGATTATCGAAGAACTTCATAAGTTGTCACTTTGGAATTATTTATGAAATTTGAAGCATATTTGGTTGTGATAACTGAAGACAGAATAGATAACACCATATATCGTTGCCAAATTTTAAGATTCTAGGTTAATCGGAAGTACCCTAGAGGTTTTGATTCAGTGAATAATTGAATAAGTAGTAATATTTGCTTATTGAATCAAAAATTTATGATTTTCGAATTTTTCCCTTTACTTTTGTTATGAGAACTTACTTCGTGCGAGATTTTAGGACTCTAGGTCAATGGGAAGTGCCCTTTACGTTTTTATGGTCAGACAGGGTACGGACAGACAAACAAGTGATCCCATAAAGGTTTCGTTTTTACCATTCACAGGTACGGAACCCTAAAAAATTAGAACAATTATTGATCTTAGTTCTTGAGACAAAAAAAATCAGACCTATTATCAATCTTAGTTATCGACGAAATATCATGGAAATCAGCTATTTTCGGGGCCATCATACTAGCATGATCCCTCAAGGGAACAAGCCACTGTAAAGTCTTAAAAAAATTCGACTTTTTTCTTACATACTTAAAAAAATATATTTAGTGGAAATGTTGTCTGGAAGTTGCGTAGAGAAATTGGTAGAATTTTTCGGGGTACAACCAACAGCGCGAATCAGTGTCTGCAGTGGACATTTTTGCATGGTCCGGATCATTGAATTATGTATCATTCTGCAAGAGATTCAGGTTCGTTATGCTACCGATGGACTTCGACTCACTCCTTTATGATTAAAAAAAGGATTAACTTTCCATCTGCAGAATTCAAATTGTTTCTACGGTGCAAGGTCAGACGTGAATTGCTTATCTCCGCTGTCTGTTTGGTCGAGGAACTTCAAACGCGTTAATCTCATGATAACATTTTTTAACTTGATTCATGGTAAGTCAATGAATTCATGCATTCAATTAACATGATGAAGGTCTCATTTTGTTCCGTAACTATGGCACCGCATCAGATTTTATATTTTTCATAACGCCTTCTCCAGTTTCTAATAATAAACGGTGAAGGTCTTCCATTTTGTGATTCTTTTAGCAAACAATGTTTCCCTGCAAGGTGCTATAGCTACTGATACAAATATGATCAATCTCCCTCATGTTGGTTCCTCATAAGGGAAGCTTTGTAACGGTTCAAAAATGTTTTATCAGGAGTTTGATGTTGATAGGTTAAAAATGTCTCAAAATATCGAGAAATCACATTTGGAGAAAATGTCTGGATAGATGTGTGTGTGTATGTGTGTATATTAGGGTGGTTCTTATTGGGGTCATTTTTGGAATGTGATTGGATAGTGGTGTCAATCAATAGCAAAAAAAAAAAAAATTTTGTTGAGATTAATTTGAACCTCTTAGTCCAACCCCTTCACCTTCCGAGAAGCAGGTGAAGTTTCCCGTTTAAAATACACGCAATTTTTCCCCATTATGGTAATTATACTAGAGGGAGGACTAATTATTCTTAAAAAAATCCAATACTATATGGAATTCACGGGTATAAGCCCCACTTTCAGGAAAAAAATATGACACATGGGTCATTTTATGCCACATTTACACGCACGTTCGCACCGGTCGCTGACGATCGTCCTGCAATTTATTGGGATAATTCTGAAATAATTAGAATATTTGAGAGTTACGGGACCCTACATTGATTGTGATCGTTCGAGAAGGTTGAGTTGAATGTTTTACGTCAATTTTGTCTCACTTGGCTCAGGTTTTATGCAGATTCATCAATTTTTAATTTAAAAAAGTGAAAAATATAAAAATTACCCATACATGTGTTATATTTTTTTCCTGAAAGTAGGGTTCATACCCTCGAATGCCATATAGCATTGGATTTTTTCAAGAATAATTAGTCCTCCCACCAATATAATTACCGGGATGGAGAAAAATGGTGTGCACTAGAAACGGCAAACTTCCCCTGCTTCTCGGAAGGTGAAGGAGTTGGACTAAGAGGTTCAAATCAGGCTCAAAAATTCTTCTTTTTTTTTTGCCATTGATTCACACCACTTCTCAATCACACTTCAAAAATGACCCGAATAAGAACCACCCTAGTGTATATGTAACGACCACCGAAAATTCAAATTCCTATAACTCGAGAACGGTTTAAGCTACAGTGCTTCAATTTTGCACAGCTGTGGTGCCTTAGAATATTCACATGATCTGATATTTTTGCAACAATTGAGGCAACCGCTCGAATTTGAATGTCTGTACGCACTCTAACGTCCGCAAATTTTGAGATATTCCTCTAAATAGTTTTCCACTATGATGTTTGCTATTATATTTAAGCCGAAGTTCGGATTTTATGATATTTTGAATGATCTGAAAAATCAACTTTGTTATTCTATCTACAATTATAGTCAACCTATCGAACCCCAATTTTGTATAAGTATGTAATATTATGTAATATGGGTATGTATTATGTGTCTGTAATATTATGTATTATTCATACATGGTATAGATAAAATTTCGAGGAGTTCAGCCAAACGGATCGAATTTTAGAGCAACTAGAAATTTATATATTCCAAACTCTAAGGATTGCATAATACTTGACTGAACATGTTAATATGTATAAACTTGCATGAGCTCGCGTTTACCCTTATTTGTTACGTTTTCTTGCTTAATTTGGTAGATATTAAACGACACGTTCGAATTATAGAAACAAGGAGCAAGTTGAAACTGGCAATTTGCGTCCTCTGAATCAAAAATAGTCAACGAAGATTCTTTTATGAGGAAGCCGGAAGAATGCCTGCTCACAGCTCCCGCATTCTTAAATCCTCATGAAGCAATCTTTGTTAAATTTTGGATGCACTGTAGAGACCTATTACCGGCAGCTAGTCGTGAACATTTTTGTTGTGGAGCTAACTTCTGCGGGTTTTTGATGAATCTCCTCATCTTGTACAACGATCTTGTCTCCTTACACCAACAAACTGGGGCTAATATTTGAGAAAGATCTCATGATGTTTCATCAGAAAAAATTTGCCAAAATTACTTTACTTTTCAGCTCGTTACAGTGACTTGCTCCCTTCAATTTTTCTGGCATATTGTGTAATTATTTTCCGTTGTAAGCTTAGACCAGCCAATCGTGACAAATCTATTTAATCACTGTGATAGACATAATTGAAATGTGCAGCATGAGGCTAATAATTGAGTGTATTGCATATGATTATCAAACTGAGCATTGATCAAATACCAGAAGCAGGATACGAGGATGCTTACTGTAACTGGAGAGTCTATGCGTTGGACGTTACTTTCTTCAATAAGGATTTCTCGAGCCTTGGCGCAGAGCGCCTTGACCTCAGCTTCTTTAATTATCTCACATTTCTTCAGCTGTTCAATCTGTCGATCCAAATCACTTGAATCGGTCATTGTATCTGGTCTCCTAAAAAAAGAAAAAAAGAAAAAAAATTGCACTGCAAATAAAATAAATACTATACGGCGTTGAAAACATCTTTCCTTAAAAACTTAAATGATTTAAAGAAATAGGTGAATGGAAAATTCTCCATTTCTGACAACAAATGGTGTTCAAATGTGGAAGACAGAAGACAGAAAAAAAGTTTCACCTTAGTTCAATCTTATAGGATATTTGAGCTTGTTGCTAGAGGTTTTATGCAAGCTAAAGTGCAAACGATTATTTTCTAAAAGATTTAAATCTTCATGCAACATCTGGTTTTCATTCATGACTGTAAAAAAAAAAAGCTGATAGCTCATCCTTTCCACAAGCTAACAACAAGTGCAATTTTAAAAAAATTAAGTGTTTTATAACATTGCAATAAAAGTTTTAATTACTACATGAATTATAACAATCGAAAGATCACAATCACTGCACTCGAATAAGAAAATTCGAATGTGCTCGATAAATCGAAGTTTAGGAAACTACAGTAGGATCCCTCTTATCCGAATGCCTGGAATTGGAACGCACAGAGGAGAACCATATCTCGCTCGTATGTTTCTCCGCCAGCCGTAATGGTATAGACAAACGTCATGAGACAAAGTCAGTGCCGTGACAAAATAATTTCCCTCATTGTTTTCATTAGACGTTTCATGTTTCTCTTGCAAAATATGGTACGACTCAGATTTTCTGAGATACGGCACTGCCAGTAGACGTGGTTCAGATTCTTTCTATAAACCCTGCAATCGAATTAGGAGACCTGATCTTTTCCGATTAGAGGGGTCGAGAGAATTGAATTATTTTCTTAGACATTCTTTCTCTCTTGAAAGACTAATTTTTTTCACTAATAAATTGTCTACTCTGTGAACTAAGGTTTTTGGAATCAATCAGAAACAACAATTTTATTGTGAAGTCAAAGAAAAGCAGCTTTGCAAAAAATCAAAATGATTCTTTCAAAGATAGCTTTTTTTCTCCTGTCACAATATCTTTATAATTCCAGTTTAACTGAGAATGGCAAGTTTCCACAATAAATCAACGTTTTCTTCATTCCAGATCTGATGATTGAAAATGGAAATATCATGGGGTCTGGGGTAAAGGAATTCTGCCTGGAGTTCCAACAATTTCAATATTGCAAGCTCAATGTATTCAAACATACACAAACACATATCTGACAAAAAATCGTTATGTGTATGATTACTGAAAGTTTTAAGCTATTCTGAGCGCTCTACATGACAAAGAAAAATCGTTCGTCATTTTCTATATAGATAATATGATTTCGGGAAAATAAATAAAATAGTATTAAATGAAACTGTTCAAGTCTACGAACTTTCGACGGATTTTTTAGGTTATGATCCGAATCAGAGGCAAACGGGAATTCAACGGAGTGCAACAGAACAGTTGGAAGCACCGAACATAATAACAATGAAGGAACATAAAAAGCTCGATTTAAAAAAAACATCTTAACCTTGTTGATGATTTTGAAAATTGGGTACGATATAAAACGTTAAATGCAGACATTAGCACAAGTGTTGAGTTTCTCATGGCTCGAAGGCACAGTTTCACAGGCCAGCATGATTGAAATTAATGTGAAATAGCGAAAGAACGCGTACAGTCAGGCGGCCCGATCGAGATTTACCTAAACGATTACTACTTTATCCGGGCCAGCTAATTTAATTTTTTCAATTGAAAGTGTAAGTGGACACAGATACATTTATATAAATATATAAATATATATTAATGTGTGTATACAGATTCGTGATCTCACCCTGACCATAAAATCGCAACGGCAACACCACCTTCTCCTTCGCGTGCCTTGTCGGCGACTCCGCTGCAAGATTAGGTGATTCAAAGGAGGGCCAGCTCAGATCTCAGATGGAGAGTGCACGATTCGTGTTATGCCCAAGAAGACTAGAGAACAGGAGACCGAACCGAACTCCACTGGTGGTGAGTGGTGAGGGTGGCAGAGATTAGAGGAGAGATGTACAGTGGAGCCTGTTTTTGCGGTGGATGTTTTTGCAGCGCCACTAGCCGTAGCGGCGACTCGCAAACTAAAAAAAGTGGATGTAAGCGGCCGATGCTGCAGATTCCGGACAACTGACTTGTGGATGTAACGGTC
>OZ020166.1:7279096-7294275 GCA_963971145.1 Sussaba pulchella
AAGTAACGGAAATACGGCATTTCCGTTACTAAAATATGCAGAACAATAGATCGCATTTATTTCGCAAATACGGGGTCGTTCACCGAACCCCGAGGTCAATAAACAATAATGCTGACAGAACCGTCAGCATTAAAAACCAACTCTCGGACGGGAGTCGTAATGGGCGAAAGCGACCATCCGAGAGTCAGTCTGTAGTAGAATTTCAAAGGAGTGTAACTGCCTTTACCATGGCTCCCGAATCGCGGGATTAAATCATACGCGATCCGGTCAACATCAATGTAATAGTGACATTCGAACTGTGTATTAATTATTGTATTCCACCAGTTACATAGTAGTGATTAAACTTATCGTTAAACCATTTGCTTGAATTCCAATTCTTTGTGGCTGGGACCCACAATAAAAAAATTAAATTAATTGTTACCCGCTCCGACACCCGTTCCTAGCGTTCACGTGATCTACCGGCACAACAATTTGGTGGCAGCGGTGGGATCCTGCCAAGTAAATTCAGTTTAACGATTAAAATCAGTGCTATATAAAAACTGTGCGTCGAACCGAAAAACACTGTGCCACGTTACAAATAGTGACAGTGATAGTTCGACTTCGAATTGGATTACTACGAGACCTCAACGGAGTAAAGCGAGCACTGAACTTCACGTCGCAGAAGCCCGGAATCCGCCGACTCAGCAGCAGCCGGGGACGAATCCGACACCACTCGACGAGGAAGAGCTGCTCCACGGACGACCAGGACAGAAGGATGACAACAGAGATCTACTTCCTGTAAGTGGCGGTTTAATTCATTACAATTACATAAACGGTCAAAGCCTAGTCCCGCGTCGTGCCGATCGATATAATACCGGTCCGTAAAATCAGTTTCGAAAAAAAGGGTTAGAGTCAAACGAATAGGAAAAATGGCAGACAACGATTCGCAAATTTCTGACCCCGAGCATCAGAGAGAGGGGCTTCAAGACCCTCCAGAGGGAGGGGAAACGGTCGCCGAACTAGCGGCGGCGCTAGCCGCGATAATCGCAAGGATTAACCGGGCGTTGGGTAACTTACCACCCTCCGAGACACCGCCACCTGCGGACGGGACTCGTACACCCCCAAGAAACCCCGACGATCGTCACGGAGTAAACAGACGACGGGGTACCTCGTTTGCCGAGTACACAAATAACGGTTCGGAACACGAGTTCGAGAACCCCAGAGATATTTTCTCGCGACCTGTCTCGGGACAGATGAGAGAGGATGACATAGCAGCCATGGCTCGAAATGCAGGCCTCCCCCTGCCAAGGTCGCTAACCACCCCCGTGCTCCCTTCCGGAGAAACGCAAAACGGGCTTCCCCCTCCTCCGCGTCGGCATACCCAGAACCCGACGCCGCCGGACGACAGCCGTCTGGACGAGCGCGATGCTGTTGCGGCCCTGCAACGCGAGGTCGACCGCCGCCGCGCCAATTTGACGCAGGTCGGGCCATCGTATCGGGGAAGTACCGCCGCTACCCTTCGCGAAGTCAACGGTACCTCCGAAGAATTAATTAGGGCGTTACAAGAACAGCTGAGGGAACAGGGAGAGACGATACAGCGGCTCCAAGCCGGGACAAATCCCCAACGGGGCCCAGGAAACTCCGCGGAACGACGACCGGGGATGATGCCCCTGTGGCACGCGCTAAAGTATATAGATGCGTTTCACGGAAGTAGCGCAGACGAACTGCAATACTTCCTCCGGTCGTGCGAGACCGCGTGCCGACGGGTGGATTACGAGGAGCACAGCGGACTGCTCGAGATGGTCCTCGGAAATCGGATCAAAGGAAGAGCGGCAATGGATTTGATGCACAAAAATATATTTACCTTCGCGGAACTCCGTACCGAATTAGAGGGCTTGTATGGACAGCGAAAGTCACTGTCCGCCCTGCAATTGGAGTTAAACACAGCGCGTCAAGGACAAGGAGAAACCGTCGCTGCATACGCGACGCGAGTAGAGACGATCACGTCTCAAATGGTCAACAGGCTGACCGAAAACGAGTCTCAAAGAGACGCGCAGGCGATCGAGGCATCGATCCGGAAATGTGCACAAGCAACGTTCGAGAATGGTCTCACGGGGCAAGTGCAAGTACTCGTGCGGGCGCGAAATTGTGCGACCCTCCACGAATCCGCCGTCGCGGCCATCGAAATAGCCGAATCCATTAGCCAAAAGGGAATGGGAGCGGCGCAGGGACAAGGACAGCGGAAAAACGCTGCGCAACAATCCAAAGATAACAACAACAGGACTTGTTACACCTGCGGCAAGGCCGGGCACGTGAGCCGGAATTGCACACAGCGATCCGGACACACGAACCTGCCGGAGCCTACCCGAGCCGTAAACCAAGTAGACGTGGTATGCGGTTATTGTAAAAAAAAGGGCCATAGTCATCAAGAGTGCCGTAAGCGCATAAGGAATCAGGCTAACAAGACAAACAACGGTCCAGCGCAGTCCTCAGCCGGTCAAGAAGGCTCAAGCAACGGAAAAAGGAATGGAAATGCACCCCAAAACAATAAGGGAGCAGCACCAGACGATAGAAGAACGATCGGGACCCTGAGCCTGCACACGCTGACGGTCAGGGGCAACCCGACTCCTTTGAAAACGCTCTCCGTCACCCTCCCCGAGAGTAACGCATCGAACGACTTCGTAATAGAAGCACCGAGCGCGGCGGAAGGCGTGCTTACGTTAAAAGCCGATACCGGAGCGCAATGCTGCGTGATAAGGGAAAACTGCCTGCAGCCAGGCACCGTCGTCGACGAATGTAACGTCGAACTCGAGGGCATATCGGGTAGGAAATTCCGACCCAAGGGCGTAGCGTTAATAGCCCTTGGGGTGCCAGCAGTTATAGTGCAGCACCCGTTTTATGTAGTGGCACAAAACGTGCCATTACCCGTCCAGGGCATCTTAGGCATGGATTTCATTCGCGAACACAAAGTAGATATTTTTGGTGGCGAAACAATAAAAATCTATGGCCATACGATGCCCCTGTTCGACGGAGCTATTGGGGTAACACTGCCTGCGCGTAGCGAAACAATCGTACGCGCAAAAACCGCGAGTAAATTCGTGGGGTTTGTAGAAAAACGAGTATTAACACCGGACGTAATAATGGGATCGTGCATCACGCCGCCGTCCGGCAACACATGCATAGTAAGCCTCGTAAACACGAGCGACGATGCGCGCGTGGTGCAACGACCCACCGTGCAACTCGAGCCAGTGGGCGAGAGCGAGGCCCTCACGCTCGGAGTGAATACGATCCGAGCGGGGCGAGGGACGGAACGGCTCGAACAGCTACGGCGAGAACTCGACCGTTCCCATCTCAACAGGGAAGAGGAAGAATCGTTAATGAAATTAGTCGACGATTATGAGGACATCTTCCACCTTCCAGGAGATAAGCTGCCATGTACACACATGGTAGAGCATACGATTCTCCTACGGGACGGAGCGCTCCCGGTAAAGGTACATTCCTACAGACTCCCCGAAGCCCACAAAAGAGAAGTCAAAAAACAAACCGCAGAAATGCTGGCGGACGGTATAATCCGACCGAGTAAGAGCCAATGGAACGCTCCTCTACTCGTGGTCGCGAAGAAACCGGATCCGAACGGCGTGCGACGACTACGGGTAGTCGTTGACTTCCGTAAACTCAATGAAGTCACCGTCGGTGACTCCTATCCGCTGCCAAATATCACGGAAATACTAGACCAGCTGGGACGAGCTAGGTATTTCTCGACGTTAGATCTCGCCTCGGGATTCCATCAAATCCCCATGGCGCTATCGGACCGAGAAAAAACCGCTTTCTCCACCCCACAAGGCCATTTCGAGTATACGCGAATGCCTTTCGGGTTAAAGAATGCTCCCCCCACCTTTCAGAGACTTATGAATTCCGTGTTAGCCGGCTTAGACGGGATAAAATGCTACGTGTACCTGGACGACATCGTCGTCCACGGCACCACACTAAATCAGCATAACGAGAGGTTACGTGAAGTCTTTCAGCGACTGAGAGAGGCAAAACTCGCCCTCCAGCCCGCAAAATGCCGACTACTGCGTAAAGAAACGCACTATCTCGGACACATCATCTCCGAGAACGGTGTAAGGGCAGACCCGGAAAAGATAGCCGCCGTTAAAAATTTTCCCATACCGGTAAACATGAAAGGAGTACAGTCCTTTCTCGGGTTAGCCGGGTACTACCGTAAATTCATACGGGACTTTTCCAAGATCGCGAAACCACTAACCGAGCTGGTACGAAAAGACACAGCGTTCGAGTGGACAGCCGTACGAGACGAAGCATTTGAAAAATTAAAAGAAGCAATGACAACGGCACTGGTACTACAATATCCGGACTTTGAAAAACCGTTCATTGTTACAACGGATGCTTCGGACAAGGCAATAGGCGCGATACTGTCCCGGGGTAAAATAGGGGAAGATTTACCGATATGTTACGCGAGCCGAACGTTGTCAAAAGCAGAGCGAAATTATACCACGACGGAGAAAGAGTTACTCGCGATCGTATGGGGTATAGCTCAGTTCAGACCGTACGTTTACGGAACCCGGTTCACGGTGGTAACCGACCACCAACCCCTCACCTGGCTGTTTGGGGTAAAAGACCCGGGTTCGAGGCTCATGCGATGGAAAATCAAATTGTCGGAGCATGAGTTCGACGTAGAGTACAAGGCCGGCAAACGAAACTCGAACGCCGACGCCTTGAGCCGTATCTGCGCGGTCACCCGAGCTCAAGCCAACGAGCGCGAGAGAGAAACGAAGCAGGTAAGAGACGGCAATACGTCAAACGACGCTCGACCTTGCTCTCCGACTCCCCAGCCGCGCGGCAAGCGAGCCGGCCGGAGAGGTAGGGAGAAGACGGAGGACGCAGAGAATAACGAACCCGGTAGGGGAGACGGCGCGCACCCACAGCAGTGCGACAGAGAGGACCGCGGCAGCAAGAGCGACAGAGAGGCACGCTCCTCGCATAGCACGGCCGACGAAAGCGACAGCGACGGAGGCAATACCGCTGGGGCCCCGCGCGTGCTCCAATGCCCAGGGGCGGACGAACGCCCCCGCATAATAAAGGAGTACCACGACGCGCCCCTCGGAGGTCATCAGGGAGTGAAGAGAACGGTAAAGCGGATTAGAATAAAATACGACTGGCCCGGTCTCAGGGCAGAAGTAGAAAACCACGTTTCCGCATGCTTAAAGTGCCAACAAAATAAACTCAGTCGGCAACCGAAAGCACCAATGGTGATTACCGACACCCCCAGCGCTGCTTTCGAGAAAACAGCGGTCGATATTGTCGGTCCCCTCCCCGAAACCGAGCGAGGAAATAAATATATCCTAACGTTTCAGGACGCGCTGACAAAATACAGCGCGGCAATAGCAATACAAAATCAAGAGGCCTCCACAATAGCAAGAGCACTCGTGGAAAACGTAATTTGTCAGTACGGTACTCCGGCGGTAATATTATCCGACCAAGGTACGAACTTCCTTAGCGCAACCTTCAAGGAAGTATGCAGGTTGCTACGAATAAAAAAGATTCAAACGACAGCTTACCATCCCCAAAGCAACGGGGCTCTGGAAAGGTCGCATCGTACCCTCGCGGAGTACCTGCGTCATTTTATAGACGAGGAACAAGCAGATTGGGACAATTGGCTCCCCTACGCGATGTTCACCTATAACACAACCCCGCATACATCCACAGATCACACGCCATACGAGTTAGTATATGGGCGAACGGCCGAGTTGCCAACAGCTGTTCGCCAAGCTCCCCGTTCTACGTACACATATGAAGACTACGTCAGTGAGCTAAGGGAGAAGCTCCGCGCCGCGTGGAGCATAGCCCGCGAGAACCTAATCTACGCGAAAGGGAGGGCAAAAGAAGACTACGACGATGATACACGCCCCCCGTCGCTACAAATCGGGGACCGCGTACTGCTACGCGATGAAGCGGTAAGGCGGGGCCGGTCCGCGAAGCTCAGCCCCAAGTGGGCGGGCCCGTACCTAATAGTCGAACGCCCCGCCCCCGTCACCTACGTAATACAAAAGGGGCGTAAGAAGCAGACGGTGCATGCAAACCGTCTCAAGCCTGCCGTAGAACTGTAACGACGAGCAAACGACGGAGGGGTACGGAGGGGGCCCATGCCGGCGGTCTCAGAAGACCACCGCTACCGGCACGACCCAAGGGAAGCAGGGATTAACCGGAAAAAAATAAAAGAACACAACTCCTGCTCCCGTAAATCGTCACATATATTAAAGTAAATTTCCACAATTACAATAAAGGCAAAAATAAGACCCCCGGGCGAGGGTCAGGAAAATTCAATTTATTAATCTTCGGCGAAGAGCCGGTGCAGCCCGAACGGGCATGGCCCGGACCACATCTCGTAAGCGCATTGGCGCAACAAGATTCGCCGGGCCTGGATAACCCGGCGCCGGAACAAATAATGTACGACCCGGACAACCTTCTCCGGGTCCCATTCCTCATACCAGAACCAAAAATAGGCCTCTTGGAAATCCGATCGCCCGGGAATATAGGGCTGTAAAAAATTAAAGGAGAAATTTACATTTCAATTTCATTTCAAAAAAAAAAAAAAAGGAAACAACGCCCTCCTACGTACCAGCAACCCCTCGATCAATTCCCTGGGGCAGGGAATCCACTCGACTTCCATCTCCTCCGGGTACAACGCATCGCCTAAGTATTCGCCGCGACACATCGTGCAATAATGATTTAGAATAAAGGGATTAAGAGACGCGAACCCATAATTAAGCGACAACAGTAGTGGGAGAAAACGCTGCAGTAATAATGAGAAAAAAAAACCGTTGGGTAGGTCTCGAAATCCCGAATCTCATTCCGCCGAAAACCATCTTCACGCGGTACAGGAGCTACGCCACTATATCTATATATACGTTTTCGGCTGAATGAGATTCGGGATTTCGAGACCTACCCAAACCGTTGCAGGTTCCTGCTACTCGCGCAGGCCCGGGTGTCCGAAACGGAATTGCCTTACGCGATAACACCCTTCGGGAATCATCCGGGGATATATTATGAAGACCTGGGAACGCTGTCGTCAACAGAAACGACGTGGAGGCTGGCGATAGCCTTACACGTCGAACCAGTGATAAGACGCTGCGCCTCCGTATCAAAAATACTGGAGGAACTGCTGACGAGTTGCGACGAACTCAACGCGCCCGACTACCTCTGCCGAGCGGTCAACGACACCGTGACACGGGAAGTCAAGAAAATACGATCGGGAATGGAAACCATCGAAGACGTACTAGCACCAACCCCCACACGACTCCGTAGGGGCCTCGCGAACGGTCTCGGCACGGTCATCCGGTTCATCACGGGAAACATGGATGCAGACGACGCCGAAAAAATCGGAGCCCAAATAGACGAGCTCCGTAACAACCAAAAAACGATGAAAGATGCCATCAACGATCAGCTACAAGTAGTGGACACCGCGCTCGAATTATTCAACTCCACCGCGCAAAACATACAGGAGAACGAAAATCGACTCCAAGACATGGTCACACGTGTCACAAGCTGGATGGTGACGCAAATCGACGTCACTACACGACTTCAACGGCTGGACGAAACCCTGACCGCCGTAAGCCTATACGCGGAAGGGCTGCACGGAGACGTACGGGAGCTGATAGGAATAGTGACGGAAGCGGAACGAGGGAAAGTAAGCCTCACGGTACTCCCGCCGCGCAAGGTCGTGAGTTACCTCACCGCCGCACTCCCCTACCTCCCGCCGGGCAGCACCTTCCCCGCCACGCTCACACGAGACCACGTCCCGACAATACTACGAGTATCGGATGTTCACGCATACTACGTGAACGGGACCATAGTCACCGTCTTGGAAATACCACTACTCGGACGACAGAAATTCCGAGTAAATCGCGTGTACCCACTACCGACACGCGACGTGGGAAATACCTACCACTACCTCGACACAACAGAGGAACTCGTGGTGGCCAACAGGGAGAGCCGTACCTACATCCACACTACTTTCGAAGATCTCAAGGCTTGCAAAAGCCTACCTCAACAGTGGATATGTACACCGACGCACGCGACGAACCCGATCAACGACGACGCGCCGTGCGAAGTACGAATCTACGGAAAAATCGAACCAGAAGGAGCAACAAATTGCAACAAACGCGTAGCAAGTCTTACGCATACGCTCGTGACAACCATGTCACAAGGGAAATGGTTATACATCGCGCCGACCGACGATCTAATAACAATAGACTGTTACGACCAACCCGCGAAACACGAAAAATTGATAGGGACAGGCATATTGGCTTTGACCGGTAATTGTATTGTAACCGCCCGAGGGTTCAGCGTCCGGACGGGAAGGAAGGTCACCCAGATGGTCACCGACGACTATCTTCCCCCCGGAAACCTCACCCTCTCCGACATCGAGAAGACATCAACCAAAGCCGAACCAGTGCCCCCAGTGCCCTTAAAAAATATATTCCGAAACCCAAATGAACTGCGTAACATCGGAATTAAAATACAAAAAATCAGAAACAATTTAAACGAAAAACCCAAAATAACTATGTCCCTCGCGTTGGGTACGGGAACGATTGTCATATTATTAGTCTGCGCGGTAGCCTGTTTATTATGTTACAGACGTCATCGGAATTCCTCAACGTCCCCGAGCACGACCGTATCGGTGAGCCTCGGGGCCAACGAACGGCAACGCACACAGCCAACGGGAGAAGCGCGGGTAGAGATGGAGCTCGCCAGACAGCTGGCCCGATACAACGCTCGCCACCCGCGAACGTCATTGCCCCCCAACAACCGTCGCGAGGACATAGAGTTAAAAGAAACCCATAAAAAATAAAGTAAAGTAAAGCGAAGTAAAAATTAATTTTCGCTCAATCTTCGCAAATAAATTTTTACTTTTTAGGGGGGAGGGGTGTGGTGCCCTGCACTTTTATTGGATTTTATTTAAACAAATTAAAAGCACATGCAAGGTATAAAAAATAGCTTACGCCAAGTAACGGAAATACGGCATTTCCGTTACTAAAATATGCAGAACAATAGATCGCATTTATTTCGCAAATACGGGGTCGTTCACCGAACCCCGAGGTCAATAAACAATAATGCTGACAGAACCGTCAGCATTAAAAACCAACTCTCGGACGGGAGTCGTAATGGGCGAAAGCGACCATCCGAGAGTCAGTCTGTAGTAGAATTTCAAAGGAGTGTAACTGCCTTTACCACGGCTCCCGAATCGCGGGATTAAATCATACGCGATCCGGTCAACATCAATGTAATAGTGACATTCGAACTGTGTATTAATTATTGTATTCCACCAGTTACATAGTAGTGATTAAACTTATCGTTAAACCATTTGCTTGAATTCCAATTCTTTGTGGCTGGGACCCACAATAAAAAATTAAATTAATTGTTACCCGCTCCGACACCCGTTCCTAGCGTTCACGTGATCTACCGGCACAACACTTCAACGGTTAATTCTTAAAATTGCTTTCTTTTATTATTACTATTATTGTTATTATTCTTTATTTCATTTTTACGATACTTGCGCCACAAATAAACCGTAGTAACTCATAATGTAGTATGCTTACTTATAATTTTACAAAGGTATTTCCAGAGGTATTGTAATTAAAGCGTACACGAGGAATCGGTATATAAAATTAGATATTTTTATCATTGTACAGGTGAATCACATGTGCTGGGGTGATAATTATCGTAAAAACAAGGGAAACAGTAATTGTGTCGGCACCTCGCACACGTTGCAAAAGCCGCATTTCCCCAGCTACATGGTTTTTTTTAAAATATCCATAGAAAAACAAGCTTGATTTACATTCATAAATGTTTCTCTGTCGTCGCAGAGTTTGGCAGCAAACCACGCGTAATGCAACATGTCGCGGAATATTGGCGAGGATAGCCGGTGATGCAGGATAGAATGTATTTTGATCCAGTCTTCTCGGGATGTGATTTCTCGTTCTCTCTCGATGAGATAAGAGCAGTTTTGAATATTCCTGATAAAATTCTTTACCTGACGATAAAAATACACGTCGCAGGGTTGCACTAGAGGAGTGCATTTCGGGGGAATCACTTTAATACTGCACGTTGGCAATCCATTTTTTTCTTGGAAAATGTCATCCTTTTGTAAAATCATAAGTAAGCATACTACATTATGAATCACTACGGTTCATTTGTGGCGCAAGTATCGTAAAAATGAAATAAAGAATAACAACAATAATAGTAATAATAAAAGAAAGCAATTTTAAGAATTAACCGTTGAAGTTATAAAAAAACAAATAATAAATATTAATACTAATAAAATAATTAAATTTGCAAATTAACAATTACAATTAAAAAGTTAAACAATAATAAATAATAATAATAATAATAACAAAAAGTAATTTTTTTAATTGTGAATTAAAAAAAAAAAAAAAAAAAAGTTTCCCCACACGGGGAATCGAACCCACGACCCCCGTACTATGAATCCAAGCTCTTACCGCTGCGCCAACACCAGCTACTGAAAATCCTGCTCACATAGCAGGCTCATGAGTTACCGGTCGCTTGCCGGTCCGCGCCAAAAATGTTTTATCTCATTAACGCTTGGCCATCTGGCCCTCCCGCCGTCACTTTCATTTATTGTCAAGCCCTACATATACTGTGAATTTGGGCCAAATCGGTGATGACGAGTTGACAGGGTCGCCTTGTCAGTCAGATGCTGGAAAAATTGGTTACCAGTCAATACTTGAAACGATTTTTTCGACATTACCAGTTTATAATTACCAATCAAATTTTGGCTCGCACAACCCGCTAGGGAGGTCAACATTTTTGCCCCCCAATTTTTTTCATTAATATGTGTCGTAAATGAAGAGCCGCGTATCTCGTCGTTTTTTATTTTGAGCCCCCACTTCTGAAATACAGTCAAATGAGAAGGTCAGGAGGACAGTCAAATGAAGTTTTTGAAGTATTGACCACATTCGGTTATTCAAATCGATATATCTCATCAACGGTTAGTGATAACTCGAAAAACCTCGGGTTTTTTTTTTGTTTTTGAACGCTCTATACAATGAAAACATTCACGATTATGTTGCACAAATTCAACAATTATTTATAAACACTTCAAAATGAAAAATGAAATAAAACAAAAAATATACCCTTCATTTTTGGAATTATTTTTTTTTTAATTCCTTGAACGAAAACGAAAATTTTGCCACCTTGAACTGTTTGGGCCGACGCTTCGTTTGAGAGTTATAGATTTTTTGTCATAAAAAACCCGTAAATTTATGTATTTTATTCGTAAAGATTTGTATGAAAAAAAGTACCCGTAATCCTTGAAATTCATTTTTTTTTCAAATTCCTTGGACGAAAACAACAATTTTGAGACCCGGCCGGACTTAGGCCGGCGCTTTCTTCGAAAATTATAGCTTTTTTTCTTAACAACCGGGTGAACATTTATGGGCTTTTTATGATAAAAAATGCTATAACTTCCGAACGAAGCGTCGGCCCAAAAAGTTCAAGGTGGTTAAATTTTCGTTTCCGTACAAGGGATTAAAAAAAAAAAAGTTCAAAAATTAAGGGTACATTTTTTGTTTTATTTCACTTTCAATTTCAAATTGTTTATAAATAATTGTTGAATTCATGCAACATAATCGTAAATGTTCCCATTGTATAGAGCGTTTAAAAACGAAAAAAGACCCGTGGTGTTTCGAGTTATCACTAACCGTTGCTGAGATATATCGATTTAAATGACCGAATGTGGTCAATACTTCAAAAACTTCATTTGACTGTATCTCAAAAGTGAGCGCTCAAAACGAAAAACGCCGAATTTCGTGTCTCTTCATTTTCAACACATATTAATGTAAAGAATTGGTGAGCAAATATTTTGACCCAACTGTCCGAAGTTGCTGAAATTCCCAGGAATACCCTATATACATTATACGAATATTAGCCGGACATTTAGCTCTTCATTATACGTACTAAAAACGTCCCACACACGTATATGGCGACGTGGTTTTTATGTTTAATTTACGTCAATGTTCTATCTGGGTAAAGTCTACTCCAGAATATTCAAGATCGACGTGCATAACATAAACCCTAAAATCACTTTGTTTCTTCTCTCAGTCTACTCATTCGTTATATGTCGGTGATGGAAAAATTGGAAGAAAATAAGGTACTAGGATCCACAAGT
The DNA here is from genome assembly GCA_963971145.1 of Sussaba pulchella. Taxonomy (NCBI): domain Eukaryota; kingdom Metazoa; phylum Arthropoda; class Insecta; order Hymenoptera; family Ichneumonidae; genus Sussaba; species Sussaba pulchella. Next base: position 7,291,281 of record OZ020166.1, read on the forward strand.
AAAATGGAAACAATAAAGTGATAAGAAAAATCAAAGCGTTCGTTTATTATATTATGTCCCGCGTATACATGTAATTTAATATGCATAAACATTAGGGTGGCTTGAAAAAAAACTTTTTTTTTTCTTCAACCAAAATACACTCACGCCAAAGTATCTTTCATCAAAAGAATTGTGTCCAAAGATGAGCCCGATCGGAATATTTTCAGGGGTCGCGCAAGATTTTTCTAGTTTTCCCATTTGATTAACATGGGAAGGGCGTCAAGTTCCCCTACAGCCAGAAAGATTCCAGGAACGTTGTAGCTACATCGCATGGCAAGATTGCAATGTTGCTCGGAATATTCCCAGAACATTACTAAAATGTCTCTATGTCCGCGCTTCAGAACATTACAGCAATGTTGCACAACGATGCAGAAATATGACTTGCAGCGTTATGGCGATATACCAGCAGCATTGTGTTAAAGTTGTAGCAAGTTATCGCCAGTTACTTGCTACGTTGATGCAATGCTGCACAGCATTGATCCAATATCCCAGCGACGTCGTACAAGCTTCCAAAAGTTGATCATATTAAAAATAGGGATGATTATAGTCTGCCTCGGAATAGTCTTCCCCGGAACAGTCTGCATCGGTATTGTTGAGCAGACTAGTCTGACGTGTTTCAAGTCTGCCTAACGATGCCGAGGCAGACTGTTCCGACGAAGACTGTTCCGAGGCAGACTGTAGCCATCCTTTGAAATTATGATATGTCAAAGGATTTAACACGAGCAATTGATTAAAAATATATAAATATATTTATTTTTCATAATAAACGCGTAACAAAGTTTTATTCAGCGGCATCGTCGGTAGCATCTGAGTAGTTATCGACGTTATCGTTATCATTACGTTGTAATTCTCGGTTTTGTTGGCGGATGCGGCGTGTTTTGGGTTGCGCAAACCATTTCGATGTAACGTTTTTTATACTTGCGTCTGTGCAGTGGGGTGCACACATGATATGTGCGGCTTCTGAAATGATATAAAATAAAAAATGTTATACGATCACGGAAAAATTGTAGCAAACGATTATCTTATGAAACGAAATTACTAACTTATTATTAGTTTGGCCGTCCGCGATAACTTGGAGGCTTTTTTTTCTTTCGTCCGTCCCAGCTGAAGAGTTCGGCAAGCGGGTCCGTCCACAACTTTTTCATCGTGGACTAACGAAACATTTTTTTATTATACCATAGAGTATTTATACTTTATTTATTTTATTTAGATTGCCTCAAACTTACCTGTCTTTCCAAAGATCCGTTTTACATTCAGTTTTATCCAATGATCGGGCTCATTTGTGGGTTGCAGTTGACGATGGATTGCTCTATCAATTGACCATTTTGAGGTTAGGAACTTCGGCCACCAGCTTTTCCCCGCATCTTCATCGAGCCACAGTGTCGGAACAATTTGTAAACCATCGTCGGATTCGACGATGGCAAACTTCTTCTCCGTTGGCATTCCGTTTCAGAGATACAACACGTTAATTCCATTTTTTCGAACCACTTCACACGCCAAACGTATTGCGCACGATCGTTGAACGGGCATGAACAGGCAGAGAAGGGTAGAGCGGAGGAGAGTTGCCAGGAGAGGAGTGATGGACAAAGAAGATGGACGACGCTGGCAATTCAGCCGCGGCCAATCGCGTTATTCGACGACCCAACCTCTCTTTCCGTCGCGGAGGTGAATACGAATGTAGCATCCGCATAACGAAATTACGGATTACACCTCTGAATTATGTTTTTCCAAAAAATTTGACAATTAATCGTCACGACATAATGAAACCCTAGTGCTATTTTCAACTAAGCTAATAATGAAAGCATACACAATGAAATAGAAGTAAGGATCTCGTTGTTTGACATTAATTGAACATTAATCTCGACAGTTTTTTCGTTCATATCCTATTCGTGTTCTGCCGCGCAGACGGGGCAACATGGCCCACAAACCCCCATGGCCTATATCTCAGGTAAAAAAAATGTGCAAAATGAAACGCTCAACAAAAGCGACATATTTCGACATACTACTACGACATTAATTGGTATGAGAAGCAATAAAATTAAATATTTTGAATTCTAAGTCTATGTGATATTATTTCACCTGGATTGATCGTAATCAGCGCACGTTATACAGGGTGTTCCATTTTTATTTATACGTTCGGTTTTTATGAAAAATAAAGGTCCAGTTGAAATATAATTCGAGTGAAGCTTATAGGATTTGGAGGGGGACATCCGAAAAGAAAAAAAAATTGTTGAAAATTCTAAAATTGTGGCACTATGGTGCACAACGTGTTTTTTTTAAAATAGAAACCATACTTTGAAAAAATCTTAAAAAATAGTTCTCGTCAATACTAACAACTCTTACATGAACAATTTTCCGCTTCCATTGTAATCATTGAACATAGAAATGTCGCTACAACGCTGTTGCAATGTTGCAGTGCAACATTACAATATTTGAAATTAGAAATGTCGATGCAGCGTTGATGGAATATTTTACTGCAACTGCAATCTAAAAACATCGCTGCAATGCTGATGCAATAATTTGTGCTGTAGGGGTTCCCATTCAAAAAATCGTAGCTCCGCCAATTTTATAGGTACGTTGATCTGGTTAGTTCCATTTGAAAGCGCTTGAAAAACTGCTTAAAATGACGTGCGGACCTTTGTGATCCAATTGCAACTTTCGTCGATAATTTTATTTTTCCATGATTATGTTGTTTTTTTTCCGATACAGACATACCGAGTGTCGCATTTTTATTTATACTTCAGGTTTCCACGAAAAAAAAAGAGTCCAATCGGATCAAAGTTCAATTAGGGTTTGAAGAAGGACATCCGAAAAAATAAATTTTCCAAAAATTCCAAAATGGCAGCGCTATGGTAGACAACATATTGGTTTAAAATGGAAACCATGTGTTTCAAAAATCTTAACAATAATTCTCGTCAATACTTACAACTTTTGTATGAGTCATTTTTGGCTCCGT
>OZ020166.1:7294475-7357850 GCA_963971145.1 Sussaba pulchella
GCCAAAAATGACTCATACAAAAGTTGTAAGTATTGAGAATTATTTTTAAGATTTTTGAAACACATGGTTTCCATTTTAAACCAATATGTTGTCTACCATAGCGCTGCCATTTTGGAAAATTTATTTTTTCGGATGTCCTTCTTCAAACCCTAATTGAACTTCGATCTGATTGGACTCTTTTTTTTCGTGGAAACCTGAAGTATAAATAAAAATGCGACACTCGGTATGTCTGTACCGGAAAAGAACAACATAATCATGGAAAAAAAGAATTATCGACGGAAGTTGCAATTGGATCACAAAGGTCCGCACGTCATCTTAAGCAGTTTTTCAAGCGCTTTCAAATGGAACTAACCAGATCAACGTACCTATAAAATTGGCGGAGCTACGATTTTTTGAATGGGATCTTGACGCCCTTCCCATGTTAATCAAATAGGAAAACTAGAAAAATCTTGCGCGACCCCTAAAAATATTCCGGTCGGGCTCATCTTTGGACACAATTCTCTTGATGGAAGATACTTTGGCGTAAGTGTATTTTGGTTGAAGAAAAAAAAAGTTTTTTTTTAAGCCGCCCTAATAAACATACATAACTCACACCGTTTCATATTATCCATATAACCTCACTTATCTGACATCTTGCAGGAGTCCTACCGCGGGGCCGTGTAGCAGAAGCAAGCAGAAGCTGACAGAAACATCAGCTGTGCGAACAGTCAAAAACGATATGTATAGATATACCGAACCATACATATGACATAAATCTGCGATCCACCCTCTTAGATGCAAGCACTCGTAGCGGCCACTTTCGGAACCTTGCCATTTCCCGGATTTTTCTCCCAGATTCTGTTACCGGAGTTCGGGCTCCTGTCCTCTAGTCTCCCTGGTCGACTCGAACAGGTTTTTGAACGCCGCGAGTCGGGTCCACGGTCTTATATACAGGTCTGGAAACGAAGCCCGTATTTCACTGATGCCGTGAGGCAGATCAACGGTCGTCGCTATTATTTCCGTTCGCCGCCACATGCGTCGCTGCTATCGGAGATTGTTATTGTTTTCCGCGTAGTGATGCAAAAAATAACCTGCACCAGACCGTGACCTGCTCTTGAGTGAAAAATTACAAAAATTAAAAAAAAAATCGAGGAAAAATTCGCGGGAATGTCGAAGCCGTGTGGTATACGCAAGTGTGGCACCGGGTGTCGGCTTTCGGCTGAAAAATGTTCGACGTTCCGAGTGCCAGCCGATGTCGAACGATTTAAAGAGTGGTTAGCGGTGGTTCCAGCACTGAAGCAGTCCCAGTTCGTGTGTGAAAGACACTTCGAAAAAAGGTTTATTAAGAGAGTTATTATTATTTTATCATTTTACTTCTTTCGTATCACTATATATACGATAAGCTAGAGGTTAGATCGACGCCGCATGCACCTCATTCAAAAGAGTGACAGAGACAGGCAGAAGCTACTCTGCCTGTCCCTCTCACAAAGGAGTCTGTCCTTGTTTAACATACTCCGATGTCAGTGCCCTGTGGTGGCGAAAGATGGAAATGAATGTGAAGCCGTATACGATGCCGACCAAATCGAAGTCGTTTCCAGACCTGTATATAAGACCGTGGTCGGGTCAACTCGGGGTTTCTGAACGGCGCGAGTTAACTATAGTTGACTCGAGTAGCGATTCAGAACACAGCCCTGCCATCGGCCGCCACGACCAAATTGGGGTTCCGCATTTTGCCGCCACGTTTTACCGCCAGCATATTTTGATACTCCCGAAAAGGCCTCCGTTGTGCATCTCGCTACTAATCTCTGTCCTGGTCCGTCCTGGTCCTATGGTTTCAGCCTGCAACGAAGTTTAAATCGTTTAAATCACGTCAGTCAATTTCTCTGGTTGGAAGCTGCAAAACACGTCAATTTCCGTGTCAAACGATTCGTCAGAATGTCACCTACAATGCAGGAAAACGAGAGTAACTGCAATCAAGCTGTAAAGCGTAAGAAAAAACGATCGTCGATGCAAATGGCAAAGAAATACGCTAGACGAAGTGCTCGTGAACATGGCAGCGAACTCGACTCTGAAACGTACAAGTACATGGTTAGAATTCTGGAGATCTCAAACCATGATTTTCCTACGATGGCCGAAAAGCTTACATTCGTGAACAACGTCTACGAAGAAACAATCGGTCGGGAAATGGACTTCGCACGTAATCAGGTTGGCTCTCGAGTTCTCGACTCGTTGATGGAATATGCCAGTTACAAAGTCATTCGAAGGATCGTCGATGCTTTGGACCCATTTCTACGACAAATATGCTGCGACAGGTTCGGAAGCCATGTTCTTCAGCAGTTGATACACATCTGTGCTGACAGGGGCAACAGAAGTTTAGTGTTAGCAGATGAGTCTGCTTCCGAAAGTAAATTTTTTCCCATCAATGTCGAACCTGATGACATACCTGAGTACAATAACATCACAATAAAATTGAGCAGATATTTAATAAACAATTTTGAGGACTTTGTCTGGGATACTTATGCCAATCATGTGCTTCGTACGGTCATTGAAAGTCTCGGTGGTATCCTCAATAGAAACAAGGATCCAACTACTAGAAGAGAGATGCCTGATTTGAATAAACGTAGACCTGTGAGTGAAGAATACAAGCAACTGCTCGAAAATGCTTGTACCAGATTTCTCAAGTGGCCGCAATTGGTTGCGTTAGGACAAGACGCGCTCAAATCCGGGCTTCTTCAAACTATCTTGTATACTTTGAAGGGCATAAATTCTAAGCTTAATACTGCAATAATGAAGCGAATCATCACCGAATGTTTCATGGAGAATAAAGACCAAGAGATTTCAACAATATTTTATGCAGAAGGTTCTATGAGGTTGCTGGAGGCCTGTATCGACGCCGCTAAGCCAAAGATGTATTTGCGGATTTACCGACAATTCTTCACAGGGCACCTGAAAAAATTGACGCTGATGTCAGGTGCTAACTATACTGTTCAGAGGATGGTCAATCGCTGTGATTCCAAAGAATTGATGGAAGAGATTTTTGATGAATTAATAGATCATTTTGTGGCTATACTGGATTGTAAGAATACAGGAGTTCTTGTTAGTTTGGCAAATGCTTGCATGCGATTGCAATGTAAACAGGGGCCCTTTGTCAATTCAATCACAAAGGCTTTAGGGTGCAGTGAATCGACGGAGGCACAGTTGAAGATAGTGCAAGTGATAGGAACTCTGCAGAAATATGAGAAAGTACTTGAATCCCAAAAAGTTGGGGCTATAAAACTTGCAATACATCTACACGGCAGTATGATTCTCCAAGCGATACTCCATTTCAACAAACCCATAAAAATTGTTCATTCGATCTTGGAACTGGATGAGAATGATCTGGTTTCCCTCTTAAGCGATCCTAAGGGTAGCCGCATACTGGATGCATTTATGGACAGTAAATTTGTTGGTGAGAAAAACCGGGAAAAATGCATTAAAAAGCTGCAGGGAAATTGGGTAAACATGGCATCTTGTACTCATGGCTCTCGTTGCTTGGACAAAATCTGGCAGTGGTCAAAGACAAATCAAAGATACTGGATCATGGACGAATTGGCATCGGTTGGTAAATCTCTCACCTCTACAAAGACTGGCAGGATCATCTCTGCCAAGCTGAATGTACCACTGTATATTTGTAACAAGAAAGATTGGTGCCAAATGGTCGGCAAAGAAGAAAAAACTAAAGCATTGTTCGACCGTATTCTTTCACTTCCTGCCAAGACGCAGAATGAACATATTCCCAATTCTGTAAATGTTTGCCATAGTGCTAATGAACAGAAGGTTTAAAAAAATTGTACGTCGAGTATGTATTGATTGACAATAAGAAGCAACATTTTTACCTAACTTATTTTTTATTCCTGATCCTTAAGGGTATGTGTCGAATGAAGGCGTTGAGCGGGGTCCTTCTCCCCCAATAAGGCAGCGCGCAGTCGGTAACAGATATACTGCCGGGTAGACCCACCGCTAGATGACGCCGTACGTCTTGCAGCTGTGGGTTTCGGGTATAGGAACTCACACAAGATATTGTCAGTATACGATATATTATAATATTTATTTTTGACAACGTATTTATTTGTTCGATCTTAACGATTGTTAACGACGGTAATTTTTGATTATTGCTCTCGCTCGTGCGTCGTCGGAAGAACTGGGCCTCGAACCCTCTTACGTTTTAGCAAAGAAGAAAGATTTACATGGAAGCACAGGTCTTATGGGCGCCGTTTGCACGATTTTTCGCTTCCACGGAGGGTTGCGCTTCCAGCCACCGACGGATTTTGGCGCTGTTTCACCTATCTATGTGCACGCATACACAGCTATCTGGCTTCGCTCCGCCCATTTTCGTCTTGCTTCCACTCGCCTTGGAAGCTATTTGCGGGTCTCGCTTTTACCGGACCGAAAACTATCGGCGGACCCTCTCTTTTTCGTGCACCTCTCATATGTTCACTCTTTCCCTTCTCTATATCTGCCTTTGCTCCGCCTAATCGCCGTTCTGCTCCCACTAACGTTGGAAGCTATTTACGGGCCTCTCTCTAGCCGGCGTGGAAGCGAAACGGCGGACGGACTCGGTCGCGTGCAATCCTCGCTTGCTTCCACTCCCGTTTTTCGGTCTCGCTCCCACTCACGTTGGAAGCTATTTACGGTCCTCCCTCTTAGCCGGAGTGGAAGCTAAGCGGAACACTGACTGACTGACTCAGTCTCGGGAAATCCTCATATGCTCGCACTCTCTCTCTCATCGGTCCCACTCCAACTCGCGTTGGAAGCTATTTACCCGTCTCTCTCTTAACCGGCGTGGAAGCTAAGCGGCGGACCGAGTCTGTCTCGTGCGATCCTCCTCTGCTCGCCCTCTCTCATCGATTCTGATCCAACTCGCGTTGGAACGTTGGAAGCTCATTGCCGGAGTGGAAGCCAGATTGAGGGGAAGGGACGTTTTGGAGAGCCCCCCACCACGCCTTTTTCGAAAGGCGCTTGAGGAGAGGCAGCTGGGTAACGCCGCCTCCAGACGCATCAAGTCAATAGCATTACTCGACGCGCTGCCTATCGACTTCCGTGTAGTTTCTTCACTGACTTGCTCCGTTGAGCGCCAACATTCAACATGTGCATGCAAATAAGATCTGTCGACTCGGCTAAGTCTCGTCGGCTTTCCCAACGTACGCGGTGCCAAAATGGAATGTAATTGGCACATATATTAATAATGAATCTAAGTACTTAGCAATAGCAGTTAAATGTAAATATCGTTCCTAGTATGATCATACCATATGTGTTGCAGACGTTTGCAAATAAACGTAAGGCCGATCCGCTGATTGGTCGGACCATCGACATATAGATATGGACCAATAACACTGCAAGAAAAAGTGAAATCGTAATAGAAAGAGAAGAGACTAGGTGGGTTTATCCCTCTCTCACTCTCTCTTTCACGGAAAAGAGAGAGAGAGAGAAATAAATCCACCTAGTCTCTTCTCTTTCTATTACGATTTCAGTTCACCTTGCAGTGTTATCGGTCCATATCTATATGTCGATGGGTCGGACGCGGTTGGAGAAACATGCTGCACTCGTGTTTAAGGTTATGTGATACATATTTCCCTCGTTCTCTCTCGTTCCACCGCAACCGCCCATGGCGCTATGTCACTCGAACTCATGGTGACCCCTACAGCACATCATATTGTGGCAGTGCTGCAAAAATGTTCCAATATTGCAGTTGCAACGATATGTTGCACATTTATTGTGGTCAAGTTTTGTGTACGATATTGCACTTAAATATTACAGCGATATTATATTGGAAACTGTCCTGCAATATTTTGCAAAAACCTTGCTTATAATTTGCAGTAATATTGGAACTACAGGATTTTTTGAAGTTTCATGCAAAACATACATGTAAAACGAAATTCTTTTTATGATCTTTATTTATTATTAGCTTTTTTCCTACAAATTATGACCATGGCGCAATGGTATCACATAAAATTCGGATTCTGATTGTCGAAACGACATCGATAACGAGTCTTTTTCCAGTGCTGAATGATCAGCGAAGATAGATGAGATGTATCCAGTTGTCAATCAGTGCAAAAAAAACTATTGTTAATTTAAAGAAAAACATATATTCTATAAATATAAAATATATATGTATTATGTAATCATTCTCTACTTATAAATGTAAAAATGTAATGTAATAAACCTTATGGATCATACTATTATAACATCATATTTGTACTGATTATAACAGTGTGGATTTGTTTGTATGCACATCTCTATTTGTCTACTTTATACACCTATTTTCAATTCGTCACGATAAAATCGTTGAATCAATTCTAAATTGGTGCAGTCCTGCCTCGATATTGCAAGATATATTTCATTGAAATGTTTTGAAAGGATTATGGCAAAATTTTGTATACAGAGTCTGCATTATTCCCACAATATTTTTGAAACAGAATTGCAATGTTGCGAAGGGGCGGACATAGATACACTCCAGCAGTTTTGCTTTAACGTTCCGTGCTATATTTCAATATCTCATAAAAAGATTCTTGCAAGATTGTTGAAAAAATTCAGGCTGTAGGGGGACCCAGTCTATGTATCACCTCACCTAAAAGGGATAGCACAGCTCCCACATGCGGGGAAGTTCCCAGTCTGGTAACGGTATTAAACACGAGTAAAAAATTTTCCCCAAAATTACAATTTCCCTGTGCATCATCGAGCCATTATGATTTTGCAGTGATAGCTTGTTGATTTTGCTCGGAATCCGAGCAAAGTGTCCGAGTGCGAGGCTCGGATACATATTTTGAATATTAGCGCGCAAGCGGAGTAGGTTAGGACGGTCGACAAGCGGATGGTGAAAGCGACGCTATCGGTTGCGGCGGTTTTGGGTAGCTTGCTTCACAGCCGGAGCCAGTAATTCGTCAGGAGCCCGGCAAAAAATATAGCTGGAAAGGGTAACGGACACGCCCACGTGCGCGATAAAATCGCGCAATCTGGCAAGACTGAGTGGAAGCTATCGGCGGACTTACACGCTTTTCTGCCCTTTAATTTTGTTTTTCTATATAACCTTTATAATGATTTTTCAAATTGTGCTCGGTTCTCAGCGGGCGCACCGTTATATGAGCCCTTAAGTGAGGATTTATCTTAGGTATCAGAGAAATAACATTTATCTTAGGACAGCGCGCGTTGGGTCCTACACATGCATCTTCGAAAGATTACAAGTAGTCAGCTGATAGTTTCCACCAGAGATGAGTAGGGAGATGTGGAACCAGAGATTAGAGGAGAGATCGCCAGCGCCGTGGAGTTCTGTTGGCCCCGAATTTTTCCGATTTGTAGCGGGATCCGTCGAGTCGAGGTTCCAATGGAGTCCAACAGAATATACCGGGTGTCACGCTCAAGTGTGAGCCTCAACGCGAGGCCAGAGCCCAGTGGAACCCAGCGGCCAGCGTCGATCTACGGCCCGATGTACGCGGGGAGCGGGCGGAACGAGACGCATGGTTGTGTGGCGTATATATACTTATCGCTCGTCAGTATGAAGTGCAGCTTTGACGCAGAATTTGCAAAATTGCTGACCAAACATTTCGACGCCAAGACTGCGATGCAGCGACATGGTGTACTTCTCTTAGACGAAATTAATTTGAGAAAGTCCATTGCCGCCTGCTCTAAAAACTTGACCTATGTTGGGTTGACGGATTTTGGTGATGATGGGCCGCAATCAGTGGACATTGAGGATCAAGCTACCTACGGGCTTGTCCTAATGTTTCAGCCCCTCGCCGATCCATGCACGCAACCAATTGCGGTGTTCGCGCCGAAAAATAGCGTCAAAGGCGCGGAACTCGCAAAAAACGTTATAAAAGCAATTGCTTATCTCGAAAAAATCGGAGCGAAAATTCATGGCATCGTCGCCGACGGTGCATCCACGAATTCGATGATGCGGTCTTTGTTGGGCGTCACCACTTGCATAGAAGATACGAAAACATGGTTTCCGCATCCAATGGATGATGACCGCTAAGTTTTCATCTTCTCGGACGCACCACACCTGATCAAGAACATTCGGAATCGGCTATATACGAAGAAAAAATTAAGGGTAAATAATAAATTTAAATAAATTCATAATTCCTTTAAAAATATTGTATATCATACAGATTAAGTCACGTGAAAACATGACATGTTTCCCTAGTTCTTACCATCGGGTTGTGTAGATGAAATCGTCAGAAAAATACGTCTGCTGGGATCATATCAGGGTCTTATTCGAACTTGATTCGAAACATCCAGGGAACCTAGGAGTCTGTCCTAAGATAACGCAAAGGCATGTCGTACTGGACAGCACCGCGAAAATGCGGGTTCGACTCGCCACCCAGGTATTTTTGAATTTTTCCCGTGTTTCAATCTGTACGCTAATTTTTTCTTGTGTTGCGACTAACGTGCCGTGAACTCGCCACTTTACAGGTTTTCAGCAACTCCGTGGCCCAAGGGCTCCGTTTCTATTTGGCGCATGACCAGGAAGGACCGCTAAAAGGGTGCGAAGAAACAATTCAGTTCTGCTACCAAGTAAACGACATGTTCGATGCGTTGAATCGCAAATCCCCGAATCAGGGACTGACTCCGGACAGCAAGGACTATAAGGTATATAATTGATGGTTATTTCAGTCGGATTTTATCAATTCACAAATAATTCACACCTTAGTCGACCATTTGGTCCGTACAAATAATTTCAGATATTGCAAGATTCGCTCGACTGGCTCAACCAGTGGGAAACTGCAATGCGGAACCACGACATAACGACCGACGAATACCTGCCTTCGGAAACATCGAACGGCTTGCGGCTATCCCTGCAGTCTACTATGGATTTGTGCACGTATCTCATCGAAAAGTTTGACTTCAAATACTAACCTACTGGCAAAGTGAATCATGACAATTTGGAGGTACTTTTTATGCATATTGACTTTCCTCGTGGAATATATTGTTGTCCTTGATAAATGAATTTGTACAGACAACTTCTTTCAGAAATTCTTTGGCACGATCCGTCAAGCTGCAGGATGCAATGACCATCCCAACAGCCCAACATTCTTACAGCTCTATAAGCTGTTATCGATTTACAGCGTTATAAAGCCTCCAAAATTTGGGAACTGCACCGTCTCCGAAGAATCATCGCCGCTCATTCGATGCTCGTTAACTGATCTTAGGTCCATGTTTGATCAAATTTCCGAAAACAGAAGTTCTGCGTGTACGGAAGAGATCAAGAACAGATTAGATGCGTGCCTAGGTTCCGATGATTGGGACACAGGCGATATCCTCGATTTGCCCGATCACGATTATTCCCTCTCCCCAATGCTTGATTGCATAATATACTACCTAACAGGTTTTTTATTTTAACTCATGCTTCCCTCTGAAACCGCTTTAATCCTTTTAACCAAACGTAGGTAGTATTGCTTTATACTAACAACCCTGCTCATTAATTACGCCTTATTACATATGTTAGTTTTGTACATAGTGATCGTAGAATGTGTATTTTCTACTCGTGGACTGTTATTGGGACCGAAGAAATGTGATATCTTAACAGGTTTACATGGATTTCACAGGTTACTTGTGCAAGCAGGTGTTAAAGATTTACAAATCATGTGTTACTTGTCAACGATCTATTGGATCAGATTCTTCTCGGACTTCTGCAGCGTCGCAATTAGTCGACTTGAAATCCAAAGGAGGACTGATACATCCAAATTCGCGGTTTTTTAACCTGATTTGCCATGTCGAAACATGTTTTGCGAAATTCGCATCTCGAAAAGACGTTTTTGATTTGACGGTGGAGAAAATGTTCTGCACGTACGAGTTTACGTTTCCTTGCCCCGAGCATGCATCCGACATTTTATCCTACGCGTTGACGTATTATATACGCTTAAGGATGAGGCAAAATGCCTACCAAGAAAACAGCAAATTGAAAAAAAAAATCGTCGTTCAAAAAAAATTATCGAAATTTACCAATCAATAAAGAAAACATTTTTACGCATTTCAAGCATACTATTGTTTCTTCTCCCCTTACCCCGTAATAGACGAGAAATCCTGAAAAATTGTAACTGGAACGGAAGAGGATGGTACTTAATACGAGCTGCAAAAGAAAAAAGGACAAACCGGAAAAACGTGCTCCTAGGATAAAATGATCGATTCAAACGAAAGATTAATAATCATAATGAACCTGAAAGAAAAAGTCGAAACAAATTACCTGAAAGAGCCATAATAACAAAAGAAAGAAATAACATATATTATTGAAGCTGCTAGGCAGCATAGGTCGTATTCTCCTTACCGTCATCTTAAAAAACCTAGAAAAATACATGCTAAACTTTTTTTAACGACGAGATTCGGGCACAGCATATCGAGCCTTCGAACCCACGATCACATAATTCTTTAGTCAAGCTATTTCCATTCATAACGTTGCCGGGAGTTATTCATTCATTATTAAAACGGGTAAGAGTGTATCAATTTTATTTGCTGCTTTCCCATATCTGGTTTCGTCCCTATAATTTAATATTTTAAATGAATGTGTGCGTTCGTGTGTGTGTGAATTTGGTTGGGTGCGATCACGGTCGTATACGACCGTAACCCTGGGTACAGGCGATCCATGCGCCACCTTTGTGAGAGAACGGTGAAATCATTTTGGGGTCACTAAGGAGAGTACCCCCACCACGCTCGTTTCCAGACCTGTTTATAAGACCGTGAGTGCAACATACCATCGACATACGAAGAGGCGTTGGTCTTTCGGAAGCAGCTCAGTGGAAAGAAGTAATTTGAGATGAACTAGAGTCTCATGATAAAAACAAAGCCTGGGAATTGGTACCCCGAGCACCGGGAGACCGATTGATCGATTCTAGATGGGTCTCTAATATTCTAAGAGATACTGACGGAAGCGAGCTCCGATTTAAAGCACGACTGTGTGCAAGAGGATTTCAACAACGGCAAGGCAAAGATTACTTTGAAACTTTTTCGCCTGTCGTGAGGTACGCCTCTGTCCGAGTGTTGCTGTCGATAATCACGGAATGAGATCTTGAGGCAGTGCAATTCGATGTACGCACTGCATTCTTGCATGGAATCCTAGAAGAGAACATCCTAATGGAACCACCCCTGGGGCTGGAAATCAGCGAAGAAGAAAGAAGAAAGAAGAGCGTCGTGTGCAAACTAAAGAAAGCGCTATACGGGCTCAAACAAGCCCCGCGCTGTTGGAACCTAAAATTTGTACAGTTCCTTAAAAAAATTCAACCTGAAAGAAACCGATGCAGACAAGTGTGTGTTTTACAGTGTGTACGCGGGATATAAAGTGGACTTGACATTATTTGTCGACGACGGGATAATTGCCACAAAATATATGAGCGTGATAAATAGTATGTTAAAAGCGTTGAATAAAACGTTCGAAATCACGACCGGTGATTGTAGCTATTTCGTAGGCATTTAAATCGATCGAAATCGCGAGGAAAAGACAATGTTCATTCATCAAACGGCCTACGCGACGAAAATAATCGAAACGTTCGGAATGCAAAACGCGAAAGGAGTAGCAGTGCCGGCAGATCGTCACAGTGCTGCCAGATTCAGGGGAACCCTAGCAGCTTGGGTGCCGTAGTAAATGCCAATTGATGCCCATTGAAATGCCTATCAGTGACTGGCTAAATGCCGGGGTTATTTGAGGCATTTACGGTCACTTTGGTAGGCATTTTTGTTCAAATCGTGACGGTAAGTGCCTAACAGTGGCCGAACCCGAATTTCTACCCAAAAGGCCGGCACTCAACGGCATTTTTTTTGGCATTTATCGAAAAAAGAATGCCGGTGAATGCCTAACAGCGCCGGTGAACGGTAAAAAAAATGCCGCTGAGTGCCTAAAAATGCCGCTGAGTGCCTGAAAATGCCGAAGAGTGCCTAAAAATGCTGATGAGTGCCTAAAAATGCCGTCACATTTCAGCATTTCGGATGATAGTCATTCATGGGCATTCACGGGCACGTTTTGAACAAAAGAGCCTACCAAAATGCCTTAGGCATGTTTATGGTGATTTGATAGGCACTCAATCTGCTAGGGAAGTGACTTCTGAAAAATGCTACCTCCATACCTGTTTAGGAGCAGCGCTTGAGGAGAGAGAGCTTGCTGACCCCGCCCACGGCATTGCATGCAACAAATAGCGATATCAGGCATTAGTCTACGCTTGCGCCTATCGACTGGCTTTGGGCCTCGAAGCGATCTATCTGACATCTGTTGCCGTATACGGAACCACATTGGTAAAAAAATGACGATCGTTCGCAGAAATAAATCATATTTATCGTGGAATCAGATAGCCACACATCAGAAAATCTCATTTGAGTAGCAGTTATATTCGAAGAAAATGATATTATAGAATAATACAATCTTTTGATGCATCAATGATCGTAAATGGTTCTATGATGAATGCTTGTTGACCTTCCTAAAAATATTCACAATTGAACTGTGGCACGCAAGCAGCGTGCCCGACGAAATTTGATTGGTTCGTGGAGCATCGGTATTGTTGCATTATTTCGCTGATAACTTGACCAATCAGCCTCGAACACACTCGTCGACTGCGATAAATCAAAGAAGAAAGATTTACATGGAAGAACAGGTCCCATGTTAGATTTTGGCACGAAAATGTAGTGTCGCGTTTCGCCTATAGCCGGCGCGCGGGTACATCGGTGAGACAAACACACAGAAAGACCTCTAGGCCCCGCCTCCCCCGTCATCTCTCTTGCGCTCATGATATTTCGGTATAACGATTGCTTCCTTGCACTCATGCGGCGATGCTCTTGTTGGACCGCCCAACAACCTCATTCCCGCACGAAGAATTGTATCGGCTCCTGTCGGCTACATTCGGCTGACCGTCTGTCGCTCTTCTTGCTCGCCCCAAAGCGGTGGAAACTATCAGCTGACTACTTGTAATCTTTAGAAGATGCATGTGTAGGACCCAACGCGCGCTGTCCTAAGATAAATGTTATTTCTCTAATACCTAAGATAAATCCTCACTTAAGGGCTCATATAACGGTGCGCCCGCTGAGAACCGAGCACAATTTGAAAAATCATTATAAAGGTTATTTAGAAAAACAAAGAAAGGCAGAAAAGCGTGTAAGTCCGCCGATAGCTTCCACTCCGGCAATGAGCTTCCAACGTTCCAACGCGAGTTGGATTAGGACCGATGAGAGAGGGCGAGCAGAGGAGGATGGCACGAGACAGACTCGGTCCGCCGCTTAGCTTCCACGCCGGCTAAGAGAAAGACCAGTAAATAGCTTCCAAAGCGAGTTGGAGCGGGACCGATGAGAGAGAGTGCGAGCATAGGAGGATTGTCCGAGACAGAGTCGATCCGCCGCTTAGCTTCCACGCCGGCTAGAGAGAGACCCGTAAATAGCTTCCAACGTAAGTGGGATCAGAACGGCGATTAGGCAGAGCAAAGCCAGATATCGAGAAGGGAAAGAGTGAACATATGAGAGGTGCACGAAAAAGAGAGGGTCCGCCGATAGTTTTCGGTCCGGTAAGAGCAAGACCCGCAAATAGCTTCCAAGGCGAGTGGAAACAAGACAAAAATGGGCGGAGCGAAGCCAGATAGCTGTGTATGCGTGCACATAGATAGGTGAAACAGCGCCAAAATCCGTCGGTGGCTGGAAGCGCAACCCTCCGTGGAAGCGAAAAATCGTGCAAACGGCGCCCATAAGACCTGTGCTTCCATGTAAATCTTTCTTCTTTGGATAAATGCTCGGTATGTCGTTGGTGCTATTCGTCGAATGTGCTGCGCTTCTGAAGTGGCTCCGAGATCGTCAAAGCATTGAATGAAAAGGCCACACACAGTACCTCCATTATGATGAAACTGGACGTGCCGACATGATCAGCTAACGCAAAATACGTGCCTGTGTTCTTCGATCACGAGATATTATTTCGCTAGTGGGGAGCATTAAGGAACTGACTGTGTCGCTAGCATTATTCTGGGATGAAACATAATTTTCGTTAGTCACAAACGACACTCACTCAAAACATATGACGTTCGCGTGTATTTTTTTCTTACGTCGCGTCGTAGTGCGGATAGATTGGCCAAGTATTGATACTTCCAGGTATTATCACGATACCTAGCTCCGGATGCGTCACAAAAGAATAGGGGAGAAAATGGCATCGCGTATATATTCTTGATATATATATAAGCAATAAAATCACTACGCAAAGAACAAGCTTGTCGTATATTGGCAGCAGAAAAAAATTACCGTTCTTCCGTACTTTTTCGAATTCTACCGGTATCGACAAGTTCACGGTTTTATCACTGTATATATATCACTGTATCAAACACACGCTGCTCAAACGTAGTCACTGTGAGAAGTGATTCCTTTGTGATGCTAGCTGATGCCGGCTCCGCATGGGTTGTCTCGTGCATCAACCAATCAGCGTCCCTCATTGCCCCGCACCCAATCAGGCAAGTTTTCTTTCCGTTGGAAAATCCAATAGAAAGCTGACGCTAATGACATACGCAACAAGCTTTCTTCTTGCTTGCGGACGAGAATTCTTGTGCACGCGTAATGCACCGGTATTCGATGCCACGTAAAGGTATTTGGCAACATCGCACGGTATATATTTTTTTTGGCAACCGTGGGCGCACGTGGGCCCCTGTTCGGTGAGCGTCGTTTGATGCGCAGTTCATTTTTAGGTGGATTTTCATTCCCCACGTTTCAATGTTTGAAGCACTTTTTTAACAATATTAACCAAGCATGTATTTTACTTTTTGTGTAGTGCAGCTTGTAGCAGTGGGTCGACACTCCGTAGCCCCTACCACTTCTTATTCGCTTGCCGAAAACTACAACATTAGTACCAACCAGAGAAATAGGAAATATTCTTTTCTTACTTCGCCGCTTGAAGATTGGCAATGGCACCGGCATCACAATTCATATATAGCGATGTTCCCACATCTCCCTTGACGCCATATTTCAAGAATCGAAGCGATAGCGATTTGCAGAGTTTTGTGGTTTTGTTTATATCGACGTGTTTAATTAGAAAAACGTCTACCTACCAAGTGAAGGTAAGTGATTTTTTATTTTCAATAAATAATTATAATTTTTTTCGAGGTTTAGAAGTTGTCTCCCGTATCATATATGTGCATTGATACGTCTGGACGCGTGCGTCAGTATACGTGTGGATGCCCGAGGCGAGACCCGACGAGCGTTCGGAAACCGTCGGCCTTTGGCGATAGTGCAATATAGATGTAGCCGGACGAAGTACGATGTCCTTGACGACATCACCGAATGCGAGAGAGACAGCGCTATCAGCCATTGCTCTGGAGCGAGAGAGAACGTGTGTGAATATGTGCGAGAGTGAACGTGCGTTTATGTATATGCTCACATATGCCGTGTTGTATCGCGATATGTATAATTAAGATAGCGACTATTATGAAAAATCAATTAATTCTATCTTACATCCTACATTTATTTCATCTTTGTTAAATATTTTCAGGTTACGTGGATGGTGAGAAGGTTTTACGAGATTAATTCAACGCAGAAGATGGTGTAATATATTTTATGTTTTATTCTTCTCTTCAGCCACCGGCTTCGACGAGACGACGATTTTGACTAAGCTCTCTTGTGCTTGTACGCGAGAGCTTTTCAATGTACCGATGGTACCCGAGTGTTGTTCGGCTCTACTCGGCGAGGGAGTAGGTCGACCAACTGTTACGCTTGAAGAGAGTGGCACAGGTCCCCATCGTGGGACGAGCCAAACCAGGCAAAAAAAAAAAAAAAAAAAACTGTTACGCTTTAACTATATGTGACAAACTCAGTCTTAACAATCTTGCATCTGACATTTATTCGATCTTACATCTTAAAAATATCAGAAATGTCAATCTGGCCTGGTCATATATATATAACATCGAAATCTCGTCCACCACGTGCACGGGGTGGAACCTCCGGGCTCAGCTGTTTAGAACCGGAAGCCAGCCATTTTTTTTCACGTCCACATTCGCGAGGACTGTAACACCAACAATTTACATCCACAAGTCGGTAGGCCGGAATCTGCAGCATCGATTGTTTCACATCTACCTTTTTTAGTTCGCGGCTCGCCGCTACGGGTAGTGGCGCTGCAAAAACATCCGCCGCAAAAACACGCTCCGTCGTACATCTCTCCTCTAATCTCTGCTATGACTCTCGTAGTTCGTGGCCAACCGGCTTCGACTCCAGGGCTGCGTTCTAAATCCCTACTCGAGTCAACTATAGTTAACTCGCGTCGTTATAATTCCATTACTATAGTTATACTATAGTTGACTCGAGTTGGGTTTCAGAACGCAGCCCAGTCGTCCACAGACTGTCACGCCCCTACCGGCAGGCGACTAAAGCTTTACCGGAAACCGCACTAGTCAAGAAAAGTCAAAAGATTAATCATAAGCCAGGAGACCGAACTTGCCTGGATTTGGCATCTGAAATCTGGGAAAAAAATCCGGGAAATAGCAAGGCAGAACTCGAAGTCCTGGCTTCTCCCAATCAAAGTTAAGTATTGATGGTCTCTAGCTTTTAATAACATTATAAAGGCTACAGAAAAATCTATTTGTGTCGTTTTTTTAGGCACGGAGGCAGGACTCTTCGACAAAGTGTACGAAACCTTGTACGTGGTCGAGCGGAAATTCGAAAAATCACCTACCACCAAAAGCCGGAACCTTTTGGTATACAGTGGCTCCTAGCTCAAATTAATCCAGTCAACGTTTTGGCTGGAAAAACAAAAAAAAATATATAAAATAATTTACAAATAAAAAAACAGTTTGATCTTCTATTTCGGTTAATTTAAAAAGATTATCGATGAAAAGACAACATGACATGACATATTTTACATGTAAACGAGTATTGAGTTTTTTTTGCTTTGGTACATAGACACAGGTGTAAGGATGCAATGTATTGAATTCTAATATATATGGGGTATTTCGGCAACTTCGGACAGTTGGGTCGAAATTTTTGGCCCCCAATTTTTCCCATTAATATATGTTGAAAATAAAGAGACACGTATTTCGGCGTTTTTTATTTTGAGCCCCCACTTTTGAAATACGGTCAAATGAAGTTTTTGAAGTATTGACCACATTCGATCATTCAAATCGATATATCTCAGCAACGGTTAGTGATAACTCGAAAAACCACGGGTCTTTTTTTTCGTTTTTGAACGCTCTATACAATGAAAACATTTACGATTATGTTGCACAAATTCAACAATAAGTTATAAGCAATTCAAAATTAAAAATGAAATAAAACCTAAAACGCACTTTTAATTTTTGAAATGTATTTTTTTATTAATTCCTTGAACAAAAAAAAAATTTAGCTGCCTTGAACTTTTTGGGCCGACGCTTCGTTCGGGAGTTATAGATTTTTTTGTCACAAAAAACCCGTAAATGATTACCCGGTTGTTAAGGAAAAAAGCTATAACTTTCGAACGAAGCGTCGGCCCAAGTCCGGCCGAGTCTCAAAATTTTCGTTTTCGTTCAAGGAATTTGAAAAAAAATATACTTCGATAATTAAGGGTTCTTTTTCTTCATGCAATTTTTTACTAATAAAATACATATATTTACCGATTTTTTATGACAAAAAAAGCTATAACTTTCGAACGAAACATCGGCCCAAGTCGGGCCGGGTCTCAAAATGTTTCTTTTCGTCCAAGGAATTTAAAAAAAAATATATTTCAAAAATTAAAAGTGCGTTTTTCGTTTTATTTCATTTTTAATTTTGAATTGTTTATAACTTATTGTTGAATTTGTGGAACATAATCGTAAATGTTTTCATTGTATAGAGCGTTCAAAAACGAAAAAAAAGACCCGTGGTTTTTTGAGTTATCACCAACGGTTGCTGAGATATATCGATGTGAATGATCGAATTTGGTCAATACTTCAAAACCTTCATTTGACCGTATTTCAAAAGTGGGGGCTCAAAATAAAAAACGCCGAAATACGTGTCTCTTTATTTTCAACACATATTGATGGAAAAAATTGGGGGGCAAAAAAGTTGACCCAACTGTCCGAAGTTGCCGAAATTCCCAGGAATACCCCATATATATTAGAAAAATAAAAAAATATTTTCAGTATTTTTATTAAACCTTTCGATTAATTATCGCGAGGTGTAATACGGTTGGTGAGGAAAGGATTGGGCGAGCAGAAGGAAAAAGAATAAATATCGGATTAATATGAACACTCTAATATATGTATTTTATTTCAGCTTCCTTTACGTGTGCGCAGCACCGTGATCGACGAACGAAATTGAACTGGTCTCCCGACGCTGGTAGAGCGGCGCTCCGCGAGACTCCGAAAAACAAAAAAAAAGAAATAAAAGCGCCGAAGATTACCGACGAGCCTCGAGCCCTATTTCATGGGTTCGGCTATGCTAGTCGCATGGCGCTCTCCCACTCTTTGATTCTTCGAGTTGCTAACGCGATAAACCCACTGCTTCAATAATTTTCTCAGATATTCTTTTTGTTTTAGCACTGATTCCATTTCTGTCGGCATTGATCTAAAGGGCTTTGCCGTGTATTCCCGAGTTATTTGGTTTCATTCTTCTTCAACGCTTCTTCAAGATCTGCTTTGTTTCTTATGTGATGTTTTTCGAGTTCACGTTCGAGTTTAGACCATACATTTTCTCTCCCATTGAGGTCTGGTGATCGTGCAGGTGGTTGGACTATGTGAGGACAATTTCAAATCAACCAAGTTTGCACAATTCCAAGCTCATGTCTAGGATCGTTGTCTTAGTGAAGCCGCAAATTGTCTCGTATTTCGATTTTTTTGGCACTTTTTTAAAAATTTTGTTTCAAACGTCTAAATACATTTTATTGTGCATAAAACCTTCAGTGATATCAAATTACCCACGCCAGCGGAGGACATGCGGCCCCATACTATAACGTGGCCTCCATCGTGTTTTACTGTACAATTCTTCTGTCCATTTGGCTGGAGTTCTGTACTTCGCTTAGTCCAAGTGTAAGCTCTGCTGACCGATCCGTGGAGATTCAATTTACTCTTATATGTAAATATTACACTTTTTCAAAATGTTTCATCCTTGGTTCAAGAGAAAATTTTATTTTTTTCTTTTGTATATACAGGGTGTCCAATTCTAATCTTACATTTAATTTATCTCGAAAAATACTACTCCGATCGAAAATTAAGTATAACAAAACTTGAAGGGCCTAAAAGGGGACGTACAAAAAAATTTTTTTTTTCGGTCGAAAATCACAAATGGCGATTTTATGGTGGCTAACATGTTTTTTTAAAATGGAACCATACTTATTTCTTCGCATCAAAAATTTTGTCATGTCAAAACTGACAAATTTCCTAAGAAACCTTTTTTGATGAAATTCATAATTTCTAGGTTAGAACACAATTTTTCAATTGACTATTTTAGCGTTATCCAGGATGTATCACGAGGAGGTAAAGTCATTAACATCCCACGTGTAAGTGTAAGTGTAAGTGTAAGTGTAAGTGTAAGTGTAAGTGTAAGTGTAAGTGTAAGTGTAAGTGTAAGTGTAAGTGTAAGTGTAAGTGTAAGTGTAAGTGTAAGTGTAAGTGTAAGTGTAAGTGTAAGTGTAAGTGTAAGTGTAAGTGTAAGTGTAAGTGTAAGTGTAAGTGTAAGTGTAAGTGTAAGCGTAAGTGTAAGTGTAAGTTTAAGAGTAAGTGCAAGTGTAAGTGTAAGTGCGTGCGTGTGGAACACTCACAAAAATTAGGTCTCTGCGGCTCGTCACTTCGCAGTATTTTTCGACTCCAAACCCTCTTTGTAAACGTACTCCGAACCCTTTCTGAAGATGTTTAAATATTCCACTATTCACGTTTAAGCATGCCTGAACTCGTCTGTCAAAGCCATCGACTGTTCGTAAGAGAATATCTCAAGTGGTTACCTATTGGGAGAGGGGGTTGAAAACGTCTCATAACTTTTACACCCGACTTTCGCTATAACGTGCTTGCGTTCTAAAACTTTCGACAATTCAAAAAAAGAGTAAGGGTTTGTTGACACAATCCGTGTCTGACAATCTTAAAACTAATGAAGGATCGTCTGATTGAAAATTATTCAAACCCTTTAGAAAGGTTTCGGAGTACAAAGAGAGTTTGGAGTCGAAAAATACTGCGGAAGTGACGAGCCGCAGAGACCTAATCTTTGTGAGTGTTCCACACGCACGCGCTCACACTTACACTTACACTTACACTTGCACTTGCACTTGCACTTGCACTTGCACTTACACTTACACTTACACTTACACTTACACTTACACTTACACTTACACTTACACTTACACTTACACTTACACTTACACTTACACTTACACTTACACTTACACTTACACTTACACTTACACTTACACTTACACTTACACTTACACTTACACTTACACTTACACTTACACGTGGGATGTTAATGACTTTACCGCCTCGTGGTAAATCCTGGATAACGCTAAAATAGTCAATTGAAAAATTGTGTTCTTACCTAGAAATTATGAATTTTATCGAAAAAAGTTTCTCACAAAAGTTGTCAGTTTTGACATGTCGACATTTTTTATGCGAAGAAATAAGTATGGTTCCATTTAAAAAAAAACATGTTAGCCACCTTAAAATGGCCGTTTTGGATTTTCGACTGAAAAAAAAAAATTTTTTGTACGTCCCCTTTTAGGCCCTTCAAGTTTTGTCTTACTTAATTTTCGATCGGAGTAGTATTTTTCGAGATAAATTAAATGTAAGATTCAAATTGGACACTCTGTAATTCTATTCATTTATACTGATGTTAATTATGTGGGCATCGTTCGAAGACGCATGCAAATCGATAGATGTAAGAAAGTTGCTGTGATTTCTAACCGTTATATGCGGTCGTCGAACTAGTATTCTGCAACCATCGCTCAGTAGGGATTTATAGAGTCAGCTCTAACCAATTTTTTGGACCTAGAGACAGTGTTTCTTCCTAATATGCCATCTCTCCTCTATCCATCTTCATTGGATTTGACTTAATAGTGCTTAATTTATTGTTAGTTGAATGAACAATTAACAATTACGGCGTCATCTATTAATTGATTTGATAATTACTGCAATCATTGATAGATTCAGTATGATTTTTCTTCCAATTAATCACACCAAATACTAAAATCTACTTCAGAATATTTAAGATCTACGTGCATAACATGTACAAAAAATAAACCCTACTATCACTTTGTTTCGTCTCCCAGTCGACTCATTCGTTTGTTGTCGGTGATGGAAAAATTCGAAGAAAACTACTAGTAAGAGGATCGACGAATAAAATGGGAACAATAAAGTGATAAGAAAAATCTAAGCGTTCGTTTATTATATTATGTGCCGCATATACATGTAATTCAATATGCATAATCGTACATCACACACCGTTCCATATTATTCATATAACCTCACTTATTTGATATCTTGCAGAAGTTCTACCGCGGGGCCGTGTAGCAGAAGCTGGCAGAAACATCAGCTGTGCGAACAGGGTCAGAAACGATATGTATAGATATACCGAACCATACATATGACATATATCAGCGGCTTACCCTCTCGGATGCAAGCGCTCGTAGCGGCCACTCTCGGAACCTTGCTATTTCACGGATTTTTGTCCCAGATTCTATTACCGGAGTTCGGTCTCCTGTCCTCTAGTCTCCCTGATCATAAGATAACTATTGGTGCTACGACTCGTGGGAAGACTCGCTTACGGCTGTGCATTACGTTTACAATTGTATCAACCTCGTTGATGGCTGAAAATTGAATGAACAAAATGAATATACGTTATATTTAATCCACTAGGCATTGAACATTTATTATTATAGACACAAGTTCTATAGCTTCACGTCGTTTTTTCTTAATAAAATGGACCATTCTAAACGGATTTACATGGAACAGGTCCCAATCGATTGAGAAACGGTCCCTTTAATTTGTCAGACTCACAGTGTAAATTGTCGGACGTTAATCATGCAAATAAAGATTTAGTGCCTGGGTAACTATTCAAATCTTTATTTTCGTGATTAACGTCCGACAATTAACACTGTGAGTCCGACAAATTAAAGGGACCGTTCCTCAATCAACTGGGACCTGTTCCATGTAAATCCGTTGAGAATTGTCCATTTTATTAAGAAAAAACGACGTGAAGCTGACTTTTCAGCCTCATCTGTTGGATAGCTCGAGTGACCGGATGCTACTAGCACTAAACAGGTGCAAACCGCAGGGCTGCGTTCTGAATCCCTACTCGAGTCAACTATAGTTAACTCGCGTCGTTATAATTCTATTACTATAGTTATACTATAGTTGACTCGAGTTGGGTTTCAGAACGCAGCACAGGGTTCCTTTGGCTTGCAAAACTCTGCGCCACCTGGTGGCAAGCTTTGGCACCTGCCCGATATTACCCAACTTCGTTTTTGCGATTTTCTCGAGAAATAAGGTCCGACAAATTATTCTAATGATATATCCGTCTCCGCCGAAAAATTCCCTATCGATTAAGCCCTAAAACGATTGAATTCGGTTGATATTTAACATTTTTCGGCTTACTTGACGGTGAAATTTGTTTATTTATTTACCAGTAAACGACGGTCCGACAAATTCTAGTTTTGGTCCGACAAATTCTGACCATAGATGAGTAGGGAGATTGATACAGAGCCGTATATCGGCCATTCCGGCTGCTTCTCATTCGTTGGTCGTGCATAGGCGACGCCTCGTGGTCGACGTGGAAAAGACGCCGTCGTTTTTGCTCGTTTAGCGTATACCGGGTAGCCTAAAGCAAATTCTCGGCCGCATTGAACCGCTTGCGTACAGGCATAGCTCGGAGTGGTGTGTGTGAGTGCACGTACAGGAAGGCTGGCTAGGATGTATTGTAGTAGAGGGAAGGATTTTCGACGCCGCCGTGAATATCTCGTTTCGACAAGCGTTCTTGGCTTGCCGCGCAACGATGATCGAGCGTTGATGTATTTCCCTTTACAGTGTCTCCGTACATCGATGTTTTTGCATTTATTTCTAACTCATTCTGGTTATAATTATATCGCGTATTCGGTGAAATTTATATTTTTGAACTAAATTGTTTAGCATATTATCGAAAAAATAAATCTCCATTGATGGCGTATATTTATGTAAAAATTCCGAGATAAACGATTATTGCAAATATTATTTTGGATTGAACACAAACCTTTGAAAATTAAGTCTGACCGATGGCAAGCTTATAAATAATCGAGTCCATTGATATTTTCATATCAGGTATAACTCACAGCACTCCTGCCTTCTCAAGAGAACACAATTCACTCACGTTTGCACAATCTTTATGATAACTCAAGAACCAGCTAAGATTTTCCGTGGTTCTTGGGCTTAAATTAAAGATACAAATGTAGAAGTGAGGCGTGAGAAATTTTAAATAAGAAAAAATTAAGTTTCTTTATAAGTCAAAATCAAGATAGAAAATTTGGGAATAATCCTTAATGATGGAAATATATTCTTTTTAATATTAATAAATTCAAACATCCATAAGCTTTTCAATAGTGCTTGCAGAAATTTCTTAGCGTTTTTCATCTGAAAGATGTCGACGTTCAAAAACCAGTGATTTTTACGAGCACGTTTGTGGCCTGATAATGTTCTCCGGTAGTGTATAAAATAAAGAATTACTGTTTTAATATTCCGTTTTAATTTTCATGTCATGATCAAAAGTTTTTTTTCAAAATACAAAAAAAATCATTCTTTATTAATAAATAAATGAATTTGAATTATCATTTCAAACTTCACATCCTTTATATATTTCTACTAGCCGAAACAAAATGTCCACGGCCTCACAGAAAATGTTTTTTTTCTGAAATCGGCTCTCAGTCAGTTTCGATGCTTCTTCGGCAATCGAACGTTAATCTCGTAAAATTAAAGTCCTCTAAATGAAAGAATGAAAATGAAAGAAAAATAAGTAATGAAATTAAATGAAAAATTCACGGGTACGCCTCACTATTGAGATTGAGAGCTGAAATTTGGAGGATCTTCTTCTTACGATGTCAACTTAAGATTTTTCAAGTGGAATACATTTTTTTTAATACAAATAAATTATATAATAATTTTAAAAAAAGTTGACAGGTACGCCTTAATATTAAGATAAAGCGCTAAAATTTGAAAGATCTTGATTCTTTGAGGTCACTACTAAATTTTGCAACTAGGAAAAATTAAAAAAAAAAGTTAACAAAAAAGTGAAAAAAGAAAATTCACGGACACGCTTTATCACCATATCATGATGGAGAGCTTAAATTTGAAAAACGAGTTCTTTTTGAGCTCAACTTTATATTGTTTAAATAGGAAAAAAAAATTTCAAACGTCGATAAAAAAATATTCAACACGGGAGGTTTCCGCAGCTGAGGACAGTTGGGTCAACATTTTTGCCCCCGAATTTCTTACATCAATATATATCGAAAATGAAAAGAGCCGAATTTCAGCGTTTTTTATTTTGAGCCCCTGCTTTTGAGTACAGTCAAACGAATTTTTTGGACTATCGACCATGCTCCGTCATTCAAATCGAATTACCTCAGCAACGGTTAGTGATGACTTAAAGAACCACGGGTGTTCTTGAACGCTCTATACAATGAAAACATTTACGATTATGTTGCACAAATTCAACAATTACTCATAAGCGATTTAAAATTGAAAGTGAAATAGGACAAAAAATGTACCCTTAATTCAAAAAAAAAAATTTTTTTCAATTAAACGGAATAGAAAACTTCAGCCACCTTGAACTATTTGGGCCGACGCTTCGTTCGGAAGCTATAGCTTTTTTTGTCATAAAAAACCCGTACATATACGTATGCTATTTGTAAGAAATTGCATGAAAGAAACGTATTCTTAATTATTGAAATTTATTTTTTTCCCAATACCTTTAACGAAAACAAAAATTTTGAAACCCTGCCGAACTTGGGCTGAGGCTTCTTTCGAAGGTTATAGCTTTTTTTGTTATAAAAAACCCGTAAATATACATGTTTTAGTAGTCAAAGATTACATGAAAAAAAAAATATCCTCAATTATTGAAATTTATTTTTCTTCAAATTCCTTGAACGAAAACGAAAATGTTGACAACCAGCCGGACTTGTGCCGACGCTCCGTTCTAAAGTTATAGGTTTTTTCTTGACAACCGGGTAAATATTTACGGGTTATTTATGTCGAGTAAAAGCTATAACTTCCGAACGAAGCGTCGGCCCAAAAAGTTCAAGGTGGCTAAAGTTTAATTTCCGTTTAAGAAATTGAAAAAAAAAGTTTTTAAAAAGTAAGTAAATTTTTTCTTCTATTTAACTATATATATATATGAGCAAGTCCACCAATTCAAGTACCGGTTTTGGCAGTCGATAGCAGCGATCTGTTTGTAACTTTGAGAAACGGAAGCCCCCATTGAGAAAAGAACTCTGAGTTTTTCTTGGATTTTTCCCTTCGTTATTGTTGCTGTAGTTGTATGGGTAATTCTGTGAGTTTTTTATGTTTTTCTTGTTTTTATTAATTTCTCAAAGTGTTTTGATAGAAAAAAAAATTTGAGTCGACCACCTATCTTCTATGGAAAAAAAACTCAGCTTTTCGAAAAAAAATACAAAAACTTTTTGGGACCCGAAGAATTACTTAAAATCGCATTTGAAACATCAAAGTCAATATTTCGCAAAAGTATATTTAAAAAAATGTTTCAAGTATTTTTCTCGAAAAGCTGAAAAATTTTTACGTACCTAATATATGTAAAAATTAAATCGGAACCTCGTTAATAACTCGTTGAATCACCAAATGTGTGACAAAACATCTAAAACCTCAATTTATGTTTTCTCATTTTGAAATGATTCATAATACTGAGATCAAGAAACCAAAATGATTTGATTAGTTGATAAGTTTCTGCAGGTAATGACGTCGTTTTATTTTATTTTATCGTATTTTGAAGTGGCAACATTCTGAATTTTGTAAATGAAAAATTGATCATAAAGGTTAATAAAAATTTTTAAGAATATTCTTCTAACGTTACGTTATTGAGTAGTCATTATAGAAATAAATGTATATCAACTGTATCGTCAAAAAAATTATCAATAATATCCTTTTTCAATAACGAACTAATCTGACCTCACCCTTAAGTTGTAGATGGTGCACTTGCGAAACTGACAGCGTCACCACATGACTCTAAGTTTCATCTTTGATCATATGGTTTTCATGTATTTATGGCGAACACGGTTTTACGTCACTGTGCAATTGTAATAGAAACACACGCGCATATAAAACGCACACACGTGCATATATAAGTAAGGTTCGCATCACAAACAACAATTTAATAAAATCGAACGCACATCTTTATTTTTTAACGCTTACAAATATATTATTTTCTTTATTTTTGGTGATTCTTGTTTTTACTAATGCGCTAATGACAGACTCTTCAGAATCGGGAAAAACTTTGCACGAAATAAGCATGAAGAATTATTAAAGACCTGGTACACAATGGCAAAAACATTGAAAAACACTCGACAGTACCATGGTTACGTTCCAGTCGATATAAACAAAATATTGTGCAAAGTTTTTCCGGATTTTGAAGAGTTTGTCACATTAGTAAAAACAAGGATCAACAAAAAAACAAAAATAATATTTTTGTAAGCATTGATAAATAAAGATATGCATTTGTTTTCATTTAACTGTTGTTAGTAATGCGAACCTTACTTATATATGCACGCACAATGCGCGTCGCGCGCTGTGAATTCCTCGCCACCTGACCCGCGACTCAACAGAAAAGTCCTCATAACTTTTTCAAAAATGTAAATTCCTTACTTCCTCCAACGGAAAAATCTTCTCAATTGAACACAGAATGAATGTCTATCAGAAAAAATATGAAAATCGATGGAGAAGTTGTTGAATTTTCTATTTGTTTAACAAAATTTGTTTAGATTTGAGATACATTTTTGCATCACGTTTAAAAACAAAATGTCATTGAATAGAACAGTTTGTTAGAAATATTTCCTTAAAATATTGTTTAATTTTATCAAATAGATCGAGAGAAAAAAATTTTCGTCTAAATTAATACATAAAAATTCAAATGTTAATAACTTTTAGAAAAATGGAAATTTCGAAAAAACGAAAAATACGTATTCTTGTATCTCTGAAAAGTATCAGAATATGTTCATTACTTTCATATCCCCGAGTGACGGTTTTTCCAGGGGGCCACTCGTTTTATTTTTGCTCTGCTAACAAAATTATACACGGTACAAATAATTTGCTACGCATCCCTACCCTCCCAAAAAGAGCCTTACGACATGATTTTTCTTGTGTCGCTAACCACTCGGCTTCATTAAAAACCTAATTTTGACAATTGAAACCTGGAGAATGCAATTGATTCTCACTATTTTTAAGTTCCCGGCTTTATAGGAAAGTTATTATAATGATCCCAAAAATCAATTTTTTGGCAATTTTCATGTTTCAAGGCCATTGGGATCATTTTAGCCAATTTTGAGCAAAATGTATATATGTGTGTATGTGCGCGCAGGCGCGGGGCGCGCGCGTGTGTGTGCGTGTGTGTGTCTGTACGCACGTACGTACAGACTGATCGATAATGGAATCGATGTGTTCTGCTCTAACTTAGAGCTGATTCGATTGTTGTCCAATTTGGTATCGTTTTTTAGTTTTCTGAAGAAAACATAATTTAAAAATTTTACTCGCAAATCGAGAAGTTACTTGCGCGGCTCGTAAAGAGTCACACAAAATAAACATAAATAGCTGTAGGGATTAATAGCCATAGGCATTGCTTACCATGGGCACTAACCATAGGCCTCCCAATTTTTTTATATTGTTTCCCGATAGTTCAAAGTGCAGATTTTGACGTGGGGCGATTAAGTCTGAATTTGCCCCGTCGGATATACTGTGCGAGTTTTCCAAATTTAATAATCTTTGAAATTCAATGAAAAATAATAGACACCACTTATACCACTTTCTACAGAGGAACTTGAGGAGTACTTTCAGAAAAAAATTTCATTCAAATTGAAGACCAGCCGGGGCAGAAGTGGGCGGATTTTTCCAATAAAAAGACTTTTTTGCTCATTTATTCGTATTTGTTTCCGTAAATCGTACTCTACTCGTTCAAGGTTCGTGGTGAGTATTCATTTTTTTAGTTATCAAAATAATTAAACGTAATATACATTTTCTCCCCGTTTACACAATCTTGTATGTTATGTTCAATTATTACGATTGTATCAAAAACAAATTACAATCATTCCTGTGTTGCATTGTGCCGTTTTGAGCCGAAAATTAGTTCGATTTCATATTGAACGTATAATTTTTATTCAAGACACGGGGTCAGACCATAATTTAACAACATAAATTCTTGCTAGAAACCTTGAACGAATAAAGAACTATTTTCGGAGACGAAGGAAGGAAAATGCCCAAACAAAGTTTTTGACTTGAAAGAAAAATCAAATGTCAGGGAATAAAAATTTAATCGCATTTCTCCAGATGATTGTATGATTAACATTTCGGAAAAAAAAAATTACTTTCCGGACTTGAACCTACAAATTTTCAGTTCCCACGCAAGCACGCTACCACTGTAGCTATCACGGCAGCTCGAATCGGATGCTATCAATAGTCTTTTAAATTTATTATTCCTGGACGATTTTCGCCGGAATAATCCGAATAGTGCAATCTATTATTTTCAATCCCGAGAAAGAAATTTCTTTAAAAAACATTTTTCGCTACATATTATTTCCCTACATGTTATTAAAATCAACCTTTTTTAGGCATTACTTGATCCATTTGACGACATTCAAGTATTTCACAGCACGCATCGATTATGATGGGTCAAACTTAGCTAGTCCGAACGCTGAACCTCGTTTGCCTACCGATGTCGCGCAGCCCCAGCTGTTATTAAAGGCGCTCGAACGGTCGAATCCGTTCCTGAGTGTGCCACCCGTTAAAGACGCCCCACCACAACTTGAACGACGTTCTCCCCACTCCCTTGAAAATGCATGACGCCCCACCACGCCGCCACTTACTTGACAGTGGTGGGGCGTCATGCATTTTCGACGAATGAGAAGTAGTTTTACCCCCAGAGAATAGGCCGCTGTATCAATCTCCCTACTCATCTCTGTTCTGACAATTTACCGACGATTATTTGCAATTTTCAGGGCTGCGTTCTGAAACCCAACTCGAGTCAACTATAGTATAACTATAGTAATAGAATTATAACGACGCGAGTTAACTATAGTTGACTCGAGTAGGGATTCAGAACGCAGCCCTGAAGTCAAATCGGTTAAATCGTTCGGCTAACTTTATGTAGGTGTCTGGGGAGACCGGATGTAGTGTAGTTAGCGCCACGAGCGGGTGGACATGAAGTGACAGGACACGGCCCCGCCCACTTTTGCCTCGATGAATGAGAAGTGTTATAAGTTATGAAAATAAGGCTCTGTGGCAATGTCTTTTCATCTCTGGTATATGTCGATGGGTATATTCCGAGTCACTTTCCCTCAATCTGGCAGCACTGCTTCCGGCCTCTCTGCTCCCGATCGTAGGAAAATAGTTGCGGACAAAAGAGACGAATGTTTATGAAGAGAATCCGACTGTTTCACGGAAAAATTTATTTTTATTATTTTAGAAATATTGATAACTAAAAACCTTTCGTTTTCCAGTGCACGATGACAAATATCTAAGTTTTCAGAATAAAAAATGGACGAAAGTTATTATTCGTATGTGAACTTGACGGCGGGTTGAGATTTTGTGATTGATCAGGGCTTACGAAAAACTGGACCTGCCCCTGAAGCATACAGCGTTGTCAAACCCAGTCAAACCGTTGCGCCGCCGACTCGGTTCTCGCGTTCGTCCAAGGCTAAAGACAATTCTGAATAAGCTTGTTTGTCAATAGTCACGTTATTAACGATTCCTTGTAGAAATTCTGTTGTTTTATCGAGTTTATCGGCTTGCGGGAATCTACTTGCATAAGTGATACGTCATGTCGGTTTTAAGTTGAAGAACCGACATCCCCGGAGAACTTTTCATCGGAAATACAGTTAGGCGTGCTTGCGGACGTCAGTGTGTCCATGCAGCTGTGATCCGTAAGTGGGCGCCTGATCCGCTGGATTCTACGTGTCGATGGGTCGTGCGGTTGTATGCGAAATAATGTTGTCTCCGCCGACAAACTACTCATATTCCCCGATTAATCACTCAGACGACTGAAATTGATAAATTCAAACATCCTCGGAGAAATCATAATGATTGTCTTATCATATTTAGGTCTCCGTTATGATACCAACGAAGGCAGGCAAGATTGCAAGAGAGTGCTGCACAAGCTGACGACCCTATAAGTCGTAAATTACATCGAAAACCGCAGGCACGGGTAAAAAAAAGATTTTTTTTTTGTCAATTTTGGCTTAATATTTGAATAAAGCTGCGGACCTAACGCAGAATCTTAGACAGGCATTGCAAGACATCTTTATAAGCATGGAAATAGATATGAGGTCGCAATGTATTCATCGTTTGATACTTGGTCAATGTATTTTTTTGATTTTTTGAACTTTTGCAGTCAGCTTGGGGTCATCCATCGTTTTCATGGAATGAGCAGTTGCTAATTCTGTGGAAAAGGAAACCATGTTAAATCTTTGTTCAGGGATTTTTGGACAATCCTCGTTTCCAAACGATACAGATTGATTTCTCACAAGCTAATATCAATGAAATTAAAAAATTATCATAAAATCAAAAAATGTTCAATTGGCTATATGGAATATGAAAGATTATTCCAATTGTGAAATTCTTCAAAAATAATTTAACCTTAGCAAGCAGAATATTGATTTTCAATTGTTACGGTATTTAATGTGCTATTGTTTCCGTGGTATGCAAATTGACGCAGTGTTTTGCAGATTCATAACGTTGAGTGACAGAAGAGCTTTCAATTCTTTACTTTGCGTGAAGCACACATCTGTGGAAGAATTGCAGCAAAGATCTCTTTATTGACTGCAATTGTTTGTTATTTTTATTACAGGCTAGAAAAAAATTGTCCACAATGTACACCTTTGAAATGCAGTGGTTAAGGCACTTTAAATGGCCGAACAGTGCTTATGAGTCAACGAGACAACTGCGTACTCTACTTAGTTGATGCATACGACGAACAAACGGACACTGTCCGACTTAGTAGAAATTAAAGTTACTTGGGCTCTGAGGAGCACCATAATTGTCATAGAAACCAAGGTTCGAAGCAAAAAGACTTGATGAAGCTGCGACAACGCACAACGAGGCAGACTCTCTTCTGAGAAGCTTCAGCGCTGTACTATACTGACTCCGATGAACAATGAACCATTCGGGTAGCGGTAAACGTCAGGCGAAGGTTTTGGAAGACAATTATTGGGACTGCAGCGTTTGTACGTATAGAAATACAGCAGAAGCATTCAAGTGCCTCATGTGTGACGTACGGAAAGGAACTTCAACGCGTAAACCGCGGATAAACCCTCAACTTGTGGCACAACAGGTAAGTTTTTTATTTTTATCATCTGCCCCATTTTGTTTCTTCGATTTTTCATGATCGTTAGTAATGTGAAAACAGAATTGAAAAAGAAATGGAAAATGAGTAATTCATCGATGATATGTCCAACAATAAAAGGTGGTTATGGGCACTTTGTTGAAGGCAAGCGCAGATAGAGAGATATGTCTCATAAAAAATTATTGCCAGTGTCCCTTGTAAAAATCAGTTGAGTATAAATAAAATAGGAAGCTATCTTATAAATCGTTACAAAAATAACGAATGAGAAGTTTATGGAGAAATAGAAGTAACGCCGCAGATAATTTCTCCTACCATGCAAACTGACAACTAAATAAATCGTCAGAATTTAGTGTGTAACAGCATTCAATATTGTCATAGACATATAAAGTTGTTGAAACTGTTTACTGCAGGTTGCTCAGCAACACTACGTGCCACAGTTGAAGCCCGGCAAAAAGGACGGTGGAAGTACGGGCAGTGCGCCAAGTACGGGTAAGGAAAGGGAACGCAAGCTTTACAAGCCAACGCGCAAAAACCGTCATCCACCCAGGCTGAAAAACATCGATCGCAGCACTGCACAAACAAACGAAGTCACTGTAAATAATGTGACTGTTGTTATAACGGAATACAAGCCGAAAGTAAAAAAGAGTTCAGACCAGTCGGGCCTGTCGAGCAGTGCATCGTCAGAAAATGGTAGCCAGCACGACTCAAATCAGGATTCCCGAAGTCTCGACATAGGAACTGACATCTAGCTCCCAGCTACTTGAATACATTTAACGAATTGGTCTTATTGATATATTGAATATTGTACGTAATTCAGGATGTACCGATGAACGAGATAATGCATTGTTTCATTTGTGTTACATAAAAAAACAAGAAAATACAAAAAGTAGACCACGGAAAAGCAGATTTGGCACGCTGTTAGTGGAACGATAGAAAAACACTTCTCTTGCTCAATTATCGTCCAACTGATGGACGGAAATAACTGTTAAATCATGATTTAATCAAACGGTCCAAGTGCCTTTCTAATTATTTTATTCGCAAATATTTTAGATTACATTTTTTATTCGTAATCTAATTATTCGCCCACAACAATGTCATTAATAAGCATAAACTGTCTCATAGTTTGTCGCTGAATTCATACTGCCAGACAATGGGTTTGAAAAACATTGTCACCTTGCGCTACAAAAATGATTGATTGTTCGCTTGCGCCACTCTGTGTGACATTGGTGTTCGAACTTGAATCGCAATCCTGATTCTCCTATAACCGACCAGCTCTTGCCGTCTGATTTTGTTAATTATCCAATATGAAGTAATAAGTAATGCCGCATAATTGGGTCTGATATCGTTGATTTCCTGTATGCTTTGGAATTATTGATTAATGTAATGTTCATTATAGTATAATTCGTGGAATAAGGAATTTTAGTATCGTCGATTACGGAACGTGTGAACTTTCAAAATCCATATACGTGGCACTGTACATATCTTACACGCCGCCGATTTTAGTAACTTTGTTGAATCATTATTATTGTTATTATTATTATTTAGAATTTGTACTCCGCAAATTATAAATCAATATTGAAACTCGTTAGAACGAGTTTACAATAATTTTGTACATAATAGTTGAATTTTTTTTCAAAGTAAGGTTTAAGGTATCTCTCTCGTAACTCGAGGTACCGAATAGCAAGGAAATAAAATTAAACAAAAATGAATGACTGAAAGTATTAAAAAAAAAAACAAAAAAAATGTGCGTTCAAATTGCATTAATTTCTGTTCCAAGAGACAAATCAGTTACGCGATAAAATTTTGCGAGCGTTTAAGATTATTTGTAGGTATGGGGACAATTATCTATGATCCCATGACCTTGTCAACTATGTGAAAAGTATGTCTTCTAATCCGTGAGTAATAAAAATGTTTGTTGAATTACCATATTAAAAAAACAAATAGACGACCATTTTTTTCTCTTGTATTTACAACCTTTCTGTAATTACAGCGTTATTCGATAGATTTTTCATTTCTTTCGCTTTTTTTGAGAACGCTTTGAAGACCCCGCCGTCAACGCTATTTCCTCGATGATTTCGGTAACGTCTATCACCTGCGTTCCATCGGTTCCAGCAGTTCCATCGCTATTTATAGTTTTTCTAACGAGATCTCGATCTTTGAATCTTTCAGAAACTTAAGACAGAAAAAAAAATGTTCAATCAACTAGACAATCCTTCGAACTTGAACAATAAACAGCTCAATGCTTAATTACCCGCTGTCGACT
The DNA here is from genome assembly GCA_963971145.1 of Sussaba pulchella. NCBI lineage: Eukaryota > Metazoa > Arthropoda > Insecta > Hymenoptera > Ichneumonidae > Sussaba > Sussaba pulchella. Next base: position 7,328,146 of record OZ020166.1, read on the forward strand.
CCAGTATATCCCAGACCTTAAAATTGTGGGATTTATTATCACCGCCGATGGCAAATATGAATGGGCTGTCCGGACTAGCCGCAAGACACTGGAGATCCCCCAAATTCATCTTTTTTTCCAAAATAGGATCGAGAATCGTAGGATTCAGCGCATCCCACACCTTGACTACCCCATCAGTCGCAGAAGTTACCAACAGACCGGGACACGAGGAACTTAGCGATAAACCCGTGACTTCTTTCTCGTGAGCGGCAACTTGCCACATTATTTTGCCCTGTCTGACGTCAATGCATTCTATGCTGCCGATGCTTGTACTGATCTAAAATATACGAAACTTTAGTAATATTAAAATGTGAAACTGTAGCATAGGGGCGGTAAGTCGAGTTATAACTTACGAAACAGTAATTTGAATCGAAGTGATTCCACAATACTCGCTCGACTTCTCCGGATGTTTCCCATTCTTTCGAATCGTTTTGGGTTTTGCAGTCAAATAATCGAACCATGCTGAAACAGACAACGCGTAAAATTGCGAATGCTACTTTTAGTCACGAGGACGTGGTTAAGAAAGCTCACTTATCAGCGCAACCAGTCAGTAGATGATGAGTTTCCATTGGATGAAACTGGATTGCTTGGACTCTGTCGGTAAAGGTTGTCAGGGTAGTAACTGATTTCATTACTTCCATGTCCCACAGTAACGTCGTCTTGTCAACGGATCCACTAGCCAGTACGTGTCTATAATCGAAAAAACGAACTCATTTTTATTTATTACATCAGCCACATTTTACGCAACTGATTATTTTGTTGGAACGAAACGTTAGACTGACATGTAATTCGTATTCCAAGCGATATCTAATACAGCGTCTTTATGGCCTTTCTTCGACTCCTTCTTTCCAAGTTTGAAGGCTGGTTCCAAGCAATCAACCAAATCAAGATCCCATACATCAATAACCGGTGTCATATTGCCCATAGCGCACAAATTTCCGGGCTTTGCCTCCGAAGGATCGAAATTAAGCCATTCGAGGCAGAGAGGAAACGATGGCAGCAAAATGTCATGATGACAGTAGAAAGATCCTTCTTTCTCATTGTATACTGCAAAGAACGTGGAATACCATCAATATCAGTCATCATGTGGATGTCTGTAAGATGTTATGAACTTTATCATCCGATTGATATGTAGTGAGAACTTTGCATAAAAGATCACACTGGCCTTCGTTAAAATAATAACAATGACTACTGGGCAAAAGTACGGTTTCCGTGGCGACGCGACTTGATAACGGCTTCTTTTAGAACGCCCTAAAATAAGCATAAAAACAAGAATTAAAAAATTCGATATCTCGATTAGTTTTCGGAAATCGACTTTGGTAAATTTGCAGAAAGTGGATACAACTCTGCTTTCCTAGGGATCGAAATATGTAATAGGACACTCCCGCGAGTAATTTTTCAATACATTAATATTGGACACAAGAACTATTTAAAAAAATGTTTTAAGCTTATTGAAAAAATGTGCCATGCAGAAGTCGGGTGGGGTGGGGGATTGCAATTAGGGCTTATTATGTATTTTTGGCTAGCTTCAATGAATTGAAATAAATCAGTCCAGACAGTTCTTGAGTGGTATTTACAACAGCACGATCGTATTAAACTATAGGACTGCTAAACTAACTTACGAACTCTCACCAACCACTGAAGAACCATTTTTTGGGTATTTAGGTTTTTTTCAACCATTTATTCCAAATAATGCATATACACTAGACTGTCAAAAAAACAATTTTTTTTTTCTTGGATTGCATGAGAAATAATGAACTTCTGAAGGAGCTGTATATTGTGGATTATTGGATTAAGGCTATTTTCACTGGATACATTTTTTGTAGAGAATTTAATTGTCACTAAAATGTATTCGTACATTTTTCGTGTAGAACGAAAAGTTTGGCTGTGAAACTCGTTTGAAGACCAATTTTCGTCAAAAATTGGTTTAAAATGCCTGTATGTCTTAGAGATATTAAATTTTTTGACTTGAGACTTCGGTACTTTTTTAAGGGAATTCAATTCCCTAGAGAATGGTATACAGCAGATTCAGATTCCAATAGTTTTTATTGGCTTACGCATTGAACAAAACGAAAAATGTATTGTTCCTATGTCATTTAAATGCAAAAGTGCGATTGTGCTCTTCGGAAGAATTTTTTGTAGGCCAATCACTAGCCATGCAATCCAAGAAAAAAAAGTGAATTGTTTTTTTGACACAGTCTAATATACACACTCATGTTCGACTACTTTTCGCTTATTTTGCAGTTTTAATAATATTTGAAGTTTCAACTGAATAATACCTCAACCGAATCAAATAATATCTCAGAAACGAATTAATATATCAACATTTTTTCGCATATGTCATAAAATCGCGGCGTCATGGAAACTGTACTCTTGCTATCTTACAATCTACCTGAAGTAAAAACACTCATCATAAGACATTCATCATTTTTGGCCAGGTGCCTCAATAATCAATAGTTCTTGCTCAATGTCTTGCAGATGCTAAGATCAATGTCATTTTTTTTTACTAGTTTCAGTTTCTCATCTTGTCATAGCCAGAGCTTGAAATAATTCTGGAAGTTGTCACACAAAATAACTGAACAGCATTCAAAGCAAGAAAAAAACTTTTTGTGCTCGGCAGTACGATAATCTTAGGAAAATCTGTCTGCAATTGGAAAAATACTGAGATGAATATCTAGACAGCACGCACAACTTCAGCACTTGAGTGGATTCCTACCAAAAATTTCCAGAATGCAGGCATCCCCATCCACATGTCCAATTAAAACAAGATTATCATCAGCTTTAATAATATCATCCTCTTTTTCAGAGTCTTCGTCTTCACTGTCAGGTATTGTGACAAATGGATCTTTGCCATCTTCATTGTAGATTGCTAACCCACCGATATTGCAGTGAATGTCTCCGGCTGAAAGTAGGCTCAAAATTAGCATGCCACGATTGCTGGAAAATCAGTTAAAAATAAAAGATGTAACACACTTTCGTTATCGTAGCTTTCAAAATCATACTCATCGACCGCCATCCCATCAACATGAGGATTAGATTCATTTTTTTCACTGGTAGCTTTACTACCGTTTTTAACAAGAGTGACTTCATCTTCGTCTTCACTTTCGATATTTCTGTACAAATACAAAATTATTTACTTGTTTTTTTTTTGGTTTGCAGTGTGAATAATATAAAAATCCTATAATTACTGCAGTTCGGATTCCGTTTGCTTTATTATATTTTCTAATTCTTGGGGTGTCAGTTGAACCTGAAAATCAATTGCTCAATATTATGAAAGAATGCGAATTTTTTATTATTAAAGAATTACCTTATCGGGTACCGCAGCTGCCACACCCCTCCTCACCCAAGTTGTGCACGGTACAACATTCATTTTCACTATCTATTGCCGTATTATACGAGTATCTTTTCGAAAATAATACACTCAGATCTTTAAAAGCAATGCCAGCTTGCTTGATACGGGTAAGCCATGTGGTCGACAGCAGGGGCAAAGAAGAAAGATTTACATGGAACCGCACTTTATATGGTAGAATTTGGTAATCCTCGGAGCTCCGGAGATTAGTTCGCGTCCTTTAGAGCCGGATGTAGAGGCGCTGCTCCGCTTGTCCGTGTGTAAGCATAGAATGGAATCTAGCCCTGCTCTATCCAACATTGCTCTCGCTTCTACTCACGCTTGGAGGCCATGAACCAGCTGACTCTTCTCAACCGTGCGTCACTGCAACGGGAAAAATTCCACGAATCTGGCAGCACTGGTTGATACGAATTTTTTTTCTGCGTGTTCGCAGCTGTCAAATGTTTGACCCAATTGAGGGATAATTTTTTCGTCATTTTTATTGATAAAAAAGATCCGAAATTTTTTAAATTACTGAATCCCTGCAAAAAATTATGCATCTTTTATGAATCAGACCATTTTTTAGATTCTTAAGGCAGGATTCTACTTTGAAACCATGAAAAAAATGCTATTTTCGTGAATTTCTTCTGAGAATACTATTAAAGATATCGATATGGGGTTTGAAATGTTCGATAAATACACTCTTTAAGTACATCAAAAAAAATTTTTAAATGTATTTTTTTCATTTTTTGTACACGTAAAATATGTTTAAAGCCAACGCCTCGAAAAAAAGGTACCGTTGTTACGTCTGGGGTAACAATATCTTATAATTGCCCTGTTTTTGACCTTAGCAAATGCTAATTGGTCAGGGATACGGGCTGACGATTTGATAAAGTGTTATTTTTATTAAAATGTATTAAAATATTTATTGAGAGAGAAATATGAAATGTATGTGTGGGGGTTAGTGTGTGTGATAAAGGTCCGCGTGGGTACGCGTTACCTTTATATCTAAAAACTAATGTTAGTTAAAAAAAATAAAAGAATGGGAGTCCGCGTGGGTACGCGTTACTCCCGTGATTTAGGAATGAGAGTCCGCGTGGGTACGCGTTACTCTCGGATTTGGATTTTTTATGAAGGTCCGCGTGGGTACGCGTTACCTTCGGGTTAAGGAGATGAGAGTCCGCGTGGGTACGCGTTACTCTCGGAGTTGGAAGGATGTGAGTCCGCGTGGGTACGCGTTACTCACAAGGGTGATTGGTATTCGGAAAAGAGGATTGAAAGGAACTTACAAAACTTAGAGTCCTTTTTCTTCTTGTTTAAACTTTGAAAATATTTATTGGTTGGGACTGGGCCCGAAAAGATTTTAGTGATGTCGAGACGTCGGAGGTTGAACAATAACTGAATAAAAGACGCGTGTGTGGCCCTTTTATACAATTTCGGGACCACACAAAATATTGAACAAGGTTGGAGAGGGTAGTTTTCCTTATTTATAATTGGTTGAAAACACCGTCTCCCACCTTCTTATTCTCTAAGACGCGTTTCGCTTTTAAACTACGAAGCTAGTGGTAAGGGTGGGAAAGGGCAAATTTTCTTTGTATCTCATTGGTTAAAATTTCCCGTTTCCCACTTCTTAGTTTTATGCAATAAGGTGGGAAGAATCTTATCTTTTCGAGCTGAAGGCCCAAGAGTCCCCTCCCTTATATCCTTGTATGCCCCTTGAAGAAGGCCATACACTCGCGCCTGTGTTTCGAGGGTTGCAGCCCTTCAGGCGTCTGTGTGGTGGCGTTACGGGGACGTAACACCTCCCTGCTGAGATTAAATGTCGGGTTAGAAGATTAAAAACGACATTTAAAGTTTGAGAGAAAAAGGAAGAATACGGAGTCTTTGTTATTTTACATTAGGGATTCGATACAATTCGAATTCTTTAATTCGAGGAGGTGTCCTAAACTAGTTCGTATAACAATTATTTTATAGCGATTTGATATTATATGTGTATATTTCTATGAATAATTTTATTTATTTGTGTTCTTATTATTATTATTTTTTTATACATTTTTTTTATTTTATTTTTTATTTAGGTATTAATTTAACTTGGTAGAAGATTAATATTGCATATTAAAAAGAGAATAGTCGAAGAAGTTAAAATATTTGGCGCAGGATATCAATCAATTTAAGTATCTCGATCGTTGACCCGCCTTCTTCTTTCTTCAGTGGTGGTTTCGTTGGTCCATTAGCCTTTCAACGAGAAGGCGCCAATGGGATGGTCCGGTGCAGGTGGGGCAATGTCGCGGGTAGTTGGTATGTGAATTTCTGTCAATTCCTGTTGTTCTGCGATGTCTTCCCTCTGATTTGGGTTTGTATCGAGATTACGTTTAAGATGCAGCAGGAGATGTGTGACTGAATCCCAGATAGCTCCAAGTAAAACCAGAGACCAACCGTAAACGGTATGCAAAGCATAACCATGGATGAGGGTGTCTATGACGAGTTTAATCACACGGATTATTATAAAGATCCCGATGATACCAGCACTTGCAGTTCCGAAAGAGACGAATCGTCCATATGTTTTGTTCCACATGGAGTCTGCGAGGCTCTGGAGTCCGTCCGCACCCAGCAAGTTTGAGAAAGCCAAGCCTTGCGTCTGGATCGGTTGACCCGTGATCCCTCGTGCGATGGTGTTTAGAACTGCGGGCTTCTCGACTGGAAACATGATGTGATCCCTGAGTTTGTCAAGATCTTCCTTCGAATATATGCCGCTGGTTGCTAGTGATGATGGGTTCAGGTAACTCCATGTAGGTTTGGTCATTGGCTTTATGATTGTTGGAGGCAGACTCTGTATTGGTCCTGGAAGGAGCTTGTACCACGAGCCAGTAGATACTGCGTTGGCAGTAAGGCGTCACATGTTATCTCGACTCCTGTCTGCATGATTATATGGGTCCGAGGAGATATGAACAAACTGTTATTTCCTCGGGATACTGGAAGCTGATGGTAGCAGGACTCTGTCCTCCTTATTTTTACTTCTACAGGAATGCACTTCACAAGGTGTACTACTTCGCCCGCGACGACTGCCATGTATCCTGGTCCCTTCATGAGATGATAGGCGAACTCGTCCGGTGATTGTGTTGCGGTGATTAGTGCGTTTTTCAACACTTGCTGTTCGAGGTTGCATCGTTGGGTTAAAACGTCGAGATACAATTGATTGATTTGAGTTCGAATATGCTTCTCGACAAAAACAAATTTCGAATTCATATAAGTAAATATGTCTAAATTTTCTACCGCTATCGGTCTCGTTTTTGCAAAAGTTGCTCCATGCTTTATTTCAAAAATTAGCAATTTCGGATGTTCTGTGCGTATTAACGTATAGCCACAGAGCATTTGTTCTGATTTCTTCGTTAAAGCAAAAGTCGTGTCCTGAGTTGACAACGTGTATATTGTCTGAGGGTATGTATTACTTGAATCTTTTACTCTATTTGCTAAACCCTCATATAAAACATCGTATCGATCAAACTTGCAATTATCTTTAGGTAAGGTGTTCCAAAAAGTGTGTCCACCTTCATTATCAATACACTGTTGACCTGTTAATTGGCACGTCGTTCCGGATTTGAGATTAATTCGATCGGTATCTAGCTGTACAGATGCTTCGTATTGCATTAATGTGATTTTTACAGTTGCTTGTACTACTACCTCGTCCCAGCTTCCATATGGATCGGAAAACTGAGATCCATGGCATGTTCCATCATTACCTACTGATCCCGCTAGGGTTATGCTACGGGTTGCCGTTTCGTTTTTGCGTATACCGGTGATGAAAGCATTGCCAATTCTATAATCTCCTGATACATGTAATTGTTGGCATGCGTCGCGTGAAATCTCTGACAAATATTCTAGCTGCCCGTGTGCTACAATTGAAATATGGGAATTCATTCCACAATAATAAATGATTCGATGAATTTCGACTTTGCATTGTATGACTCGATTACTTGTGAACTGATTCAATTGTAACAGTTGTATATGCACGGGGTCTGCGATTACTTCTGGAACAGGTATATTACATTCGCCTACGTCGAGTAATGATAGCGTAGTTATATTTAAATTCGATGAGCCACAGTCGTACCCAATTATCGCCGTCGTTTCGACTATTGCACATAGCAATAATGACAGGAGTAACATATCCTTGATCATCATTTTAAGCGAGAAAGAAAGAATTATTGTATATAATTTTTTTTTTAATATTATTTTTTGTGTAATAATTTTTATAGTAGATTTTACGATATTCTTATTGTTATTATTTATTTATTTGTTTTTGTTTTTAGGTACGAATGTATATGGGGTATTCCTGGAAATTTCGGCAACTTCGGACAGTTGGGTCGAAATTTTTGCCCCCCAATTTTTTTCATTAATATGTGTTGAAAATAAAGAGACACGTATTTCGGCGTTTTTTATTTTGAGCCCCCACTTTTGAAATACAGTCAAATGAAGTTTTTGAAGTATTGACCACATTCGGTCATTCAAATCGATATATCTCAGCAACAGTTAGTGATAACTTAAAAAACCACAGGTGTTTTCTTTTCGTTTTTGAACGCGTTATACATTGAAAACATTAACGATTATGATGCACAAATTCAACAATTATTTATAAACAATTTAAAATTAAAAATGAAATGAAACAAAAAACGCACTTTTAATTTTTGAAATGTATTTTTTTTTAAATTCCTTGAACAAAAACGAAAATTTAGCCACCTTGAACTTTTTGGGCCGACGCTTCGTTCGGAAGTTATAGATTTTTTTGTCACAAAAAACCCGTAAATTTACGTATTTTATTAGTAAAAATTTGCATGAAAAAAAAAGTACCCTTAATTATTGAAATTGATTTTTTTTCAAATTCCTTGGATGAAAAGAAAAATTTTGAGACCCGGCCGGACTTGGGCCGACGTTTCGTTCGAAAGTTATATTTTTTTTTGTCATAAAAAACCGGTAAATATACGTATTTTATTAGTAAAAAATTGCATGAAGAAAAAAGTACCCTTAATTATTGAAATTGATTTTTTTTCAAATTCCTTGGACGAAAAGAGAAATTTTGAGACCCGGCCGGACTTGGGCCGACGTTTCGTTCGAAAGTTATAGCTTTTATTCTTAACAACCGGGTAAACATTTAGGGGTTTTTTGTGACAAAAAAATCTATAACTCCCGAACGAAGCGTCGGCCCAAAAAGTTCAAGGTGGCTAAATTTTCGTTTTTGTTCAAGGAATTAAAAAAATAGTATATTACGATACAAGGGCGAAAATATTTTTTCTGACGAATGTGAATTTGTAGCACGAGCCGAAGGCGAGTGCTGCAATCACACGAGTCAAGAAAAGGTTTTTCGCACGAGTATAGTATACATTTTTATTGCACGAGGTGCGTAAATGCGATTTGACGCGAGCGAAGTGAGCGGAAAAATCGCATCTTACGCACGGCGTGTCATAAAAATACATTTCAAAAATTAAAAGTGCGTTTTTTGTTTTATTTCATTTTTTATTTTGAATTGTTTATAAATAATTGTTGAATTTGTGCAACATAATCGTCAATGTTTTCAATGTATAAAGCGTTCAAAAACGAAAAGAAAACACCTGTGGTTTTTTCAGTTATCACTAACCGTTGCTGAGATATATCGATTTGAATGACCGAATGTGGTCAATACTTCAAAAACTTCATTTGACTGTATTTCAAAAGTGGGGGCTCAAAATAAAAAACGCCGAAATACGTGTCTCTTTATTTTCAACACATATTAAAGAAAAAAATTGGGGAGCAAAAATTTTGACCCAACTGTCCGAAGTTGCCGAAATTCCCAGGAATACCCCATATATATATAAATATATATATATATGTCTTTGTATCTCGATATATAGTTTTATTCTTTTTTTTCTAAAATTATTTATTTATTTAGTTGGTGGCAAAAAACCTTGGTTTGAACTCCTTCCTTTTCTTTTCCCCTTTTTTTTGCTGAAATGAAAGAGATTAATTATTGGTCGGAGCTAGTGGTGTGATATATGAGAGGCGTAGCCTATTTATATTCACGACTCGAGTTTTATTTTTTATTTGAATTTTGATATTCCCTTTTGGGTTTGTCTCTAAAACTTCATGAGGACCAGTGTAATGGTCTTCTAATTTTCCCGGTTTTCGCCCTTTCTGAAGAAAAACAAAATCACCAATCTTTAACGTTTGGGGCTTTATTTTCCGATCATAGAACCCTTTTGATTTTACTTTAGCATCGATTAAATTGTCTCTAGCCAAACTCTGAAACTCGTGCAATCGGGTTACTAAATTTGTGAGATAATCGTCGTAAGTAATTTCATGATCGTTTAGAGGTGGATCGCTGGATGGGAGCCTTGCTAACTTTCCGAATACTAGTTCGAATGGCGTGTGTCTAGTGCCTTCATGTGTGCTTGTATTATATGAGAAGGTTGCAAGTTCCAACCACTCGTCCCACTCTTGATCTTGATTTGTAAATTGTTTTAGATATTCTCCTAGGACGTGATGGGATCTTTCAATGGAACCGTTGGATTGAGGATGAAATGCCGTGGTTTTGAATTGTTTAATTCTGAATTGTTTCGCTAAATTTTTTAGTACTTTGCTGAGAAAATTGCTACCTTGATCTGTTAGAACAGATCTTGGTGCTCCAAAAATACAAATAAATCGTTTTATGAAAGCAATACTTATTGTTACTGCTGTTGCGTTCGGTAATGGAATTGCTAATGAATATTTTGTTAACTGGTCTTGAATTGTTAATATGTACTCGTTATCGTTTTTCGTTCGCGCGAGAGGACCCACGATATCCATGGCGATTTTATCAAACGCCGTTCTCGGTGTATCGGTTATCACCATCGGATTTCGGTTTTTCACGCGGACTAATTTTTTTAACTGACAACCGAGACAGTTTCTTATGAATTGTTGTATATCTAATTTCATATTCTCCCAGAAGTAACGTTGTCTGATTCTACTGTATGTTTTTGATACTCCTTTATGGCCACCGAGTGCGGATGAATGCATTTCCTGAATAATTTCTTTACGTTTTGTTGATTCTACATATTGGATTGCTCCTGTACATATAATTATTTTTGTGTTCCAAGTTTCGCTAATTTCGCACAAGATTTTTCTGATGAATGACCATTCTATTGTTTCTATTTCGTTTGTTTTAGCGATGCTAATGGATTTTAAACCCAATTCGGTTGCTAATTCTTTAAGACTACGAAATGAATTTTCTATGTCTGATATTACGTCCGTGAGACCTTCGCTAAATTTTCGTAATGGTAATGCAATGTGAAATTTATTTTTAAACTCTTTTGCTTGGGCTACTCCCGATTCGATATTTTCGAATTTTGGTAATTGATAGTTTTTACTAAATTGAGATTGTCCTAGGTCGCATGGTTCACCGTTACGATCCACGAAATATGCATAATTGTCTCTCCTCATAAATAGCTGGTCTTTAGATTCGAGTATATTCCGTGGATATCGTAATTTTCCTATTTCATTATGTTCATCTATTGTTTCCAATACTCTATCTTCGTTATGCTTCCTAATTTCTTCCGTTTCGCTATCTTCGTTTGTTGTTTCTGAATCGCTTGATTGGTTGTGAATTTCGTCGAGAATCGCTTGTGTCGTTTTTTCGGTATGTTTGCTATGGGTTTTCGTATTTTTATCCCTTTTCGATTTTACGGGGCTATCTACCTGAGCGTCCCATTCGTCCCGTAATCTCTGGGGTCCCTTTTTATTTCGCGTACTCTTTCTTACCGTAAATTCAGTTTCTTTTGATTTTGGTTCTTCGTGAATCATTGCTTCTACCGTAACCGCGTTTGCCGGATTTTCACTGTTTTTTACTACCTTTACGTGTTGTTGTTCGACTGGGTTGCGAGACAGAGCGTCTGCATTGACATTCGATTTCCCAGCTTTATAGATAATATCGTAATCATGGTCCCCGAGTTTAAATCTCCATTTAGTGACTCGAGATGTCGGATCTTTCGAATTTTTGAACCAAATAAGTGGTTTATGATCCGTGACGATCGTAAATTTCCTCCCGTATACGTATGGGTGGAATTGTTTTACAGCATAAACTATCGCGAGAGCTTCTTTTTCATAAACTTCGTAATTTTTCTCGGCAGTGTTAAGAGTACGTGAAACATAAGAGATTGGTAAATCTTTACCTATTTTGCCCTGAGATAATATGCCTCCGATTGCATAACCTGATGCGTCAGTAGTAATTATAAAAGGTTTCGTAAAATCAGGGTGTCTCAGTATTGGTTCCTTGCATAGGATTTCCTTCAATTCTTCGAATGCATTTTTTTCTTTTTCACCCCATAAAAATACTGTATCCTTTTTTAGAAGATTAGTTATTGGTTTAGCAATTTTTGAATATCCTTTTACGAACCGCCGATAATAACCGGTCAACCCTAAAAATTGTCTCACCCCTTTGACGTTGCGTGGGGCAGGATACCCTTTCACTGCAGCGATATTTTTGGGGTCGGGTTTGATACCGTTTTCTGTAATTAAATGTCCCAAATAAGTTACTTCTTTCCGCAGAAACTCGCACTTATCTGGTTGTAATTTTAAATTTGCATCGGCGAGTCGAGTTATCAATTTTCTATATTTTATTTTGTGCTCCTCTAGCGAGGATGCGTAGATAACAATGTCGTCAAGGTAAACAAATAATTCGATACCTTGAAGACCGCTCAAGACTCGGTCCATTAATCTCTGAAATGTTGCTGGGGCATTTTTCAACCCGAAAGGCATTCGAGAAAACTCATAATGCCCGAAAGGTGTTGAAAAAGCTGTTTTATGTGAATCTTCTGATTTTACTTTAATTTGATGGAAACCAGATGCAAGATCGAATACTGAGAAGTACTTTGCTCCCCCGAGTTGGTCCAATATATCCGTTATATTTGGTAAAGGGTATGAATCACCTATCGTTTTTTCATTGAGATCTCGAAAATCTAAAACCATTCTCCAACGCTTATTACCTTTGGAGTCCGGTTTTTTTGGAACAATCCATACGGGACTGTTGTATGGGGATTGTGAAGTTTTTATTATGCCTCCGTCATAAAGTTCCTGTACTTGTCGCGTGATTTCGTCTTTATGTATAGGAGGATATCGATATTGTCGGGTGTTGATGGGATGCTCATCGGTTGTGCAAATTGGGTGTTCTAATTTTGAAGTAGCTCCCAATTTTTCACCCGGAATATGAAATTGTTCTACGCTTTCTTCTAATAATTCATTTACGCTTGCTCTTTCTTCGGAATTTAAGTGTTCGAGACGGAGCAGCGATTTTATTTTTTCTACACGGTTGTCTTGGTTCGTATTTCTCGCGATTGCCAAGCAGAGCGTGTTTGATTTGAAAGATTTTGACGAGTTCGTCGAGTTTGTTGGATTTGTAGATTTAGTAGATTTAGTAGATTTCGTAGATTTAGTAGATTTAGTAGATTTAGTGGATTTAGTGGATTTAGTGGATTTAGTAGATTTAATTGATTTAATTGATTCAATTGATTTAGTGGATTTAGTAGATTTTGTATTCTCTTCAAATTCTTGAAGAGTGAGAGTAGGAACTTCGATATCGATATCTTCCTCTCTCGTGTTGTAGACTTTGGTGTACGCGACACCTTGAATATTTGTGACTAACGCTTTACCGAAATAAATATTTTCTCCGACCTCTAGCTTGGGTAAGTAGCCTTCTGTAATTTCAGTGTTTTTTACTCTCACATAAAAAGTTGAAATTGAGCGCGCAGGAATGGTTACTACCTCCGGACTCGAGAATCGGATTTTATTATCCTTCCAATACAGACAGTGTTCTTTGAAATCAATTGTGGCCTTATATCTCTGGAAAAATTCATTACCCAATATCCCAGCTTGTTCGATCGGAAAATCGTTTGCAACTATATGGAAAACGACTGGACTTCCTAAGATGTCTACCGAGAAGGACCCTAAGGTTTCTACGAGTGTCGCCGTTATTCCGTGCAATTCTAAGATATCCCACTTATCTATATGAGATTCCGATTTCACGTAAGCCTTTTTCACGAGATTGGGTTCAGAACCAGAATCGACCATTAATTCTACGGGAGAATTCACAACTGATGACTCTATCTGTATTGTCGGGGGTCGGCAGCGTTGTCTCAAATTCACGTACGCTACTCGGACTCGTTTTGTGTTGATATCACGAATGCTGTACGAGGGGTTTCTTTGTATGTATTTGGGGTCTCCCGATGAACCCCGTTCTTCGAGAGACCGTTGGAGTTTCCCTGAGCTCGCTGTTTATTATTATAATCCCTCTTCCTACACTCATCGATAATATGCCCGTCTTTTTTACAATACCTACAAGTTTTTTGTGGTCGGTCGTTAGTCGTATCGGGCGGTTTTTTTATTGCTGCCTGCGGTCGAGCGTCCCACTGGTTCGAGGGCCCGGCCGCTTGGTTCCTAAACCAACATAGGTCGGCCGTATGACCCGCGCGTTTACAAATTTGACAATTTATGGCGCTTGTCTGAACCGTCCCTACGTCTCGCCGAGGTGTAGATTTACTTGTAGGTTTGGGGTTGCGTAGTTCGTTCATAGTCGTCTGTTTTCTGTCGATTTTAATTGCGTCCTTACCGGCGTCCGTTAGCGTAGCGTACGTCTTCTCCATTCGTATTTGTATATCTGGCCTAAGGCCGTCGAGAAAACTTTCTACGCACTCTTTTTCGACAGAATTTTTATTTTCGTCGTTTATTTCCCCGTTATTGTTACTTTTAAAGGCTTCGATAATATGATTTCCGATTTCACGCACGCGATTTATATATTTTATAATATCTTCATTTTCTAGCTGTACTAACGTCCCTAATTCTCGTCGTACCTGATTAACTGTTCTCGCGGGGGCGTATAAATCTTTCAAATACGCGGCTAAAGTCTTTAAATTCTCGAATTTCACTCCCTGAATGGATCTTTTTGCTTCGCCCGTTATCGCGGTCCTAATTAATTTTACGAAATTTGCTTCCACGTTTGCGGGAAGCATACTTAATGCTTCCTCGCAACTATCGATAAATTCAAAAACGGGGATATTGTATCCGTCGAATTCAGATACCACTTTGATTGCATCCTTAAGGGATACAATCTGTGATGCTCCCACAGGCATTTCGGCGGATGGGGGTATAACGTTTTGACTAGGAATAAGAGGGTTTGTTGGAATATTTACTTTTTTGATTGGGGTGTGGTCAACTGACATGACTTAGAATCAAATCGTCTTTGTATCCCACCGCTGTCACCAAAAAGAAAGGTATGTTACGTCTGGGGTAGCAATATCTTATAATTGCCCTGTTTTTGACCTTAGCAAATGCTAATTGGTCAGGGATACGGGCTGACGATTTGATAAAGTGTTATTTTTATTAAAATGTATTAAAATATTTATTGAGAGAGAAATATGAAATGTATGTGTGGGGGTTAGTGTGTGTGATAAAGGTCCGCGTGGGTACGCGTTACCTTTATATTTAAAAACTAATGTTAGTTAAAAAAAATAAAAGAATGGGAGTCCGCGTGGGTACGCGTTACTCCCGTGATTTAGGAATGAGAGTCCGCGTGGGTACGCGTTACTCTCGGATTTGGATTTTTTATGAAGGTCCGCGTGGGTACGCGTTACCTTCGGGTTAAGGAGATGAGAGTCCGCGTGGGTACGCGTTACTCTCGGAGTTGGAAGGATGTGAGTCCGCGTGGGTACGCGTTACTCACAAGGGTGATTGGTATTCGGAAAAGAGGATTGAAAGGAACTTACAAAACTTAGAGTCCTTTTTCTTCTTGTTTAAACTTTGAAAATATTTATTGGTTGGGACTGGGCCCGAAAAGATTTTAGTGATGTCGAGACGTCGGAGGTTGAACAATAACTGAATAAAAGACGCGTGTGTGGCCCTTTTATACAATTTCGGGACCACACAAAATATTGAACAAGGTTGGAGAGGGTAGTTTTCCTTATTTATAATTGGTTGAAAACACCGTCTCCCACCTTCTTATTCTCTAAGACGCGTTTCGCTTTTAAACTACGAAGCTAGTGGTAAGGGTGGGAAAGGGCAAATTTTCTTTGTATCTCATTGGTTAAAATTTCCCGTTTCCCACTTCTTAGTTTTATGCAATAAGGTGGGAAGAATCTTATCTTTTCGAGCTGAAGGCCCAAGAGTCCCCTCCCTTATATCCTTGTATGCCCCTTGAAGAAGGCCATACACTCGCGCCTGTGTTTCGAGGGTTGCAGCCCTTCAGGCGTCTGTGTGGTGGCGTTACGGGGACGTAACACCGTTGCCGTGGTCGTGAAATCTTCCCGACGGATGGTCTGAAACAAAAAAATCAAATAGTTTCATGTTCAGTATGTAGCCCAGTCAAATTAGACTTTTAAAACTAAAAAATTCGTAACAGTAAAATTCTTTCATATTTGGTTAGGGGGTGTCACTGGTAGTCTAAGTTCCGGTTTTCGACCTAAAAAACCCCCTGCTACGTCCGCCATCTTGAATTTAAGGAAAATCGGTTTTTGTTGAATAACTAGCCCATTTTCAACTTTTGACTAAAAATGCATGGAACAAAAATTGTAGGAAATTGAATTTTCTACAACTTTAGTTATTACAAGTTTTTCTCTATGATCGATATTTTTCGACTTACGTTGAAAAATAGGACATTAATGTAATTGTTGCATTATCTCGTTTATTTTTTAATTTACCGCGTTAATGATAGAGAACAATTTTGTACGGAAAAAAATTTTCTACAACTTTAGTTATTAGCATTTTTTGTCTACGATCGATATTTTTCGACTTAAGTTGGAAAATAGGAGTCAATTTTTTTATTTATCTTATTATCTCGTTTATTTATAAGTTTACCGTGTTAATGATTAGGAACAATTTCGTGAAAAATGAAATTTTCTACAACTTCGGTTATTATTATTTTTTATCTACAATTGATATTTAGGGAGGAAATCGAAGTAACATTTTTGTTATCGCATTATCTTGTTTGTTTATAACTTTACCGCGTAAATAAATATAAACAATTTTGTAGGGAATAAAATTCTCTACAACTTTAGTTATTATCATTTTTTACCTACGATCGAAATTTTTCGACTTACGTTAAAAAATAGGAACTTAATCCAATTGTTGTATTATCTCGTTTATTTTTTAATTTACCGCATTAATGATGGAAAACAATTTTGTAGGAAAAAAAATTCTCTACAACTTTGGTTATTAGCATTTTTTGTCTACGATTGATATTTTTCGACTTAAGTTGGAAAATAGGAGTAAATTTTTTTTAATTTCATTATCTCGTTTATTTATAAGTTAACCATGTTAACGGTATGGAACAATTTTGTAGGGAATAAAATTCTCTACAACTTTATTTGTTATCATTTTTTATCTACAATCGATATTTAGTCGGGTAATCGAAGTAACATTTTTGTTATCGCATTATCATGTTTATTTATAACCTTACCGCAAAAATGAGTGGCAACGATTTTGTCGGGAACAAAATTCTCTACAACTTTAGTCATCAGCATTTTTTTTCTACGATTGATATTTTTCGACTTAAGTTTATAAATCGGAGTACATTTTTTTCAATCGCATTATCTCGTTTATTTATGTTACTCCGATTTCCCGACTAAATATCAGTCGTAGACAAAAAATGCTTATAACTAAAGTTGTAGAGAATTTTATTTCCTCCAAAATTATTTATATTTATTTATGCAGTCGAATTATAAATAAACAAGATAATGCAATAAAAAAAATGTTACTCCGATTTCCCGACTAAATATCGATTGTAGATAAAAAATGATAACAACAAAAGTTGTAGAGAATTTTATTCCCTACAAAATTGTTCCATACCGTTAACATGGTTAACTTATAAATAAACGAGATAATGAGATTAAAAAAAATTTACTCCTATTTTCCAACTTAAGTCGAAAATATCAATCGTAGACAAAAAATGCTAATAACCAAAGTTGTAGAGAATTTTTTTCCCTACAAAATTGTTCTCTATCATTAACGCGGTAAATTAAAAAATAAACGAGATAATGCAACAATTACATTAATGTCCTATTTTTCAACGTAAGTCGAAAAATATCGATCATAGAGAAAAACTTGTAATAACTAAAGTTGTAGAAAATTCAATTTCCTACAATTTTTGTTCCATGCATTTTTAGTCAAAAGTTGAAAATGGGCTAGTTATTCAACAAAAACCGATTTTCCTTAAATTCAAGATGGCGGACGTAGCAGGGGGTTTTTTAGGTCGAAAACCGGAACTTAGACTACCAGTGACACCCCCTAACCAAATATGAAAGAATTTTACTGTTACGAATTTTTTAGTTAAACGGCCTGTTTTTTGTCTCCACAGACTGGGCTAATGCCTCCAGAAACCGAACTAACTAGGATATTTTATATACGTGCAAAATTAACAAAATGGCGGCTCAAATACGAAAAAAAAATGCGTTTTTTTGGGTCTTTTTTTGCAATAAAAAAATAGTTCCAATCAAAATTTGAAGTTGATTGTAGTTAGGTCGGTTGGTACAAACATATAGAATATGTATTCCAAATTTCATAAGGATCGGTTCAGTACTTTTTGAGTTATCACGACCACGGTACTTGAAAATGTCGTTTCGAGAAAAACGCGTTCAAAGTTTTGGTGAGTGACAAATCGTAGAAAAAATTATCTTACCCTCAATCAGCGATGCCTGGGCCAAATAATATGCCTTCGACAAACATTCTTGACCATATTTACTTTCGAAAAATGTAAAAAAAAAAAAAAAAATTTTTCAAAGTTTCCAAGTAGAATCCTGCCTTAATTTTCATGAATAAAAAAAAATTCCGAAATCTCTTTCAGTTCTTGCTGCTACATCCTCAACGGTTAAAGACCTAAAACAGTCATTTCTTAATTTTTAGTAAAATTTGGAAACATCTGTAGGGCACACATTTTTTTTTCTTTAATGGTTTTTTTAATAGTTCTTTACGATTTTCCCTGACTGGATTTTAAGGTTGTTGTGGGGTCTAGCCGTCGGGGGTCAAGCATGAGGGGGGTGCCTTATGCTTATGCACGGAACCGATGAATGGTTCTCAACTGTTTGTCGTCAAATTATCGTCGTATTTAATGTCATATTTCGAGGAAAAAATCCACATCGGTTTGAAAGAGTATGCATTTTTGACAAAGTGATGGTTACAGGAATTATTTCTATTAGTTTATGGCATTGTTTTCGATAATTCGTTAGAGATCAATTATTGCAAAACGAACTGGCAACAACGTAAATTATGAGCCACGATAATATGCTTGGGTTGAGCACCAGTGTCGCACAACTGTCATATACGCGCCCCGTTCCTAGCCTCAAAATCGAACTGTTTGTTTATCAACCATGAACATCGGTCCGGGAAACATGCATATTATCATATGTCGCTAAGGTAGGGAGCGCTTGTGCCGGCTACGCTGTTGCCATGCTTCCGAAACCTAATATTTTGTGTGCTCAATTTTTGAAAAATTCGCGATTAAAATCATGAATAACTTTGAATCGGTACTGTAAATTATTATTTTCAAGGCACCAAAAGTTAGTCCGATATTCCATTTAACCGTATGTGATTTTTCAACTCCGTGGCATCGTTTTCTCGGCAGATATATATGATATACTGAAAAATGTTCGGAACATTCCCATAAACATAATGTGATGAGCACACCAAATACTCCAACTTTGCGATTTTTTTTCTAAATAACTGTACTGTGGATTGTTTTGAAATTTGACAGGTTGATTAGTAAAGGGATCATGAACGTTCACAAAAAATTTCATCTTACTGACATCGTTTCGGCCTAACCCCACAACGACCTTAACCATTAAATAAGGAAGATTGCATTTGCGTGTGATCGCGACTTCCGTATCATGATTACCTTACTGAGAAACAATTGACAATATTTACCAATATTTAGCCTTTTTTTACATGTTTTTGAAGTGTAAATACTGCGAAGAAAGAAATTTTTTTTGCTAAATCTCGTGTGAGCATTTTTAAGAAGATAATTTTATCTTTCCAATGATATCCAAGCAATTGTTGTACGATCATTATTTCACGAGATACAGGCGCTTGAAAAAAAATGTGTTTTTTGCTTTGGGAGTGAATAACTCAGTCAAAAAAAATCGCACAGCAACCAATAAAAAAGCATTTTGCATGGAAATAGACAGGCTATCAAATGTTTTGAATACATTTTCTGTAAAAAATTTGTCGAAGGCCACGCACCTCCTCGAATTTTCATAAAAATGCAGACAACCGTTTTTTGTTCGTTTCTGCCCTTGGCACAGAGCAGCAGGGCATGATAAAAATCGTTTAACCTTCGATTCGAAAAGTCAAAGACTCAAGCTAATAAAGAAGCTGTGAATTATCTGAATCCGACTATTTTTCGCGGAGATACAGATGCCTGAAATTTCGACAAATTTCGACTGTTCTCTGTTCTCTGTTCTCTGTTCTATTCTGTTCTGTTCTGTGGTCCTTTAATTTTTTGATGAGTGTTTTATAAAAAAAGTCAACGCCAAATCAAAGTCAAGTTTTGGCTGAAATTATTAAAAACTTATGGTCATGTGTTCTGCTCTAACAAGGAAACCGCGCGATGTGTCCGCCTCCGATCTTGATAAAACTTTGCACGATTGTAGAGCAGGTCAAAATATTCGACACGTATTTTTTTATCTTCTGAGTCCCATATTTAAGGGGTGAAAACTGCTCTTGAAAATCAAGGGATTTTTCGTTTTTTGCTTATAACTCGTGAACGAGGGGACATAGGAAAGAAGTTTTAATGAGGAGATTATTGCATTTAATACGCACTAGACATTCGGGATAAGAACGATCAATTAATTGAAAGAATTGACCATTATTTATTCAAAGAATGGGTTCTTTTTGCTTCCTCATAGAGGAAGCTTTGTTTTCGTGACAAAATTTTTTTTCGAGATGTTCATGAAAACGTGTTCAGCATGTCCCAAAACATCTAAAAAACACAACTGGAAAAAATGTCCGGATGTATGTATGTGTGTGTGTGTGTGTGTGTGTGTGTGTGTGTGTGTGTATGTATGTAACATTGGTTGAGCGTTCATAACTTGAGAACGGCTCAAGATATCAAGCTAAAATTTGTCACACATGTAGAGGGTTCACGGCACATAGCACAATTCAATTTTTAGAAAAATCCATACAGTTTTTTCGTTTTTACGCGATTTTTTAGAAATTCAAAAAATTATTTTTGGTCTCTAGCTTCCACAATTTTAGAGATATCGACCTTAAATTTAGTATAATCCTGTACGACCACAGGGTGATGCTCGTCACTAAATTGGAAAAAAATCTATGCAGCGCTTTTGTTTTAAGAAATTTTAAAAGGTGTAAAAAAATGGTGTGCGCACTCTAGCTGTCACAATTTTCTAGATATCGGACTAAAATTCGGTACGTAGCTGCACTATTATCAAGAGACGTTTCGGATTGAATTTGGGCGAAATCCATCAAGCTATTCATATTTTATGTCATTTTGAAATTTTTCAAAAATGAACGTAAGTGCTCTAGCTTCCACAATTTTCGAGATATCTGGCTAAAAGTCAGTACAAAGTCGCATTATTATCGAAAGATGTTTCGTATTAAATTTAGGCAAAATCCATCCAACCATTCATATTTTATGTCGTTTTGAAATTTTTTAAAAATCGTCGCGCGCGCTCTAGCTTCCACAGTGTTTGAGATATCGGATCAAAATTTGGTACAAAGTCGCACTATCATCAAAAGATGTTTCGTATCGAATTAGGGCAAAATCCATCTAGGCGTTTAAATTTGATGCGACTCTCAATTTTTTAAATTTGACATGGAATTCACTATGTATTTATTCTGGACTAGATCGATTTACAAACCGATTTTATAAAAGAACAAGGGTGCAAAGTCAAACCTTGCACATTGCTTCCTCATAATTTTTTTAATTTGACAAAGCTTTCTCTATGAGGAAGCCAAAATTGATCGACACAGTTCCTCATAGAGGAAGCTTTGGCAAATTAAAAAAATTATGGGGAAGCAATGTGCAAGGTTTTTTTACATAATTCCGAGGGTTTTAGTTCGGACGAAATGTGACTTCGTCAATGTATACATGATGAAAAAATAAAGTTTATGTATTTTTGGGTTTTTTAATACCTTGCATATATGGGGGTGTGAACCACCCTTGAAGTTTTTGACGATATTGTATCATAATTGGTAATTCCATTCGTAATATTTACATCATTTCATGTCCGTAGCAAGTGTTCCATTATAATTAAACACTTAGAACTGCAACTTAGTAGACCGACTCGCTCAGAGACTGAAAACTGCCCCTGAAAATCGTAGGATTTTTCGTTATTCGCTTATATCTCGTAAGCGGGATGAGACAAAAAAAAGGTGCAATGGCAAAGTTACTGCATTTTACGCGCACTATACATTGGTGATAAGAACGAACAATAAATTTAAACAATTGAATATTATTTATTTAAAAAATGAGATTTTTTAACATGTCTACGAGGGTTTTAGTTCGATCGGAATGTGACTTTGTCAATGTATGAATGATGGAAAAATAAAGCTCACGTATTTTTTGTTTCATTCATAACGTGCCCTTCAGGGTGTGTAAACCACTCTCGAACCTTTCGATAATATTGTACCTTAATTGGCAATTTCATTCGTAATACAAAAGTATTTATCTCGTTGCGGAATTGGAAACGTATTTTGAGCTAGCGACAGCCCGTATCAAATGTACATTCGGATTATGCGTTTCCATATTAAACAAAAAAAATTGTAGACGCGATAATGTACAGTACTGGCGGAAGCTATGAAGCCACTAAAGAAGCGCGTTCGCAAAAATCACGTCTGCCTCTGAACGTCGAGAACTTCGCGACAAAGAAAGCTAGAAACTTTTTGTATGCACCGTTCTAAAGCTTATAAATATCTGAATCTATTGATATTCAAAAAATAATATTTCCATCATTCAGCACTGATGACGAACATTTTATTTCAAAAATATCAATGGATATCAAATTCAACCTCGCGAAGTTGTTGACGTTCATAGGCAGAAGTGATTATCACGAGCGATAAAATATATCCCGTAGAATAATCCGTTCGTGTTCTTTTCCGAAGCATTTTTGTGATTCTTTCATTTACCTTTACGGATGCGACATTTTGTTCACAATCAGTGTGATATATCGACAGAATTAAAAAATACGTCTGAACTGAATCTCGAGAAAACGTGGTTCTGGCTCCCCTGGCGGATCCGATTATACCGATTATTTTGGTATATTTTTCGAATGGTATAATATGAGTAATATTCAGGGCGTTATTCGGTAATTATACTGAAAATGAAATGATAAATAAACGGTGTATTTGTGAATTTTTCGTACACAAAAGATACCCAAAATGTACCGTTGAATTTCAGTATAAGTCGAGTATGTTTTCCGTAAATGTACCAAAACCTTACGAATTTTTTATGGTAATTAAAGGACATAATTTGTGTATGTTTTCCGTAAATTTACCGGCAAAATACTCATTCTACAGGGTGAGGCACATAAAGTGTGACAGAGCAATAGCACTCAATTTATTGATCATATCCAAAAATATTTCAGACAAAAGTTTCAGTGTTCGAGAAGGCCGTCATACTGGACCACTCTATTTTTTTATCGGTGGAGACGCTGAAGCTACGTCAAGGTCAACTCCACTTTTTTAAATGGAACCATATATTTTTTTTTCGATGACATTATTACCGATTTTAAGACGAATTCAACGACCTACAACACAAGGTCATTCTAGTCACGCAAAGTATGAAAAAAGTCGAAACATCGAAACATATCGAAATAATCACTTTCAAAGGATCCACTAATCTTGGTTTAGGCTTACCTACAGAAGATGCTCGAAGTGATGACCCTCAACTTGTAAACACTTGTTTGATCGCTGTTTTTATTTCTCACCGATGTTATTACCAATGTTTATGTGCTTATGTGTTTACGTGTTATTACCGATGTTTCTTATCGGCAGCAAGTACGCATTTTCTGTTGACATATCAGGAAGTCACGCGTTACCTTTTAACGTGAGTACATCAGATCGCGAAAATGAACGATTTTCAAGAACCGTTTGATATTTCCAAAGGATCCTATCCTTTGAAAGTGATTTCGATATGTTTCGATGTTTCGATTTTTTTCATACTTTGCGTGACTAGAATGACCTTGTGTTATAGGTCTTTGAATTCGTCTTCAAATCGGTAATAATGTCATCGAAAAAAAATATATGGTTCCATTTAAAAAAGTGGAGTTGACCTTGACGTAGCTTCAGCGCCTCCACCGATAAAAAAATAGAGTGGTCCAGTATGACGGCCTTCTCGAACACTGAAACTTTTGTCTGAAATATTTTTGGATATGATCAATAGTTTGAGTGCTATTGCTCTGTCACACTTTATGTGCCTCACCCTGTATAACGTAATTTTCTATACCGTAATATATCCTCGCGGTATAAAAGAGAAAATAAGTATTTTAATTCACGTGAAATGTTTCACGTAAATTGCCGCGATTTATATACGATTGCACACGGGTTTCGACTACACCGGCATACCGGGCATACCACGGCATACGGCGTCGATGTTCGTCTATGTCCGATGTAAATTATGTTAAAGCCACTTATATTCGTTGGAAAAGAAAAGATTCGAGTAGTACACCAGGTGTATGTGCGATTGGTCGGATGAGTGAGCGCCACGTGCACGACGTCCTTGCATATTGCACGTAAGCATCGATGGTAATTAGTTATTTATCTGTTATTAATTGAATAACTATTATAGGTGCATGCTTCTACCACCGTTGGTTCTATCTCTCCATTCTTTGTGTTTTACAGAAATATGTATGGAGCTTTAGGACAAAAAACAACTCAAACACCACAACCATCACGACCCGACGATCCATGTGAGAAAATGGGTACTCGATCTCATTAAGAATGAGAGTTTAACGAAGAAAACTGTCGAAAAAAATAAAGAGTCGAGTTAAAAAAGTAGAAAATATTTCTTTTGTTATTGTTGTTTATATGTCGTAGAAAAAAATGAAGAGATTAAAAAATGTTCGTACAAAAAAAACGGTAACGTCCCTGCACTATAAGTAGACGATTCGAATGGGAAAAATATAATCGGTGACATTAGCACAGTAGGTAGAGTGCTGGATTGAGGATCGGAAGTTCCCGGGTTCGAGTCCCGGCATGCACCAAATATTTTCTCTCTTCGAAAATTCGGCAGGACGTCTACACATCCCACCAATTGACCTTTCGGTCATCACAAAACTATAATTACAAATAATACCCTCAATTTCACTGATATTATATCATCCGAAAAATATAAAAGATCCACAAGTATCCCAAAATCATTTTAAATTTTTACCGTAAATATACCAGAGTCGTGCTTAATTTATACCAAGAGTATACCAAAATAGTGCATACTTACGGTAATTACTCGGTATAAAAAATTCACAAATACCCCGTTGTCTTTCGGTATAAAATGAGTATACCTGAAACCGCCAGGGTCTTTTGTAACCCTAATAAAAAATCTTTCGCCGGATCGTTAATTTTACTGGATACTGTTTTGTGAGGTTTTGTATTACGAATGAAATCGCCAATTATGGTACAATATTATTGAAAAGTTCGACAGCGGTTTACACGCCCTTAAGGGCGAGATATGAATGAAACCAAAAATATGTAAGCTTTATTTTTCTATCATTCATACATTAACGAAGTCACATTCCGATCGAACTAAAACCCTCGTAGACATGTTAAGAAAATCCATTTTTTTAAGGAAATAATATTCAATAGGTCCAATTTATTGTTCGTTTTTATCATTAATGTATAGTGCGCGTAAAATGCAGTAACTTTGCCATTGCAACTTTTTTTCTATCTTATCCCGCTTACGAGATATAAGCGAAAAACGAAAAATCCTACGATTTTCGGGGGTGGTTTTCAGTCTCTGAGGGGGTCGGTCTGCTAAATTGCAGTTCTAAATGTTCAATTATAATGGAACAGTTGTTACGGACATGAAATGCCGTAAATATTTCGAATGGAATTACCAATTATGCACAACAATTACAATTACAATTTCATCGAAAACTTCAAGGGTGGTTCACACCCCCATATATGCAAGATATTGAAAAACCCAAAAAAACACGTAAACTTTATTTTTCCATCATGTATACATTGACGAAGTCACATTTCGTCCGAACTAAAACCCTCGGAATTATGTAAAAAAAAACCCATTCTTTGAATAAATAATGGTCAATTCTTTTAATTAATTGATCGCTTTATCACGAATGTCTAGTGCGCATCAAATGCAATAACCTCCCCATTGAAACTTTTGTCCTATCTCCCCTCGTTCACGAGTTATAATCGAAAAGCGAAAAATCCCTCGATTTTCAAGGGTAGTTTTCATCCCCTAAATATGGGACTCAGGAGATAAAAAAAAATACGTGTCGAATATTTTTACCTGCTTTACAATCGTGCAAAGCTCTATCAAGATCGGAGGGGGACACATTGCGCGGTTTCCTTGTAAGTCAGTGAAACGGTGACATAATGAATTCATAAATTGCGAGTTGATTCAATGCAAGTAATTGAGTACAAAAAAGTGATAAGTATTTGAACAAGAGAAGAAATTTCTCATTGATCAATGGTTGACAATGATTTATTATGGTTATGAATTGCTAACCAATTATTGAACAAAAATAATTTATTGATATTTCCATACGGATCCGAACGGCACGGATCCCGTATTTGAACATGGACCCAAGCCGTATGGACCCCGCTATACAGGCGGTACGGGAAGGGGGGGGGGGAAGTTCCGGGGGAGAGCGTCGTGAAACTTGCGGACGAGACAGAATCGAAAGATTCTGTTTTGCTGGGGTCGAGCGCAAGCACATCGGAAACGTTCGGTAACTCTCGGCGTTTTCCGAGCGTTCTATTAGACCGTTCTGTGCATGACTACGTGTGGATGCCCGAGGTGAGACCCGACGAGCGTTGGGGATCCTTCGACCTTAGGCGATAGTGCAATATAGGTGCAATATAGCCGGACGAGCTACGATGTCCTTGACGACATCGCCGAATGTGAGAGAGAGACAGCGCTATTAGCGCTCGCTATGGAGGGAGAGAGAACGGGCGAGAATATTCGTCCATGTATATGCTCACATATGCCACGTTGTGTCGCGATAAATATATTCAAACTAGCGACTATTATGAAAAATTATTTAATTCTATTTTACATCTTACATTTATTCCATCTTACATTTATTTCAGCTAACATCTTACATTTATTCCATCTTGCATCCGACATTTATTTCATCCTACATCTGACATTTATTCGATCTTACATCTTTAAAATATTAGAAATGTCAATCTGGCCTGGTCATAATTCATAATATATAACATCGAAATCTTGTCCAACACGTGCACGGGGCGGAGCCTCCGGACTCAGCTGTTTAGAACCGGAAGCCAGCCATTTTTTTCACGTCCACATTCGCGAGGACTGTAACACCAGAGATGAGTAGGGAGATGTGGAACGCTGGCTTTTTCGGGGTCCTGAAAAATAGTAGCGCCGACCCGTAGCGGCGAAATGCCGAACCCCGGGATGGATACCTCGGCAACTTCGCAGCGAAGCAAAGCGTTTGGCCACGCAAATGGGCGTGGCTAAGCGCCTTGGTCATGCTGTGGCGAAATGCGAAAGCTCAATTCGGATACCAAGGCCAATCTGCAGATTCCAAACGAACCGGAGGATTACGATGTCGTCGGTCGATAATAGATACTGCTCGCACGCACCAGAGATGAGTAGGGAGATTGATACAGCGGCCTATTCTCTGGGGGTAAAACTACTTCTCATTCGTCGAAAATTCCCGACATCCCACCACTGTCAAGTAAGTGGCGGCGTGGTGGGGCGTCGGGAATTTTCAAGGGAGTGGGGAGAACGTCGTTCAAGTTGTGGTGGGGCGTCTTTAACGGGTGGCACACTCAGGAACGGATTCGACCGTTCGAGCGCCTTTAATAACAGCTGGGGCTGCGCGACATCGAGAGGCAAACGAGGTTCAGCGTTCGGACTGGCTAAGTTTGACCCACCATAATCGATGCGTGCTGTGAAATACTTGAATGTCGTCAAATGGATCAAGTAATGCCTAAAAAAGGTTGATTTTAATAAGATATAGGGAAATAATATGTAGCAAAAAATGTTTTTAAAAAAAATTTCTTTCTCGGGATTAAAAATAATAGATTGCACTATCTGGGTTATTTCGGGGAAAACCGTTCACGAATAATAAATTTAAAAAATATTGATAGCATCCGATTCGAGCTGCCGTGATAGCTACAGTGGTAGCGTGCTTGCGTGGGAACTGAAAATTTGTAGGTTCAAGTCCCGAAGGTAATTTTTTTTTTCCGAAATGTTAATCATACAATCATTCATTTTTCGAGTTTCAAAAATAATCATTTTAATAAAAAATATACGAAAATAATTTCTTTCGGTTGGTATGTCGGTTTCGATTTATCTTAGGAAATCTCAGAAAATACTCTGAAGTCTGTACAATAGACACGTATTTTTTTTAGATGGCTCGATCAGTTGTTCTGAAGCTATGCTTTCTTTTATTAATGATATATATTTTTTGTTTTTTGCGAACAATCAATTATTCATCAAATTTTCAGATAAAAGAACATCTACTATAATAATATTGATGTTCCGGAGTTTATCGCCGCATACTCCATCGGTGACGTTAATGGAACTCCATTGAACTCGTCCCAAGGCTACGCTCTAAGATCATTCTTTCGAAAAATTCAATGATTATTACAGTAATCGATGTTTATTACGTGAAAAATCTGAGAAAGTTCAGAGGAGAATAATTTTTAATAATTGCTGATGCCTTTAGAAAAATCAAAATAATAAAGCAAAGCATAGCTTTGGAACAACTGATTGTGCCATCCCAAAAAATACGTGTCTATTATACATAATTCAGAGGATTTTTTGGAATTTTTTGAGATACATCGAAACCGACATACCGACCGAAAACAATTATTTTCGTATATTTTTAATGAAAATGTTAATATTTTAAACTCGAAAAATTCAGAAAAAGATTTTTTCACGAAGTTTATGTAAAAATGCAATTTTTTGTCGGAAACATTTTTCTGTTTAATCGTATACTTTCAGGACATGACGGTAATTAGAAAATTTTGAAATTTTGAAAAACTCACCCAATTGTGATCCAAAAATTTTGAAAAAATGTACACTCTTTCATATAATTAAATAATTTGACAAAATGTCAATTATTTTAAGAGCAGACAACTTTTTGACCGTTCGAAACCGCATGGAATGCCTCATATATTATATAATATATAATATCATATATATATATATATATATATATTAGAGTGACCGTTAAAATAACTTTTTTTTGGGCTACCTCTTGTTTCGATAGGTTATGATGTATAAAAAAAGGGAAAAATACTTTTTTTCGATTTAGTGCATGCCTGATAGTGCCGAGAATCGATTAAGGTGAAAAAAAGGGCTTTTTCAGAGTTTTTCGCGTGTATCTCGTGATATATGCATTTCTTCTAATATGAGTACTCATAATAAATGAAAGATTATAACTTTTTCTATAAATCATGTCTCTTGCGTTAATTCCGTAATATGTATATTAGGGTGGCTTGAAAAAAAACTTTTTTTTTTTCTTCAACCAAAATACACTCACGCCAAAGTATCTTCCATCAAGAGAATTGTGTCCAAAGATGAGCCCGATCGGAATAGTTTTAGGGGTCGCGCAAGATTTTTCTAGTTTTCCCATTTGATTAACATGGGAAGGGCGTCAAGTTCCCATTCAAAAAATCGTAGCTCCGCTAATTTTATAGGTACGTTGATCTGGTTAGTTCCATTTGAAAGCGCTTGAAAAACTGCTTAAAATGACGTGCGGACCTTTGTGATCCAATTGCAACTTCAGTCGATAATTTTATTTTTCCATAAATATGTTGTTCTTTTCCGGTACAGACATACCGAGTGTCGCATTTTTATTTATACTTCAGGTTTCCGCGAAAAAAAAAATCCAATCGAATAGAAGTTCAATGAGGGTTTGAAGGAGGACATCCAAAAAAATAAATTTTCCAAAAATTCCAAAATGGCAGCGCTATGGGAGAGAACATATTGGTTTAAAATGGAAACCATGTGTTTCAAAAATCTTAAAAATAATTCTCGTCAATACTTACAACTTTTGTATGAGTCATTTTTGGCTCCGTAGAAATCCGCGCGGAATTAAGCCCGATCCGACTATTTTAAGGGGTCGCCTCGATTTTTTTTAAATGTTCAAATTTAAAAAAATGTAAACATTTTTAAAAATCGAGG
>OZ020166.1:7358050-7449666 GCA_963971145.1 Sussaba pulchella
CACTATCAGGCATGCACTAAATCGAAAAAAAGTATTTTTCCCTTTTTTTATACATCATAACCTATCGAAACAAGAGGTAGCCCAAAAAAAAGTTATTTTAACGGTCACTCTAATATATATATATATTAGACTGGCCCTTATTCAAGTGACTTTCGAATTTTGACGACGCTCACCGATAATATGTTTCGAAATAATTAAAAAAAAATCCTCCCAAAAGTACTCCGCTCTGTCTCAATATTAAGGGGTGCACCCGGCCTCCTACTTTTCCCCATTTGATTAACATAGGATTTTTATCGACTTTCTTTCATAATTATGTAGCACTGCCAATAAACATGCGAAAAATATGAACCTAGTACGGTTTTTTAGAGAAATACACGTACTTTTTCAACAAATTTTTATTTTTTTAAAATTCAAAATGGCGGATCCAATATGGTGACTTAAAAAATCGATATTCATCAAATGGCACAAGATTCCATTGAAACTGGTTGTACATGGGGTTTTTGGGTCCCTGGAGTGAAATTTTGTATCGAAAGTATAAATTCAACATAGCCGAAGAAACTAAAATTGTCCAAATTTGGTCATTCTTCATATTTTTGATATTTCTTAGATTTGAGTGACGCGCCTGTGCGGCGGTAATACAAACCACACCGATTTATTCTATGATATAAAATAAATACAAGCTTTTTGGAGCTTGATCCAGCTCTGTGGCATCTGAACGAATTTTCCCAGTATGAAGAGATATTTCATCACCCCTTCTTTTTTTAATAGATATTATTTTGATGATTGTTATAAATTTGGAATTTTCACATCATTTTCCGTAAACAGATCGTAATAAACGTCGCCTGTGCGTCACTCAAATTTAAGAAATATCAAAAGTATAAAGAATGACCAAATTTGGACAATTTTGGTTTCTTCGGCCATATTGAATTTATACTTTCGATACAAAATTTCACTCGAGGGACCTAAGAAACCCATGTACAACCAGTTTCAATGCAATCTTGTGCCAAATTTGATGAATATCGATTTTTTAAGCCGCCATATTGGATCCGCCATTTTGGATTTAAAAAAAATAAAAATTTGTTGAAAAAGTACGTGTATTTCTCTAAAAAACCGTACTAGGTTCATATTTTTCGCATGTTTATTGGCAGTGCTACATAATTATGAAAAAAGTCAATAAAAATCCTATGTTAATCAAATGGGAAAAAGTCGGAGGCCGGGTGCACCCCTTAATATTGAGACAGAGCGGAGTACTTTTGGGAGGATTTTTTTTTAATTATTTGGAAACATACTATCGGTGAGCGTCGTCAAAATTCGAAAGTCACTTGAATAAGGGCCAGTCTAATATATATATATATAAGAACTAAAAATTATACATATATTTCTATATGAGCAAGTCCACCAATTCAAGTACCGGTTTTGGGCGTCGATATCAGCGATCTTTTTGTAACTTAGAGAAATGGAAGCGCCCATTACAAAATGAACTCTGATTTTTTTTTAGATTTTTTTCCTTCGGTTATGTTCGCTTGGGTAATTGTATTGGGTATCGTATGGGTAATTCTGTGAGTTTTTTCTGTTTTTCTTGTTTTCATTAATTTCTCAATGTGTTTTGATAGCAAAAAAAAATTTGAGTCGACCATCTCCTATGGAAAAAAGCTCAGCTTTTCGAAAAAAAATACAAAAAAATTGTAATCATGCAGAAAGTGGACGCCACCCCGATTTCTCTCGAATGAAGATATGTTATAGAGGGTACTTTTCTGAGTAATTTCATACGTATATGTTGGGCGCGGAAACCAAGTCTTCATATAGTAATCCGTGTTTGAAAGTTTCAAACATATGAAATTACTCTGAAAAGTGCCCTCTACAACATATCTACATTCCAAGGAAATGCAGGTGGCGTCCACTTTCTGCATAATTACCAAAAAAACTTTTGAGAGTTGAGAAGTTACTCAAAATCGCATTTGAAATATAAAAGTCGATTTTTCGCAAAATTGTATTTTTAAAAATTTTTGAAAGTATTTTTCTCGAAAAGCTGAGAAAATTTCACGTAATATATGCAGAAATAAAATTGGGACCTCTGTTATGACTCATTGAATCACCAAATGTATGACAAAACAACTAAAACCTCAATTTATATTTTTTTATTTTCAAATGAATCGTATTGATGTTTCTATTACAATTGCACAGTGACGTAAAACCGTGTTCGCCATAAATACATGAAAACCATATGATCAAAGATGAAACTTAGAGTCATGTGGTGACGCTGTCAGTTTCGCAAGTGCACCATCTACAACTTAAGGGTGAGGTCAGATTAGTTCGTTATTGAAAAAGGATATTATTGATAATTTTTTTGACAATACAGTTGATATACATTTACTTCTATAATGACTACTCAATAACGTAACGTTAGAAGAATATTCTTAAAAATTTTTATTAACCTTTATGATCAATTTTTCATTTACAAAATTCAGAATGTTGCCACTTCAAAATACGATAAAATAAAATAAAACGACGTCATTACCTGCAGAAACTTATCAACTAATCAAATCATTTTGGTTTCTTGATCTCAGTATTATGAATCATTTCAAAATGAGAAAACATAAATTGAGGTTTTAGATGTTTTGTCACACATTTGGTGATTCAACGAGTTATTAACGAGGTTCCGATTTAATTTTTACATATATTAGGTACGTAAAAATTTTTCAGCTTTTCGAGAAAAATACTTGAAACATTTTTTTAAATATACTTTTGCGAAATATTGACTTTGATGTTTCAAATGCGATTTTAAGTAATTCTTCGGGTCCCAAAAAAGTTTTTGTATTTTTTTTCGAAAAGCTGAGGTTTTTTTTCCATAGAAGATAGGTGGTCGACTCAAATTTTTTTTTCTATCAAAACACTTTGAGAAATTAATAAAAACAAGAAAAACATAAAAAACTCACAGAATTACCCATACAACTACAGCAACAATAACGAAGGGAAAAATCCAAGAAAAACTCAGAGTTCTTTTCTCAATGGGGGCTTCCGTTTCTCAAAATTACAAACAGATCGCTGCTATCGACGGCCAAAACCGGTACTTGAATTGGTGGACTTGCTCATATATATATATAGTTAAATAGAAGAAAAAATGTACTTACTTTTTAAAAAGTTTTTTTTTCAATTTCTTAAACGGAAATTAAACTTTAGCCACCTTGAACTTTTTGGGCCGACGCTTCGTTCGGAAGTTATAGCTTTTACTCGACATAAATAACCCGTAAATATTTACCCGGTTGTCAAGAAAAAACCTATAACTTTAGAACGGAGCGTCGACACAAGTCTGGCTGGTTGTCAACATTTTCGTTTTCGTTCAAGGAATTTTAAGAAAAATAAATTTCAATAATTGAGGATATTTTTTTTTTCATGTAATCTTTGACTACTAAAACATGTATATTTACGGGTTTTTTATAACAAAAAAAGCTATAACCTTCGAAAGAAGCCTCAGCCCAAGTTCGGCAGGGTTTCAAAATTTTTGTTTTCGTTAAAGGTATTGGGAAAAAAATAAATTTCAATAATTAAGAATACGTTTCTTTCATGCAATTTCTTACAAATACCATACGTATATTTACGGGTTTTTTATGACAAAAAAAGCTATAGCTTCCGAACGAAGCGTCGGCCCAAATAGTTCAAGGTGGCTGAAGTTTTCTATTCCGTTTAATTGAAAAAAATTTTTTTTTTTGAATTAAGGGTACATTTTTTGTCCTATTTCACTTTCAATTTTAAATCGCTTATGAGTAATTGTTGAATTTGTGCAACATAATCGTAAATGTTTTCATTGTATAGAGCGTTCAAGAACACCCGTGGTTCTTTAAGTCATCACTAACCGTTGCTGAGGTAATTCGATTTGAATGACGGAGCATGGTCGATAGTCCAAAAAATTCGTTTGACTGTACTCAAAAGCAGGGGCTCAAAATAAAAAACGCTGAAATTCGGCTCTTTTCATTTTCGATATATATTGATGTAAGAAATTCGGGGGCAAAAATGTTGACCCAACTGTCCTCAGCTGCGGAAACCTCCCGAAAGACCCGATTGACTGGACCTGTAAATTTGAGCTCTCTATCTTAACACTAAGGGACGCCTGAAAAGTGTTGAATATTTTTTTATCGACGTTTGAAATTTTTTTTTCCTATTTAAACAATATAAAGTTGAGCTCAAAAAGAACTCGTTTTTCAAATTTAAGCTCTCCATCATGATATGGTGATAAAGCGTGTCCGTGAATTTTCTTTTTTTACTTTTTTGTTAACTTTTTTTTTTTAATTTTTCCTAGTTGCAAAATTTAGTAGTGACCTCAAAGAATCAAGATCTTTCAAATTTTAGCGCTTTATCTTAATATTAAGGCGTACCTGTCAACTTTTTTTAAAATTATTATATAATTTATTTGTATTAAAAAAAAATGTATTCCACTTGAAAAATCTTAAGTTGACATCGTAAGAAGAAGATCCTCTAAATTTCAGCTCTCAATCTCAATAGTGAGGCGTACCCGTGAATTTTTCATTTAATTTCATTACTTATTTTTCTTTCATTTTCATTCTTTCATTTAGAGGACTTTAATTTTACGAGATTAACGTTCGATTGCCGAAGAAGCATCGAAACTGACTGAGAGCCGATTTCAGAAAAAAAACATTTTCTGTGAGGCCGTGGACATTTTGTTTCGGCTAGTAGAAATATATAAAGGATGTGAAGTTTGAAATGATAATTCA
This sequence comes from Sussaba pulchella, assembly GCA_963971145.1. Classification (NCBI taxonomy): domain Eukaryota; kingdom Metazoa; phylum Arthropoda; class Insecta; order Hymenoptera; family Ichneumonidae; genus Sussaba; species Sussaba pulchella. The sequence continues at coordinate 7,362,781 of OZ020166.1, forward strand.
AATTCATTTATTTATTAATAAAGAATGATTTTTTTTGTATTTTGAAAAAAAACTTTTGATCATGACATGAAAATTAAAACAGAATATTAAAACAGTAATTCTTTATTTTATACACTACCGGAGAACATTATCAGGCCACAAACGTGCTCGTAAAAATCACTGGTTTTTGAACGTCGACATCTTTCAGATGAAAAACGCTAAGAAATTTCTGCAAGCACTATTGAAAAGCTTATGGATGTTTGAATTTATTAATATTAAAAAGAATATATTTCCATCATTAAGGATTAATCCCAAATTTTCTATCTTGATTTTGACTTATAGAGAAACTTAATTTTTTCTTATTTAAAATTTCTCACGCCTCACTTCTACATTTGTATCTTTAATTTAAGCCCAAGAACCACGGAAAATCTTAGCTGGTTCTTGAGTTATCATAAAGATTGTGCAAACGTGAGTGAATTGTGTTCTCTTGAGAAGGCAGGAGTGCTGTGAGTTATACCTGATATGAAAATATCAATGGACTCGATTATTTATAAGCTTTTCATCGGTCAGACTTAATTTTCAAAGGTTTGTGTTCAATCCAAAATAATATTTGCAATAATCGTTTATCTCGGAAATTTTACATAAATATACGCCATCAATGGAGATTTTTTTTTTCGAAAATATGCTAAACAATTTAGTTCAAAAATATAAATTTCACCGAATACGCGATATAATTATAACCAGAATGAGTTAGAAATAAATGCAAAAAGATCGATGTACGGAGACACTGTAAAGGGAAATACATCAACGCTCGATCATCGTTGCGCGGCAAGCCAAGAACGCTTGTCGAAACGAGATATTCACGGCGGCGTCGAAAATCCTTCCCTCTACTACAATACATCCTAGCCAGCCTTCCTGTACGTGCACTCACACACACCACTCCGAGCTATGCCCGTACGCAAGCGATTCAATGCGGCCGAGAATTTGCTTTAGGCTACCCGGTATACGCTAAACGAGCAAAAACGACGGCGTCTTTTCCACGTCGACCACGAGGCGTCGCCTATGCACGACCAACGAATGAGAAGCAGCCGGAATGGCCGATATACGGCTCTGTATCAATCTCCCTACTCATCTCTGCACGCACGTAAATATGTCAATACGAACGCGGGTCGACCGCGTATCAGCCCACCACGCTACCGAGGATGAATTCCGGGATCTTTATGACATTGTGGTTCTATAATACACGCGTGTCAACAAACGACATCGTTGAAAAAAAAGCCGAAACGATTGAGAAAGGCTCCCCGAGAGTCTTCCTCGATCGTTTCGGTTTTTGTAACAAATGAAATGATTATTTTCCACCTTTCAATTTTTTTTTTTCGAAGTTCTCAACAATCAAATCATTTTGGATCAATACAAGCGAGTGTCCGCAAAAATCTTCTTCGATATTTGGGAAATTTCTTTCTTTCAATTACGAAGAAAAAAAAATTGCCAGAGGAGCTTCAGGATCGAATTCATATTAAAAAAAAAAACAAATTTGTTAGTTTGCGTTTTTTCCCCGAAACCCGAGGCTTTCTTGTAAAAAACTGGTTACATATTTGTGATTCAAAGTATTGTCCATCGCTGGCCGCCACTTTCGCCCATATTTTGGGCAGCATACGAATCACGCGTTGAAAAAACTGGTCACCTTTTGAAGCGAACCAGGAATCGATACAATTCTTTACTTCGTCATAAGACCGAAAGTGCTAGTCAGCCAGGCCATGTGCCATGGATTGAAACAAGTGATAGTCAAAGGGAGAAACATCTGGAGAATACAGCAGGTGGGGTACGAATTTTACCGTTTCCAGGTATGTCTTGACCACTTTTGCAACATGGGGTCGAGCATTGTCATGCTGCAAAATCACTTTATCGTGTCTTTCGGTGTATTGCGGCCGTTTGACTTTTAATGCTCGGCTCGAACGCATTAATTGCGTTCGATAACGATCGCCTGTGATTGTTTCAGTCGGTTTTAACAGCTCATAATACACCGCGCCGCCAAACACAAAGCATGATCTTATAGCCGTGAATATTCGGTTTGGCCGTCGACGTGGAAGCATGGCCGGGATATACCCATGTTTTTCTGCGCTTGGGGTTACCGTAATGAACCCATTTTTCGTCCCTACCCAGTGAACACATGACCTCCATATGACGTCATAGATAGGTCACATAGAGGTCATAGCATTTTTACATAGATATGACATAAAAATGACTTTATTAATGACTTTGATGCGATGTCATATAGTATGACATCATTGTGACATAGTACTGACCCAAAATTTGACTTTTATATGACGTCATAATTGTGACTCAAATATTACGTAAATATTATATCCTATCCCTATCATACTGTGACGTCACATCAAAGTCATTAATCTATATACTATTTACGTAAGAAATTAATCATAAATTTACATAAATTACAAGTCATATTCTGACGTCAAAGTGGTATCATAATACCGTCATTTGCTTACGTAAGAAACAGCTCATATTTTTACGTAAAATTGATGTACGATGAACGTCATACTTAAGCATCAGCTTCGGGTCATTCTCTTATATACAACTGACATAATATTAATGTCACGACTGTATGAAAATACACAATGCCCTTATTTATGTATTAGTTGTATTATGTATTGATTCAATAATCGATTAGTGAAATTTCGGGTATGACGTTCTTAATTTTTACTTTTATATATAGTGTCTAAATTTCACTTATATCGCGAATTCTCTTTAAATGCAAACATTAAATATAATTTTAACATTGAACAGATCAGGATTATTATAAATAAAATGTATATACCAATTGCAAAATTAATTATTGTATTGTAATAAAGGTACAGTAACAAAATAATCACTATTTATGATTGGAAAACATAAACATTTTGACTTTACAAGGTCTGTTGTAATAGTTATCAATTCGGGATTAATACGCTTTTTTACTAAATAAATATTTAATTCTTTAGAGTCACACGGTTTTACAAATAGCGAATCAAATTCAAATTATTTAAATTATTTTTTCATTTCGGATTAAACAGATGGTTTTTAATTTTTTAATTCATAATTTTCCAACTAGGAATTGTAAGTCATTTTTCTAATAATGTGAATTATTTCTTATGTCAGTTAAATATCACATTATTGCAAGCATTTAATAATTCTTCTTATCACCATGACATCAGAGTTATGTCATCAAAACTTCAGGTATTTTATAATCATGTCATCAAGACGTCACAGTTATGTAAGCGTTTGGACCCAACTTTATATCAATATATTACCTCAAATTTATCCCATATGTGACGTCAGCTAAATGACAAGTAAGTCAGCTGGACGTCATATTTTTGTAAGCATCCGGTAGCATATTTACTTTCCTATGACATCAGAGATATGTCATTCTGACGCCAGTTAAGTCATAATGATGTCAATCAGAGGTCATATTTACGTCATCTATCTTACGTAAAAATCTTACGTCAGGAAGTGGGAAATTGTGAGTCATATATGACTCATATATGACTCACATCTTACGTAAATCATGACGTGGCATGACGTCATGCTGACATTAGTTTTACATAATTGTGTTCACTGGGTAGTCATAATGTTATGCGGAAATCCCTTCCGTTTGTGCCTTTAAAGCAGCTGTTCACAAGCAAACAAACGACTTTCAACTTGATTCTTGACTCTTGATTTCAACTCATATGGCATCCAATTTCCTGTCTTCTGAATCATTGACATGATTTTGACACGAGTCTTCATTGAGTAATGCCTCCAATTCTGCATATTCGACCTTGCAAACCTTTATTATTCCAACGCTTCCAAATGCCGGTCTCCGACGTTAAAATCACCGTCCTTGAAGCGTTGAAACTACTCACGTTCTTTCACTAACTGTGGCCTCACCATAAGTATTTGAAAGCGATGATCCTCAGCCGCAGATTTCTTCATATTGAAGCAAAAAATTGAAACCTCTCCGCAAATGACGAGAATTTGGCTCGCAAACTGACATTTTCAATCGAGAATAACTTCATGATGCAGACACAAATCGACTAATGTTCGTATGGGGATATGTTAACAGATGCCCAAGGTTATTGCACGACCTCTGCGATCGATTTATTTTGTCCACTTCTTCCCACTAAAGCCATCTATAACAAAACGGCGGAAGCAAAGTTGTACACCTAATACAAAAAACTTGCAAAGTGCTTCTTCAGAATTCAAGAAAGCTGGAAGTTTAAATTTGCGAGCTGCTCCCCCAGAATTGAAGATATTGTGAGAATCTTCCTGTATGAGGAAGCCAAAGTTGATATATATAATTTCTTCATGGAGTAAGATTGGCAAAATATCTTCAATTCTGGGGGAGCAGCATGCAAATTCAAACTTCCAACTTTCTTGAATTCTGAGGAAGCAATTTGCAAGTTTCTATTATTTTTTACGAAAAAAAAATATTAACGCCATGATGACTACTCCAATTCCATGAAAAAATTCCTGGATTTCAAAAAAGTATCTGGAAAAAAAATTTCATCGACCTAGACACGAACTAAATAGCCGTTACCGCTTGATCAAAAAAGGGACGGGGTAAGGGAAGGGGGGTCTAAATTCCTTTGACCCGAAACATTCACAAAGAGAGACTACGACTTCGGCATTTTTGTAATTTTTGATACTTATCGTACTGAAAGTTCAGGTCTCAAATAACAATTTCCTAAAGCCGTTAGGCCAGATAGCCAGAAGTTACGAGAAAATCGACTTTGAAATATTTCGAGCAGCTTATGTCGACTAACGAAAAGGCAATTTCCAAGCGGCCGAGTAGCCGAGCGGGTAACGAGCAAGACTAATAATCAGAAGGTCCCCGGTTTGATTCTTACTGAGAAGTTTTTTTTTCCATCCATTTTACTTTCCTCTGATACGCATAAAATTAACTTGTACAATTATTCGAATTTATGCTTATAAACAGCTATTTGTTTTCGTTAGGATATTAACGTGTCCTTCATCGCAAGAACTTGGGGTCGACGGGTCGTTTTTGAATGTTTCCTAATATTGGAAAATGACAAAAACAATTACTAAAGAATTTAACGAAAGGCGGGGGTTACAGGAAAGTTTACAGGAAAGTTGAGTACACAACTGCACAAGGATTTTCTGGTCGACGTATTGAAGCCATACGTGGGACAAGAGAAATTTTTACTCCTTATCGATTTTTGGGGAGGACAGACTGACCCAGTTTTATACAATAAGATTTCAAAAACGAAAGGCGTTTACCAACGTGTACTTTAAAAGTCATCCCTCCAAAGTGCACCCCTCTGGTACAGCCGTGCGATGTCTATTTTCATCGGCAGGTAAAAATGTTATAAAGCGACTGCAGAACTGCGCGTACCTGATCGAAAACAACGAGAAATTAACGCCAGAGAGGATTGCCTCAAAATACAATCCATCGTACATCACCAGCTGTCTTCCCCAATTCTCGGTAACATGATACGATACGCATGGTTTGCTTCGAAACTGTGCGATGAAAGGGACGTTTTTTTAAACGAGAACGAGGTGTGTTTTCCTACCGATGTTTTGAAAAAAAAAATGCTCCTGCAATGATACGTCTGTCGTGCAGTGTGCAAGGTGTCGTTTAACCTTCTGTTTTTCTTGCTTTTATGACGAATATCACCCGGGTTCTTGCGAAAGCCCGACTGCGGAGTAAAAAATTGCGATCCATCGTAATATTGTTCTCGCGTTATACTCATTATCTGTCAAAGAATAAAGAAAACATTCATAATAGCCTACCCGACGTTCTTTATTGTTATACCAAAAAAACATAAATTCGAACAATTGTAAACGTTAATTTTACACGTATCAGAGAAAAGTAAGATGAATGGGAAAAAAACTTCTCACAGTAAGGATCGAACCGGGGACCTTCTGATTATTAGTCTTGCTCGCTACCCGCTCGGTTACTCGGCCGGTTGGATATTCATTTTTCGATTGTCTTCATAAGCTGCTCGGAATATTTCAAAGTCGATTTTCTCGTAAACTTCCGGCTATCTGGCCCAACGGCTTTATGGAATTGTTATTCGAGGGCTGATCTTTCAGTACGATAAGTACCAAAAATTACAAAAATGCCGAGGTCGTAGTCTCTCCTTGTCAGAAAACGAAAGTTTTTAGTAAATTATTATTAGTAAAGAAAGTAAAGTATTAGGCTTTTCTTTTTTACTTCCTCCTTTTTTCTGCGTTCGGGAGATATACGTACTGTTACATCCCTCTTAATTCGGACCCCGCTCTTGTTTATATTTTTCGATCAGGTATATATCCATTATTGTTTACGAAAATTGTGATGAATAATGATATAATATTTTATGTCAATAATTGCGTTAATTATTAATCTCACACTTAAGCCATTAAACGAGGTATGCGAAAGCAAGTAATAAACTATTGAAACGTTGACCGCTGTGTCCCAAGCTGTTTTGTATTTTGTCTCAACTTCATATCGAGCACTAAAAAATTTTTTCCCGCATCGTAATTACCTTTTCAAACTTAAAACGCGTTAGAAAAACGAGAAAAGAGAAAAAATTATTTCCCCGACTAGAATTACCAAGCCCGACGGATTCATGTCCAAACCATTTGTACCGTTAGCGTTTTCATCACGTTCTACCGATTCGTCCATTCTACTTCGAAACAAAGTTCTAGAATGCAAAAAAAAAAGTTCACCATATTAAGAAAAGTTAATCGCTTATGGTTATTTCCCTGGTTAAATGTAAAAAGTAAACGTAGAGTATACCATACTTTTTCCACTCACAGCGTCTTATTATATAAGTCTCAGGACTTTGCGCATTTTATTTGATTTTTCAACGATTATGTAACTGTTATTCCACGTAGCCAGCTAGACATCTTTTATCGAAGAATCAATAAAGATTTGCTCCAAATGCGGTAAAAAATAGATCTTAAGCAGATCTATTTCGACGTTTTGACGTTTTTTCTCCTAAAATTCATTTTGGCGCACAAGTGTTCGAATATTCGGTTGCATCATCTTCTCTACGCTGTATCTTTTCGCCTTCGATGAAAATCAGGCCGCGGTAGATCTATATAAGCGCTGTTCGAATGCTTGCAATTCAATGTCATTGGAAACAACGGCCAAGCAACCATGTCGAAACTCGGAATCATCATCTGCGTCAGCATGATCTACGTGTCGGTAAATTTCAATCTTATATTATTATAAATCGATGGTAATTTGACAAAGCGCGCGAGATGATGGTGGAATAACTCGATGATGTCTACATTCTTTTGTTCATATTTGAAATAATAAATCACAAATAATCACATTATTTCACTAAAATAGGTGGCACATGCCAACCCGACGTTTATCTCCGGTTACGATCGGCAAAAATACAACGATCCGATAATCCGTGAATCTGAAACAGTGATTGATGAGCTCCGTGCTATCTTCCAACCCTTACAGGCAATGGCAACGGCCACATTTGAGGAACTGGAGACGAACCAGTTAGTGGCAGTTCGTAAAGAAGTCGATTCCTTGCGGAAGGTAAAATAATACATTATGACACTAGTGGAAAAAAAAATTTCTGAGGAGTGTGAGTTTGCAGAACGAGCCGAAGGCGAGTGTTGCAATCACACGAGTCCAGAAGACGTTTTTCGTACGAGTATCGTACGAATTTTTATGTCACAAGGTGCGTAAACCGCACTTTTACGCGCAGCGTGTCATAAAGAATATTCTTTACAACGCTTTGAAAATTATTTATCAACGATTAAGTAATTTTCGCCGGTCCACCTTGATAATCTATCCTGATAAGTCTAATGACACCAAATCGACGTACGTAAATCCCCAGGTCTGGGATGAAGTCAACGAGATAAGTGGGCAAGAACACGGCTTTTCTGTTAGCTCGTGCTTCAGCAAGGCATCTGATCTGGCCAGACCTGCTCTTGATTCTATGGAAGAGATGAGTAAATGCATCGACGGAAGCATGCATAATGACTAAAAACTATACTTCGATGAGATAATGGAGACAACCAACGACCTCTTGCAGAAACTTAACGATACCAGAGAAAGGGCTTATCGATGCGACGACCAAGGCTCGGGTCCGAAGCGGTATCGGAAAACGTTCATCGCACAGGTGGAGCGTGCCGTGAGACGCTACAATATACAATCATATAAAAAATAACTTTTGTCTTCGTTGGTTGGTTTTTTCGAGTTTACGCCGGCCACCGTACTTCCACGCACCATAAAAAACGGTCCGCCTGCGCGCAGGTAAACGGGGTTTCAGCGAGGTCCGCCGCGATGGAGTTGGCCACCAAATGTTTTATCACGTACTCGCTGAGATCCGCGTCGAACATTTTTTGGCACGTACATGGAAATACCGGGTTATCGTCATTAAGGTTTTTCCTGTCGCAAAAAGGCGTGGTTTGTTAAAAAGGTCTTTCCCATCGCAAAAGGCGTGGTTTGTTAAAATTTGTAATTTCAATTGCTCGACGAATAGTATTGCTCTTTTTATCCCCAAAAAATCCACCAACGCAAGACAATTTGTTTTACGAAGCGCTTGACACTCGGTCAAGTCTTCACTCATCATCTTCGAGTCTTCGAGAAAAGTTCTTCTCCTGCGACCATCGGCAGGAGTTCGCGTAAATTACAAACGCGCGTCACATTCACAGACTCAGTGTATTATATCAGTTTTCATTATTTATTTTGTATTGTCATTTTATCTCGTCATTAAAGTCCGTTATTCAGCATCTCTTATTTTATTAAACCCACGATAATAGTTGCATCACATTAATTTGGGGTGCAACAGTGCCAAGCGTAGCATCGTCGTGCAATCACCGAATCGGAATTTACGACTCCGATAGAATCATAAGTTATTCGCGGTGCTCACGGTATAGTTTTTTGGTCCTTCGAGCCGGATATCTAGTGACGATTAAAAGTACACTGCAACGATTGAAATAATAAGACTATAGTGCATCGACTAAATCAAAATAAAATACTGCAGACTGAACATTAGAGTCAACATTCGTGAACTATAGCGTGAAAGTGTACCAATAAGTGCACCAGGGACACCGACGAGAGTGAACGTACCAACCGACTGCGACGCGTCAATCCACGCCGAGAAAATATAACAACCGCCCGGCGAATCAATTGCAGCTCAACGTCAAGGTAAGCTCGTTTAAGAAAATCACCAATCCCTCACGTCATTTTTCGCTCCCTAACTCTTTAATTCCTTTACTCGAGTAAGCCGCGAATCGAACGCCATGGAAGTGACCCCAGCGGAAAGTTTGAAACAATTAAAACAAAAACGTGGTTTAATCAAGGGTCATTTAACCCATTTTAAGACATTCCTCGCCAAAACTTCTCACGGAGATACAGACAATCGTAAACTTCGACTGCGTGTGGACAGATTAAAATCGGTGTTTGAAAATTTAAATAGTATTCAAGACCAAATAGAAGCACTGGATGAAGATCAAGCTTAGATGAATGAGCGTTTTGAAATTCACGATGCTTATCTCGACCTCATCGCTGAGGCAGAAAGTTTATTAGAACCTCCTCCAGGTCATATAGATGCAGATAGCGTCAATCAGTGCGAGAGCCAAGGCCACGTAAGCGAACACGCGGGTCGATCACGACCAAAAATTAAATTACCCGAAGCGGCGCTCCCTACATTCGATGGTTGGTACGAAGAATGGCTCGCGTTTAAGGACACGTTCGTATCTATGATTCGCGGGCGATCAGACTTGAACGGAGTGGAAAAATTTCAATATTTGAAGGCCGCGATAAAGGGAGAAGCCGCCCGAAATATCTCAATGTTCTCGATCACCGAAGCGAACTATATTACCGCATGGGATCTCCTTGACAGAGCCTATTCGGATAAACGAATTCTTATATCGAGACATCTTAACATGATACTACAAGCACCGGTTCAAGATAGGGAATCCGCCGAAGGTCTCGTCAGGTTGGCCGATGAAGTGCAGCAGCATGTGCAATCATTGACCACACTCGGAGTTTCGGTAATGGAAGAAATAGTGGTGCAGAACCTTGAAAATAAACTACACCGGACGACACTCGATAAAGGGGACGAAACGCTCGAAAGAGGGGTCTTTCCAAAACTCGACGATATGATACAGTTTATGTATCGGAGAGCGGCGCGGCTGACGAAAAATGGATCTCCGCATCAATTTGCGTCAACACGAGCGACCAGTTCAAATGAGAAGGCGACCAACGTAAGGACCTCCCACCACGGAAAGAGACAGACTTTTGTTACCGTTACGGCAAGCGCGTGTCTGCTCTGCAAGGACAAACAGCATCAGCTGTATCGTTGCGACGCTTTTCGTAGTTTGCCGATACCAAAGCGAATCGAAGTGGTAAAGGCGGGTTCATTGTGCATGGTTTGTCTTCGTGGGAACCATGGGCAAAAAGAATGCAAGTTTGGAAATTGTATGCTTTGCAACAAACGGCACAATACCTTGCTGCATCTTGTGAAGGATCCGCAGCCATCAATCAGCCAAGCTTGACAACGTATCACCTCAGGGTCGGATCATCGTTGCACCTCCTTGACGGTAAGAGCACCGATGAGTCAGATAATGACCAGTGCAATTATCAATGCACTGGACAAAGACCGTCGTCTAATTAAATGTCGAGCATTGCTCGACACTTGCTCTACGGCTAATTTCGTCACGGAGAAATTAGCTACGGCGTTACGTTTGCCGAAAAAGGGGTGCACGATCCCTGTGGGAGCACTTAATGATCTCACTACGACAACGAAGAATCTAGTTGAGATCACGATAAAGTCAAGAGAAAACACGTTCGAAAAAACTCATGCTTTTTTAACGTTACCAAAAATAGCAGAGTTAGTACCGAACGAATCTGTTCCTCGTGAATCTTTCTCGATCCCAGGAAATATACGGATGGCAGATCCAGAATTTCACAAACCAGCTCCGGTCGACATGTTACTCGGCGCTGGACCACCGCTGGCTCTACTCAGCGTAGGGCAAATTGATCTATCTCAAGAAGGGCAAAGTCTCATCCTCCAGAAGACACGCCTCGGATGGATCGTCGGGGGCAGCATCAATGCCCGGACAAATAATCAACAATCGGCCAAATCCCATCTCACGGACTTGCATTCCGAGATAGCGAAATTCTGGCAGATCGAAGGGGGGCCGTCACAGCCTCATTTGTCGAAAGAAGAGTTCGATTGCGAAGAACATTTTCAACGGCATATTACGCGCGACGCGACTGGACGATACGTCGTGGCGCTACCGTTTCGTGACAATTACAAATTGCTGGGTAAATCGCAAGCAAGTGCGTTGAAACGATTAAACGCCCTCGAACGAAAACTCAGCAATGATTGTCAACTGCGAGAACAGTACTCAGCAGTCATCGATGAATATTTGCGACTCGGTCACATGACACCGGTCAATGACGCCGATCAGGAGTCGGGTTTCTACTTACCTCACCATGCCGTTATTAAAGAGACGAGCATGACTACGAAGCTACGCGTGGTCTTTGACGGATCCGCGAAGTCTAGCTCAGGGATGTCACTCAACGATACGTTGATGATAGGACCGACTATCCTGGACGACATCTTCTCGCACGTTCTCCGCTTAAGGCTTCACAATTACGTGTTGACCGGCGATATCGAGAAAATGTACAGGCAGTTCTTAGTGCGACCAGAAGACCGGAAATTTCAACGGATTCTATGGAAACACGAGGGCACCGTCCAAACATATGAGCTCAACACCGTTACATTCGGGTTGGGTCCAGCGCCGTTTCTCGCTATTCGTGAGCTCCATTAATTGGCAACAGACAAAGGTCAAAATTTCCCGCGGGCCTCGCAGATCCTCAAGAGAGACCTGTACGTGGATGATCTATTGACTGGTACTGATACAATTAACGACGGAATCGAGATTCGTAATGAAATTAATCGCATACTGCATCTCGGTGGACTAAAGATGCGACAATGGGCATCGAACGATCCACGATTACTTGAGGGGGTCCCAGAATCCGACGTCAATCAAAAAATGCAATTAACTGACGAGAAAACTTTGAAGACGCTCGGTATTTTCTGGAACTCACGAGACGACTCGATCGTCTACACTGTAACATCTCTCGCGATAGGTGAGACAGTCACAAAGCGAACGATGCTATCGGAGATAGCGAAGATATTTGATCCATTAGGCTTACTAGGACCCATAGTTCTATACGCGAAAAGTCTGATGCAACATCTCTGGCAACTGAAACTTGAATGGGATGAATCGGTACCGGTCAGCATTCAAACGAGATGGAACGATTTTTGCGCTCAATTGAGCTCCGTAAACAATTTGTCATTCGATCGAAAAATTCTTAACAGTAACTCCCGAAGCATTCAATTACACGGATTTTGTGATGCGAGCGAGAAGGGATACGGCGCTTGTATTTATCTCCGTTCCACCGATGAACAAGGGCAGGCACGATGCCAATTATTTTGTGCAAAATCAAGAGTTGCACCACTGAAAACCGTATCACTTCCGCGTCTTGAATTGTGTAGCCCACAGCTGTTGGCTAGATTATATAAGTCGGTCAGGGAAACAACAAACTTAGCTATCAGCACAACCTTTTGGACGGACTCTACAATCGCTCTTTGTTGGATTCAAACTTCACCACACACGTTGAAGACCTTCGTTGCCAACCGAGTCGCTGAGATTCAAGACAGCACAAATTCAAGAGATTGGCGACACGTTCGCTCGCACGATAATCCTGCGGATGCGCTATCGAGAGGACAATTACCTGAAGAATTTATTCGAAATGATCTGTGGAAGGATGGTCCAAGTTGGCTCGCGGGCGACGAATCTACGTGGCCTATAACGACGATTCAGCTGCCACGAGAATTACCAGAAACTAAAAAATCACTGTGTCTCGCAACAACGACCAATCCAGATGAGATCGTCAATAAATTCTCCTCGTTTCAACGATTAAAAAGAGTCATTGCCTATTGCCTTCGATTTAAGCGCAGCAATCAACGGAAAGGACCGCTGCTCGCGCACGAGTTAGCGAACGCGGAAATATGTATTCTCAAGGCACATCAATCATCGGTCTTCGCATCAGACTTACGCGACCTCAACGAAGGGAAGAGCGTTGATAAAAGAAGTAAACTTCTAGCACTCGATCCGTTTGTCGATCAAGAAGGAATCCTGAGAGTGGGTGGATGACTACGGAACGCGGACATTCCTTACTCTCAACAGCATCCAATTATTTTGCCTCGATCGACTCATGTAACCGACCTCATCCTGGAAGATCAACACCTGAAGAATCACCACGGCGGAATCCAAAGGACGCTATACGCAACACGACGGCGTTTTTGGCCTCTAGACGGTCGCAATCAAGTTCGGAAAATCATCAGAAAATGCATAAAATGTTTTCGCGCAAACCCATCAACCACTGAGTACACGATGGGTAACCTGCCGTCGGTGAGGGTCACAGAAGCCCGACCGTTCCACAACGTCGGGGTGGACTACTGCGGACCATTTTATATAAAAGAGAAGAAGTTTCGGAATCGAACACGAGTAAAAATCTACGTCGTAGTTTTCATTTATCTCGTGGTAAAGGCCATACATCTAGAAGTCGTTAGTGACATGACGACCGAGGGTTTTCTGGGCGCTCTTCGTCGATTAATTTCAAGGCGCGGTAAGCCTCAGTCAATTCATTCGGATAACGGTTCCAACTTCGTCGGCGCGAATAACGAATTAAAGGAAATTCACGCGTTGATAAAATCCGAAAAGCATCAAAAAGATGTAACTCGCTTTCTTGCGGATCGAGGTATCACGTGGAAGTTTATTCCTCCTTTGTCGCCACACTTTGGTGGTATATGGGAATCGGCAGTGAAATGTTTTAAACATCATTTCAAACGCGTTGTCGGAAACACGTTACTGACATTCGAAGAATTTAACACGTTTACAATCGAAATCGAAGGTATCTTAAATTCTAGGCCACTCACACCTATCTCCACTGACCCAAACGATATCCTTGTCCTCATTCCTGGTCATTTCCTCATTGGTGATTCACTAACGAGCTTACCAGAATTAGATTTCAGTACGACACCTTCAAATAAATTATCAAGCTGGCAACATTTGCAAAAAATTCGTCGAGATTTCTGGTCCAGGTGGTACAAGGAATATCTCAACGAGTTGAACATCCGACACAAATGGACCAGCGGTCAGCACCCAATCAAGGAGGGCTCTATCGTTATTCTTAAGGAGGATCGTCTGCCTCCAATGCAATGGATGCTGGGTCGTGTCATCAAAACGCATCCTGGCTCTGATGGCATCGTGAGAACAGTGACAGTGAAGACAGCAAATAGCATATATGAACGCAATGTCAAAAGACTAGCATTATTACCGATGGACAATAATCAATGATACATCTTAATTTTTTACTATTTTTTCCTTTTTGATCGGAATCCTCTCAACGGGGGGAGTCTGGAGCGTCGCGTGAGACGCTACAATATACAATCATATAAAAAATAACTTTTGTCTTCGTTGGTTGGTTTTTTCGAGTTTACGCCGGCCACCGTACTTCCACGCACCATAAAAAACGGTCCGCCTGCGCGCAGGTAAACGGGCTTTCAGCGAGGTCCGCCGCGATGGAGTTGGCCACCAAATGTTTTAGTACCATCCGGGAATGGTCACCAAATGTTTTATCACGTACTCGCTGAGATCCGCGTCAAGAATTTTTTGGCACGTACATGGAAATACCGGGTTATCGTCATTAAGGTTTTTCCTGTCGCAAAAGGCGTGGCTTGTTAAAATTTGTAATTTCAATTGCTCGACGAATAGTATTGCTCTTTTTATCCCCAAAAAATCCACCAACGCAAGACAATTTGTTTTACGAAGCGCTTGACACTCGGTCAAGTCTTCACTCATCATCTTCGAGTCTTCGAGAAAAGTTCTTCTCCTGCGACCATCGGCAGGAGTTCGCGTAAATTACAAACGCGCGTCACATTCACAGACTCAGTGTATTATATCAGTTTTCATTATTTATTTTGTATTGTCATTTTATCTCGTCATTAAAGTCCGTTATTCAGTATCTCTTATTTTATTAAACCCACGATAATAGTTGCATCACATTAATTTGGGGTGCAACAGTGCCAAGCGTAGCATCGTCGTGCAATCACCGAATCGGAATTTACGACTCCGATAGAATCATAAGTTATTCGCGGTGCTCACGGTAGAACAGGTGAGTCTTACCCAGTGAACACCATTATGTAAAACTGATGTCAGCATGACGTCTTGCCACGTTATGATTTACGTAAGATGTGAGTCATATATGAGTCATATATGACTCACAATTTCCCACTTCCTGACGTAAGATTTTTACGTAAGATAGATGACGTAAATATGACCTCTGATTGACATCATTATGACTTAACTGGCGTCAGAATGACATATCTCTGATGTCATAGGAAAGTAAATATGCTACCGGATGCTTACAAAAATATGACGTCCAGCTGATTTACTTGTCATTTAGCTGACGTCACATATGATATAAATTTGAGGTAATATCTTGATGTAAAGTTGGGTCCAAACGCTTACATAACTGTGACGTCTTGATGGCATGATTATAAAATATCTGAAGTTTTGATGACATAACTCTGATGTCATGGTGATAAGAAGAATTATTAAATGCTTGCAATAATGTGATATTTAACTGACATAAGAAATAATTCACATTATTAGAAAAATGATTTACAATTCGTCGTTGGAAAATTATGAATTAAAAAATTAAAAACCATCTGTTTAATCCGAAATGAAAAAATAATTTAAATAATTTGAATTTGATTCGCTATTTGTAAAACCCTGTGACTCTAAAGAATTAAATATTTATTTAGTTAAAAAGCGTATTAATCCCGAATTGATAACTATTACAACAGACTTTGTAAAGTCAAAATGTTTATGTTTTCCAATTATAAATAGTGATTATTTTGTTACTGTACCTTTATTACAATACAATAATTAATTTTGCAATTGGTATATACATTTTATTTATAATAATCCTGATCTGTTTAATGATAAAATTATATTTAATGTTTGCATTTAAAGAGAATTCGTGGTATAAGTGACATTTAGACACTATATATAAAAGTAAAAATTAAGAACGTCATACCCGAAATTTCACTAATCGATTATTGAATCAATACATAATACAACTAATACATGAATAAGGGCATTGTGTATTTTCATACAGTCGTGACATTAATATTATGTCAGTTGTATATATAAGAGGATGACCCGAAGCTGATGCTTAAGTATGACGTTCATCGTACATCAATTTTACGTAAAAATATGAGCTGTTTCTTACGTAAGCAAATGACGGTATTATGATATCACTTTGACGTCAGAATGTGACTTGTAATTTATGTAAATTTATGATCTATTCCTTACGTAAATAGTATATAAATTAATGACTTTGATGTGCCGTCACAGTATGATAGGGATAGGATATAATATTTACGTAATATTTGAGTCACAATTATGACGTCATATAAAAGTCAAATTTTGGGTCAGTACTATCTCATAATGATGTCATACTATATGACATCATATCAAAGTCATTAATAAAGTCATTTTTATGTCATATCTATGTAAAAATTCTATGACCTCTATGTGACCTATCTATGACGACATATGGAGGTCATGTGTTCACTGGGGGGTAGGTCTCGAAATGCCGAATCTCATTCTGCCGAAAACGTATATATAGATATAGTGGCGTAGCTTGCTTCACGCGTTGTACCGCGTGAAGATGGTTTTCGGCCGAATGAGATTCGGGATTTCGAGACCTACCCTCACTGGGTAGTCCTTATTTATTTCGTATTTTTTTTCTTGAAGGGACCCAAACCGCTGTGAAATGTTAAAACAATCGATTTTTTAATTTTATAGTTTGTAAGATACATTTGTCATGAATATTGTCTGAGACTTTCATAGAGAAATTCATGGAATTGAATGAGTTGTGATGCATAGTTGGGATCGTTTGATTATATGTGCTATTCTTCAATATTTTCTGGTAGTTATTGTTACCGATCGACTGCGATTCGCTCTTCCACAATGAAACATTTTTCTAGTGACTTAAAAATCGAATTGATATTATGGTGCAGTGTGAAGCGCGAATCGTCTATCTCTGCTTTGTGTGCTGTGTGCCTCGTTTATGTCGAAATGTCATATTTCTTACGTGGTTGACCGCTGATCAAATGATCTATGTATCCCGATTAATATAATGAAGGTCTCATTTTATCGACAGAACTCGTCTGAATGGCACTCATCGCATTTTTTCATAACTCTCCATCCACCCTTCTAAAGAAATATTATTGGATATAATTGGGAACAATTGAAGCAAATTTTCAATCGTTCCCAACTGTGTTTCTTAATTGTTCCCTGAACGATTCAGAACGATTGAAGCCGTCTATCGTTCCCTACCGTTCTCAATGGGGACGTATGATTTATAGGTTATGCGAATTGGTAGCAACAGGCTGCCTTGGGGAATTATTTGAAAACGTCCATCCAATTTCTGAGCAGAATTGTTCCACTTTTTTTTTCAATGTTGCTCAAATTTCGAAGAACATTAGAAATTTTCAATCCATATCATTCTCCTGTTACCAAAGAATTGCCACCAACATTCTTATAAATAATGTTATCAAGTCGTATCACAAGAACCACTAATCCTTTATTTATTTTTTATTGAACAATAATTATTGTTTGAGAATGATTGTTAATTTTTGTTCCTCATCACCCGAAGTGCTGGGAGTAGGGGAACGATCGTCACGAATCATATTCTTCAATCAAAGATCTGTAACCGGTCTTCAGGTGTCAATATTTCATTCCCAGGATTCGTCGGAGCTCCGTGGATGGCGGTCTCTTCTTCGGGTGTTATGATACTGATGACAGATGGCATCGCTTTTGATTCTCTATTGATAAAATTGAAACAACTGGGAACGATTGGGAATGGTTGGGAACGAATGAAAAACGCTTGACTGATAAGAAACATTTGGGAACGATTGAAAAAAGAATGATTGAGAACAATTGAAAATCTCTCGAGCTATTAGGAACAATTGCAAACGATTGGAAGAAGAGTACCTCAATAGAGAACGATTGGGAACGATTCAGCATTCAATCGTTTCCAACTGTATGCAATAATAATTTTGTACAAGGGCACTGTATATCCCCGTTTTTTGAATTCCCTTTTTAAAAAAATTGCAAAGATACATTTATTTCACAGTTTGTTTCAATGTCATGATGGGTTTTAGATACTCTTGCAATAATTAAAGACAATTCGAATTGATAATTTTTCGGTTTTCGTATTTCAACCCAACAACTTAAAAGAATCGAATCACACGATCAGCTCGAAGCTAATTTTGCATTCTGGTTGCCCAAGCCCAAAAGTTCCTCTATCAGTCTTCCCTAGCCAGAGAAGCGATTTGACGCTTAGCCCTTTTTATGTAAAAAGCCAAGGTATTTAGAGAATGGTCGAAACGATTTTATGTTTAATTTGTTACGATCATATGTTTAAATTGTATATCTTCAAAGATATAGGTAATCAATGCAACTCATAGAAGTACTTACTAATGATTACTATTAACCCATTAAAACCCATGCCAAGCATAGAGCATATAGCGTTACAGTAATCATCGGATTCATAGGCAAATCAAAAAAGAAGTTACACGTGTTTTTTCTTTTGCCAATTGTAATTGTTTATAAGAAATTATTTAAACAAATTGTTCTGAAAATTATTATTTCGATAAAGTAAGTATGCCAATCGACTCAACGCAAAAAAATATTCAAAAAATGTATGGCGCACTTTTTCGTCAGAGTCCAATTTGTTAGTGTAAAACCGTTATAAACAAATTGACCCCATCAGATCCGATGCCAAGCCTAGAGCAGAGAGCACTTACGCGGAAACTCGGGCTTTGTATTACTGTCAACTATAACTTTGTGGTAACGCTATGGGATAGTCTGGCACTTTGACGAAAAAGTGCGTCATACATTTTATGCATATTTTTTGCGTAGAATCGATTGGCATACTCACTTCACCGAAATAACGATTTTCAGAACAATATGTTTAAATAATTTCTTATAAACAATTACAATTGGCAAAAGAAAAAACACGTGTAACTTCTTTTTTGATTTGCCTATGAATCCAATAGTTACTTTGGTGCTATCTGCTCTAGGCTTGGCATGGGATCTGATGGGGACAATCTATCTATAACGGTTTTACACTAACAAATTGGACTTGACGAAAAAGTGCGCCATACATTTTTTGCATATTTTTTTGCGTAGAATCGATTGGCGTACTTACTTTATCGAAATAATAATTTTCAGAATAATTTGTTTAAATAATTTCTTATAAACAATTGCAAGTGGCAAAAGAAAAAACACGTGTAACTTCTCTTTTACTTGCCTATGAATCAGATAGTTACTTTGGAGCTATCTACTCTAGGCTTGGCATGGGTTTTAATGGGTTAAATGCTAACTTGACTGACCGAAAGTATGTCTATAATGGAGTAAAACTTTTTTTTCTCTCAACAGGCCACTATAGAATTCCGCCGGGTTGCCCGTGAACGTCGACTGATAACTGCCAGGGTTAAGAGACGCCAATCCCAGTTGGAAAAGTTGTCAGCACGTCTTTTTCAGTGTATATCTGAAAATAGTTTCATTGCCGGCTATGAAGAAATTCAGAAATGCTTCCAAGAGAACGAACCTCCAAAATATGACAAGAAGAACGAAATCCGCAAAATCGATGCAGCGATTATTCAATTCAGAAGCAAACTCAAACTATTACTGAAAATGGCCAATGCAACAGTTACGGAACTGGAGCAGGGACAGGTTACGATCGTCCGCGAGCGAGGCAATAACTTAATCAAGGTAAAAACAATTTTCTACAATGTTTCGTAGACCAATTGATCATCGATTGAGGAATTTTTTTCCATTTCATTGAATGAACTATCCTAATTAGTGTATGAATGTCTACTAAACGACCATACATTTTAAAGATCGCAAACGAAATCTACGAGCTAATTCCCCAAGCCAAAGACGATGTTGCCGCTTGCGACGAATTATCAGCCAGTGTAAACAACCTTGGGTCAGATTTATCAGAAGCATGGAGATGTGCATCGCTTCAACACTGGAATCTTCAATTATATGGAATAAAACGATCGTCAACGACGCTGCCGGACTCATAAAAAGCCTCACCCATATCAGACAGCGGGCTTGGCTGTGCAGTGGAAATGTCAGGGATTCTAAGTTCGCCCCAGAAACAATCGAGTGCATTAAGCAGGTGATCTTCAATTCATATACCTTTCCGTCTTTTCATCTTCCTAAAACCGATATCGAACGTTATTTCAGTCTGTTTGTATCAGATATTTATTGACACTAACCATGTGTAATCAAATTAGGTTTTCGAAGGTTGTCGAAGAAGAATTCTCGAGTAAATTTGCAACTATTTATACATCGGTCTTAACATACTGAATATTTGTAAACGAGTTTTTCCGATTACCTGTATTTTTTAAGATATAAAATTTCTACATGCCAAATGGCGGTAATCCAGAAATTGATTTCAAGGTGTTGCAAATGATCTTTTCAATATCATTCACTTGCCTGGAATTCGCGATACTTGAGATTAAGACTTCAAGGTGTTGAAATTTTGAACTCAATTGTCAAATGTATCCATCAGTTGTTCAATGTAAAAAAAATTGATTTTCGATAGTTCTATCATGCCTAGTCCCTAGGACTCTTTATATACTTCGTACTCCATACTTGGTATAGAACGTTGTAGGCGTTCGAATTTTGATTACATTTTCAAAGATGTTAGTTTTCAACATGAAGGAAGCTGAAAAATTATCAACTTCAATAGTTCTAAAGTGTTTTTTCAATTGTTGTTTCACTAGAGACCATTCTGATTATTTTCTATAGTTCTTGTTGGCTTGGTTCGAGCAGAGTCCGACTATACCGGTAATTCGACACTCGAGCTACCGGTAAACGACGCGAGTGGCGTCGTACCAAAGTACCGAGAGAAAGCATTCGTATTCTCCTGTTAGTTCGTCTCCAGCTCTGTGAAGGAGCAGTTACAGACAAAGTCATTCCGAGCTTAACCTGTTAACTAATTTTCGTCAAACATTCTAATAAAAGAATTATCGTATTTGTTATCATAATTTTCGAGTACAACATTTTTTTATTGCAACCCTGCTTTTTACCAATCATCCAATTATCCCTTCTCTTTGAACTCGTTGGTTTTTCTTTTCCCTTCTTATTTCGTAGGAGAGAAAATCCAATAGGTTATGGGCCCAGTCACGCTGACTGCGAGAAGGGATCTAGATTGGTAAAACAGCGGTTCTCGGGAGTGTCGCGAAAAGAGCGGTTTCGTTACGCGAGAAGCGTAAAGACGCGTGAAAAAACGCGGCGTGGAGAAACCACGTGTGGTGAAACCGGCGGCAGCCGTTGTGAGGCAGTCGTGAGAGAACTGTAATTAACGTGTGAAACGTGCCGTGCGTAAAAACGCGGTGTAATTAACGTGTGAAACGTGCCGTGCGTAAAAACGCGGTGTAATTAACGTGTGAAACGTGCTGCGTAAAACGCGGTGTGAAAACGCGGGGAGCGTACCGGTAAGAAATTCCGGTTTTGAAAGTCACGTGGTGTAACCGGCAGACGGCCATCCTGGGAGTTGTACCTCGTGTGAGAATTCGTGCGCAGCAAGCGAGGAGAACGAATCCACGATGTCAGAGGCAATCACAACGAAGAATGTCTCAAAATTCGACGGCCATGATTATCAAGGCTGGAAATTTCAGATGCGGGCGTTATTTTTGGCGCATCGTATCTGGGGAATCGTGAACGGTACAAAAACGAGGCCGGTCGGAGTGACACCAGAGGCTGAGGCATGGGACGTCGAGAATGCGCGTGCCATGTTCCTCCTGTCGTCAACGCTCGAGTCAGAACAAATGCGACCATTATTAATTTGTGAAACCGCATGTGAAATGTGGAGGAGATTGGCGTCGATTCACGAACAACGATCGGCATCAAACAAACTAATGCTCTCGACGAGACTGTATGAGTATAGAATGGAAGCAAACGACTCGATCACTCAGCACGTCGCTAAAGTTTCAAATATGGCGGCTCAGCTGATAGACGTAGGAGAGGCAGTCTCAGATACGACGATCATGGCGAAGATTTTGGGAAGTCTTACGCCGAAATATTCGAATTTTCTGACCGCGTGGGATAATATGCCGCCAGCCATGCAAACCTTGGAGAATCTGGAGGAACGGCTGCGTCGCGAAGAGTCGCGTCTGACAGCGAACGACATCAGTGAAAGTGCGTTCGTAGCGGTGAGAAATTCGAAGGACAAGGACAAAAGAAAAGTGAGTTCAAAGCAGGACACGAAATATAAGAAAAAGGGTGCGAAGCCCAAAGTGCGATGTTTCAAGTGTCAAGAACTCGGCCATTACGCGTCATCCTGTACAAAGAAAGGCAGTGACGGTGGCGGAAACAATTCGAGTGATTGTGCTTTTGTCGTTGAAAACACGAGTGCGGGTAACGAGAAAAATACCGGTAAAAGTGCCGTGTTTCAAATTCCGTCAGAGGTAGTGAGGAGAATACTCGCTGCCGATAAAAGCGATAGTTGGTTGACCGACAGCGGAGCGTCGCGTCACATCACTTACCGACGGGACTGGTTAAGTAACTATCACGAGTTACCGGTAGGTAACACGGTGTCTCTTGGAGACAGTAAAGAGTGTCGTGTAGCGGGAGTCGGTACAGTAGAGATCGAGAAATACATAGACGACAGATGGGTATCGTCTCGTATCGAAAACGTATTACACGTCCCGGATATGACGAAAAATTTATTCTCGGTCGGTGTCTGTGCGGAAAAAGGCCTCAGAGTGTTTTTTCGGGGAAATGGCGTGCGTATTGACAACAACGGGTTCGCGGTTGGTTACGGCGTGAAGCTGGAAAATAAAATCTACCGAATGATTTTTAAAACCAAAAGTGCGAAGTGCGGCAGTGAAGCAAACGTTGTGAAAGCGAGTTTTCGAGTTTGGCATGAGAGACTCGGCCATGTGAACGCACAGACGGTGCGAGCCCTAGTCAAAGAAAATTTAGTAAAAGGCGTCGAGTTTTCAGAAAACTCGGAAAATTTTTGTGGTTCGTGTCAGGAAGGAAAATCCCACAGAAAAGTGTTTAAGAAAACGCGAGTTCGCGCGCAGACAGTGCCGGGAGAAGTGATCCACACGGATGTGTGCGGACCGATGTCCGTAGCATCTCTCGGTGGTGCGCGATTTTTGTTGACATTTAAAGACGATGCGACGAGTTTTCGTCATATATATTTCCTTAGACACAAGAGTGACGTCCTTGAAAAATTTAAGAAATTCGACAAACTAATCGAAAATAAATTTGGCAGGCCGATGCAGGTTCTTCGGTCGGACAACGGTACGGAGTTTAAAAACAAGGAAATGGAGAGCTACACGGATTCAAGAGGAATTCGACGCGAGTTCACAGCCCCGTACACGCCACAGCAGAACGGTAAATCGGAAAGAGACAATCGAACGTTGATTGAGAGTGCGCGGACCATGATACTGGCGAGAAATCTCCCCAAATATCTTTGGGCGGAAGCATGCAGTACGGCCGTGTACTTGATGAACCGAGCTGGAGCGTCGAGCGTAAAGAAAGGAAAAACTCCGTACGAAGAAGGGATCGGTGTGAAGCCGGACCTGACGCATCTGAGAATATTTGGCTCAGAGGCGTATGTCAACGTACCAAAACAACAACTCAGAAAGTTGGATGCGCGCGCGAAGAAAATGACTCTCATCGGTTACGAGAGTAATTCCTCGAATTACCGACTATACGATTCGAAAAATAAAAAGGTGATAGTGTCGCGAGATGTGACATTTCATGAAGTCGTTGGACCGTCAGTTCTATCCGAGGGAGGCAAATCGAGTGAGCTGATTTTGCCGAAGAATGAAGAGCGTGAAGTGAACGAAGGAATCGTTCCAGCTCCGGCGGAAGAAGACGAAGAAGACGACGACAACGAGGTGTTCGAGTTAGCTGATGAAGAAGTGAAACAGCCGGAAGTTACCGAAGGTGAAAGACGACAATTAAGAGATCGGGGTCTCATTCGAAAGCCGTCGAGATTCGAAACAAACGTCGCTGAGTGTTCAATACCGGTAACCTACGGAGAAGCCCTTCGCAGCAGAGAGTCGGAAAAATGGCGGGAAGCCGTTGACTCAGAACTCGAATCACACCGGGAAAACGGAACCTGGACGCTGGTAAACAGGCGACCAGAAATGAAAACAATCGATTCAAGATGGGTTTTCAAGGTCTTAAAAAGCAAAAACGGAGGAATTCGTCGAAGAAAAATTCTCGAGAGATTCGAGATGGTCGATGCGAAGTCGACAAGTGTACCGTGTGAAGCGGGATCGAAACTTCTACCGGTATCCGAAGGTGAAGAGGGCGAAGAAGTTCCGTATCGAGAGGCCGTGGGGTCTCTGATGTTCCTGTCGATTGTGTCACGCCCAGACATATCGTTCGCAGTGAATTTGGTAAGCAAATTTCTCAATAGACACAGCAGGGAACATTGGCGCGCAGTGAAGCGCATTATTTCGTACGTCGCCGGGACGGTGGACTACGGAATAAAATATCAAGGCGAGGACGGCGGATTAAGTCTGAGAGGATACTCGGACGCCGACTTCGCAGGGGATGTGGAAACGAGAAGATCCACAATCGGGTACGTTTTTGAGCTGGCTGGTAGCCCGGTGACCTGGGCAAGTCAACGTCAAAAACTCGTCACACTCAGTACAACTGAGGCAGAGTACGTGGCAGCGTCGATAACATCGCGAGAAGCGGTGTGGCTGAGACGACTGTTATTCGACATCGAGCAGCCTTGTGTAGAGGCAACGGTCATCCACGTGGACAACCAGAGTGCAATTCGACTCGCAAGAAACCCGGAGTTTCATAAAAGGACGAAACACATCGACGTACGATTCCATTTCGTGCGAGAGAAAGTTCAAGCAGGTAAACTAAGAGTCGAATATCTTCGGACCGAAGACCAAAAGGCCGACATCCTTACAAAAGCTCTAACGAAAAATCGCTTTTGTAAACTGAGGGACGATATCGGGGTTAAGGAACTCCGACTCTACTCAAACGGCGGAAGTGTTGGCTTGGTTCGAGCAGAGTCCGACTATACCGGTAATTCGACACTCGAGCTACCGGTAAACGACGCGAGTGGCGTCGTACCAAAGTACAGAGAGAAAGCATTCGTATTCTCCTGTTAGTTCGTCTCCAGCTCTGTGAAGGAGCAGTTACAGACAAAGTCATATTTGTTATCATAATTTTCGAGTACAACATTTTTTTATTGCAACCCTGCTTTTTACCAATCATCCAATTATCCCTTCTCTTTGAACTCGTTGGTTTTTCTTTTCCCTTCTTATTTCGTAGGAGAGAAAATCCAATAGTTCTTGATGTTTTATTTCGAGTTATCGGAGCATTAAGCTACTTAAAGGACCTTTTGAGATTGACACGTTTAAACATGAGAAAAATAAGTTACTGTATGATTTCGTACGTAGCATTGGGAATTCTTTTAACCACTCGAAACGGTATCATTGTATCAATAGCTCTGAGAATCGGAGTTTCGAATAGATTTTTTTAAAGTTGTTGAGTCAAAATAGAATAGAAAAAGATCAGATCTTATAGGCCTTGATGATTTGGTTCGTAGTTTCAACTTGTTTTTCTGTCGCTTCCCAACTTGACGACTTTAAGATTTCCATAAAATTTTCAAAGAAACTTTTGATATGAAATATTGCGTCCGTCAGATGAGAGCAATGAAAAATAATTCAGAACCATCGAGAGTGATAATTTTTTTATATAAGCAGCCGTGTTTTCCTCGATTTTCGGGGCGTGTTCTAGGAGGCTAAAGTAGGCGTTTTCACATCTCTCGACTGTTATTATGGTAAACAGACCAATAAAATACACAAAAAAGTCCTAGTAAAATATAAGTCCGTGAGTCAACCCTGTTCAGCGGTCGGGGAGCCTTTTTTCGAAGTTTTCGCAGAACAAAAGACTGGCGAAAAGAAGACATAACAGCTTATTCGATCTCTTATCACATGGACTCACAGTATCACCGACATTGGGTCATTGTGCGTACAATTTTTCTTAAGACGGCAATGTACGATTTTGGTTCTATTTCTTTTGAGAGAGAAAAGAATTTATCATTTATTCTATATGCATCAGATTTATGTAACGTTTATTCAGTGCCCCCCCCCCCCTCCCCAACATGAAGGAAGCTGAAAAATTATCAACTTCAATAGTTCTGAATTGTTTGTTCAATTGTTGTTTCACTAGAGACTATTCTGATTATTTTCTATAGTTCTTGATGTTTTATTTCGAGTTATCGGAGCATTAAGCTACTTAAAGGACCCCCCCCCCCCCCGCCCTTACCGTATATCAGCAATATCGACAAAAAATTTTCTTCTGCACAGGCCGCGATTGATGCTGACTTCGTGATCAGTAAACAATTTCCACTGATCATTGCCAACAGTGAGCGCCTGAACTCGATGTTGAAAACGCTGTCGTCGAAGCTTCTCGACTGCGTGCCTGCAAATACGATTATGTCCTACAGGAAAACTCAGCGATGCATTCGAGGGAAGATCGGTGCCGCTAAGACCCCTATCACGACCCACACTACCGAAAAGTCGACGTCTAGGATCGACCACACTACTAAGAAGGTAACGTCTAAAATATCTGACATCAGTGAGCAGTTATTCTCTGAAATCGTGGATAGCAGTAAGCTGTTGTTACCTGAAATCTATCGCACCACCGAAAAGTCGACTTCTAGAATTGACCACATTGCTAAAAAGGTAACTTCTGGAATATATGACACCAGTGAACTGATGTTCCCTGACTTATCGCACAGCAGTGAGCCGTTACTTCCTAACGCTACGCCTACAACTATTTCCACCGCCAAGGATTCAACAACTCGATTTCCTGACCCTGTCAAAAAACTGACTGTTAAAAGTGTCTTCGTTGTCAAACATGATTCACTCGCGGCAATGAAAATTCGACTCCAAGCGGCACTGTCACCGCCCAGAAATGGGACGCATGAATCGACTACATTCAGTATTGAGGCTCCAAATCACTTACACCAGCCCCCGCGCGAACATAACAGCACAGGGTTATCGAGTGTTATGGATTACACCGCCGAAAAGTCGACCACCGTCGATTAAGTGGATCAATCAAACCGTGGACGGAGGATCGAGTCACTACCGAGATGACAACTATCGAAATCACATATACCACACCGTAATCGACTGCTCAATGGAAGAACATTATCGACGAGTCGACTACTAAAACCGATAACATCACCGACAAATCGACCACTGAAACCGATTAAAACACCGAGCGATCGGACTACAAGTCAAGACATACTACTGGGAAGTCAACTTCCAGGACCAGTTATGACAACACGAATTCAACTACTCAATTAGATTACACCAGCAGAAAGATAACTCGATTCAGGTGTTTACAGGCGAAAGCATTTACGCTACTGCATAATCGCTTTCCTCAATAACTTACACCATAAACGAGTCGACAACTTAGAAGGATTTCCTCATCTAACGTCTGGAGCTGACATGAGATGCGCCTCCGAGCCATCTTGAAAAACTTTTCACCACGCCGAGAAATCAGTGACCAACATTATTATGTTGTTCATTGATTTCTCGATGATGATTGATGATCTTATAAAATGGCCAACACCGCATTGCAGTCGAACTCCCACTATAACTTTACCATCAAGAAATTGATCTATAAAGTTATCAACACCGCTGAGCAGAACTCGATTCGAAGTCGATTTCAAGAACCACTTACACTACCGACCAGGTTTCCAGAATTATTTCCAATACCAATCAATTCCACGGATTACTTCAACCATCAATTGACTCCACGGTTTTCTTATACCACCGAATGGTCAACTTTAATGTTTACTTACACTACCGCAGAGTCAACATCTAAAATAGCTGGTACGACCGTGGTGGCGGCACTGAACTCGAGTCACACGTCCGAGCGGTCGACTACAAGTATCACTTACACCACTGTGAAAACGTCACCCATAAATCATGGTTCCACTAAGGATTGACACCTTAAACTGATGTAACTCTAACTAGGCGAGTTTCCGCAGACGAACCAATAGATTGTGACACGGAAATAGCACTTGATGGCCGAGTGATAAAGGAGTTCCGCCTTATCGTATGATAAAAAACGTATGTGCCCCGCAAATCGCACGAGATGAGTCATAATATGTTATGAAATACTTGAATCTACGGTACTGCTGCGATTATATAACACTAAGTTAATGGTTAATCTTAAAATTATAAGGCAGGTCTTCCATTCCTGGATTTGCGTATGAGAGTGCTAGTAGAAATCGGTAGCGGAGGAATTGAATGTGACAAATCTAATATCATAACGATGGCTGATGACTTCTATGAAATATCAGAATCCATTGTTAAACAATAGTTTTTCTGAATGATTTACTGTTATTTATCGAATATAGTCATTATGATATGGAAGTTGCTTATAGAATATTAACATTAGCATCTGTAATTTCGGAAAAGTATTTCAAATGCATTTTTGATGAATAATGCACGTATTTAAATCCGTGGTTATGCCGAGATGCGAATCAATGTTTGTGGATATACAATTATTTTCGTATTGGACCATGTGAATAAAAACATTAACATTGGCATGTACCGCAATTTAATTCAGTACAGCATTTTCCATCTTGCATCCTTTTTCGTCGGTGATTTTTTTTTATCTGCGACGCGGATAAAAGGAAGTAAACATGTCACAGGTGCACATAATTCGCATGATTATTTTTGCTTATCGCTACAGCAGGTTACAAGCTCTACGAAGCCAACGGTAAGAAGAGAAGATCCTTTCAATAAAATGCGAGAACGGCTCACGGCAGATTTTTAAGGCACATACAATCGTTCTCGTTTTATCTCTAAGGCCTCGTTTTTCTGTTAGCGATCGAGCATCAGCACGTCATTGTGAGCGCAAGCATCATTTTGAGGCATGGACCTCGCATTTGTTAAAAGCAATAACGACGGATTTCGCCCTGACCGAAACTGCCGAACGCTTCGGTAGAGCTGCACTCCCATGAAAGATGCGTAGGCGGGTTGCCTATAGACCTGTTTTTTCAATCTACAATAATTTTCGATCGTCGACGCGATATCCGTAACATCGCGTAGAAGGCCGTCGAACTTTGTCAACGCTCGATAGAGTGTCTATAGTGATACATCTACTTCGTGTCAAGAATGGGCATGATGTATTTAAAAAAAAAAATACAAAATGCTTTTTCACTCAGTATTTATCTCCGATTTAAATAACGAAGGAATTTTCACTCATTATTTTAATCGGAAATAAATACTGACCGGAAAAAAACTTGTATTTCTATCGGAAATAAATACTGAGTAACAAATCACTCGTTATTTCAATCGGAAATAAATACTGAGTGAAAAACCACTCGTCATATCAATCGGAAATAAATAATGAGTGGAAAAAAATGTTGTATTTAAATGGGAGCTGAATACAAATTTCTTTTTTGTCCGACCCCCGTTGAAAACGCGGCGTTGCGCGCATGTGCTACCGGCGGCAAGTGGGCGTTTCCAGCGCGCTCCGTCAGCGGGCGGTAAAGTAGTTTACCGCCCGCTACTGCGGGGCGGTAAAGATCCGAGCGCCGCGACGCCTTGTTTTCAACACGGGTCGGACAAAAAGTACGGTGTGCACCACGGGCGGAAGGCGATTTCCCCCTCGTGTGGCGCCACCCTCGCTTCGCTCGGGTGGCAACTTCGCGCTCGGCGGAATCGCCTACTTCCCGCCCTAGATACACAATGTACTATTTCACTCCATATTTATTCCGGGGTGAAATACAAGCTACATAACCACTTGGCCGGTGTTTTGTTTACAAATGGCTCGTCACTCGAGCCTTACCGGGGCGCCGAGTGAAGACCGAGAAGAATTTGTTTTGATTTCGGCAAAGGAGTGAAAAACCACTCCAATGGTGAGTATTTCAAATACTTTTCCATTGGAATTCTTTCGAAAAGAAATTAATTGTGGAATTAATGCCCACTCTCAGTGAGAGTCTCGTTTATTTTTTTTATTTTCCCGCTGAAATTTAAAATTTGTCGAAATGAATTCCGGGTAAATTGAAAAAAATAAATAAATAAATAAATAAATTCTTTTTTCTTTTCGTGTGTGTCTTTAAGTCTGTAAAGCACCCCCACCAAGTGTGACGTTTTTTCGGAACACCTGAAATTTATAGACTCATTATGAACACTTCAACCCTCTTCCCTTTTTTTTGTACCAACCCCCTTCCCGAGTCATCGCCCATTGACAAGTGGGGGTGCTACCTTCATGTAAGGTCAGCGTTATCTTTCTCTGTAGAAATCGAAGATTTCTCCAAATAGTACCAGATTTATGGTCTTTTCATGGGCTTTTAGAATATGTAGTCACCATCACGATCAGAACTACCCCTGTTCAGCTAAGGGGAGTTTTTGAAAAATCAAAATAATAAAAAAATAAATTTTGCGTGTAAAAAAGCAGAGTAATTATAGAGTAGTTATGGACCTTTTCAAAAGTACAATTCTTTCGATCATCCCCTTTGTGGTCACAACCCACCCCTATCTGACCTGCGAAGAAGAAGAACGAACAGTCTACGACGTTTTCTTAACCATTTGCCTTCATGCAGGTCGAATAAGGGTGGGTAGTGTCTACGAAGGGGATGATATAAAAAATTCGACTTTCTTGAATAGTCCATACATCGTCTATAATTATAGCGCAAGACCGAATAATCTACGACGTTTTTATAACTGTTTCCTCTGATGCAAGTCAAATAGGGGCGGGTAGTGGCTACGTAGGGGATTTTCTGAAAATTCGACTTTTTTAAATAGCCCATACATCGTCCATAATTATGGCGCGAGAACGAACAGTCTACGACGTTTTCATAACTGTTTCCTCTGATGCAGGTCAAATAGGGGTGGGTAGTGGCTACGAAGGGGATGATCTGAAGAATCAACTCTTTTAAATAGTCCATATATCTTTTGTAATTATGGGGTAAGAACGATCAGTCTACGACGTTTTTCAAATCATTTGCCTTGATGCAGGTCAGATAGGGGTGGGTAACGACCACAAAGGGGATGATGGAAAGAATTATACTTTTTAAAAGGTCCATAAATACTCTATAATTACTCTGTTTTTTTACACGCAGAATTTATTTTTTTATTATTTCGATTTTTCACAAACTCCCCTTAGCTGAACAGGGGTAGTTCTGATCGTGATGGTGACTACATATTCTAGAAACCCATGAAAAGACCATAAATCTGGTACTATTTGGCGAAATCTTTGATTTCTACAGAGAAAGATACCGCTGACCTCACATGAAGGTAGCACCCCCACTTGTCAATTGGCGATGACTCGGGAAGGGGGTTGGTACAAAAAAAAGGGAAAAAGGTTGAAGTGTTGATAATGAGTCTATAAATTTCAGGTGTTTCGTAAAAACGTTGGACTTGGTGGGGGTGCTTTACAGACTTAACGACACACACGAAAAGAAAAAAAAATTAATTAATTAATTTATTCATTTTTTTTAATTTACCGGGAATTTATTTCGACAAATTTTAAATTTCAGCGGGAAAATAAAAAAAATCAACGAGACTCTCACTGCGAGTGGGCATTAATTCCAGAATTAATTTCTTTTCGGAAGAATTGCAATGGAAAAGTATTTGAAATACTCACCATTAGAGTGGTTTTTCACTCCTTTGCCGAAATCAAAACAAATTCTTGATTTTCACTCCGCACCCCGGTAAGGCTCGAGTGACGAACCATTTGTAAACAAAAAACCGGCCGAGTGGTTATGTAGCTTGTATTTCACCCCGGAATAAATATGGAGGGAAAAAGAATTTTGTATTTAACTCCCATTTAAATACAAAATTTTTTTCCACTCAGCATTTATTTCCGATTGAAATGACGAGTGGTTTTCCACTCAGTATTTATTTCCGTTTGAAATAATGAGTGAAAGTTCATTCGTTATTCAAATCGAAATCAATTCTGAGTTAAAAACAATTTCGTATTCAAACCTGTATTTAAATACCTACTTTTTTCACTCAAGTGTGCTCATCCCTTTTCCATACTATGCGGCTCAACGGTAAACGGCGAATCGCGAAATATATGAAAAGACGACGCGTCATACACGAAAAATAACGTTGGACGCATATCCATGCATGTATTGTTAAATACGTTTGGCCCTGGAGACTGTCGCGTTTCGTCCTTCAGGAGTGTACAATATGGTTGATGCATCTATGAAAGTACACGGGACTTGTATACTAAATACACACGTAAAATTGCGTATCTTTTTTCCGACGAGCTGGAAAAACAAAGAAATATAACAAATCTATAATAGGTTAACCCGCAAAATCGTCTTTCTCGTTTGGGGTGAGGTTGGGCCTCAGTCGACCACTAAAATTTCAATTAAAATAGGAAGAATTAATAAAACAAAAAAAATAACGTATAATGATCTCATGGTTCATCTTCGTGTACAGTGTCCCTGGCGATTGACGTGTCCTTTCGCGGACCTGTAGAATACGGACGATGAATCGATAACGGTACATGTAACTCGTATTCTGAATAAACATAACACCAGTGCTCGCCACAATTTCTGCGCAACCCTCACCCCTGAGGAACGCGTCCTAGTATACGACCGTTAGTCCACGAGGTGCATTCCGACCTCAGTACAATTCGCCAAGTCGTTAACGGTAGAACCCTCGCACGCGCGGCGGCATGGCTCGATCGAAATTAACTAAATACGATCTAGATCTCGATTACATAGCTACGAGAGCTATGTTGGTGGTGTTCAATCTGATGGGCCTGGCACCCTTCGCCGTTCGGAGATCCGCAAGCGGAAACCAACGGAGAAAGTGGGCTTGGGACAAAGTTTGGACCGTGCAGTTTTCGACGTCTTGGTTCGGTTACGGTTACAACTTTTGCCTGACCGCACTGGCAATGTATTTCATGTACGTGCCACTGTACTCTCTAACCGAACGGGGCGATGTCGGAGATAAGGTCATATTTATAGCACGCGTCCTCGGCGTTTCTACAATAATCATGATCTGGTCGGTCGTTGGATTCAGACAAAAGGTCATAGCAAGACTTTTGAATCGGTTGTCGAGCTTCGATGCCACGTCGGTTCACAGCATCGGTAATCACCGACCAGACTCCATTCGTCTTTTCGTTTTCGTCGTATGTGCCGTGAACGCTGGCACGACAGCGCAAGTACTATTCACCGGTTTGAACATCGTTGATTGGTGGTGGATCGTTCAAGTATTTTCCATGGAGGTCGGACCTTTTATCATCTCCGTGTGGTTCGTTTCTGAGTACACTTTGGTTCTTAAGATGATCGAGAATCGTTTAAAAACTCTCAATCGATCGCTTCACGATTGTTGCGTTCGACCAACCGCGACGTCCTCGCATCAAAGTTTAATCGGCATTGGGACCACCGCACAGGACATCGCGACTCTCAGACAAGCGCACTTGGAGCTCAGCGGGATCGCTTCCGACATAGCGTCATACTACTCCTTACCGATCCTATTCCCTCTCAGCCTTTCATGTTTCTCATTGATTGAACATACATGGATTTTTCCTTGGGTTATCGCGATGTTAGCCAAGGCAACTTTCCAGCAGATTATCGCAGCACCTCTCAGGATCCTACAGCAAGCCGTGGTGCTCTGTCCATTGGCCGCCGGCGCCAGCAACGTCGTCACAGAGGTTTGTGCACATAACTAGGGGGGAAAAATGTTTCGCCTTACCACAGAGTCACTGTTGCCTAGAGTCATTAATCGCTTGAATACCTAGAAAATCCATGCGAAAATGTGTGTCCTTTTTAGTTAATTGAATATCGGTGGCTGAGCTAACCACATCCCCGAATACAATTCGGATATCGTTTTCCGATTCTAATTTTATCCGATTTACTTTTACAGTCGAAAAAAGCGGGTGATATCGTAAGGAAGCTCCTCGATACCCCAAACAAACTCAACGATATCAATCTTGAGGTATTGTCTTGTACTGCACAATTTCTTTTTTCAAACTGCCCACATTTTGACGTTTGCAAATTTCAGCTCGAGCGATTTTTGCTCCAATCATTACATACAGACATCCGAATTACCGTCTGCGGTTTCTTCCCGCTGGATATGACAATGATACAATCGGTAAGTCGGTATGAGCGATGGTTCTTCGAACCCATTAAATTTAACCCACTTATTGTGACGACCATACACCCATGACACGGTTCAACTTCCTTTAGATCTTCACAACGGTCATGACGTATCTCGTCTTTATCATTTAAATGTGATTCGGGACTCTCGTGACAACTCGTAAACTTGGATGAGAGAAAATGGCTATGAATATACTCGATGAGTTGAGGTTCAACAAGAGTCAACGAAAAACTTTTCTCGAGCACGACGAAAGTCGGAATCACCAGTCTAAAAATTATATGAATGGTTGTTAATCTGCGACCGACATTAATCACACGTATTTGATATTGTATCTCAATCTCACTGACCTGCCCGGTGGCTACCAATTTTTATCCGAATGCGATAGCCCAAAGTAACCTTTGTTTTCGTAGGTTAAATGGTAGACGGCCGCTGCAAAATAAATAAAAATTAATGACTAAAAAGGAAACACAATAATAACATAGGACGTATATTGTATCATTCATCCTCATATACAATTTTCCTTGGGGATTCACGTGTCTTGTTTCGCGGACCTGTAAAATACGGTCGATGAATCGATAAAAGTACACGGACTCGTACCCTGAATAAACATATAATAACACCAGTGCTCGCCACGATTTGTACGCAACCCTCACCGTCGAGAAGGGAGTTCTGGTATATGACCGTTAGTCCGCGTTACGCATTCAGACCTCAGTGCAATTCGCCAAGTCGTTAAGGGTAGAACCCTCAAGCGTGCGTCAGCGTGGCTCGACCGCATTTAACTCAGTGGTATGAAACTCAATGCTAAACGAGACCAAACGAAACTTCGTTTTTCGGCCAATTCGTCCCTCGCTCTGATTGGCTGAGGCCATTGTCTGCAAAAAGCGTGTCAACCTCATGCAAAAAAAAAATTTTGGCTCGCTTTGTTGGTATTCCTACTTATCGATACAGTGTAAACGATATATCGGAAGTATCTCATATATATGGGGTATTCCTGGGAATTTCGGCAACTTCGGACAGTTGGGTCGAAATTTTTGCCCCCCAATTTTTTTCATTAATATGTATTCAAAATAAAGAGACACCTATTTCGGCGTTTTTTATTTTGAGCCCCCACTTTTGAAATACAGTCAAATGAAGTTTTTGAAGTATTGACCACATTCGGTCATTCAAATCGATATATCTCAGCAACGGTTAGTGATAACTCAAAAAACCATTGGTGTTTTTTTTTCGTTTTTGAACGCTTTATACATTGAAAACATTGACGATTATGTTGCACAAATTCAACAATTATTTATAAACAATTCAAAATTAAAAATGAAATACAACAAAAAATATACCCTTAATTTTTGAAATGTATTTTTTTTTAAATTCCTTGAACAAAAACGAAAATTTAGCCACCTTGAACTTTTTGGGCCGACGCTTCGTTCGGGAGTTATAGATTTTTTTGTCACAAAAAACC
This sequence comes from Sussaba pulchella, assembly GCA_963971145.1. Lineage (NCBI taxonomy): Eukaryota > Metazoa > Arthropoda > Insecta > Hymenoptera > Ichneumonidae > Sussaba > Sussaba pulchella. The sequence goes on from OZ020166.1 coordinate 7,398,466, forward strand.
CGTAAATGTTTACCCGGTTGTTAAGAATAAAAGCTATAACTTTCGAACGAAACGTCGGCCCAAGTCCGGCCGGGTCTCAAAATTTTTCTTTTCGTCCAAGGAATTTGAAAAAAAATCAATTTCAATAATTATGGGTACTTTTTTCTTCATGCAATTTTTTACTAATAAAATACGTATATTTACCGGTTTTTTATGACAAAAAAAGCTATAACTTTCGAACGAAACGTCGGCCCAAGTCCGGCCGGGTCTCAAAATTTTTCTTTTCGTCCAAGGAATTCGAAAAAAAATCAATTCCAATAATTAAGGGTACTTTTTTTTTCATGCAAATTTTTACTCATAATATACGTAAATTTACGGGTTTTTTGTGACAAAAAAATCTATAACTTCCGAACGAAGCGTCGGCCCAAAAAGTTCAAGGTGGCTAAATTTTCGTTTTTGTTCAAGGAATTAAAAAAAAAATACATTTCAAAATTTAAGGGTATATTTTTTGTTGTATTTCATTTTTAATTTTGAATTGTTTATAAATAATTGTTGAATTTGTGCAACATAACCGTTAATGTTTCTAATGTATAAAGCGTTCAAAAACGAAAAAAAAACACCTGTGGTTTTTTGAGTTATCACTAACCGTTGCTGAGATATATCGATTTGAATGACCGAATGTGGTCAATACTTCAAAAACTTCATTTGACTGTATTTCAAAAGTGGGGACTCAAAATAAAAAACGCCGAAATAGGTCTCTTTATTTTGAACACATATTAATGAAAAAAATTGGGGGGCAAAAATTTCGACCCAACTGTCCGAAGTTGCCGAAATTCCCAGGAATACCCCATATACATTAGACTGGTTTTTAGGAAAAAAAAATTTCGCGAAACTCTCCACATTTAAAGGAGATGCTATAACAAGACTCCTGTCCAAATTTGAGCTCAATCGGACCATTCTAAGAAATTCCGCCGCGATGAAATCGATTTTGCCTTTGATTAACACGGGAGATAATTATTTTTCCAGTAATAAGCGCCGCATTCAGCCAATATAAGTATCCGGCCATCGAAACTAAGTGTAATCGATCGTATTACGTTCCCCTGAAATAGAAAAAAATAGGTACCGTCATGAATTTTTTTTTATGAACAACAATAATTAAAAACGTAAAAAATTGTTTTAATTCGAAAGATCGGTCATGTAATGAATTTACAATTTCCAATGGGATACATTGCAAGCAGACGGGTAGAAAAAGTGATGAATGCAACTAATTCACTCATTAATCAATTCTTTCATTAATTAAACAATAACAGGTAATTGATATTCGAATCCAGAAATCCAGAACAAATTGTAATCCAGAACCTTGTCATGGAATTATGTGGATTGAGGTGCTATAACAAGACTCCTGTCCAAATTTGAGCTCAGTCGGACCATTCTAAGAGGTTCCACCGCGATCGAAATTGATCACGTCTTTCTTTCGAATTAAGCCCATTTTTTGACGTTTTTAAGTATTGTTATTAATTTAAAAAAAATGTCATCGCTGTATCTTTTTTTTCTATTGGAAGGTAACGTAATACGATCGTTTGCACTTAGTTTCGATAGCCGGATACTTATATTGGCCGAATGCGGCGCTTTTTACCGGAAAAATAATTAACTCACGTGTCAATCAAAGGCAAAATCGATTTCATCGCGGCGGAACCTCTTAGAATGGTCCGATTAAGCTCAAATTTGGACAGGAGTCTTGTTATAGCACCTAAATCCATATAATTTCATGACAAGGTTCTGGATTGATATTTAAATAACAATTAATTGTTATTGTTTAATTAATGATAGAATTGATTAATGAGTAAATTAGTTGCATTCATCATTTTTTCTACCCATCTGCTTGCATTGTATCCCATTGGAAATTGTAAATCCATTACGTGACCGATCTTTCGAATTAAAACAATTCTTTTACGTTTTTAATTATTGTTGTTAATAAAAAAAAATTTACCACGGTATCTTTTTTTTTCTATTTCAAGGGAACGTAATACGATTGATTGCACTTAGTTTCGATGGCTGGATACTTATATTGGCTGAATGCGGCGCTTTTTACTGGAAAAATAATTATCTCACGTGTTAATCAAAGGCAAAATCGATTTCATCGCGGCGGAACCTCTTAGGATGGTCCGATTAAGCTCAAATTTGAACAGGAGTCTTGTTATAGCATCTACTTCAAATGTAGAGAGTTCCGAAAAAACTTTTTCCCCTAAAAACCAGTCTAATATACTTATATATATATGTATTGTAGCGTAAAACCCGACGTACACCGCTGCAAAACTAAAGCCCGGGCTCACTCCTCTCCCTTATTCTTTTCTATGGGCGCCAGGTGCATCCGCACCGGGAAAGGAAGACTACCCGGACCAAGTTATTTTCTCCCGACTAGCCGCAGTCACGTTTCCCCTGATAGAGTGGCGGGGTCCACCACTCACCGTGCAGGACAAAAACAAAAAAAACCCAGGCAAAACTCAAATTATATTCGGGGGAAAAAAACCCCACCGATTCACAATTTATTTAGTTTTCCAGAAAATTCTACGACACGCTCGCCTCTCTCTCTCCCTCTCACACACACACACACACGCGCTCCCGCCCGCGGTGCAATCCGGACGGCTCCCGCTCGAATTTCCACGCTCTCGCACACACTCGTACCCGGGAAGCACAAATTATACAAAAAAAACCCGCGGCACACACTCTCCGATCGCGGCTACTCAGTTCACCGCTCCAAAATAAAATATAACAAAAACAATACCAAAAATAATAAACTACCGCGGAAAACACGAACTCACGCACGCGCACTCACACTTGAACCGTCCAGATTCCCCGCGCAACCCCGGAAATGACGCGAACAAGACGCGAACCCGATAGATAAAATGAACCAATTAAATAAATGAAATTTCACGGGCAAACCCGGAACGGCACCTTCCCAGAAAAATTCCAAAAGGGGAAAAAACCACCCTGACTGTCCCCGGAAAACGGCATTCCCGGCCAAGCCCACGGAAAACCTCAACGGTCACGAGACCGCGTGCCCAACCGCCGCCGCGGTTGCACGAATTCAAAAAAACAAAACGATAACGCGGAAAAAGATAATCAATTTTACAAAAGAAACAAGATAACGATTCGTCCCGAGACGGACGCCGAGAACAAATGTGAAGAAAAGCCACCCACCGGTAAATTGCAGCTCGTTCTTCCGACCGAAGCGTACTCCCACTCTTCCCCGATACCTCCGACCCCTCCGGTAACAATACAAGATTCGCTCCTTCCACCCCGGCGACTCCCGCGAGACAGCCCCGATAATTAATCGCTCGCGCGGCCCGAGGCCCTCAATCCCCACTTTTCGGCACGCGCCGTCGGGGGGACAGGCGACCAACTCTGACCCCACCCGACGCCTAGCTTTTGGTAATTCGCACGGGGTCGCGGTAATACAGATTTTCGCCCAGATATGTGGGCCCCGCGCATCAATCGCTTCGCCGTCCGGCGGGTGGCCCTCCTCTCAGGCGCTTCTCCTCTTCCTCTTCCTCGATCTTCCTCCAAACGCGCCGGCCCTCGTCTCCGGAAAAATTCCCTCAACTCGGGACAAATATCGCCCCCTCGGGACGATCACAAATATGAAAATAAAAACAATAAAACAAAAATAATTAATAAAAACCGCTCTTTTTTCCCTATTTGACCGTGGGCCAGCCGGTGTCGCCGAGGTAGAAGTCTCGCCGGAGAGTTCGGAGGAGCGTCAATATATTTCACGCTACAGTATATATATATATGTACATATGGGGCATTCCATGACAAGTCGATCGAGTTCTGGCGGCCATTCTTTAGATCGTTTCCATAATTTTTTATTCGAAAGTACTCATCGAAAAAAACGAGCCCAATTTTTTCAAATTTTTTAAAAATATATTTTTTGAACTTTTTTTTTTTTAAATAAAAAAAATTAAAGAAAGAATGTCCGTTTTTTTCGCCTGAAAAAATGCACAGAATTCTGATGAGTTATAAGAAAATTTTCAAATGCTATTGCAAGATGGAGCTTTCAAAACTACCGGAGAAAAAGAATAAAAATCAAAAAATTGTATACGTGACAAATGCATCAATATCCACACTAGACTGTTGATTTTTATTTTTATTTTTATTTTTTTCGACGGGTAGTGAAAAATCTATAGATAGTACCCTCAAATACCCAGGAAAAAATTGGCGGCTTAATAAGATTTTTTCTTAAGGTCGCTCATCGCATATTTCGTTTTCCCATTTGATTAACATGGGGAGACCTTGATGTTTTCATTGAACTAAGGATAACTCCGTGAGTTTTATAGCTACGTCGGTCCAGTAAGTCTCATTTTGAAGCTCTTTAAAACCCGCTTGAAACGGCCTGCAGAAATCCTGAATCGGATCGCAACTTCTGCCAATAATCGTGACGGAACTGGAAAAAATAATAAAAGAACCCAAATATTCGAATAAAACATGTGGTTTATCGAATTTTGTTTCTTATGGGTTGAACATCGATCGGGTGTCTGTATTATTTTTAAATTCGAAAATGCGATGAGCGACCTTAAGAAAAAATCTTATTAAGATGCCAATTTTTTCCTGGGCATTTGAGGGTACTATCTATAGATTTTTCACTACCCGTCGAAAAAAAAAAAAAAAAATCAACACAGTCTAATCCACACCCACCATTCGCCACATTTGTTGGCGAATTTTTTGATTTTTATTTTTTTTCTCCGGTAGTTTTGAAAGCTCCATCTTGCAATAGCACTTGCAAATTTCCTTATAATTCATAAGAATTCTGTGAATTTTTTCAGGCGAAAAAAACGGATATTCTTTTTTTTATTTAAAAAAAAAAATCTCAAAAAAAAAATTTTTTTAAATTTTTTCCAAAATTGGGCTCCCTTTTTTCGATGAGTACTTTCGAATAAAAAATTATGAAAACGATCTAGAAAATGGCCGCCAGAACTTGATCGACTTGTCATGGAATGCCCCATATATATGTATGTGTGCGTGATCTATTCGATTGCCGTAAATTATAAATGAAATATTACCAATAATAAATAATTAATCAAAATATTCTGAATATTGTTGTTTATTACTGTAGAATTACATTGAATTACATCGCAGATGTATCTCTATTTTTGGTTCTGCTCGTGGTTGCATGTACAAAAAAAAAAAATAAAAAAACCATTTGCAGTTACTCCTTGACTATCGACTTGGAGCGAAAAAAAAATCAGTTTCATGCTTCAAGTTAGTAGTTGCATTTTTTGATCCTTAACGAAAAAAAAATTAAAAGAAAAAAAACTTCGCAGTTACCCTTTGACGATCGAAATAAAAAAAAAAAAAAAAATTAATTATAGAAATTAATTTAAATTTTTCCGATTTTTTGTTGTGGCACTCGTTGTCCGATGGTTCTCACTCAATTTTTCCATTTGTCGCGAAAAGTTGATCCGGATTTTACGAATTTGACTCAAACGTTCGGCGTATCGATCCTGTTGCCAGTTTTTCCTCCGTGTTCTTTAGTCTTGGTTCTGACGATGCGTTCGATCAGTTCCAAACGTGTGTTCATTGTACATTGAATTTCATGATAAAATTTTACGATAATAAATAAAATAAAGATAACAATTATTTTTTTACATTTATACATTTCAATAATTCAGCGCCGGTACGATCCTCAATGTGTCGCCTGTCAGAAGATTTGATGATAAATATCCATTTCGTCATTATTATCATTGTCTTCATTTTCTTAAGACAAGTGGTAATTTGCTGTTTATGAATAGGGAGTTCTGTGCGCATACCATACGAAAAATAGCTTGAATCTGATAAAGCGTGCAATGCAAATAAAATGTGGAACCCAATTGAAACGTGTGCAAAGAAATTCAGATAAATGGTATCACGTTGATGTGCTAACTGTAATCGTATGTCGAAGAGCAAGGGTCCTATTGGGTGACAAAACGCCGACAAACACAAATAAACATCGATAGATTGGACGCATATGATACGATAATGACCTTATTTTTTCTCGATACAACTATTAAGTTTTATCATACTTAATACATTATTGTTGTTTTCATTTACAAATGGAGATTGTTAGCAACATTTCGTAAATATTGAAGAATATCGCAATCATTAAAATTTTCGACAATATTTTTCAATCGAACATCACAATCGCGATATCTACGTCGCTTAGGCCGTTCGACATTTAACCTCGATTGCAATTGCGTGAAGGTGACTTCACTCATAAGCTGTTCACGTTTAAAACATTCAATAAATGTGCCCACTTCAACATGAGCAGTGCCCACACGTCCACTAAAGACACGATGCCACCCGTTGCACGCATTATTAGTACAAGGTAAATCATGTACTACTAATTCATGACAATTCCACATTTCGCATTTAAATTTTGGAGAGGCCCGATTACCTTTACAACGCCTTGCGTCTATCCACGTATTCTCAAAATATTGAATAACAGGCTCCAAGTCGTCGTTTTCCACGAAACATTCTGATTGTGCAAGTGTCTCAAATGCTTTCACTACGGACGCGACAGGCACAAACGCCAGAGCAACTAACATCTTTACATGTGTATAACTGTTGAAAAATTTTCGGTACCGTCTTAAATGTTCCATCACAGAACTACGCTTCGCAAGAAACGAAAAAATTCCAATTAGCATGTGTCGAAAAAATCAGGAAACGATCCTTGCCCATCCTATCGTGCAACAAAAATACATCACCATTGATTGTGCGTTTGAGCACATGCGGCAGGTCCAACTCGTCAACAGTCCCAACGGTTTTTAACTGCGGATCAAGCCGCGCCCTCGTTCGCTGTAGGTACCTGCCGTGTAAGCGCCGAAATACTCGGCATTACTGTAACGGCAGCTGCGGAAACATTTTTAAACGCAGTCGAAACGACATTGCCAGTAACATTATCGGATTTCTTCGCCTTCCTAATCATTTTGTCCACAGCTGTTCGAGCCTCCATGGCAGCAACATTAGGTGCATGGTTGTGGTCTGACTCATCTAAGACATTGCCTATAAATAAATAACAGCACCGTTATTCGTTTATTTCGTTTATTCGTTAAACGAATTAACGAAATTCAGTCAACGCGAAGGCTTTGCGCGCGTGACTGTCCCATCGGAGCTAATCGCTACCCAGTTGATACAGCCGTTCCAATGGATGGGACTCGTGAACGAGGTGAACAACGCCGGACTGGTTCCCTCCTCCCCCCTAAAAAATTTAAGGAACGAAATTATTATGCAATATTTATTTGGATGAAATGGTAAAATCGTTAAATTATTCATTCGTAAATCAAAACGCAATTATTTTTACTTGATTTATAATTCGAAAAAATAAATAGAAAAAAAATAATTCCTTCGGATTAAAAAAAAAAAAAAAAAAAAATTCCGTACAGTTGTACGAAGTACAGCTGTACTCCTTATTCCGTACTCCTGAAGTATAAATTTGCCCATCACTGCTCACTCGTTCTTCGCTGCCGTGTTATTCGCTCTCTTCGTTCCGTCTCTCACGACCGCGACCAGTTCACTATCGGCTCGCGGCGTTGTCACCCATGCGTATTGAACTTCGACCACAATAGCGAGAGAAACATGGTCTTCACGGTACGTAGAAAGTTTATGTTTTAGCAGTCATTATTTCAACCCTTCACCGTCACACTGGATGGAATCCAGAGAAATAAGGTTCGATCAACGACCACCGGTTTTTGTTGCTGTTTTCATCGCTTTACAATTTTTACAAAATATGTTGCTATTTAATTTCTTGGACATAAACTTTTTGTACATTATTTAAAATGTTCGAAGCTTGTTTGGTAATTTTTTTAACCACTTCGAAGAGATAGTTTGTTCGCAATTGTTTTTGAAAACGGATTAGGCGTAATACGCCCAGTGGGACGGTCGTGGTTTTTTTTGGTGGTGCGACGGTGAAGGGTTAAGCCGACGTCGACGGTCTCTCGGGGTCCGGAAGACCCGACAATATTTTTGCGTTCAAATTGGTGTAAGACTTGCAAGAATAATTATAATGATTCGAGTTCATTTACAACTTCGTGGATTTTTGTTTTCTTTGAAATTTCGGTCTTTGAAAATGTCTGTAGTTTTTGAAGCAACCACTATTGCGATAATTCTTATCTCAAAGTATATCATCTCGGCGGTATATGCCTAAATAAATTGGAGAAAAGATTCAAATTGGAAAGAGACATCAATATTTTTAAATGATAGTCACTTTTTCTCCTTGTTTTTTTTTGAACAAATAATTTTTGCGAAAATTCGATGGTTCCTAATTTTCAAAGACTCGAAGAAAATTTTTGCAGCTTCTATATTTACCTATATATATTTGATGCGTTTAGTTGTTATCACGCTTTTTTATTTTCTCCGGTATTGAACTCTTGGATATAACTCCAGAACAGCAATCTTACAATAAATGAAACTAAAATACGAACGAAGCCCAATAAATGCAAATTCGGTGAACTGCGAGAAAAATCTTGTGACCGAACGAGCGGTGATGCACTTTGAAAATTAAAAATTGACGATTTTTAATTAGCCTTATGGAAGATTTTCCAATTTCCACAATCTTATTCAGTATTCCGACGATTCGAATCTCGATACGATTTCACGTTCTCGCGGCTTTTAATTCAGATGTGCGGCCATATGAGCTAGCGCAATGAGAGCTTCCATATATGACTGCCTGAGATCAGCAATTTTGCAGATGAGAGACTCAGAGCTCGTGCGAACGTTGATTCTCGTTATTAAAGATGCCGCAGACCACGTGGTCTTCTTGTCTCTTTCACGAATCTGGACTCCAGCTCGGCATTGTTCCGAAAAACTCGCTACAAATTGCAGCGATCATGGATAATCCCGACCATATGGATATGGGAATAAATTGCGAACAAATCCGATGAATTCTTACTGTATGCAGTTTTATGGGCATTTATTTAATCAAAATGTGCTTTAAATACATCCATCACCAAATGATCATCGATCATAATTTTTATACAATATTACAGTCCTCTATAAAATAATAATCCATCCCAATTGTTTATCATTATCGTGAAAACGTAAAAATTTCAATCGCTACGAAATTATTTTTCATCGAATAAAAAATAAATCAAGTCAAAAAAAGGAAATGTAAAATTGAAAAAAATAAGACAAGGGAAAAGAAAGAGGGGGGAATAAGATAAGGTTTGGGATAATCAGACTGAAAACGCTTCCGACAACGCGACTGCTTATTCGTTGACGTGGATCCAAAGTCATCTCGCTTTCAGTTCAGTTATACGATCTTGAGGTTCTTGCAGCTTCTCACTCTATATCCGCTTTGACCTCGCATTTGCCCCGATAGCAAATCTGCAACGAATATATGTTAACTCAAATAACCAAAGTTCAAATATGCTGAGCAATAAAATGATAATTCATTTCTTTAATTTCGCGTTAAATATATTTTTCACTAAGACAAGTGGTTTCGACTTGCCGATCCTTCGTTACAGGGTGTTCCTTCGGCAACGGGAGCATCGACGATGGTGCACTCGGACGATCCATGAACCATGCATGCTATATTCTTGCAACCAGTTGATCCATCCTGGAAACGGAAAAAAATTGAATTCGTCATCGAATCGAAACTTTTTCTTATTTTCTTTTTTGAGATCTGCAGTTACATAGCATCCTTTTCCAAAGCACGAACACTGGTTGTCGATCGTAATCACTTGTCCTATGAGAATGCGAGGCAGTGGTGATGTTATTTTGGGTTTCTCAAACATACATTTCGCCGTCCTGTTACTGTTGGAGCAATAGAGAGCTATTAGAATTAGAGAAGACGTCGAATCATTGATCGATGTTTCACTATTAAGGAAGGATACCACTCACAGGAAGTCAAGTAGATGACTATCAGAGAGTGCCGAAATAAAGTAACGCATAAAAGTCACAGACGCAATAAGAAAATAGCATATCCGGTACTAATTACACCAACGAATCGGTTCCATTCTGCTTACAATTGATAAATTACTCTGGACTATGTAGATCGCTTGACGGCCGCCATTACCGCTTGACGGTAACCACCGAACACTTTGCGATACTTATAATCAATTAATTTCGACGGACGAACAGTTGTTACTTTGAAATGATTAAATATTTCGAAATGAAAGTAGTTGAAATGAAAATAGTCTGGCACTCCCAATGATTAAACATTGATTTTTTGGGCCGTGATGACCGGCAAAAATGCAGGTTGAGATGTTGCAACACTGTACGCTTGTTAGAGTGGCACTGCTGGCGTTTCAACCTGCATTTTTGTCAGTTATAGTACGAGAAACAAGTGTTTGATCATTGTAAGTCGCAGAATGTTTTTTTTACTATGAAAGTATTCAATAATCTTCCAATAAAAACTATTCGTTCATCAGGATTAATTGATAAGTATCATGAAGGGTATAATAGTTAGCGTTCAGAAACCGATAGCTGCCGAGAAGTGAGTCAAGCCATCTGCATAATCTATAATAATTTATCGATCGCAATCGGAATATAACAAATTCATTGGCGCAATTAGCATCTGATAGTCTAATACTGTATTCCATATGTCATTTTCATGGGTTAATTGATTTCGACGCTTTCTATACACAAGCGCAATGTACCCATAGTCGCCTTGACTTCAGCTCCTGAGCGGTATACAACCTTGAGAAGACTCCGACAAGGATGAGCGATGGAACGGGTCGTTAGACCTCATCGGTCGAAGATAACGAAGATAACGAGAATTAATCGAAACACTCACTTGAAACGCTTTTGAAAAGACTGTAAGGTAAACGGCCCAGTTTCTGACCCTGTCCTAGATTGTGACCCCGACGGCAAAGTTTTAACTGACATAAATACAGTTTTTGTCGAATAATAATTAAATTATCGGCTAACTAAAGAGCGTTTTTCACTTTTAATTATTGGACAAACACACTTTCTTTATGAAATATTTTATAATAGTAATTGACCAGTGAACAGTGTAACACGCGTCTCAGTGGCTCTGCAGCGGCCGTGCTAGACGCTGATACCGAGTGCGACGACCTACGAAAAACGAAAAATTTGTTCGTACTGTAAGTATAAAACGACATAAAAATGGTATCGACATATTCAGCATGAACCACACTGTATATGAGATAAAAAATAATTTAACTTTTGGTTATATATTTGGTTAAATCCGTAGTGTCAATAACTACGTCACATAATTTAGGTTACGTTGCAGTTGTTGACCCTCGACTTGTCACCTGCGAATAGCCTTTTCAATAAGAAAGTGAAATATGTATTATTGTGTCCTTTATTTTACATATTTGGGTATAAAGAAAAAACGGTTTCGAAAGTAATTTTTGTAACGATTTTTTGCTTTTAATTCAAATTTTTTTTACATAAGTATGTACAGAAAATAAAATAGTTGTGCACTAATTCAATGTTTTTTGCTGTTTATACTCGTTTATATATATGTGTGTCCGTAAAATGACATATATTTCAATTTAACGTTTTCATGGGGAAATTCGGAAGGGTCAGAAAGTGAGTACGCATAGGTGTCATGAATTGCGCCAAGGTGGTCATAAATCGGGTACACGTGGGTGTCACAAACTACGACATGGATGTTTCTCTAGTGTCAGAAACCCCGGCAGCAAAGAAGCGATATTAAAACAACTATTATATTAATGAATATTAATTATTTCACTTGTTTCATAGGTAAATCTCATTCAGGAGGCCTTAACGCACGTGTTAAAACCTTTACTTTTCATTTGAGCTATATCACGCGTCAATGAATAGTCAAAATCCGACACCGCTCCTCTTAAAGTGTCAGTAACTGGGCCGTTTACCTTAACATACACTCCGACCAGACAGGCAAATTTTTCGGTTCTGGTCCACGATAGTACTCGACCGCGCTCTCATTTTCCGCACACGAAGAACCCTTGTCGTCATCAGAGAATTTCATACTGCAAGAGATCATGATGATGATTAGGACATTTTACGTTATATTCGTGGATGATGAATTATGCCATTGTGAAATTGTGTCTTCCCGCCCGATGACTCACTTTAAGCCGAGCTGCGCAGCTACGAGGTGTACATTCCTCCAATTTCCATTGTCGTGAAACACCATCGTAACCGGTGGTACATCCTATCCGTAAATAATCTCGTAGTTTGTAACCACTATCGGTCCCAACGATTTCTCCATTGATCCTTCAACAAATCCTGTAGGATATTCTTCATTGTACAGGCCCTGTCTAAAGAAAAGAAATCATAATTACCATTGACGAAGACAAACGTTGGGTGTCAAAATTTGACGAAGCATGCTTACGGTGTCAAGAAAGTGACCATGTGATAACCGCCAAAATACTCCGATCCCATGGTTTTCATCAATTTCCTCAACGACTCGAGAATAGAGGTTGCGTTACAGTCACAATTTTTGATTGCGTGGCAGTCATAATTAAATGCTTTGGTTACCTGCGGAATTATTGACTGGTTTATTTCATGGGAGTCATCATCTTTTTGCTTCCTCACAGAGGAAGCTATGTTGTGGTGGAACATTTTTTTTTTCGAGATCTTCATGTCATTACGTTCAGAATGTGTTAAAACGCCGAAAAAACATATTTGGAGAAAATGTCCGGATGTATGTATGCGTATGTGTGTGATGGACTACCAAAATTCAAACTTTTATAATTCGAGAACAGTCACAGCTACAGGCCCCAAATCTTGCAGACAAGTGCAGCTCTACAATCTCTCAATTGGCCCTAATTTTCGTCATGGTTGAAGCTGCGGCTTGGATTTCATGTCGTTTTCAAATTACCAAAAAAGGACGTTTACACGATAGAAATCGCAAATTTTGAGATATTCGTCTAAATAAATCTTCGCGAATAGGCTTGTACCCAAGGTTGGTTGGTATTGCATTCGGGCAAAATCCATCGTGATGTTATAGGTCGTGTGATTTTATAGGATTTCGAATTTTTCGAAGAATCAACGTTTCGATCTAACTCACGACAGATTTGACGGATTGAACCCGAATTCGCTACAGGTATGGAACTTTATTTGACTTTACTATGTATAAAATTTGGTGAAGATTGGATAGGGGGATCGGATTTCATAGGAATTCAAGTGTTTCGAAAAAATGGTTACAGGGAAAGAAGTTACAATACAAAATTCTGTCGTATAAGTTTTTATTCGTAAACAAAAAAACAAAAGAAGGGTTAGGAATAATAAACACAGGTAACGAACGTTGCCCCAAACATTCCGAATTTCAACTTTCGAACCGACAGCGACTGATGTATAATATACACTGTGTTATTTGACGAATAAAAACTTATACGACAGAATTTTGTATTGTAACTTCTTTCCCTGTAATGAATTGTTCCAACGTCAGCGTAAATTTTGTAGCAGAAATACGCCTGATCGATTATTATTGACCGTTTTAATTACTGGGGGAAAAAAATATCTAGAAAAATAGAATAAAAAATCTAAAACAATAAAAAGTAAAAGGTAGAAATAAAAATAAACGTTGGAATTTTGAAGAAATGAATAAATTAAAAAAAAAAAACGATAATACAGCGAGAATTGCACCCAGGTCGCCCGGGTACCAGTCTTCAGCTATGTCCGCTGAGCTACGCTCGCTTACTTGAAAGGTGTCGAACGTTGGAGGTACATGTATTGCGAAAAGTGGTCTCCAAAAATTTTTCTCCGAAATTAAGGCCCAGTGAAGGAAAAGCTGTGAGCCTAGGACTCAGGAAGGGTCCCCCTTCAATATATCTGAGAACCATCAAAATCCGTTATTCACATGTTTGGCCCTCCCCTTGTTAGTATTCGCCTCGCCCATGCAAAAACGTTTTCGATTGCGCGTGGACATTTATTTCTCGAATTTTTTGTTTCACGTCAATATACTCATTGAATATTATTGTGTACTAATTGCTTAATTGCGTAATGTGTATAATTGCTTTTTCTTCTTCGTTCTTCAAAATTGGCCACGAGCCATGCTCGTTATGCCATCGTCTGGTGAGTATAAACGTTTTACTTTATGTCCATATTGTTTTCTGCCATTCATATAAAAGAAGAAGTCGATATCCGTGCGGATTCATTCAAAATAAATAAAAATGAATTGCTAAAAAGATGAACATAATAATAACGTAGGACGTACATCCATGCATTTATTCTGAAATACATTTGTCCCTCGAGACTATCGTGTTTCGTTCTTCAGAACCGTAGACTATGGTCGATAAATCGATGAAGTTACATCGAACTCGTGCACTGAGCACACACGTAATTACACACGTAGTCGCCCTAATTCAAACGCGACCCTCACGCTCGCAAAACGAGTTCCGGCATTTCGCCATTGGTCCACGTACTACATTGCCTCCTCAGTACGATCCGACGGATCGTTTGGAGTAGGACATTCGCTTGGACTTGGAAAATTTCTTTTTAACGTGATGCAAAAACAAACGTAAAACTGTATTTCAATTTTTTACATATATATACAATAGGGTGGTCCTTATTTGGCCTTAAAAAAAAAAGTCTCACTCCCCACCTTCCAAATGATTCTAAACCATGAAAAATGAATTTTCATATTTTTTCGCGATTTTTAAATTCACCCTCTGCTTTGCCTGAATTCATTTGAAAGTTTTAAAAATAATTTATATCATATTTCCAAGCTTAATACGAAAACGATGGCGGCAAAAAATCTGAAAAAAATGTATATTATAAAGAACTATACCTCAAAAACAACAAAAAATGTTGGCAGCTGTTCGGCAAACATAAGCTAAAGAAAAATCGACATTGAATTTTTTTTAGGTGTCACGCAACCGGTGAAAAAATCTAAAACAAATATCTGTTATAAAAAATGATGTCAGAAGGTAACGAAAAAACTTTCGCGATTGTACACAAATTTGAAGTTAGCGGAAAAAGTTTTTGCAAGAAAGGAAACATTTTTTTCAAGGTCAAGTCAAAATTTCAGGATCACCGATTTTTCCAACTTTTTTTTACTAAAAAAGTAGTCAAGTAGCGTGTTGGGCATGCAGATGATAGGGTTCCGTAGCGTAAAAGGTACATTCTGAAAATTTTTTCAGATTTTTTGCATCGACAGTTTGAAAGTTAGAGGGGAGGACACTCTGATAACGACTTTGAAAGCTAATATCTCGTAAGCGAAGGGTTAAAATGAAAAAGTCTCAAAACGTTATTTGTTGAATTTGAGGAGACCTATCTAAGGACACCACACTCAATGGCGCAAGCGAACAAAATTTCGAGTACACGTTTTAAAGTGCGTGAGAATTGTAAAAAAAATTTTTCTCCCGAAAATATTTTTTTTTGTTTTTAGGTCGACGATCTTCATCTGTGTACCAAATTCAATCTCAATTGGTACATAACTGAAAGGCTGGGAGGACTGTGACATTAGGGTGGTCCTTATTTGGCCTTAAAAAAAAAAGTTTCACTCCCCACCTTCCAAATGATTCTAAACCATGAAAAATGAATTTTCATTTTTTTTTCCGATTTTTAAATTCACCCTCTGCTTTGCCTGAATTCATTTGAAAATTTTTAAAATAATTTATATCATATTTCCAAGCTTAATACGAAAACGATGGCGGCAAAAAATCTGAAAAAAATGTATATTATAAAAAACTATACCACAAAAACACCGAAAAATTTTGGCAGCTGTTCGACAAACATAAGCTAAGGAAAAATCGACATTGAATTTTTTTTAGGTGTCACGCAACCGGTAAAAAAATCTTAAACAAATATATATCATAAAAAATGATGTCAGAAGGTAACGAAAAAACTTCCGTGACGGTACACAAATTTGAAGTTAGCGGAAAAAGTTTTTGCAAGAAAGGAAACATTTTTTTCAAGGTTAAGTCAAAATTTCAGGATCACCGATTTTTCCAGTAAAAAAAGTAGTCAAGTAGCGTGTTGGGCATGCACATGATAGGGTTCCGTAGCGTAGAAGCTACATTCTGGAATTTTTTCAGATTTTTTGCATCGACGATTTGAAAGTTAGAGGGGGGACACTCTGATAACGACTTTGAAAGCTAATATCTTGTAAGTGAAGAGTTAAAATGAAAAAGTCTCAAAACGTTATTTGTTGCATTTACGGAGACCTATCTAAGGACACCACACTCAATGGCGCAAGCAAACAAAATTTCGAGTACACGTTTTAAAGTGCGTGAGAATTGTAAAAAAAATTTTTCTCCCGAAAATATTTTTTTTGCTTTTAGGTCGACGATCTTCATCTGTGTACCAAATTCAATCTCAATCGGTACATAACTGAAAGGCTGGGAGGACTGTGACATACAGACAGACAGACGGACGGACTTAAGGGGTTACATACACTTGTAATTTTCAAAAAATCGTTTTATCATCAAATCGAATTATTAGAAGCTGCCAACGATGCGAACGGATTATTATATGGCCCTGGAATAGATGACTCCATGTAAGTTGAAAAAAAACGAAATTTACCACATGTAAAACGCTTTTGAAACTTTAAACGCGTTTTTCTCAAAACTATGTTTTCAAAATCGGTGATCAAGATTTCTCGAGAACGGCTGAACCGATCAGTCTCAAATTTTAACACAACCTTTTTAACTAGATTTTTTAGTAATTAATCGAAGATTTTTTTTCTCCGATAAATATTTTCCATTTTATAAACAATTTAAGGCTTAAATTTTCGTTCAAAATCGAGTCTTTTATTTTGAGAAGTCGCCATTTTGTCAAAAATTATTTTTTCGCTAATTCCTTCGATTAAATACTAGATAATGACATGATAATGATGATATTATATTAACGAAATTTATTTGGTTTTTTCATTTCAGATAATCCGGTCCAGAGATATCGTGATCACCGCAAAATTGGTTTTTTTTGTGGAGCTCTAGGAGATCGGCGATAGCAACATTCGCGATGATTATTTTTACAAATAAAAAATATGTCAATATATTATAAGGTTATTATAATATGTACACCAATTTTCAAATTAATAAATTGAATAGTCTGCGCGAAAAAAATTCTTGAAAATCCGTCTTTTTAAAGCCTTCTAACTGTATGTAACCCCTTAACGAAACCATAAGGGTTCCTAGATTTTTACGGAACCCTAAAACCCTCAGTGATGTCTATGACATATGAAATGTTCGTCCAAACCGGTTGACCCCTTGAAGACTTTTACAGCATTTTCTTAATTGGATCTTCAATTTAAAAATTGAAAAAAAAATTATGGGATATTTCCGATATCAATGCAATTTGGAACTCAAAGTTGAAGGTTCCCGTTTGTCAGTGGCTTCCATCTTCTCTTACCAGTAAGGAATCAAAATGAAACATATCGGGTATTTCACGGTACTTATTTTATGAAATTTATTAAAAAATTAATAACTGATGCACGGATCAACCGATTTGAATAAAAATTAAATATGTCATAGACGTTACTAAGGTTCTTTACTGGAGAAATCAGCGAACGTAAAATTTTGACATAACCTTAAAAAAATTTTTTTTATCATTTCCAAAAATTTTTTTCGTGAACTTTAAATTTTCGTACAATCACCACATTTTTTCCGCCCTTTCTAACATCATTTTTTACGATATATATTTTTTCTAGATTCTTTTACCGGCTGCGTGACACCTAAAAAAAAATTCAATGTCGATTTTTATTTTTATTTTTAGGTTATGTTCGCCGGACAAATACTCACTTTTCTTGGTGTTTTTGCCTTATAGTTTTTTACAATATATATTTTTTTCAGATTTTTTTTCCCGACCTTTTTCGTGAAAATAGGAAATATGACATAAATGATTTTAAAAACTTTCAAATGAATTCAGGCAAAGCAGAGGGTAAATTTAAAAATCGGAAAAAAATATGAAAATTCCTTTTTTATGGTCTAGAATCATTTGGAAGGTGGGGAGCGAGACTTTTTTTTTAAGGACCACCCTAATATATATATTGAAACGTTTCGGGATTTCCCGGAGACGGTTTTCCACCGTCTTTTCTCGAAATAATCCCGAAGGTGGTGTATCGGGATAGATACTTAGATTTAGTCGAGGAGAGTTCGTGTTCTGGACTCGATAATAATAAGGATTTTACGTGGGTTTTCGGGACAGCCTCAGATTATGTGTAATCGTTCATGTGTGCCACTTTTATCGAACGTACAGATCCTTCATCACCGGCCGTGAGGTTAGGATCTTGGAGTTTGGTTTTTATTATTATTTTTTATTTTATTAAGTTCGCGCGAGAGGCTTCTACGCGCTTGAAGCGGTCAGAAGGACCGGAGTTTGAACGAGTTCGTTCGATTATAATTTTCCGAGAAGATTTGAAATTCGTCCGACGTCGTAGCTCGAGCGTCGTCGTGGAAACTATGATTTAATTTTTTATTCTATTTTACGGTATACGCGCCTCCCTGCCTATGGTACGCACGATTTTCCTATTGCCTCCTTGCTACGCTTGGTATTAACGCGTTTACCCCTTCGAGTCGGCGTTTAACGCAACAGAGTATCGACTGGGGTTTCTAACTGATCGCGGTATGACCCGATTTACTTTGAATGCATCGCAGATTAGTTAGACGAGCTTCTATTCCCTAATTCCCTGAGCGATGGGGGGGACGACCAATTGTTTCCAGGAAGTATCAGTCACGGGCACTCGAACAAAACCTGGACAACGCGTTGAGTTGACTTGTCTTAAGAAGACAAACACTTCTGCCACGTTGGCCCTGGCGCCGTCGAGATTACGATCGATCCTCAACCCTTTCTCAATTGTCGCTAAAGAAGCAGCTGAACGTCCGATTGCAATAATCGGGGCCAGCGCTCACGGATTCTCTCGGAGCTGTCGCGAACTTTCGAGCGCAATGCTTGAGGCCAACGATCAGTCCGAGGTCCCTATCTACTAGCTAAGAGGGCCTAAGGCCGATATTGGAGATACGAACAACCATTTGCAGTTGCTGAAGTGTAAGACCCCGAATTGCTCGCGCTCGACGTTTTTATAGGGTTTGAAATCCGGGGAGAGATGGAAATGTAGCGTGATGTTTCATCATCTTTTCATGGTAGGGATGAAAATACCTGGAGAGGTGGAAACATCGTACGATGTTATATAAGTTCCCGTAGCGGTGGGGATGAAAATATCTGGAGAGGTGGTAATATCATACGATATTACGTCAGTACCGTGAGAGAGGTGGCAGGATCATACGATGTTTCGTCATCGACGCGGTAGGGTAGAGGGGATGAAAATACCTGAAGAGGTGGAAATATCGTACGACATTACGTCAGTATCGTGAGAGAGGTGGCAGGATCGTACGATATTTCGTCATCGACGCGGTAAAGTAGAGGGGATGAAAATACTTGGAGAAGTGGTATAGAGAGCGAAAAAGAAGAGTAACGAGAAATCCCGTCTCGTTACAACGCCCTCCCAAACTAAAAATAGTCGTTTTGAAGGGTTTTGATTTCGACTATATTTCGTTTTGTTCGTATTTGTCCATATTTTAATCTTATATTTTTTTTTCGCTATTTTATCCGTTTATTAACCTTTTCTATAGTTTTTATTTTTATTTTTATTTTCTTTTGCCATTTTATTTGTTCATTAATCTTTTCTTTAGTTTTATTTCTTTTAAAAAAAAAATTTTTTTTTCTTTTTTTATTTATTTTTTTTTTTTTTTTAAATTATTTTTTTATGGGATTTTGATGACCTATTTTGTTCGAGTCATTTAGGCCAAGCGTTGCTCCCCCTTTTCTGATTCCTCGTCGGATGCTACCTCAAGATGGGCCGTTTCGTCATCGGCCTCTCCTAGTGACCTGATACGACTCGATTCGTCGTTTTTGTCGAATCCGTGCCTGTCGTCGTTTGGTTTGCCTTCTCTTTTGACGTTGTATCTAGTGTCGTCTTTTTTATACGTTTCGAATTGTCGTGCTCTAATTTCCTGACTACCCGATGGTACGCTGTACCTATCCCGAGGACCAGGTCTCACCCTATCCCTGTTGCCGAGTCCTTCTTCATCGTAAGATGAGAGCAAGTCGAGTAGGCGCGGGATATCTGTGATGTCGAGGGTTCGCATCGTTGCCCGCACGTCGTCGGCGAAGTGCCTTTTAATTTTATTTATTATTTCTAGTTCCGACAGGGCTGGTCGTAAGTCGCGTGCTAACCCAATAATGCGCATCGCGTAGCCGAGACGTGATCCTTTTCGTCCTGGTTCATGGAAATCGTAATCTAGCTTTATTTTTACCCCGTTCTGTATCTCCTCGCTCCAGAAACGACGCTGGAATTGACATTCGAATTCGCCCCAATCCCTAATCGCGTCGTGGGTTATATTCCACCACGTCTTGGCTAGTCCTTCGAGGCACTGACCGATTATTAATTTAAAGTTATATCTAGGCACATAGACATCGCGATATGCGCGTAGCCTTGCTAGAAACTGCATCGGCTGTTCCGATGTTTTTCCTGAAAACATGGGAGGTTCCAGCTTGATGCTTCCTCCGGTCGCGGTCGTGTTTGTTGGCCCTAGCGGCGTGGAGTTCCTCGCGTTTTCCTGTTCGGAATAGGTCCCACACGCCCCTTCCGATGCTTGGTTCGCCCTCCCAGTCCACCGACTTGCGGTGGATCGTACTGGGTCGTTATCTACTGGATTCTCGCCGAATGATTGAGCGTGCAAGGACGCGTGTGTACGTGGAATAGCTCCCGTCGAGGCACCTGCAAGCTGGTGGTCGTAGGTTCTAATTTCACTCGTAGGTTCGTGTAGCGTCCTGCCACCGAGGGGCATCGGATGAGGGGTGTTTCTTTTCGGATTTACAGGTCTCGCGAGGTTTTCTTTTGGAGGTGGGCTTTCCCCGAAGACAGGGGCGGAGATCGATTGTCGTTCTTTTCTAGCCCAGTTGATATTGGTAGACTCGATTATTTCCGCGTGAATGGAATTTACCGACGTGGTGACGAACTCGATCATTGCTTCGAGTCTTCGCGAAAAACTTTCATTGAGCAGTGCATAACGATGCGTTTCCGCCTGCCTGTCTATTTCGCGTTGCCTCTCCATATGTTTAAGGATATCGAGAATTGATTGCATTTGCAATTGATGTGAATGCGCGTTGGGGCTTTCGCTGATTTCGCTATTGTTATCGTCTGGGAACCACGTGCTACTGGCCATGTAATCGCTGACCCTTTGAGCTTCCTTCTCGTGTTGTTTTAATCGTTCTTCGATTTTACTCGTGATTTTAGGCCTTACGCTCGAAAAGGTGAGGGAGGTTGGATCAGTTGCGGCCGTTGTAGTTACGATACCGGATGCCATTGTTACGATACAGGTCGCCACTTCGCCTCCTACTGCGCCGATGTCTTCCTGGTCGGACATCTCGGAACGCGGATTAAATTCCTTTATTTCTTGTTGTTTTAAGTTTGACCGATATTTCCGTCTCGAAGACCACGTTTTATCCAGTTTTATTATTTATATTTTTATCGGGTCCCTGTTCGGGCGCCAATGAAACGTTTCGGGATTTCCCGGAGACGGTTTTCCACCGTCTTTTCTCGAAATAATCCCGAAGGTGGTGTATCGGGATAGATACTTAGATTTAGTCGAGGAGAGTTCGTGTTCTGGACTCGATAATAATAAGGATTTTACGTGGGTTTTCGGGACAGCCTCAGATTATGTGTAATCGTTCATGTGTGCCACTTTTATCGAACGTACAGATCCTTCATCACCGGCCGTGAGGTTAGGATCTTTGAGTTGGATTATTTTATTTTTTTATTAAGTTCGCGCGAAAAGCTTCTACGCGCTTGAAGCGGTCAGAAGGACCGGAGTTTGAACGAGTTCGTTCGATTATAATTTTCCGAGAAGATTTGAAATTCGTCCGACGTCGTAGCTCGAGCGTCGTCGTGGAAACTATGATTTAATTTTTTATTCTATTTTACGGTATACGCGCCTCCCTGCCTATGGTACGCACGATTTTCCTATTGCCTCCTTGCTACGCTTGGTATTAACGCGTTTACCCCTTCCAGTCGGCGTTTAACGCAACAGAGTATCGACTGGGGTTTCTAACTGATCGCGGTATGACCCGATTTACTTTGAATGCATCGCAGATTAGTTAGACGAGCTTCTATTCCCTAATTCCCTGAGCGATGGGGGGGACGACCAATTGTTTCCAGGAAGTATCAGTCACGGGCACTCGAACAAAACCTGGACAACGTGTTGAGTTGACTTGTCTTAAGAAGACAAACACTTCTGCCACGTTGGCCCTGGCGCCGTCGAGATTACGATCGATCCTCAACCCTTTCTCAATTGTCGCTAAAGAAGCAGCTGAACGTCCGATTGCAATAATCGGGGCCAGCGCTCACGGATTCTCTCGGAGCTGTCGCGAACTTTCGAGCGCAATGCTTGAGGCCAACGATCAGTCCGAGGTCCCTATCTACTAGCTAAGAGGGCCTAAGGCCGATATTGGAGATACGAACAACCATTTGCAGTTGCTGAAGTGTAAGACCCCGAATTGCTCGCGCTCGACGTTTTTATAGGGTTTGAAATCCGGGGAGAGATGGAAATGTAGCGTGATGTTTCATCATCTTTTCATGGTAGGGATGAAAATACCTGGAGAGGTGGAAACATCGTACGATGTTATATAAGTTCCCGTAGCGGTGGGGATGAAAATATCTGGAGAGGTGGTAATATCATACGATATTACGTCAGTACCGTGAGAGAGGTGGCAGGATCATACGATGTTTCGTCATCGACGCGGTAGGGTAGAGGGGATGAAAATACCTGAAGAGGTGGAAATATCGTACGACATTACGTCAGTATCGTGAGAGAGGTGGCAGGATCGTACGATATTTCGTCATCGACGCGGTAAAGTAGAGGGGATGAAAATACTTGGAGAAGTGGTATAGAGAGCGAAAAAGAAGAGTAACGAGAAATCCCGTCTCGTTACAATATATATATATTAGGGTGGTCCTTATTTGGCCTTAAAAAAAAAAGTCTCACTCCCCACCTTCCAAATGATTCTAAACCATGAAAAATGAATTTTCATATTTTTTTTCGATTTTTAAATTCACCCTCTGCTTTGCCTGAATTCATTTGAAAGTTTTTAAAATAATTTATATCATATTTCCAAGCTTAATACGAAAACAATGGCGGCAAAAAATCTGAAAAAAATGTATATTATAAAAAACTATACCACAAAAACACCGAAAAATGTTGGCAGCTGTTCGACAAACATAAGCTAAAGAAAAATCGACATTGAATTTTTTTTAGGTGTCACGCAACCAGTAAAAAAATCTAAAACAAATATATATCATAAAAAATGATGTCAGAAGGTAACGAAAAAACTTTCGTGACGGTACACAAATTTGAAGTTAGCGGAAAAAGTTTTTGCAAGAAAGGAACATTTTTTTCAAGGTTAAGTCAAAATTCCAGGATCACCGATTTTTCCAGTAAAAAAAGTAGTCAAGTAGGGTGTTGGGCATGCACATGATAGGGTTCCGTAGCGTAGAAGCTACATTCTGGAATTTTTTCAGATTTTTTGCATCGACGATTTGAAAGTTAGAGGGGGGACACTCTTTTTATTTTTATTTTTAGGTTATGTTCGCCGGACAGATACTCACTTTTCTTGGTGTTTTTGCCTTATAGTTTTTTACAATATATATTTTTTTCAGATTTTTTTTCCCGACCTTTTTCGTGAAAATAGGAAATATGACATAAATGATTTTAAAAACTTTCAAATGAATTCAGGCAAAGCAGAGGGAAAATTAAAAAATCGGAAAAAAATATGAAAATTCCTTTTTTATGGTCTAGAATCATTTGGAAGGTGGGGAGCGAGACTTTTTTTTTAAGGACCACCCTACTGTGACATACAGACAGACAGACGGACGGACTTGGCAAAACCATAAGGGTTCCTAGATTTCTACGGAACCCTAAAACTCTCAGTGATGTCTATGACATATGAAATGTTCATCCAAACCGGTTGACCCGTTGAAAAGTTTTACAGCATTTTCTTAATTGGACCTTCAATTTGAAAATTGGAAAAAAAATTATGTGATATTTCCGATATCAATGCAATTTGGAACTCAAAGTTACAGGTTCCCGTTTGTCAGTGGCTTTCATCTTCTCTTACCAGTAAGGAATCAAAATGAAACATATCGGGTATTTCACGGTACTTACTTTAGGAAATTTATTAAAAAATTAATAACTATTGCACGGATCAACCGATTTGAATAAAAATTGAATATGTCATAGACGTCACTAAGGTTCTTTACTGGAGAAATCAGCGAACGTAAAATTTTGACATAACCTTAAAAAATTTTTTTTAATCATTTTCAAAAAAATTTTTCGTGAACTTTAAATTTTCGTACAACCACCACATTTTTTTCCGACTTTTCAAACATCATTTTTTACGATATATATTTTTTCTAGATTCTTTTACCGGCTGCGTGACACCTAAAAAAAATCAATGTCGATTTTTATTTTTATTTTTAGGTTATGTTCGCCGGACAGATACTTACTTTTTTTGGTGTTTTTGCCTTATAGTTTTTTACAATATATATTTTTTTCAGATTTTTTTTCCCGACCTTTTTCGTGAAAATAGGAAATATGACATAAATGATTTTAAAAACTTTCAAATGAATTCAGGCAAAGCAGAGGGTAAATTTAAAAATCGGAAAAAATATGAAAATTCCTTTCTTATGGTCTAGAATCATTTGGAAGGTGGGGAGCGAGACTTTTTTTTTAAGGACCAATATACAATCATTAGCGAATGTTTCTTTTTGGTCAACACACATAATTCATTATTACCGTTTCATCCATTTAACATTGATTACAAATTTATTATTGTCAGTTCACTTTGTCATTTCCGTTTCATCAATACAAAGAATTCGTCATTATCATTTCATATATTAACATTCAATATAAATTCATTATTATCCATTCAATTTGTAATTTCCATTTCATCAATACAAATAAATCATCATTCCCGATTCATCTATTTAACATTCAATATAAATTCATTATTATCCATTCAATTTGTCATTTCCATTCCATTAATACAAATAAATCATCATAAATTCGTTATTTTCGATTCGATTCATCATCTTACTCTTATTCCTTGATATTCCTCATACGTTCGTTATAGATTGAATAAGATTTATGTCATTTAGTTTTTTCCTTTTTGCATACGACAATATGCTTTCTGTGACACGTTCAAGTCGGATTAATTATACGAATAAAGTTCATGTACTTATCGGTAATCGAGTGCTCCTCAGCTCGTGTTGGCTCAATCCTCCCTGGGTAGGATATCTTGTTAGTCGTGTGTCGGTGGATAGCCGTTCGGTAGACGGCGGATTCGAATTTTAGTAAGACCTCGTGGTCGAGAGATGTGATGAGAGCGACGTGATGTCACGACGGCGTTCCAGGGAGGACGAGAGCGACTTGATCCGAGTTTCGGAGCTCATGCTCTCGTTACACTTACGCGACTTGCTCACTTGCACGATGCTTATTGGGCGTGCTTACATTATCGTTCGACGCGATCACTACGACGGCTAGATCTACTGATCGTCTCACCTACTCACGCGGGACGTTCGAATACGAATGATTCTTACTGACTCCAACATGTCTCGAACAGATTAACCGCGAGCGATTCAGATCGTGATTACATAGCGAGGCGAATAGTGTTTACGATGTTCAAGTTGATGGGTCTGGCGCCCTTTACCGTACAAAGATCTACGAGCTCGCGGCAACGTCGGAAGTGCCCTTGGCAAAGTGCCCCTACCCTGCGACTCTCGACATCTCGTGTTGGCTGTGCATACGACTTTTGCCTGATGGCGTTGGTCGTCTTTGGCCTCACCATTGCAATACCGATCATAATGAGCGATGATCTTTGATGACATCGTCAGACTTTTGAATCAGTTGGGGAGCTTCGACGGTACGGCAATCTGTCTCACAGATCGTCAACTGTCCGAGTCCATCTGGTTTATCGTAATTTCCGTATGCATTACGAACGTCGTCATGGTAATGGGGATTTTAGCACCGATTACATGGCCTATGGCTTCGTTCTAGCCGAGCACGTCATTTACATCGTACCGACCACCACCACTGCTTGGTTCCTCGCTCAATATGCATTTGCCGTTCATTCGATCAAAAATCGATTCAAAGCTCTCAATCGATCGCTCATCGGTTCTCGCCCGGAACCACGCGCGACTTACCTGCATGAAATTGCGGTCGCACGGACATTCGTCAGCATCAGGATCACGGTACAGAAAATCTCGACTCTCAGACGGGCGCATTCGAATCTTAGTAAAATTGCGGACGGCATATCGTCGTTTTATTCCGCACCGACTCTCTTCTCAATAGCGTTCTGCTGTTATTCACTATTCGTAAGCGCGTGCTTCCTTGTCAGACCCTTTGTCGTAAAGGTTGACGAGTATAAGCCCATCATGACATTGTGCTCGCTGTTTTGGATATCTCAGAAGCTAGTGGCGATCGCTGTATTGACTACAAGTGTTGCCAACGCCATCAAACAGGTTTGTCGCACATATAATCCATTGAAACAGATTTTCCTCGCTTTTCATGAAGAAAGCTCTCCGTGATTAAGCATTTAATGACTTATGGACAGTATTCGTAAATATTCCTCCATGATTCGAATTTGGACCTTCTATACATTTTCAGTCGAAAAGAACACGCGATATCGTTAAAGAGCTTCTCAGTCATTCAACCAACATCCATGATGTCAACGATGAGGTATTGACACAAGCCATATCATTCCATCTTCAAAATTCCATATTAATGTACGTCTCGCATTCCAGCTCGACGGATTCTTGCGTTAATTGCTACACTGGGACGTTCGATTCACGGCGTGCCGAATTTTCTCCCTCGATCTGACCCTGGTGCAGTCGGTAATTCAATCTGATCGATCATCGTTCGATCGGTATCTGGTGGAAATTACACTAATCCAGATATTACTGAAACCATATGCATATGTGGGTATTTACCGCTTCCTAGATACTCGGCGCCGTCATCACGTATCTCGTCATCATTTTCCAATTTTAATTCGGAGACCCAATGAGAACTCGGATGAATATCGGAAATAATAATGCAGAAGTGAATCATTATTCTACGCACCGAAACTCATCGATTATCAACCGCAGAATGAAAGTTAATTTAAATAAACAGAATAAAGATAATTAAAGTAGGTTGTACCGTAACAAATGCATATGCCTAATCAATAACGTGAATGTAAGATTGCATGTCATTGTTTCAACGAGCTGGGAGGACAGAGATATATAACAAATGTATGATAAGTTACCCCGCAAAATCGTCTTTCCCGTTTGAAGTGAAGTTGGGCAGCAGTCGACCTCTACGATTTCAATAAAAGTAAGAAAAACTTAGAAAAAACGGAAAATAACTTATAATGAATATCTTATGGTTCACCCTCATGTACGCTTGTACCTGGAGATTATCGTGCCTCGTTCAGTGAAACTGTAGAAAACGGTCGATGAATCAATAAATGCACGGTACTCGTGTTATGACTAAACATGTAATAACACAAGTGCTCGCCACAACATCTACGCAACCCTCACCCTCGAGAAACGAGTTCCGACCTCACAAGGGGAGGATACTATGCATGGAACACCGATTCGATCCATCTTTAGTACACGTGTAGGGCATAACCAGGAGTACAACAGGTGCAAGTAGTAAGATGCGCTCTTCAGCCGTTGCCGAGAAATTAATTAATCAAAATTGCAGTGTGTGATGATATCCATTTTACGTCAATTGAGATTCAATGGCAGCTTGGCGCAGCGCTAAAAGCCCAGGTTTGTAATCGCGGGGTCGCTGGATCGAATCCCGCCGGTAATTTTTTTTTTTTTTTCTAACAATCCACATTTCTTACAAATTTAGTTGTCTTGCATAATATTTATTTTGGAATCAACTGTAAAAACTTCTGTTTTTAACGGGAAGAGAGATCTTGAAAAAATCGTATACAGGAGTGAACTTTTTTTCAACCACATAATTTACGTTATCTGCATTGCAAATATATAAATAATTATAATACAAGTAACAAATTATTATACAAATAATAATTATTTATTTGTTTCATATTATAATACAAATAAATAATTATTATACAAGTTTATGTGTATTCTATTATATGTACACTTTTATACATAATGTACAATCCTACCAAAATGCACTACATTAGTGCAGCCGTGTGATGTTTATTTTTACCGGCAAGTGAAGAACTTTATCAAAAGACTACAGAACTGCGCTTACATTATCGAACAGGATAGAGAAATAACTTCCAGAGAAGACTGTATCAAAATTAAGTTTTGCTGCCAAATTGTGCGATGACAGGACATCGTTCATAAACCTGAACGAAGTTTGCTTTCGGAAAGATGTGCTAGAAAACTCCTGCGAATGCAAAAATACGGCATTTATCACTTGCGCAAGATGCCGCAATAACTATTGTTTTCCCCGCTTTTATGACCGATATCATCCTACTTCGTGCAGTAATTCGGTTTTCGAACGGCACGATAGTGAGTAGAAAATAAGGTAGAAACAATAGTTGTACAAAATACTGGGAATACATTTTTATTTTTCTATTAATTCTTCAATCTCCCGTACGATTTTTTCAAAATCCCTCTTCTCGTTAAAAAAGAAGTTATTACAATTGATTCCAAAATAAATATTATTCTAGACAACTAAATTTGTACGATGTTGTAATGAGGAGTAGATTTCTTTTCTTTTATTCGGATCGAAGATGAGATTGAAGTGAATAGACTCGGCTTAACTATTAAACAATTTTCAATAATTTATTTTGCGTTAAACGTACAAGAGAAGTGTCGATCGAGGTGTTAAGCCTTAACACTCGTGATTACAGAGCCGAACTGAGCTCGCGAGGGCTCGCGCTCTCGTTTCGTGTGTCTGTATGTGTTTTTGTATAAGTGGGTTTGTCAGTATGTGAGTTGTGTGCTGAGGTCTTGCTAGAGTTGGTGTCGACGGCCGATGGATTCTTTCGGCACAATTGACGCGTATTGCACATTCCGCCCGCCTCGTCGGAGGACGAATTTAATACTTTCACTACTCGTTCGAATGATCTGCGTCACCTTTTAATAGTAAGCAAACCTTTACGATCGGTCTTTTGAACGTCGACGTAGCAGTCTTGACTGTAACAACACGGATAACTCCGTCGTCTCCTGGGTGCACGTTGGTGACTCGAGCAAGTGGCCATTTAGTGGGTGGACGGAGCTCGTTTTTTATTAAAACCAGATCCCCAACTTGAAGGGAGGGTCGTGGCTGTTGCCACTTAGGTCGAGTTTGAAGTTGGTGGAGATATTCCGTAGACCATCGATTCCAAAAATGCCGCTGCATTCGTTGGATGAGCTGCCATCGGGATAAACGAGACATAGGCACCTCTGTCAGAGACGGCTCGGGTATGGCGGTAAGAGGCTCCCCGATCAGAAAGTGAGCTGGTGTGAGAGCGGACAAGTCCTCGGGGTCGTCTGTGAGGGCTTGAAGTGGGCGCGAGTTCAAGCAGGCCTCTATTTGTGTGAGAAGCGTTGCCATTTCTTCAAACGTCAGGGTGCTTTCGCCGATAACTCTGCGAAGATGGTGTTTAACCGATTTGACGGCTGCTTCCCAGAGTCCACCGAAGTGTGGAGCTGATGGAGGATTAAACTTCCACAACGTTCCATCGTTCGCTAGTAGTTCCGAGATTAACTTCGATTCAGACGAGGCCGTGGTAAAGAGAGCTCGTAGTTCGGTGTCCGCTCCGGTAAAGTTAGTGCCGTTATCGCTGGTTAGTACGGCGCATTTTCCTCTGCGCGAGACGAATCGACGGAAAGCCGCTAAGAAGCTGTCTGTCGTGTAGTCTGATACTGCTTCAAGATGAACTGCTCGTGTTGAGAAGCAAACAAACACGGCAATGTAGGCCTTGTACGATTTGTGACCTCTTCCTTTAGTGGCGCGAAGAAGGATGGGACCGGCGTAATCTACGCCTGAGTGTAGGAATGGTCTGGCTTCCGTTACTCGGCTTTTTGGGAGACTTCCCATCAACTGAATCCCTGTTGTGGCTCGAAATCGTGCGCAGGTCAAACACCGATGTATAACCATTTTCACTCCGGTGCGACCCCCGATGAACCAGTAGCGTTGTCGAAGAGTTGCAAGCGTCAGTTGCACTCCGCCGTGGAGAGTTTGCCGGTGACACCGTTCAATGAGGAGCTTCGATAGTGGAGATTCTCGTGGAATGATCATTGGATGTTTTTCTTCTAAGTTAATTGTTGCGTTTTTGAGCCGCCCGCCCACGCGAAGAAGGCCTCTTTCATCGAGGAAGGGGTTCAGTGGGAGGAGTGGTCCTTTGGAGAAGGCAGAGTCGCATTGGAGTGCTCGAATCTCCTTCTCGTAATGTCGTTTTTGTTCGATGCTAATGAGGCGTTGGAGAGCGTTTTCTATTTCAGATGGCAATAGTGTCAGACTCCGATCGTGATCACTCCTTCTTGCTGGTATGATGCGACAGCACCATGCAGTGATTCGTAAGAGTTTCGTGAGATCGGAGTATCGAGTGAGAATGTCGATTGGTGGTTGCCTGTCGACGTGAGAAACATGAGAACTTCTCCGTTCATCGGGTAAGTTGCTCAGCAAGTTTTGTGAGGTAGATGGCCAGTTAACCCTTCAACCCACTACGCTTTTTCGGCACCTTCCAACCCACTACGGGGGTCGTTTTCGTCCTGGCGTTCTTTGGACCAATAAAAGTGCTTTAAAAAATCTGAGAAAATTCATGGGAGTTCTTTCAACCTTCAACTTAAAGTACCAATTGTAATATTTCAGAAAGAATTATTTTTTCATATGGTTTTTTATCGAAATATCGAGGTACGTAAGGAAAAATCACTTGCTCACTTAAAAAATCATAACTTTGAGCCAAATGAAGATATCGAAAAAAATCAAAGAGGAAATTGAAGGGGAAGAGTATCGTCATAATAAAAAAAAAGCACAATCAATATTATTCGAAAAAAGTGCTTAATTTTTTAACCTAAAAATGGCCAAAAAATGAGTACTAAAATCGTATTTAAAAATATTCAAAAATATATATAATGATAAAATTATTTATGATACGGGTGAAAATCATTAGTAACACAATATCTTAGAATATCGAAGTAACTTTATTTTACGAAACACTCAGTGCAACACGAAATGCGGTAATCGTCGCAAGTTGCCTTGCCGCATTTTGCGCAGCAGTGATTTCTTTAGCAGTGCGACTCGCCATGATAATAAAAACTGCGAAAAAAAATTTTTATAATTTTTTTCGCGTGTGTAGACTTTTTTTACACTTTTTAAACGTCAATGAACACTTTGAAACAACAAGTAGAAAAATTATTACCTGC
Source organism: Sussaba pulchella (assembly GCA_963971145.1). Lineage (NCBI taxonomy): Eukaryota > Metazoa > Arthropoda > Insecta > Hymenoptera > Ichneumonidae > Sussaba > Sussaba pulchella. Next base: position 7,429,739 of record OZ020166.1, read on the forward strand.
GTTTTTGACCAACGCCGCCCCACTACGGGGGTCGTTTTCGTCCCGACGGAAATTGAATCGTCTGCTGCAACGGCCTGAGGGGGATTATCGCGCTACTATTCAGCAGGCGGGTCCTCGTGCACCATAACTTTTTTTAGAGAGGGAATATGGCGCCTTCCGTGCCCGTTTTCAAAAGCTAAAGCACTTTGAAATTTCGCTTCTGACGAAAACGACCCCTGTAGTGGGTTGAAGGGTTAACATTATCTTTCGTTAGCCAGTCAGGTCCGCTCCACCAGAGAGGGTGATGTCGAAGTTCAGATGCTAGAACGCCTCGAGAAGCGCAATCTGCGGGGTTGCTTTTTGAATCGACATGATGCCAGATAGCGTTTGGAAGCGTAAGCTGAATGTCAGCTACGCGGTTAGCGACGTAAGTTTTCCATTTAATCGGGTGCTCGCGAATCCAGCTGAGAGCTACCGTCGAGTGGACCGGGCAATCGAGAGAGTGTTTCGAGCAACACTTTGGCAAATTTTGTTACGAGATTGGCAGCGCAGAGTTCGAGACGAGGCACTGACACCTGCTTTACTGGAGCTACTTTCGTTTTTGCGTTAACTAGCGTGACTGACGTTCCGTCTTTGGTGGATGTGCGTAAGTAGAGGACGGCGGCGTAAGCACGTTCGGAAGCGTCTGCGAATCCATGCAGCTCGAGATGTGTCGACGTCGATCTGACGTTGAGCCATCGAGGGATGCGGTAACTCGAGATTGCGGGTAGGTCGTTATAGAAGCGTTTCCAATGGTTCGCGTGATCGGTTGGAAGAGGGTCGTCCCAGTCGAGCTTAAGCAGCCAGAGTGACTGCATGAAAATTTTCGCATATATCACGACTGGGGCTAACCATCTAAATGGGTCGAACAGCTGAGCGATTTGAGATAAGACGTTTCTTTTCGTCATGGTTTCCTGTAATTTTGTATCCTTCAACTGAAAGATGAAGCTGTCACTACTCGATTGCCACGACAACCCTAACATATGGAAGGTTTCGGGCTGCCATACGATCGATGGAGCTGTTGCCTTGCGTTCCGGAGACAAATGATCGAGAAGTGCAGGAGCGTTCGACGTCCACTTTCGTAGCGAGAAGCCGCCCGCCTTGAGGAGCTCTATTATTTCATGCTGCTTTGTTAAAGCTGCGGTAAAGTTGTCGGCTCCAGACAAAACATCGTCAACGTAAACGTCGGTAAGGAGGGCTGATGCTCCGATCGGATAGTGTTCCCTTTCGTCGTTAGCGAGTTGGCGGATAACTCGAGTGGCGAGAAAAGGAGCACAGGTGAGAACGTATGTGACAGTACAAGGGCGGTATCTGTCGATTGGTGAAAACGGATTTTTTTTCCATAAAATCCTTTGGAAATCACGATCCTTTGCGTGCAGCAGGATTTGTCGGTACATTTTCTCCATGTCAGCGGAGAAAACGACTTTATGGGATCTCCAGCGGAGCAGGATGTGAACGAGCTCCGGTAGAATCTTTGGCCCGACGTGAAGATGCTCATTCAGGGATACTCCGGTCGTAGTTTTTTGTGAGCCGTTGAAGACCACACGGAGTTTCGTTGTCGTACTAGATTCTCGGATAACTCCGTGGTGCGGCAGATAATAGCAAAGCTTCGAATCGGAATCCAGTTTCGATACGAGTTCCATGTGCTGAAGTTCTTCGTATTCGTTCATAAAGGCAGAGTATTCCGCGTAGAAGATTGTATCGCGAGAGAAGCGGCGTTCCATCCTTCGTAGCATGTTCGTTGCGGCGGTAAACGAGTCACCAAGACATTTGAGGTGTTTTTTGAAGGGTAGACGCACGACGTATCTCCCATCGTTGTTACGAGAGTGAGTGGTGATGAAGTGTCGTTCACATTCTGCATCCTCGGGAGTTAGAGTGGCCGATAAGGGTTTAATCTCTTCTTGATCCCAGAAGCGCTGTAGAGAAGATGAGAGAGAAGTGTCGAGTGATACGTGCATGCTTGCCAATGCCAAGCAGCTCGCTACGTTCGAGGCTCTACGTCCAGAGATGACCCAACCTAGTTGTGTATTTTGCGCGACCGGTGAGTTAAGGGAGGCCTTTCGGACGCCATCGAGGATGAGGTGGGCGTAAACATCGGCACCGAGAAGAAGTTCGATAGGGCGTGACGAGAGGAATTCGGGATCAGCCAATGTGAGTCCGTCGAGATGCTTCCATTGCGACGTTATCGTAGCTCTCGGAGGCTGATAAGCAGTGAGTTTCGGAATGACAAGAGCGTTGACCTTGCATGTGAAACTCGAATTGACTCGTGAAGAAATGCACAGCGCGCACTAATACTTTATTGTCGTTGGGCGTCGAGATAGAGTAAAGCTGTAGCTAGTAGTACGCGTGTGGGGGTAGTCTTTGTTATTTTGACATTGAGCGTCGGTAATTGCGAGGTCGTCGAAGTTGACGGTTTTTCAATTGGTGTTTTACCGTCGTTAGCGGAAAGTGGGGGAGTCGTTGATGCATACGCCTCGTGCAGCATCGTGTGATGCTTTCCCTTGCACGTCTGACACGTTTTTGAGGAACGGCATTCGCGCACGTAATGATGACCTAAGCAGTTCGAGCATAGCTTGTGTGATAAGACGAAAGTCCTTCGGTCATCGGCCGTTTTTCCGCGGAAACTGTCACAAAAGAGGATGAAATGCCTTTGTCGACACAGGGCGCATTTTTGCGCTGTCGGTGCGCTGCTTGAGACGAGAGACTGTACACTGGAACGCGGTGACGAGGTTGTGGATTTTCTTGACGAATGTGATTGCGAGAATAAACTTTTTTTTGTTGCAGAATTTTCTCGAGGTTTTATTGGCCCCTCGAGAGCCTCGATGGAGCACATGCGACTCTCGAGAAAGGTTTGCAGCTCCTGAAAGGACGGTGGGGTTTTTTTTGAGCCAACAGAGGCTTCCCATTCTCGCCGCGATTGTTTGTCCAATTTTTGAACCGTTGTGTAGACAACGAAATCATCGCACGTATCTACTGGCCGACCTAAAGCTTTTAGAGCGCCGAGTGCGTTGGAAGTTCCATTGAAGAGAACTTTGAGCTCTGCTGATGACTCTGTCGTCATAGCCGGAATCGAGAAAAAGGTTGCGATTTGAGCGTTTGTTAGTAAACGAACGTTATCATAGCGAGACTGGAGAATTTTCCATGCTACGTCAAAATTGTCGGCGGTTGACGGTACACAAGCGATAAGAGAAGAAGCTTCTTTGGTTAAATTGGTTTTCAAATAGTGCATGCGCTCGATTGGTGATAGGGGCGCATCAATTACCATTGATTTGAAAAGGCCGCGGAAGTTTAGCCATCCATTGTAGTCTCCCGAGAATTTTGGGATATTTATTTTTGGGAGTGATTGGCGTATTATCGAAGCAGGCTCGACTCTTGGTTCTTCTCGCGGTTCGTTCGTAAAGTGACGCAGGCAATCGAGAAGCTTTCCCTTTTGGTTTAGGAAGAGTTCCTCTGTCACTGTAAAGAAGTCGTTTGTAAAATATACCAACTTGCGGTCTTCGTCTGTTGCGTCGGCTTCGATTTTGTTGTCGTCGGCTTCGAAATTCTTCCATTTTTTTTCGAGATTTTCTAGTCGCGCTTCGACAGTGCCTCGAGTTATATTTAATTGACCGACTTTTTTTAAATTGTCATAAGTTCCAGAGATTTGCCCAGCAAGCTTGACTTGAGCTTCGAGACGTGCCTGCATGATTTAGCCCCGTGTCGATTCTCCGAAAAACAGCGCAAGTGATTGGTAGGCGAGGAAGAAGTCGAGACCGAGATGCAGGCATGCGGATGTGTAGTTGAGCAAGAGAGAACGCGGCGTAAGGTAGATCGAACAATATCGCCGTTCGTCACCTGGATCGCACGTATAGCTTGACTGATCGATTTCGCGACCATATACTATATACTATATACTATACTCACTCAGCCGCTGTTGCTTCACGCGTTGGAGATAGATCAGAGCGAGAGAGGGAGAGAGTCACGAGTACGCGTCACCGAGCGCGAGACTGTGTATAGGTACACGCGAGAGATTAACGCACACGCGAGAGATTAACGCACACTGATACTACGGTGGCTTGCGACGCGACTCAATACACACAACCCGATCGTACGAAAGCGCACCAACACTGCTTCGATCTGCGTACGTGTGATCGCGCGAGAATAGTCGATAATGATAATTTAAGCACTCTTTGCAGAGATAGAGGGTTTTTTTTCAAATTTCACTTAATGCACTATGACACGTTTCGGGTGTTGAACCGTATAACTAGCCGTATAACTATGAAGAGTTTTCTAGTTAGAGATTTTCGAACACGCGGTTGCACGCGCTCGAACAGAGCAGCTTTTCGTTAACCGTTCGCGATCTCACTCCGAATCCGGCTCGAAGGACCATAATGTTGTAATGAGGAGTAGATTTCTTTTCTTTTATTCGGATCGAAGATGATATTGAAGTGAATAGACTCGGGTTAACTATTAAACAATTTTCAATAATTTATTTTGCGTTAAACGTACAAGAGAAGTGCCGATCGAGGTGTTAAGCCTTAACACTCGTGATTACAGAGCCGAACTGAGCTCGCGAGGGCTCGCGCTCTCGTTTCGTGTGTCTGTATGTGTTTTTGTATAAGTGGGTTTGTCAGTGTGTGAGTTGTGTGCTGAGGTCTTGCTAGAGTTGGTGTCGACGGCCGATGGATTCTTTCGGCACAATTGACGCGTATTGCACATACGAAATGTGGAATGTTAGAAAAAAAAAAACTACCGGCAGGATTCTGAGTGTCTGGGCTCTTAGCGCTGCGCCACGCTGCCGTTGAATTCTAGCCAACGTAAAATGGACATCATCACAAACTGCAATTTTGATTAATTAATTTCTCGGCAACGGCTGAGAAGCGCGTCTTACTACTTGCACCTGTTGTACTCCTGATTATGCCCTACACGTGTACTAAAGATGGATCGAATCGGTGTTCCATGCATCGTATCCTTCCCTTGTCAGTGCAATTCGCCAAGTCGTCAAGGGTAGAACCCTCAAGCGCGCCGGCATGGCTCGACCGGATTTAACTAAATACGATCTATTTCTCGATCACATAGTTACATAACTATATTGACGGTGTTCAAACTGATGGGCCTGGCACTCTTTACCGTGCGCACATCTGCAAGGTGAAAACAACGGAGAACGTGTGCTCGGCAGAAAGTCCGGAGCTTGCAATTTCCGACATCTCGTTTCGGTTACGTTTACAACTTTTGCCTGATCGCGTTGCAAGTGTGCATCATAATCGGACAGTGTTTGTTGTATACTTCTCGACCATTGATACTGATTATCATCTTGACGTCTCGGTATCGACGATCCCATCCGTAGGCCGCTTGTCTACAATACTCATGATCTGGTCAGTCGTTGGATACAGACAAAAGTTTATAGTGAGACTCCTTAATCGGTTGTCGAGCTTCGGTGATACGTGGGTTTACGACATCGGTAATCACCAATCGTATTTTCGTTTTCGTCGTATGTGCCGCGAACTCTGGCACAATAGCGGAATTGCTATACACCGATTTCGTGGACGATGACTGGTCGGATCCGCCAGTTTTCTTCCTGTAAAGCATTTCTGTTTTCATCACAACTTACTTCGTTTCTCAGTACGCTTTAATACTCAAGATGATCGAAAGTCAGTAGTGATACAAGGACGGTTCTGATCCAGTTACCGACTGTCGGCAAAAGAGCGTTCGAGTCCCAGCTGCAATGGTCGGTAAGGCAGATCCCCCGTCGGTAACTGGATCAGAACCGTCCTTGTATCACTACTAAAGTCATTTCAAAGCTTTCAATCGATCGCTTTTCGATCGTTGCGTGCAGCCACTTGCGACGTCGTTGGATCAAATTTTACTCTGCATCGGGACCACCGAATAGGACATCGTGACTTTCAGACTAGCGCACTCGAAGCTTAGCAAGATCGCGTCCGGCGTATCGTCATTCTATTCCTTACCTATCCTGTTTTCTATGAGCCTGTCTTTTTTTACATTGCTTCTACCCGCATACTTTTCTGCTGCCCCTATTATCTCACAGGAGGAACTATCGATGCCCGAGCTTGTGTCCGCACTTTTACGGGTCATCCTGCAACTCGTGGCGCTAGGTTTATTGGCTTCAGCCGTCAGCAGCGTCATCGAACAGGTTTGTGCACATAGTGTATAAAGAAAGTTTTTTTTCCGCCTTACTATAGAGGCACCGTTACAGAGAGTCATTGAGTGCTGAGGAATCCAGAAAAGTCATGCGAGAATGTGTGCTCTTTCCGGTATATTGAATGTTGGTGGCTAAGCTAACCACAGACTTACCCAAATACAATTCGTATATCGTTATCCGATTGGTATTTTTTTGCGATTTACGTTTTCAGTCGAAAAAAGCAGGTGACGTCGTTAGAAAGCTCCTTGAAACTCCAAACAAACCCCACGATATCGATGTTGAGGAATTGCTTTGTACTGCATAATTTTTTTATCAGACTGCACACATTCTAACGTATTACAAATTTCAGCTCGAGCGATTTTTGCTTCAATTGTTACATACGGAGATCCGATTCACCGCGTGTGGTCTCTTTCCGCTAGATATGACAATGATACAATCGGTAAGTTGGTGCAAGCGATCGTTCTTCGATCCAACTAAACTCAATCCACTTATTGCTACAATCATACACCCATGACACGGTTCAACACTTTTCAGATCATCAGCGCGGTCGTCACGTGGCTCATCATTTTTCTTCAAGGCAATCCGTAACCACTTTTGAATCAGTATCGACGCAAACGTACTTCAATATACCCGACACGCCCAGGCTCAAGAAGGGTCAAGGAAACAACATCCTTGACCGAACGAAAAATTGGACTCCGCAGCTTGAAAATAATATTGATAGTGGTAAATGTGTTAACTAAATAAGTTAGACGTATTTCAATTTAAATGTGGTCATTTAGCGGAAGTTTCGTTTCCATACTATGCGGCTCGACGGTAGAAAGCGGTCACAAAATATATGAAAAGACACGATTGAATAACAGACACAGAAAAAAAACGTTGGACGTATATCTATGCATGTATTGTAAAATACATTTGTCCCTGGGGAGACTGTCGCGTTTCGTCCTTCAGAAGTGTACAAATATGGTTGATGCATCTATGAAAGCACACGGGACTCGTATACTAAGTACACACGTAAAATCGCGTATCTTTTTTCCGACGACCTGGAAAAACAAAGAAATCTAACAAATGTATAATAAGTTACCCCGCAAAATCGTCTTTCTCGTTTGGGGTAAGGTCGGGCCATAGTCGACCACTGCAATTTCAATAGAAGTCGGAAAAACGGATAAAACACAATAATAACGCATAATAAATATCTTACGGTTCATCCTCATGTTCGCTTGTCCCTGGTGATTGACGTGTCTTGTTTCACGAACTGTGGAATACGGTCGATGAATCGATAATGATACATGTAACTCGTATTCTGAATAAACATAACAACAGTACTCGCCACAATTTCTGCGCAGCCCTCACCCTCGAGGAACGAGTTCTGCTGTACTACCGTTGAAAAGCGTGATGCATTCCGACCTCGGCACAATTCGACGAGTCGTTTAGGGTAGAACCCTCTCACGCGCGTCGGCATGGCTCGACCGAATTCAACTAAATACGATCTAGATTTTGAATTCATAGCTACGAGAACTATGTTAGTGGTGTGAAAGCTCATGTGCTTAGCACCATTTACCGTGCGAAGATCCACAAGCCGGAACCAACGGAGAACGCGCGCTTAGGAGAAAGTCTGGACCCTGTAATTTTCGGCATCTTGGTTCGGTTACGTCTACAACTTTTGCCTTATCGGGCAAAAAAATTAATCGGGACGCTGCGTAGTTCTCCTGAATTATAATGTTATTACTTGTGATTAGAATGTTCTTATTTATTGTTATTTATTATTTCAATAAAACAGAAACAACAAGATAAAAATATACAATTAAATATAATACAACATTATCTATAGATGGGGTATTCCTGGGAATTTCGGCAACTTCGGACAGTTGGGTCAAAATTTTCGCCCCCCAATTTTTTTCATTAATATGTGTTGAAAATAAAGAGACACGTATTTCGGCGTTTTTTATTTTGAGCCCCCTCTTTTGAAATACAGTCAAATGAAGTTTTTGAAGTACTGACCACATTCGGTCATTCAAATCGATATATCTCAGCAGCGGTTAGTGATAACTCGAAAAACCACGGGTCTCTCTTTTTCGTTTTTAAACGCTTCATACATTCGCAACATTTACGATTATGTTGCACAAATTCAACAATTATTTATAAAAAATTCAAAATTAAAAATGAAATAAAACAAAAAAAGTACCCTTAATTTTTGAAATGTATTTTTTTTTTAATTCCTTGAACAAAAACAAAAATTTAGCCCCCTTGAACTTTTTGGGCCGACGCTTCGTTCGGGAGTTATACATTTTTCTGTCACAAAAAACCCGTAAATTGATTTTTTTTCAAATTCCTTGGGCGAAAAGAAAAATTTTGAGACCCGGCCGGACTTGGGCCGGCGTTTCGTTCGAAAGTTATAACTTTTTTTGTCATAAAAAACCGGTAAATATACGTATTTTATTAGTAAAAAATTGCATGGAGAAAAAGTACCCTTAATTATTGAAATCTATTTTTTTCAAATTCCTTGAACGAAAACGAAAATTTTGAGACTCGGCCGGACTTGGGCTGACGCTTCGGTCGAAAGTTATAGCTTTTTTTCTTAACAACCGGGTAAACATTTACGGGTTTTTCGTGACAAAAAAATCTATAACTCCCGAACGAAGCGTCGGCCCAAAAAGTTCAAGTTGGCTACATTTTTTTTTGTTCAAGGAATTAAAAAAAAATACATTTCAAAAATTAAGGGTTCCTTTTTTGTTTTATTTCATTTTTAAATTTGAATTGTTTATAAATAATTGTTGAATTTGTGCAACATAATCGTAAATGTTTTCATTGTATAGAGCGTTCAAAAACGAAAAAAAGACCCGTGGTTTTTCGAGTTATCACTAACCGTTGCTGAGATATATCGATTTGAATGACCAAATGTGGTCAATACTTCAAACACTTCATTTGATTGTATTTTAAAAGTGGGGGCTCAAAATAAAAAACGCCGAAATACGTGTCTATTTATTTCCAACACATATTAATGGAAAAATTTGGGGGGCAAAAAATTTGACCCAACTGTCCGAAGTTGCCGAAGTTCCCAGGAATACCCCATATATAAAAATCTCGAGTCACGGTGTTTGTGGTCGCACTCCTTCGAAACGGCTCGACCGATTTTTATTAAATTTTTTTGTATATTTGGTAGGTATGAGAAAAGGTCGTAAAGTATATTTCATACCGCTAGGTGATTAGGGTGTCCCTATACAAACATTTTTTTTCTATTTTTTTGACGAAAATTTTTTTTTGTATTTTTTTTAGATTTGGGGCAGAACAACGTTTGCCGGGTCAGCTAGTAATTGATAAAAACGTTATTATTAAAGTTATTATTAATTTTTGTTATCAGGGCATCGACGAACTTTCTACGAAAGTGACATCGTTGCTAAAAATAGCAGTGGACGGTGCAATGGGAGCCATTGGCGTGGTGGTTCTCATCGGTGTGCTCATTTGCTTAGCACGCGGGGCTAAGCAACAAGAAAAGCTTCACCTGACCAGCCCTTTGCCCTCGAACGTCACCAGCAACAAGGCCAACCTCAATTCTGGCTTCCAAGGCTCGACGAAGTAAAACGAACCGCACGATACAACAAGAACCATCCATGGATGGATCGAGATTGTGCTGAACAGAACAGAAGACGAGAATCTTCGCAAACATTGTGACGTTGTAATATTTATGAAATTCTTAGTTTCTTCCTGTTTTTATTTGCTTTTTCTCATCGACAATTGTTGTTCGACACAGCGGACGTTCAAAAGTTCCAATCGGTTGGCTTTTATTTCAACAAGATTGTTAGTATCTTTGAAAACCCCGCAATCGCGCTATGGTGGAGGGTAAAATGAGAAACGGAAATATCGCAAAAAAAGAAATCTTGGATGTTACAATTACGGAAGAAAATGGAGATTTTTTCGGGAATGTTCGGTGAGAAACCTCGAAATTTGGACATAAACTACTTCGGTATCTTTCGAACACCAAAGCTTCCTCCCCCCCTCTGCCTCTCTAGCAATTTTTAATTTTCTTTGGTTAATAATGTTGGGTGATTCTATCAGACTCCGCGCGGTTTTGACGACAAAGTATTTCAAATGTTCGGAACGTTATTCGCGAATCCGTCCAGTTCTTTTACACAACGACACGAAAACATCGTCTACGTTATTCATCATCGAATTAACGTTCGTGACTTTTTTTGTGTATCTTTGTGAACGTAATGAATCGCATGCAAAAGAAATGTTTACGTTGCAACAATGAGTTGAAGCTCGGTCGTTTTATTTATTGTAAAGTTTTATTATATTTTATGATTCAAATTATTTTCTATTCCGTCCAAGGTGAGACTAGAACAAATTCCAATGAACATTATTTTCTTATTTTGTTGAGTCTGGAAATCCGTAGAGTCACGACGAAACATTGGAAAAAACGAATTATTTATGTTGCTCATATTATTATAGGGTCAATTGTTGTGAAACCGTTGTTGAATCTTGGCTCGGGCAAAAAACCAGATCGAATGTAATTATATTCAATGTTCTATTCTACATTTATTATTAGGTGTATATATATTTTTTAAATATTATAATTGTTGTTAGCAAATACACCCTTAGAACTATCGAAACGTACACGTTAGGTAAAAAATATTTTTGTACAATCATTTAAAAAATTCAAAAGATGCCAAATATTTGTGTTCAAAACTTATTTGCTGAAAAGTATTGTACGAACTGGATGGAAAGGAAATAATTATTTGAAAAACAATTTTTCCTCACTTAGAAAAAACGGAATAATATCGGATAATGTATATTTTATCATTCATCCTCATATACAATTCTCCCTGGAGATTGACGTGTCTAGTTTCGCGAACTGTGCAATGCGGTCAATGAATCGATGAAAGTACATGGGACTCGTATCCTGAATAAACATATAACTCCAGTGCTTGCTACAATTTTTGCGCGACCCTCCCGCTCGACGGACGAGTTATGGTATACGACCGTTAGTCCGCGTGATGCATTCCGACCTCAGTACGATTCGACGAGTCGTTTAGGGTAGAACCCTCGCACCGGCGCCGACATGGCTCGAACGAATTCAACTAAATACGATCTAAATCTTGATTACATAGCTACGAGAGCTATGTGGGTGGTGTTCAAGCTGCTGGGCCTGGCACCCATTGCCGTGCGAAGATCCGCAAGCCAGAACCGACGGGGAAAGTGCGCTTGGGGGAAAGACTGGACCCTGCAGTTTTCGACATCTTGGTTCGGTTACGCCTACAACTTCTGCCTCATAGTGCCGATGATGGGCTTCATAATGTTTCTAATGTTTTACGTATACAATCCAGGAAGGGTCACTGCCAAAGTCGACGATCTGATGCTCTTAATACGCAGTTTTGTGGTAATCATGATCTGGTTAGTCCTTGGACTCAGACAGAAAGTTATTGCGAGACTTTTCAATCGGTTGTCGAGCTTCGATGCCACGTCGGTTCACGGCATCGGTAATCACCCACCGGAGTCCATTCGTCTCTTCGTTTCCGTCGTGTGTGTTGTGAACGCTAGCACGACAGCAGAAGCGTTATACATCGAAATCTTGGCCGCTAGCTATCGCCAACTGGCCATCTGGGAGAATCTGCTAGTGATGTTCATCGAGATCGCACCTCTTCTTATCACCACTTGGTTCGTTTCTCAGTACACTTTGGTGCTCAAGATGATCGAAAGTCGTTTCAAAACTCTTAATCGATCGCTTCTCGATTGTTGCGTCCAACCAACCGCAACGTCCTCGCATCAAAGTTCAATCGGCATCGGGACCACCGTACAGGACATCGCGACTCTCAGACAAGCGCATTTGGAGCTCAGCGGAATCGCCTCCGACATAGCGTCATTCTATTCTTTACCTATTCTATTTTCTCTCAGCTTCACCTGTGTTCATTTAATTGTATCTACATATAACTTTGCTGTGTTTGGACTGGAGTTGGTCGAGGAAGAATTCATCGCGTTTATGTTGCTCCTACCTCTCCCGATAATCCAGCAAACCGTGTCGCTCGTTCCATTGGCCGCCGGCGCTAGCAACGTCGTCGATGAGGTTTGTGCCCATCACTGATGGAAAAAGTTTTTGTCGTTTCACCATATAGTCACAGTTACGTAGGGTCATCAAGTGCCGAAATATTCAGAGAAGCCATGCAAGAATGTGTGCTTTCTTCAGTCCATTGAATATCTAAGACTAAGCTAACCACAGACCTACCCGAATACAATCCGGACATCGGTTGCCGATTCTACTTTTATCCAATTTGATTTCTCAGTCGAAAAAATCAGGGAACATCGTTAGAAAATTCCTCGATACTCCAAACAAACCGCACGAAATAAATGTTGAGGTATTGCGTTGCACTACATAATTTTTTTTTTAACTGTCCACATTTTGACGTTTTACGAATTTCAGGTTGAGCGATTTTTGCTTCAGTCGTTACATACAGACATCCGAATCACCGTCTGTGGTCTCTTCCCACTGGATATGACAATAATACAATCGGTAAGTTGGAGCGATCGATCGTCCTTCGATCCAATTAAACTTGATTCCCTATCGTTACGAGCATACACCCATGACACGGTTCAACACTCTTCAGATGATCAGCACGGTCGTTACGTATTTCATCGTTCTCATTCAAATGTGATCCGGAACTTTCGTGACAACTCGTGAACGAAGATGGAGGGAACGGCTGTCAATATACTCGATAAGTACAAGCTCAACGAGTGTCGACGTGAAACTATTCTCGAACACGACGAAAATCCGACTAAGCAGTTTAAAAATGATATGAATGGTTGTACATGCGCGACCGACATCAATTACACGTATTTGATATTGTATCTCAATCTCACTGACCCGCCAGCCGGCTACCAATATTTAAATGCGACAGCCCAAAGGAGCCTGCGTTACCGTACTGCAAGGTTGAATGGTAGAAGGCCGATGCAAAATAAATAAAAATGAATGACTGAAAAATGAAATACAATAATCACATGGGACGTATATCTTATCAATCATCCTCGTATACAATCCTCCCTGGAGATTGACGTGTCTTGTTTCGTGAACTGTGGAATACGGTCGATGAATCGATAACGGTACACGTACTCGTATCCTGAATAAACATATAATAATTCCAGTGCTCGCTACACTTTCTGCGCGACATTGGACATGACAATGATACGATCGGTAAGTCGGTGCGAGCGACAGTCCTCCGTTTTAACTAAACTTCATCCACTTGTTGTGACGATCATACACCCATGACACGGTTCAACACAGTCCAGGTTATCAGCACGGTCATCACGTATTTCGTCGTTCCCCTTCAGGCTAAACGAGTGTCAACCTAAAACTATTTTCAAACTCTATAATCGGACACAGCAGCTTAAAAATTATGTCAAGGGTTTCAAACTTGCAAGCAAAATTAATTACACATATTTGATATTGTACCTTAATTGCACTGACGAGCAACTGACGAGGGTGGCTACGAATTAGTATCCAAATGCATTAGCCCACAGTAACCTTCGTTTCGTACAGGAGACTCTCGCGTTTTATTCTTCAGAAGTGTACAATATGGTTAATGCATCTATGGAAGTACACGGGACTCGTATACTAAGTACAGACGTAAAATTGCGTATCTTTGTTTCGACTAGCTGGAAAAACAGAGAAACATGACAAATATAGAATAAGTTACCCCACAAAATCGTCTTTCTCGTTTGGGGTAAGGTTGGGCCGTAGTCGACAACTACAATTTCGATAAAAGTCGGAAAAACTGATAAAACACAATAAAAATGCAGGATAAATATCTTACGGTTTATCCTTATGTACGCTTGTCCCTGGAGATTGACGTGTCTTGTTCCGCGGACCTGTAGAATACGGTCGATGAATCGATGAAGGTACACGGAATCGTATCCTGAATAAACATACAATAACACCAGCGCTCGCCACAATTTCTGCAAACCACTCACGCAAAAGGAACGAGTTCTAGTCCACGACCGTCAGTCCGCTCGATGCATTTCGACCTCGTTACAATTCGACGAGTCGTTAAGGGTACAACCCTCGCACGCGCGACGGCATGGCTCGACCGAATTCAACTAAATACGATCTAGATCTCGATTACATAGCTACGAGAGCTATGTTGGTCGTGTTCAAGTTAATGGGCCTTGCACCCTTTGCCGTGCGAAGATCCGCAAGCGGAGACCAACGGATATCGCGCGCTTGGGAGACAGTGTGGAGCCTACAGTTTTCGAAATCTTGGTTCGGTTACGTCTACAACTTTCGCCTTATCGCGCCGGCGATGTGCGCCATGTACGTGCGATTGTACGTTCTCGACAATCTGGGCGATGTCGGTACTAAGGTCTACAAAATAGCACACTTCATCAGCGTTTTTATGATAATCATGATCTAGTTAGTCCTTGCATTCAGAGAAAACTTTATTGCGAGACGTTTCAATCGGTTGTCGAGCTTCGATGCCACGTCGGCTCACGGCATCGCTAATCACCAACCAGAGTCTATTCGTTTATTCGTTTCCGTCGTATGTGCCGAGAACGCTGCCACAACAGCGGAACTGCTATACACCGATTTCGAAGCCGATCAATGGTGGAATCTGCCACAGTTCTTCCTCGACATCGGACCTATTATCATTTCCACTTGGTTCGTTTCTCAGTATACTTTGGTTCTTAACATGATCGAAAGTCGTTTCAAAACTCTCAATCGATCGCTTCGCGATTGTTGCGTTCAACCAACCGCGACGTCCTCGCATCAAAGTTTAATCGCCATCGGGACAATCGTACAGGACATCGCGACTCTCCGACAAGCGCACTTGGAGCTCAGCGGGATCGCCTCCGACATAGCGTCATTCTACTCCTTACCGATCCTATTCTCTCTCAGCCTCTCCTGTTATACATTGATTCAACATACATGGTTCTTTTCTCGGGATATCCTGGAGATAGCCGAATTAGATATAGAGATTACGTCAGAACATATCCGGATCATCCAGCAATTCGTGTCGCTCGGTTGATTGGCTGCCAGCGCCAGCAACGTCGTCGATGAGGTTTGTGCACATAACTGATGAAAAAAAATGTTTGCCTCACCACAGAGTCACCGTTGCATAAAGTCATAAAGTGCTAAAATATTCAGAGAAGGCATGCGAGAATGTGTGCTCTCTTCAGTCCATTTAATATTGGTGACTGAGCTAACCACAGACCTACCCGAATACCATTCGGATATCGGTTTCCGATTTTAATTTAATCCGATTTGTTTTTCCAGTCGAAAAAATCAGGTGATATCGTGACAAAATTCCTCGATACTCCAAACAAACCCCACGATATCAATTTTGAGGTATTGTCTTGTACTGCATAATTTCTCTTTTCAAACTGCTCACATTTTGACGATTTACGAACTTCAGCTCGAGCGATTTTTGCTTCAATCATTACATACAGACATCCGAATCACCGCCTGTGGTCTCTTTCCGCTCAATATGACAATAATACCATCGGTAATTCGGTATGAGCAATCGTTCTTCGATCCAATTAAACTAAACCCACTTATTGTAACGACCATATTGTAACCCATGACTTATTGTAACCCATGACACGGTTTAACACTCTTTAGATCTTCAGGACGGTCATCACGTATTTCATCGTTCTCCTTTAAATGTGATCCGGGACTTTCGTGACAAAGCATAAACCTGGATGGAAGAAAATGGCTATTGATATACTCGATGAGTTCCGGCTCAACAAGAGTCACTGTAAAACTATTCTCGAGCACGACGCAAAACGGAATCAGCAGTTTGAAAATAATATGAATGGTTGTAAATCTACAAACGGAATTAATCACTGACCCGCCAGATGGCTATTAATTTTTATCCAAATGCGATAGCCCAAAGTAACCTTCGTTTCCATACTATACGGTTAAATAGTAGACGGCCGATGCAAAATGAATAAAAATTAATGACAGAAAAAAGAAACACGATAATAACATAGGACGTGTATCGTATCAATCATCCTCATATACAATTCTCCCTGGAGATAAACGTGTCATGTTTGGCGGAGCTGTGGAATACGATCAATGAATCGATAAAGGTACATGTAACTCGTATTCTGAATGAACATATAACACCAGTGCTCCCCACATTTTCCGTGCGACCTTTACCCTCGGGGAACGAGTTCTGGTATACGGCCGTTAGTCCGCGTATGCATTCCGACCTCAGTACAATTCGACGAGTCGTTTAGGGTAGAACCCTCGCACGCGCGTCGTCATGGCTCGACGGACTTTAATTAAATACGATCTAGATTCTGATTACATAGCTACGAGAGCTATGTTAGTGGTGTTTAAGCTGATGGGCCTAGCACCCTTTACCGTGCAAAGATCCACGAGCCGGAACCAACGGAAAACGCGCGCTTGGGAGAAGGTCTGGACGCTGAAATTCTCGACATCTTGGTTCGGTTACGTCTACAACTTTTGCCTTATCGTGGCAGCAATGTACTCCATGATACTGCCAATTTTATTTATATACGCTACGGAAGATCTTGCTGGCACGGTCGTCGATGTGCAACGCTTAATCAACGGTTATATGATACTTACGATCTAGTTAGTCCTTGGATTCAGACAAAAGGTTATTGCGAGACCATTCAATCGGTTGTCGAGCTTCGATGCCATGTCGGTTCACGGCATCGGTAATCATTCACCGGAGTCCATTCGTCTTTTCGTTATCGTCGTATGTGCCGTTAACGCTTTCACAACAGCGCAACTGCTATACATCGTTATCTTGGCCGGTGGCTGGGGGTTACGGCCAATGCAGTGGCGTAGCTACCTAGGGGCTAGGCGGGGCAGTGCCCCGGGGCCCTCAAGCTCAGGGGGCCCTCGAATCCTTACCAGAAATCTCGATGGAACTGAACTTTTGGAAGTTTCTCCCATTTTCAAAATAAATATGACAGGTTGCAACCCCACTTCAATCATAACAACTCAGTTGAGACAGAGATGAATAGGGAGATGTGGAACGCTGGCTTTTTCGGGGTCCTAAAAAATAGTAGCGCCGACACGTAGCGGCGAAATGCCGATCCCCGGGATGGATACCTCGGCAACTTCGCAGCGAAGCAAAGCGTTTGGCCACGCAAATGGGCGTCGCTAAGCGCCTTGGTCATGCTGTGGCGAAATGCGAAAGCTCAATTCGGATACCAAGGCCAATCTGCAGATTCCAAACGAACCGACGGATTACGATGTCGTTGGTCGATAATAGATACTGCTCGCGCGCACGTAAATATGTAAATACGAACGCGGGTGGACCGCGTATCAGCCCACCACGCTACCGGGGATGAATTATGAATTCCGGGATCTTTATGACATTGTGGTTCTATAATACACGCATGTCAACAAACGACATCGTTGAAAAAAAAGCCGAAACGATTGAGAAAGGCTCCCCGAGAGTCTTCCTCGATCGTTTCGGTTTTTGTAACAAATGAAATGATTTTTTTCCACCTTTGAATTTTTTTTTTTCGTAGTTCTCAACAATCAAATCATTTTGGATCAATACAAGCGAAAGTGTCCGCAAAAATCTTCTTCGATATTTGGGAAATTTCTTTCTTTCAATTACGAAGAAAAAAAAATTGCCAGAGGAGCTTCAGGATCGAATTCATATTTAAAAAAAAAACAAATTTGAAATTTAGAAAATTCTCAAAAGCCGTAAAACATCGAATTGGATTCAAAGAATAATTAAGGAAATCAAACCCGGGCCGACCGCGTGAAAATCCTCAACGAACATCTCCGAAAGAAAAGGCGAAACCATCAACACACACACACACACCCGCACGCATGCATGCACGCACGCACACATACGGAAAAAAGGAAGGGGGAGAGAGTCCCAAGACGAAACGAAAACAACAACAATGTTCCTATCCGAACGGAGAACGGGCCGTGTTTACACTTGACTGTTGTCACACACAAACACATAGACTCATCCGGCTATATCTATATTTCGCGTTCGGTACGGCTTGGACGAAGCCGTCGAAATAGAATTCCTCGATTCTCACTCGTCCCCAAGTTTAGCCGGCGCGCTTGGCGCCCGCCCGACCCGCGCCGCCCGCTACGGTGGGTTGGTAGAAACCGGGATTGCAGGTTTAAATTATGAATATGTTATGCGATCATTTCTATGAGAATGAGTTAAAAACATTTTTATGAGCCCATGATACATCTATTTTATAACAAAAATTGCGAAATAAAATAATTCAAATACAAAATAAAAATAAATATAAAAAATTCAACATAACGTGAAGACTCGAAAACAGGACGTCGTCCTGCCGACCTGACACGATAGCACTCGGCTATTTTGGAGTCTGATATGAATTTTTTACTTGGGTCACAAATTGTTTGATGACGGCATTATAAAACAAAGCTGCAATAAAACTTGCATTGTGCTTCCCTAGATCGTAGGTAGGCCACGAAATCTTTTCATGGGGAAGCATTTTTTTTCCAATCTTGGTTTTTCTCGGAAAAGAGTTTCGTTCACTACCCATCCTTCGGAGAAAGCACATTGTAAATTTCAACTTGCAGCCTGTTTTTGATAATATGAGTGGTAGAACATTCGAATGGAAATTAGAGACCCAAATGTCCAATGTTCCGACGGATCGATCCATCGGATTAAAATGCTCTAAAAAAAAATTATTGTTTGAACATCGAATAAAAAGGCTCTGAAAGACCGCGTAGCCTTCACGCGATCGAAGAAGCCGCAAAACATGCCTGTATAACTATATAGGCGTTCGGGTTTTTGATTCGTCGAGATATTGTCATTCGGAGCCGTGTCGATTCAGTACATTCCACACACACACACACACACACACACATACGCACGCGCACGCCACTCGCAGACACACACACACCCAGAGGACGAGAGAGAGACAGAGGGAAAGAGAGAAACCGCCCTACGCACGATACTAACATAAGTCAACAAACGAGACGTCCCAAGACGAAACGAGACCAACAACAACAGACCATATCTCAAACAGAGACCGGGCCGTGTTTACACTCGTTTAAAGGGATGGAACATTGGGGCTCCAATTTTCCAATTCCCATTCGAAGGTTCTACCACTCATCCTATCAAAAACAGGCAGCAAGTTGAAATTTACAATGTGCTTTCGCCGAAGGATGGGTAGTGAACGAAACTCTTTTCCGAGAAAAACCAAGATTGGAAAAAAAATGCTTCCTCATGAAAAGATTTCGTGGCCTACCTACGATCCAGGGAAGCACAATGCAAGTTTTATTGCAGCTTTGTTTTATAATGCCGTCATCAAACAATTTGTGACCCAAGTAAAAAATTCATATCAGACTCCAAAATAGCCGAGTGCTATCGTGTCAGGTCGGCAGGACGACGTCCCGTTTTCGAGTCTTCACGTTATGTTGAATTTTTTATATTCATTTTTATTTTGTATTTGAATTATTTTATTTCGCAATTTTTGTCATAAAATAGATGTATCATGGGCTCATATAAAAATGTTTTTAACTCATTCTCATAGAAATGATCGCATAACATATTCATAATTTAAAATTGCAATCCCGGTTTTTACCAAACCACCGTAGCGGGCGGCGCGGGACGGGCGGGCGCCAAGCGCGCCGGCTAAACTTGAGGACGAGTGAGAATCGAGAAATTCTATTTCGACGGCTTCGTCCAAGCCGTACCGAACGCGAAATATAGATATAGCCGGATGAGTCTATGTGTGCGTGTGTGACAACAGTCAAGTGTAAACACGGCCCGTTCTCCGTTCTGATAGGAACATTGTTGTTGTTTTC
>OZ020166.1:7449866-7494288 GCA_963971145.1 Sussaba pulchella
AGTTCAATTAGGGTTTGAAGGAGGACATCCGAAAAAATAAATTTTCTAAAAATCCAAAATGGCAGCGCTAATGGTAGACAACATATTCGTTTTAAAATGGAAACCATGTGTTTAAAAAATCTTAAAAATAATTCTCGTCAATACTTACAACTTTTGTATGAGTCATTTTTGGCTCCGTAGAATTCCGCGCGGAATTAAGCCCGATCCGACTATTTTAAGGGGTCGCCTCGATTTTTTAAATGTTTTACATTGAATTACACGGCGCAATAATTTCATTATCGAATGAACGTGAATCGATGAAATGAGCTTTAAACAGATAAATTACGAATGATTGCGTTGCAGTAGGGTCACTCGAAGTTACGAAATCAAATAATAATATAAGAAGAGAGAATTAACAACATTTTGTCACAGACGAATATAATTAATTTTAATGATTTTGTGGATTTAATTTTTTTCACTTAGATCATGATAATTATAACAACAACAACAACAACAAAAATAATAACAATAAAATAATAATAATAATAATAATTATTATTATTATAATATATATAATAATAATAATAATAATAATAATAATAATAATAATAATAATAATATAATAATAATAATAATAATAATAATAATAATAATAATAATAATAATAATAATAATAATAATAATAATAATAATAATAATAATAATAATAATAATAATAATAATAATAATAATAATAATAATAATAATAATAATAATAATAATAATAATAATAATAATAATAATAATAATAATAATAATAATAATAATAATAATTATTATTATTATTATTATTATTATTATTTTATTAATTTCTCATTCCATGGTTATTTAAGTACAATCTTAGAGACCTTGAGTCTAAATAAAATCATACTATACTATATTGCTAATTTCATTGTAGAAATTTCCTAATCACATGACAAGTATCTATTATCACAGCTTTTTGTATACTTTTTATAATAGAGTCTTTCAGATTTAGAGCCCTAATCCCACTATATAAGTTTTTATGTACAATCCCCACACTGGATACAACGATTGGTATGACTGTCACCGATTTTAATTGCCACTGTGCCTTTATCTCCGTTGCGAGCTCGGCATATTTGTTGATCTTTTCCCGGTAGGTTTTATCCACGTTCCGGCTCAGGGGGACTGCAATATCTATGAGGAAGGCTTCCCTCGCCTTTTTGTTGACAAATGTTATGTCTGGCCTGTTGTGTTCTCGCCGATGCGCTGTGTATATCGTTCTATCGAAGTAAATTTTTACATCATCTGTTTCGATGGCGGGCTCCGGCTCATGCAGGTAGTATCGTTGCTGCTCCGGGGCTCGGTTATTTGCCTTCAGTAGTTCAATATGTAGAATTTTCGCAACGTTGTTGTGGCGTTTTAGATAGTCGCTTTGTGCTAGAGTGGGGCATCCCGATATAATATGGTCAATCGTCTCCCCTCTCGCGCTACATCTTCTGCATGCATCTTCGTGTGCATTCGTTTGCTTCACAATGTGCTTCATGTAGTTTCTCGTTGGTAGCACTTCGTCTTGTATTGCGAGCATTAGCCCCTCCGTTTCAGCGTAAATACTACCATTAGTCAGCCACGTGTTTGACAGTCTTTGGTCAACGTTTTGGTTGGTCAACGTGTAGTAGTATTTACCGTGCAGAGTTTTTGCGGCCCACTCTTCAAGCTTTTGTTCGTTAGTCCTTGCATTGAACCCCATTTCAGCTTCGGCGACGCTTAGTTTCTGAGGCGTGTATTCCTTTTCGACCGATGTTATTGCATTTATGAGGTTTGATTCCTCTGCCTTGCCATGGAAATACGACCTAAGGGACCTAATTTGGTTCTCATGTAGGAGTTGAATATCGATGAGGCCTCTTCCTCCTAGCCTCCTCGGGAGCGTCATCCGTTCCATGCATGATTTCGGGTGATGGACTCTGTATTTGGTGAGAGTTGTTCTTATCTTCCTCTGGATATTATTGAGGTCTGTTGCACTCCATCCAATAATTCCGAAGCTGTATATTAGTACAGGGGTCGCATATGCATTTATTGCTTTGAACAGGTTCTTTCCATTCAGATGGGACTTTGCAAGCCGGTGGATCCTTCCAAACACTTCGTTCTTAAGTTTGGCCTTCATTGTTTTCTGCTCAATCCTCCTACTCTGCATAACTCCAAGATATTTGTAGACGTCGTTCTGTGTCATTTCACCAATTTCAAAAACTTCTGGTTCCGTAGGCGCTGATATCTTGCCTCTAACTATGGACATTGTCTTGCACTTGTCGATGCCAAATGACATTTTGATGTCGTCGCTGAAGTATTTCGTGATGTTGAGTAAATGGTTGAGGTGAGGTTTGGTGGAGGCATACAGTTTGAGGTCGTCCATGTAGAGCAGGTGATTGATTTGGTATATCGGGTTTTTGTCCTTTCTTATTTTAAATTCATACTTTGACTCGTTCAATAGTTTGCTGAGTGGGTTTAAGGCTATGCAAAACCATAGAGCACTCAGGCAGTCCCCTTGGAAGATGCCGCGCCTTATTGGGATTACATCAGTTTTGCGCTTAGATGTGTTATCTCTTATCTCTATTGTCGTTCTCCAGTTCTTCATTGTTGATCTAAGGAAATTTATCAGTTTTGAGTGGATTTTGTAAATAGAAAGGACTTCTAGGAGCCACGAGTGTGGGATGCTGTCGAATGCTTTCTGATAGTCGATATATCCAACGTATAGGTTGCGTGAACCCTTTGTTGCCTGTTCCAGTATAATCTGGTCGATCGTGAGTTGCTCCTTGCATCCTCTTGCCCCTTTCGTGCATCCTTTTTGCTCTTCGGTGATGACATTTTGGGCGACCAAGTGTTCATAGACTGCGCTGTTAATGCATGCTGTGAGTATTTTGTACATCGTTGAGAGGCACGTAATAGGCCTCCCCTTGGCTGGATCTCCATTGAACCGTGTCGCCTTCGGTAACAGGTAGGTTATACCCTCAGTGAGAAACGCTGGAAGGGCACTCGGGTTGTCGATAGTGTTGTTAAATAGGTGCACTAGCCTCTCGTGAGTTGACGTTAACCTTTTGTACCAGAAGTTCTGTACTCTATCGATTCCTGGGGCTTTCCAGTTTTGGATCTTCCCCAGGACCTCCTCAAGGTTAGCCGATGTTATGTGATGGTGCTCCATTCGTGCTAGTGTTGATGTATTTTTTTTTTCTTTCGTAATCCATTCCGCTCCACCGTTGTGCTGTACTGGCCTTGACCAGATGGATGACCAATACTGTTCCGTGTCTTGTGCGGTTGGTAGGTCTGGATTTTCGCCTGGGTCTTCTTCTTCTTTTCCCTTTCGGGTTGCTTTCAGGCCTCGGTAGAAAATTTTCTCGTTTTGGCAGAACCGTAAATTGTTTGCTCTTCTTTTCTCAGATGTTATGTATTTCTGTCTTCTCGTTTTCATGACAGATAGTTTTTGCTTGAGCGTGTCTAGGACCCTGCTGGGAATTCGGTCATTGCTTTCGTACTTCGAGTGGTTCCGAAAGGTCTGGCATATCTTATTGACTCTATGCTTGAGTCTTCTGGATTCGTTCCCTCTCAGAAATTCATTGAGGGATGATATTTGGCTTCGCAGCCCGTCTATATTCTGTTCCAGTCTTCTTAGCCATGGTTTAGGTCTTATGCCGTTACTCTGGCCTTGTTGCGGTTGGCGTTTTGGCCTCATTCCCAATAAGGTGGTTGTCGTCTGCGCTGCACAGTAAATAACAGTTTGTAACTCTTCCAGGCTCTCTATGTTGTTCAGCGAGGCGGGTATGATATCTTCATTAAGACACGTTATTATTTGGCATGCTTTTCGTGAGGTGTTTATTCTTGCTATATTTGGTCTCAACGTTGGGTTGGACTTGTCGAGCCGCGCTCGAAAACTGTGCAATGCGCAGACATTTGGTCTAGGCTACATAGAGCGGCGCTTATAATCTCCATAATGCACTGCGATTTGGTCAAGGCTGTATTAAGCCGCCCTCAAGACTCCACGATGGGCTGACAATTTGTCATGGCTACATGGAGCCGCGCTGAACAATCACATGATGCGCTGACATTTCGCTGAGACTGTACTCAACTGCGCCCAAGGACAACCAGCATGTGCCGCAGCTAGTCGATACTTTCAAAGTCTTGTCTCATCAAATTTCTATACAGTGGTCACGTTTTACGATATTGAATCGATAAACAATAGTACATTATGACACTAGTAGGAAAAATTGTTTTGTGACGTGGACGTCTTGTTCGAGCCAAATGATTCCAATCATTGGCAGACGTGGAGAAAATTATATCAAATTATCTTTAAAAAGTATGAAATAAAATAAATTTAAAAAATTTAAAAAAACTCCCGGCTGGAGTAAAAATCGAAAACAAAAAAAATTAGAACGAAAAAAAAGTAATCTGATAGAAAGCATGGATAAAATTCATGAATCTAAAAAGAATACAACAAATTAATAAATTTAAAATGGAAAAAACAAATTAGTGAAATTAAAAGAATGAAATAAATAAATAAATTCAAAAAGGATGAAATAATTCAAGAAGTCATCTTAGTTTATTCGTAGTTTGAATTATGATCGTTCGTTTGTATGAGTTCAATTTTTTGAATCGTGGTAATTTTCTCACTGCCCTCAATTCAGTCGGGAGACGTCATTCATTAACCATAAATATGATATAGGATATAGATGTTTGACAGTGCAAAGAAGACGCCATTAGATAATTGAACATGAAGACGATCTGGATTTAGATGTTCGACGATACGAAAGAAAACGTCTCCCGACTGAATTGAGGGCAGTGAGAAAATTACCACGATTCAAAAAATTGAACTCATACAAACGAACGATCATAATTCAAACTACGAATAAACTAAGATGACTTCTTGAATTATTTCATCCTTTTTGAATTTATTTATTTATTTCATTCTTTTAATTTCACTAATTTGTTTTTTCCATTTTAAATTTATTAATTTGTTGTATTCTTTTTAGATTCATGAATTTTATTCATGCTTTCTATCAGATTACTTTTTTTTCGTTCTAATTTTTTTTGTTTTCGATTTTTACTCCAGCCGGGAGTTTTTTTAAATTTTTTAAATTTATTTTTCTTTGTTTTCCACTATCGTCTGTGGGCTATACGCATAGTACCGTGTTCGTTCAGGATGGAATTTGTACTTCTCGAGGAGTTTCTTGTGAATGATCTTTGCTACGTTGTTGTGTCTTTTTGTGTACTCGGTTTGTGCTAGATTCGTGCACCCCGATATTATGTGGTCGATTGTTTCGGCTTGGCTCATACATTTTCGGCATCTGTCGTCGGTGATGTTCGGGTCTTTTATGACAGTTTTCCTGTAATTCTTTGTTGGGATCACCTGGTCTTGTATGGCAATCATGAAGGCCTCGGTTTTGGCATACAGGTCACCATTCAGAAGCCATTTGTGTGACATGAATTTATCAACATTATCGGCATTGATTGATCTGTAGTACCGGCCGTGGATGGGTTTTATTGCCCAGTTCTGTTCTTTTACAGCTGTGTCTTCCGCTTGTCGCACGAAGCTGCCGTTCAGGTTGAGGAGTGTTAGGTTTCTGTCTGCTCCATTCACTGTTCTGATGAGCCTGGACCTTTCCGTTTTGATATGGAAGTAGTCGCGGAGGGATTGTACTTGGTTGTCGTGTAAGGTTTGGAGGTCAACGAGGCCCACCTTCCCTTCTTGGTGTTGTCATTCTTTCACAGCATGATTTGGGGTGGTGGAATTTGTAGTCCGTGAGCATTGTCCTGATGTTCCGTTGCAGTGACTAAATTTCCGTTGTTGTCCATTTGATGATGCCAAAGCTGTACGTTAGCATCGGGACTGCAAACGTGTTGACGGCCTTTATCAGATTTTTGCCGTTGAGGTTCGCTTTCGCGATTTTGTGGATCCGCGATTTGAACTCTCTAGTCAGGTTGTTTTTGACTATCCTCTTATTTATACGTTTGTTTTGGACCATCCCCAGGTACTTGTAGATATCTTGCTCTTCCATTTGCTTGATTCCATGGGTGTCTGCGTCCTGCCCTTGGCTTCCTGTTGTTTTCCCTTTGTTAATGTGTATCGTCCTACATTTGTCAAGGCCGAATTTCATATTTATATCGTCGCTGAATATTGAGACTATCTTTATTAGTTAGTCGAGGCTTTGTTTTGTTGAGGCATATATTTTCAGGTCATCCATGTATAATAAATGACTCAGTGTCTCTTGCCCGGATTGCCCCTTTATCTTGTACCCATACTTCCTCCTCCTTAGCAGATTACTGAGCGGGTTCAGCGCAATGCAGAACCAGAGGGCTGACAAGCAGTCTCCCTGAAAGATCCCACACTTGATGTTGATGTCTGATGTTTTTATCACGCCTGCTTTTGTGGGTATTTGGATATTCGTCCGCCAGTGTGCAATGTTAAGCTGTAGGAATCTAGTTATATGAGGGTGTACCTTATAGATCTTTAGGACCTCGACGAGCCAGCTATGCGGGACACTGTTAAATGCTTTCTGGTAGTCTATGAAACATGCATGTAGATTCCTCGTCTGGCTGGTTGCCTGTTCTAGTATGGTTTGGTCTATGGTTAATTGTTCCTTACAGCCTTTAGCGTATTTCCTGCAACCCTTTTGTTCCTTGCAGATGATGTTGTTCTGGGTCAAGTGATCATTGATCAGGGTACTGAGACAAGCTGTCATTATCTTGTACATAGTGGGCAGGCAGGTAATTGGCCGTCCTTTTGCAGGGTCACCGTTGAATTCCTTGTCCTTCGCTAACAGATAGGTGACTCCATTGGTGAGGCTAGCTGGAAATTTCCTTGGGTCCTTGATGCATTCATTCAGCAATTCGGTAAGCTTTTCGTGCATAGCAGGCAGCCGCTTAATCCAGAAGTTTTGGATTTTGTCCGGGCCCGGTGCCTTCCAGTTATGGGTCTTCGAGATAATTTGCTTGACTTGGTCACATCGTAGTTGGTAAGTTGACATTTCCTCGAGGTGCTGGTGTCTCTGCTTTTCGTCTTTGATCCAGATTGCATCGGTGTTATGATTCAATTGGTTGGACCATATAGATGACCAGTAGCTCTCTGTGTCTTCTCTGGTCGGAAGAATGTCTTCCTCCGTATTTATGTTGCCTTTCAGGCTCCGGTAGAAATTCTTCTCATTCATGGTGAAGGTTTTGTTGTTCTGGCGCCGTTGATTGGATAGCTTATATTTTCGTTGTCTTGCGACTTGTATACCCAGTTTTTGGTTGATTGTGTCTTTGGTTAATATTATATTTGAATTGTTGAATTCGAGCCTTGAATGCTTATTGTGTACTACAAAGATTCTTCGGATTTTGTTTTTCAGGCGTCTGAAGCTATTGCTTGCCATGTAGCTGTTTAGTTTTCCTAAGTCACTTCTGAGGTCTTTGATCTTGGTTTCAATTCTTCTTAACGTCTGGTTTGTACACGGTTTTGACTTATACTATTATTGCACGTATACCTGATCTTGTATCCCATTTTAGTTGCGATGGTGACAGCTGAAGCATATACTAGTGTGTGTAGGTCTTTCATTCCATTTATTATTATTATTATTATTATTATTATTATTATTATTATATATATTATAATTATAATAATAATAATTATTATTATTATTGTTATTATTTTTGTTGTTGTTGTTGTTGTTATAATTATCATGATCTAAGTAAAAAAAATTAAATCCACAAAATCATTAAAATTAATAATATTAGTCTGTGATAAAATGTTGTTAATTCTCTCTTCTTATATTATTATTTGATTTTCGTAACTTCGAGTGACCCTACTGCAACGCAATCATTCGTAATTTATCTGTTTAAAGCTCATTTTCATCGATTCACGTTCATTCGATAATGAAATTATTGCGCCGTGTAATTCAAATGTAAACATTTAAAAAAATCGAGGCGACCCCTTAAAATAGTCGGATCGGGCTTAATTCCGCGCGGAATTCTACGGAGCCAAAAATGACTCATACAAAAGTTGTAAGTATTGACGAGAATTATTTTTAGGATTTTTTAAACACATGGTTTCCATTTTAAACGAATATGTTGTCTACCATAGCGCTGCCATTTTGGAATTTTTAGAAAATTTATTTTTTCGGATGTCCTCCTTCAAACCCTAATTGAACTTCTATTCGATTGGACTCTTTTTGTCGTGGAAACCTGAAGTATAAATAAAAATGCGACACTCGGTATGTCTGTACCGGAAAAGAACAACATATTTATGGAAAAATAAAATTATCGACGGAAGTTGCAATTGGATCACAAAGGTCCGCACGTCATTTTAAGCAGTTTTTCAAGCGCTTTCAAATGAAACTAACCAGAACAACGTACCTATAAAATTGGCGGAGCTACGATTTTTTGAATGGGAACTTGACGCCCTTCCCATGTTAATCAAATGGGAAAACTAGAAAAATCTTGCGCGACCCCTAAAAATATTCCGATCGGGCTCATCTTTGGACACAATTCTCTTGATGGAAGATACTTTGGCGTAAGTGTATTTTGGTTGAAGAAAAAAAAAGTTTTTTTTCAAGCTGCCCTAATGCACGAAGGTTCAAAGCATATTGTATGGACATACGGCAAAAACTCTTTTGTCAACATGTTTCATCGACATATTCGTAGAATACCCTATGAATATCCATTAATGTCCATCCCCTAGCAGCTTGGGTGCCGTAGTACATGCCAATTGATGCCTATTAAAATGCCTATCAGTGACTGGCTAAATGCCGGGGTTAGTTGGGGCATTCACGGTCACTTTGGTAGGCATTTGTGTTCAAATCGTGACGGTAAGTGCCTAAGAGTGACTGACCCCGAATTTCTACCCAAAAGGCCGGCACTCAACGGCACTTTTTTAGGCATTTACCGGAAAAATAATGCCGGTGAATGCCTAACAGCGCCGGTGAACGGTAAAAAAAATGCCGCTGAGTGCCTAAAAACGCCGCTGAGTGCCTAAAAATGCCGAAGAGTGCCTAAAAATTCCGATGAGTACTTAAAAATGCTGTCACATTTCGGCATTTCGGATGACAGTCATTTATGGGCATTTACGGGCACGTTTTGAACAAAAGTGCCTACCAAAATGCCTTAGGCATTTTTATGGTGATTTGATAGGCGCTCAATCTGCTAGGGTCACCACTTGCATTGAACCGGAATAGTAAAATAGTAAAATATTTAGAGTATCGATTTTTTGCAAGATAGATTTCATTTTCCTTTTCTTTTTTTAGATCGGAAACCATTATTATATATTCGAATTGCGGAAAAAATCGAATTTTTGCAAAATTTCAAAAAAATAAATAAAAATATTAGGAACGCGCCACCCACTCCAATTTTATAAAAAAAGTTCTTCAGTTTAAATAGAGTATCCGAGAGAAAAATGTCATCCAAATAAAAAGGGGACAAATAGCAGTTACCTCTTGATAAAAATAATATGGGGGGGGGGGAATGAGGGGGTCTAAAAAATCTAAAAAAAGCTAGTGAGGTCGTAAGATCCAAAGGATACTAAAAAAAAATCATCGTTCACATCGGGGGATAGGAGGGTTTCAGTTCGGTGAATTGCGAAGTTTTGCCCCATACACACATATCCAGAACACGACTTGCCTGTTCCGATGACTGAATGATAAAATAAAAATTCATGTGACTGCCATCTTAGATGAACGTATTATGGATCAAAATTCATTGAATCGACGAATGTCAGAATAGCCGAGTGGGTAGCGAGGTAGATAGATAGGTTAGGTAGGTAGGCAAGTTCCGTAGGTCGTGAGTTCGAACCCCGTAACGGCGATTCTACGAAGAATTTACCGAATTCTTGGACGACTTTTTTTTTTTAAATGTCAATCAATTTCATTAGTTTCACTTTGTGTAAAAATGTATATTCTATAATAAATTACTTTTTTATAATTAATATATAATCTGGCCACCCTACGTGGGATGGGATATCCATTGAATGTACTTTGCATGTACGCGATGTATATGCAATGTATTTGCAATGTACGTAAAAAAGTGTCTTCTTTGCTGATACATTAGATATGACACGGAGCTTATTGGTATATCCATTGGATATCCAATATCTTCACAAGTATGTACATTGGACATTGGACGTATGTCAAATGCTATATGGGGAGGACGTCATAGCTCCGAATATAGGTAAACTCACCGAGTTCGAACCAGAAAAACAAACCTGGAAAGACTACATAGAACAGTTAGAATTCTATCTCGAGGCAAATAATATCAATCATGAGACGCAGAAACGGGCTACGTTGTTGACAGCAATAGGAACGACGAATTACGTAATCATAAAAACTTTTAGCTCGAATACATTTTCACAAACGAGATCAAAAAGAAAACGAAACGATCAAAGATTTCGTTCGAGAGATAAGAAAATTAGCATTAGACTGTAAATTCTCGGGCCCAGACGGAAAACTGCCAAAGAATATTATGTTACGCGACCGTTTGGTAGCAGGAATAAAAAACGAAAAGCTACAAAGATATTTATGCCGGCGACACGAGGAGTCGGTAAGCACAACAAACCCGGACTGATTATCGCTTGACAAAGCGATAGAAACAGCGTGTAATGCGGAATCAACGGAACAACAACAAAAATTAATAAAGCTACCGAATTCAGAATTCATTCAAAACGTTTCGCGAAATAAAACGTTCAATTCAACGAATAAAAAAAATCCAAACACAAAACAAACTCAAGAACCGTGTTACCGTTGCGGATACACAAATCACTCGCAAGATAAATGTTTCCACAAAAATGAAAAATGCAATTATTGCGACAAGATTGGACACTTAATGAGAGTTTGTAAAATTAGGCAACGATCAACGGAGAAACAATGCGCGCCCGCAAACAAACCATCGCGGACCCATCAAATAAAAGAGGTTTCAAGTGACGACGACGACGATATATTCACATGTAACATTACAGTACAGTTGACGAAAGGGAATAAGGACGACGACGACTATGTGGTAGAAATTGACATCAACTCGGTTCCATGCAAATTCGAAGTCGATAACGGAGCGCAGCAGTCACTTATGAATAAACAAACATTTAAAAAAATCTGGCCAAAAGAAGAACCAATCTGGCTCAAAAAGCAAGTCAAACTATACGGATACAGAAAAAAACCAATCGAAGTTATTGGAGTGACTAACGTTTCGGTGCGGCATCGACAAAAAGAACAATTATTGCCAATAGTAATGACAAACGAGACTCACGGACCAAACTTATTGGGGAGAAATTGGTTTGCGCCACTGGGTATTGCTATGACCGGAATTTACAGAGTGACAGAGGAAAAAAATAACAAGAGTATCTTACAAAAATTCCCGTCTCTTACCTCCAAAACACTAGAAGGGCATAAAGGGACACTGGTACATATAGAGTTGAAAGAAAACGCCCGTCCAAAATTTTTTAAGGTTAGAAGAATACCGTACGGACTCCAAGAAACAGTAATGTATGAAGTCAATGGTACAGCAAAAGATGCTTACACCCGTCGACCAGTCCGACGCGGCAACACCTGTCCTATTCGTCCGAAAACCCAACGGGAAAATACGAGTAGTCGGAGATTACAAATCAACGGTAAATCCAGAAATTCACGAATCCGAATATCCATTACCAACGGTTGAAGAAGCGTTGGCGACACTTAACGGAGGAGAATATTTTTCCCAAGTGGACCTGCGTGACGCTTACAAACAACTCTGAGTTGATGAAAACACAGCTAAAATACTCACAATCAGCACACCCCACAGTGGGCCAGAAACGAAAGAACCCGCTCAAAAATCGAAAAATGAAATTCAAAATTCGATAGTTTCGGCTATCGGGTTTTGTACTCGACGTAGTTTTGCAACTATCCCAGGGTGGTAAAGAAGATAAATTCTTAACTACTTTGTGATACGTCACCCGAGAGTTACTACACTCCGAGGGCCGCGTGCTGACCTAAAGTTGACTGAAAAATTCGGTCCGAGTTAAGTGTGTGCAACTTCCGTTCATAGTGGTTTTTTTCTAATTGGTAAAATGTTGGCTGATCCTGAAGGTATGTACAGCATTTATAAGTATAATAATTGGTTCCGTGAATCGTCTTAATTGTAAGACACTGTGTGTACCAAGTACGCAAAAATAATTCTTGTACGTGTCAAAATTTATTATAAACCATAAAAATATCAAAACGCCTACTAGATCCCGCGGTAAATTTCACTGCAATATGTAAGGAATCTAAAAATGAATCGCAATCACAAGAGATCAGCTGCTCCTAGCTGTGACTTTTTTTTTAATTCTACTTCAAACATAGGTACTCGGGCGAGCGCGCTCCACTCGCTCGCTTTGCATGTGGCGAGAGGCGCGCCCAGGCGATTAAATGGATCCTGTTTTCGGCCTCGCAGAAAAGTATGTACTATGCGATGGATTACATTGACGGCTGTGAGTACAAGAGAGAGATTTCTGTCTCTTTCGCACTCACAGATGTAAATGGAACATCCATCGGATAGCGCATACTATTTTGCAAATCGATGAAGTTTTTCGAAAATTCTTCCGCCATTTTGGATCCGCCATTTTTTTTTTGAGGATTCTGACATCAAAATCGTCATCGGCGACCCCGAAAACTCTCATAAGTCAAATTTGAAGCAAATTGATAAAGTTTTTTGAAAATTCTTTCGCCATTTTAGATCCGCCATCTTGTTTTTAAGAATTCTGATATTAAAATCGTTATCAGCGACCCCGAAAATCCCCATAAGTCAAAGTTAGCAAATTGATAAAGTTTTTGGAAAATTTTTCCGCCATGTGGGATCTGGCATTTTGTTTTTGAGAATTCTGACATCAAAATCGTGATCAGCGACCCTTGAAACCCCCATAGCTATCATTTCGTGAAGATCAAACGAGATCTTCTATTTATGATCGAGTTTTGTGGCTTTTGGCCCACTGTGCACCCGGAGGACTATTTAACGTAAACCGTCTACTAGATGGTATCGCGGCAGCACCTCGAATTTTTCAAAAATTCATGGCAACGATATTATCGGGAATACTCGGTATACAAATCTATCTAGACAACGTGAAGATACGAGGAAAACATTTAGAAGAACACGATCAGCGATTAACAGAAGTATTGCAACGACTACACGAATCAAACCTACATGTTAACGTAGAGAAATCGGTATTTTGCGTATGTTCTATAATGAGCTTTTTTTTTAGGATGATGGGATGCCGGCAGATGTTTTTTTCCGTAGGGATTGAAATTATGAGGCACAGTGAAAATTCGATTGTATGTTTTATTTTGTAGTAACGTCGTTCACTTTGATTTTTACAATGACTCGACGATCGTGGATCGCGAGTCTGTATGTCGTAGTTTGCACGAGAGTTGTGTGACGAGATGAGACGAGGTGCGTGTACACGTTTTGTCCAATACCGAATCGCGTTGTGCTGGGTTTGGGTTGTTTTTTGTTGAAAGAGAAAAGTGACACGCGACGTGCACTTGAGAGCGCGATCGTAGAAACTGTAATCTGCGACTAATCGGGAGCGTGGGGAAAATGGCAGGGAGGGAGAAAAATAGAATAAATGACAAAAAAAATAAATCAGAGGCCGAAGGTGGAATAGAAAAATTAGTAATAAAGTGTTTAATGAAGAAAATGAAATAATGGAGTTCCGCAGATCAGATGGCTGCCCCTCTCCGGGGTTCAATACAATAAATCCGTGATAATTAACAGACCCAAAACAACAACCAAATAATAATTCGCCGGAAAAATAAAAAAATAAAAAGAACAGGAAAAGAAGATTAGAGAAATAATAACGTGGGTAGGAGAACAAAAATCCGCAAAAATATAAACTAAATACTGAAGTAAATTATAACTGCCAAACAAGAAAAAAAACCAAATAATATTTCGCCAGAAGAAAATAATAAAATCATAAAATATAATAGTCCGCAAAAAAAATAAGATAAAGTAAATGGTAAATCATAAAATAGTACTCGGGGGTATGCTAGCTATTACACGGGGGGGGAAGCGGGGAGACGGGATGGCTGGCCGGCACTGGTATCAACTCAAAGAAAGAAAATGAAAGGGGAATTTTTTTGGGCGCCAGTTGCTCAGGCGGGAACAACACCGAGAAAAAAAAAGAAAGAAACACGGTGGTAAAAATAATAAACAAAAAAAAATGAATTACTATAGCACTGGAAAATAATGTCACAAAAACTCTCGACGCTCGGCTAGCCGTCGGCGGGGACAGACACACACAGGGGGTGGGGGTACTGTCTCTGGCTCTTATAAATAATACCTCGGCACCAAAACGCAAAAGAAAAGAAAACACTGAATAATAAAAAAAAAACAAAAGATTTGTTCGGGGAAAAGTCGTAAAAAAGAATACTAATCTGCGATCGATCACGGAGGAGCACCACTGCTCGCACACGCACGGCAATGGCCGCCGAAAACTCGCGGGGCACAAAATGGCGCGACGGGACCGCGTGTTCTCCGTCGCGCGATGACGGGGCAAAAATTATATTCGGAACAAAGCAATAAATTCGGGGGGTCACGGGAAGGAAAATCGGGTAATTTGGGGGTTCGGAAAAAATGGGAAAAAGACACACTTACTTCGCGGTGGACCTACGACGGCCTTTCTCACTCTCTCTCTCTCTCTCTTTCTCGAAAATTCTCGGACTCCTGGTCTCGTTATCGCTGCGCGTAAATCCTCGCCTTTCTCCTCTCGTCTCCTCTCGTCTTTATTTCGCCTATCCTCGCCTTTTTCACTCTTGCAACTCTTCCTCTTCACTCTCTCAAACTCTCCAACAAAAAAAACGGGTAGCGGTAACGCTCGAAAAAAACGGGAAAACGCTCAAAAAAAAACGGTTATACAATTTTGGAAATTCGCTCGTACGTCTACTATGCTCGGGATCTCGGATCGAAGTAACGATTAATGGCCGTCGTCGTCTTCTTGCTTCTTCTCCGATAATTCTTCTCTCTGATTGGCTGCTACCGGGGACTGCGCGAATCGATCCATCGATTGCGGTTGGGTCGATGGCATTGCGGGTGGTGTCGCTGATTGGCTCACAGCAGCCAATCGGAGTCGCGGGTTCAAAGCTTGTCGGGGTCCGGGTATGGGCGCTCGTTCGCGCCACTGGCGTCGGGGCTCGCTCCGACGGGCCTCCACCGAGGGTCCGTAAGGTGGCTCCCTCGGGTGGTTATTGTGGACACTCGATGTATTCCCCTCGGCCCGCGGGTATTACGGGTTCCAGTGTTTGACAGCTCGACCCCTGTAGTGAACCACCTCGCGGTTTTGGGGGTGGTTTCCGTCGCGAGGGTGGTCGTGGTCGAGCTGTCCGGGTCCTCGTGCGGTGCGGGGGTGTACAAGTGGCCAGTGGTGCGTGGTTTTTTTCCGGGTGTTGTGGTTTTCAGTTGTTTCCGGGGAACCTCGGGGGAATTTTGAGGTTATCCCCGGATGTTGTGACGGTGGGGACTGGACCGGCTTCGAGAGGCCTCGGGGCTCCTGATCCGCTCAGGGAAATTCCCCCCAGGGCCTCTGCAATGTCCTGAGGTCTTCCGCACCGTCTCCAGGGACTCCTTTCTCCTTGGGTGCGACGGTAGGGGCTCCGTTGGTTGGACGACGGACCATCCATCGCCACTGAGGGATTGCGGGTAAGTATGGGGAATTATTTAAGGGATGTGGAGTGCTGGGGGGTAAGGGTGTGTATTTGGGAAGGGTGTGGGGGTTAATATTAATTAATGGTATATTTTTCAGGTTGCTGCTTCAGGGGTTGGGATCGAGAGGACGGAGGCGATGGCTTCGGGGACTTGACGGGGAGTATCGCTCTATATTTCGCAAGGTCCGGGGTAAGGGTGTGGGGGGTGAGGATCAGGGTCTAATATTTACCTAATTTAACATCAAAATGTTCGCTTTTCCTAATAATTTATTATAATGTTTCAGGTGCCGAGGACGCAGCGGGGACTTCAATCCGGATCGGGGGGAAAATTGTGACCGCCACGTCACAAAACACATACGGGGGTCGCGAGCACGGACTTCGCGCTGTGGACGACACGATTGTGTTAGTGTATGTCTGTGAGTGCGTCCGGAAGGTGCTGCCCCCATATGTTGAGAGGCCACCGTTGGCAGCCGTATTCTCGAACAGCGTAAAATCAATGGATTTCCTGGGACATCAAATTTCCACTAATGGCATTCAGCCACTGGAGAACAAGGTAACGGCAATAAAAGATATGAAAGCCCCGTCGGACAAGCGTGAACTACACGTTTTTCTGGGGGGAATAAACTTTTACGCGAGATTTATAAAAAATAGAGCGACCATCGCAGAACCGCTACACTGAAAAACCAACTGATCGGATCCGGAATCCTGGTCCACTTTGACGACAAATTACCAATTGTTCTTTCAGCCGACGCTTCACCAATTGGAATAGGAGCGGTTCTTGCACACCGGCTACCGGATGAGTCAGAGAAACCAATCGCATATTTTTCAAAAACGCGTCACAAAACGCAACGGAAATATGCTCAGATTGACCGAGAGGCTTTGGCATTAGTGCAGGCAGTGACACATTTCTATCAATACTTATCGGGACGTTCGTTCACGCTCATTACAGATCACCAGCCACTCTTGGGAATTTTCGAACCGAAAAATCCGAATGCTGACCAAGTTTCGCCCAAACTCAAAAGATATAAAATAACCTTATACAACTGCACAACGGCATACAACTGCAAGTTAAGCTATCGGCCAGCAAAAAAACACGGCAACGCAGACTTCCTCTCCAGATTACCGCTAGAAGAGGAGGTGGAAGAAGAAGAAAAAATAGGCGACGTCCTCATGCTGGAAGGCGTGACTCGAAATCCGATATCAGCTGTAGAAGTATCGATCGAAACCGACAGAGATGAAACACTCAGGCTCATAAAACTATGGCCGAACACGGGATGGCCAGAGAAAATTGAAAAAAAATATCAAACGTTCTGGCTAAAAAGAAATGAAATGTCTATAGAAAACGGGAGTCTCACCAGCGGAAATTATGTTTAACAGAAAACTTCGGACACCATTGGACGGCTTATTGCCACGACGACACCGTACCCCAATCATAACAGACACGCCATTGGGAGCTCGAAAGCTACGAATCGGAGACTACGGGCCAATGCGTACACATAAAAAAGAAGGCCCAAATTGGACTAGAGCAATAGTCGAAAAAAAAGGGGCCTTTATCGTATGAAGTACGAGAAAACAGCACAGGAAGCACACACAAACGACATATCGATCACCTACGATACATCCCAAAGTTTCAAAAGCAAGAAGAAGAACAAGAAAAAAAACCAGACCGGAGATAACAGAAAATCATGAGCAGAAAAAACACGACTACAACTTACGTAGAAGAATTCGTTAAAATACGGAACCGGAATCTCGAAAATTGCGTATTATCGAATATATTTAATTTCTTTGCATTCCATTACGAAATGTTTTTTTCTGACGAGTGTGAGTTTGCAGAACGAGCCGAAGGCGAGTGTTGCAATCGCACGAGTCCAGAAAACGTTTTTCGTGCGAGTATCGTACGAATTTTTATGTCACATAGGTGCGTAAAACCGCACTTTTACGCGCAGCGTGTCATAAAATACATTAAAACTAGCTGCAAGAACGATGTCACAAAGCATGCGGTGAGATCGTGTCATAAAAAAATGCAGCACTCGCGGTTCCTGCCCGTGACGAGTCTCCTGTGGAGATCAGAAAAAAACATACAGATTCCGTAAAATCCGCAGAAACTAGACTATCGGCATTTTTCGCGGAACATTATTTACCAATGCAAACACTTGAACATTTAGTACCGGTACTTAAAGAAATATTTAACGACACCGAGATCGCGCGAGACGTTTCGCTCGGCCGGGCTAAGTGCAGTTATTCGATAAACAATTGCGTCGGTCAATATAAATTAGAAAGACTTATCGAGATTCTAAAAATTACAAAGTTCTCGGTGCTCATCGACGAAAGCACCGACATAACTGATAACAAAACATTGTGCGTTCTTGTTCAATTTGTATCTCCTGATACACAGAACGTAGCAACTCCCCTTCTGGAATTAGTCCTGTTAGACGCTACAGATTGTTCGTCCGAAAATATATACGCTAACTTCAAATCTTGCCTCGAGTCGAAGGGGATCCCCATTACTAACGTTGTTGGCATGTCATCTGACAACGCATCAGTAATGACGGGGAAACACAATTCATTTATGACTCGTTTGGAAATTGATGCCCCCGGTCTCGTTTTGTTAAATTGTATTTGCCACACAGCCGCATTGATAGCCAGTAAAGCCTGCGCCACTTTGCCTCGCTCCTGCGAAGATTTAATTCGACAAGTTGCCTCGTACGTGTCCGGCAGTCCGAAACGTAATGCAACGCTTCGATCATTCCAAGAATTATTAGCCTTAGATACGCACAAAATTCTCAAGTTGTCGGAGACGCGATGGCTCTCGAGAGAAAAATGCGTCGTCCGATTGCTTGAGAACTGGGATGCATTTCAAATGTTTTTCGTTCTAGTCGTCACGGAAGACGGATTAAAATAAGCAGAGTCAATTCTCGATAAATTTTGCGACGAAAAAGTCAGGATATATTTACTATTCCCCAAAAATACTCTATGCTTTTTCAACCGATTCAACATTTTATTTCAATCAAGGAAAGTTTTGATTAATGAACTGGCAGACCGCAGTAGGCTTCTCATCAGGCAGATCGCGTCAAAATTTTTGCAGCCCAAAGTCTTGCCTGATCTCGCTTCAGGGAACTTGAGTATGGTTCATCCGAGGAACTTCGTCGCCCTCGAACAGATTGACCATGGTCCGGACTGTGAAACGGCATTATCAAACGTTCCAGAGTCCGATACGGTGGGAATACGCCAAACTTGTTTGCAATTTCATCTCACGGCTACGAACGAGATGGTTCGCCGACTCCCTCTAAAGCCGTTTTTTCTAGATCACTTACGATTTTTGGATCCCAATGTTGCTCTCAGTTCAGGAAATAACAGAAATCTGGACGATGTCTTTAAGATTGCTCAGCGGTTTGGAACGTTCGACCTCGTCGAATTAACACAAGAATGGAACTTGTTGTCCGTGACATTCGATGAGGACCATAAGCAGATGCTTTTACCTCTCGAAATAGATTCATTTTGAAAAGTAGTTTTTGAAAAAAAGGATCCTTTGAATAAGAAAATGTTTCCTATTCTACAGGAAATAGTATCAATAGTTTTGTCGCTCCCCCATTCGAATGCAGAGGCCGATCGTATATTTTCTATTGTAACGGATATTAAAACAAAAAAGAGGAATAGAATTAGCCACAAGTGCCTTAACGCCATGTGCCAAATTCGATCGGCCTTTCAAAGTAAAAAAATAAACTGCACTACCTTCAACGTAACTTCTCGCCATTTGGAGCTGCATTGTACAAATAATTCATACCCCGCGAGTCAGCCGCGCGCCGAGTAAACAAGTTTGGTCGTCGTTGACCAGGATCAAACTTTTCGAATGTAAATAAGATTATGTAAATGATAGAGAAAAGTGTTTATAAACACAATATTATAATGTTGATTACTTTTAAACAGAGAGATTTTATTTATTTTTTCATATATATTCATAGAAGTTCTTTATTCATTTATTTTTTACGATTGTTCAATGCTACACTCCGAATTGCTCGAAAGAGCTTCGACGAACACTCCGTCGACACCAACGAAACCAACCAAAACACTCACACGTTCAACTACATCACATCAACATACACACACAACAAGTACACATACATACCCAAGCAAGTACACGTACACACAGCAATACAATCCGAATACAATAGACGTACAGGGCAAGCAAGGCTTGTTCTCCCCAGTAACACTCTCGTACCGGGATTATAAACGTGCACACCAGCTCATCTCGTTCTTTTCTCTCGATCGAATTTTAATAAATTTATGACGTATCTTTTTCCAATTAAATCGTGCACTACTGGTTATTTTCCTCCTCCAATCCCAAGCATCCGCAAAAAACCACGAAACTGCTCTAAAGAACGATCAAGTGTTGTATTTTAACGAAGCAGAGAAGGATTGCAGGTTTATAGAATAATAGAATCGGATGTAGTTTAAATGTGTCTTTAATTAATCCGTTGCACGTGTGTGTCGTAGAAGCAGTATATCTCAAAAGTAAAACCAAAGGTAAGTACAGGTGCGTAGGAACATTGAGGGTCGATACATAGGTAGACTAACTCGTGGCCTGCAAACGCGCCGTCGACAGTTGCGTGCTCTGTTGGCATGCGACCCAACTAGGGCTCAGTTCTCATTTTCTAACACTCCCACTTTGAGTTGCCATGCTAACAGACTCATCTTTACTTATAACATTTATTTTTTGTCGTAAATTTTCAAATATGCGTTTGCCAAGTGGTTTTGTGAAGATGTCAGCTAATTGCTCAACATTGCTTATATATTCTATTTCAAAAGCTTTTTCCTCGAAATGCTATCTGATGAAGTGATATTTTACATTTATGTGCTTGGAATGCTTGTTAAATTGCGGATTCTTAATAAGTTTCACAGCGCTCTGGTTATCTATGAATAATATAGGAATCTTACTTTGGTCTCTGACTAGTTCACTAATTAATCTTTCAATCCAGATCATTTCTTTGGTCGCTAGACATGCCGCGATGAACTCGGATTCCGTCGTGGACAAAGAGACGGATCTCTGTTTTACCGCCCCCCACGCTACCGGTTCGTCCGCGATTTTTATTAAATATCCACTAGTGGATTTTCTCGTGCGCTTGTCGCTCGCGTAATCAGCATCGCTGTAAACTAGAAGATCTGTATTCTTCGCGTGACTCGAAAACATTATACCATGATCAATCGTACCTTTAATGTATTTAAAAATTCTTTTTATGGCGTTCCAGTGAATCTTTTTGGGTGATTCTGCGTATTGGCTCGCTGCGTGAACTGCGTAGGCAATGTCTGGTCTCGTGCAAAGTGCCAGATACAGAAGGCTCCCGATCGCCTCTTTATAAGGCACCTTGACGTACTCGCTTCCATCTTGCGAATCGTGAAGACTCAAATCAGTACGTTGATCGGCCGGAATAGCCACTGTATTTGCGTTGCCCATGTGAAATGGGTCCAGCACTCTCTTTGCATACGTAGCCTGGTGTGCAAAGATCGATCCGTCTGAATGGTGTTCAATTTCCATACCTAGAAACAATCCTAAAGGTGCGGTACTGATCTCCAGTACAGCTGTTAGATGACGTAGAAGATTTGATATTTTTGTCTCGCATGTCGAGGCAACGAGACCATCGTCGATGTAAATGGCCAATATCACAATTTGTCCGTCGTCGTGGGAAGTAAAAACACATGGATCTGCAGAGCTCGCCTTTAGATTGAACCCTTCTAGGCAACTTACGAACTTCTTATTCCAGCATCTTGCTGACTGCTTCAATCCATAAAGAGCTTTCTGTAGTACACAAACTCTTTTTGTACCATCTTCGAATCCCCTCGGTTGAGACATAAAGATCTCATCTTCGAGTTCTCCGTGCAGATAGGCTGTTTTTACATCGAACTGTGTCATTTTCATCTTTTTAACTCCCGGCTGAAAACGGGAGTTATGTGTTTCGTCGTGAGCAACGTGAATTGGCGTTTCGTTGGAAATGCTTTACCGGCCAAACGGCTGATTTTCTTCTTACAAATTGATGTACATCGGTGTCGGAAGTCACAGAGAGGGTTTAGCTTCCATAATATTTACGATCAGATCTCAACTCGCGGAGATATTAAATGTAGAAATTTGAACGTTTTCGAACGTTTTTCTCAAATCGCAATTTTGATGGGTTCGACTGCATGAATCGCAGACTTCACGGCATCATCTGCTGTGACAGCGCGTGTGTAAGTGTAGTGGAACGTATCCGTGTGCTTTGCATCAAGGCTCTGGACGATATCGCTGAGTGCGAGAGAGACAGCGCGATTGGTCGATCGTTTTAACCTCGAAACAGAACTTTCAATGGAAACTTTTTTTTTTTTCTCGAGTGATTCAGAGTGAAAATTTTTTATTAATTGATTTTATGTACAAACGATATTTTTTTAGAGAGTGCATTTTCCATTTAACGTTCAATAATTAGTTAATTAGCAGGATTGATCTACTGACGATTTTATCAAGCACGTCGAATTAATAAATCTGGATACTTGTATTCGGGCGTGAAATTGAGATG
This sequence comes from Sussaba pulchella, assembly GCA_963971145.1. Taxonomy (NCBI): domain Eukaryota; kingdom Metazoa; phylum Arthropoda; class Insecta; order Hymenoptera; family Ichneumonidae; genus Sussaba; species Sussaba pulchella. Next base: position 7,472,041 of record OZ020166.1, read on the forward strand.
TATGTGAATGTGGAGGTTAGGTCGGATGACGTGGTTATGCCCGGTGATATTGTTTTATTTTTGGTCATCAACTGATGTCACGTACGAACGATATTGTTTAATGAGTTCATTCTTTTTTATTCAACGTATGATAATGTTATCAGGATTGTAAAAAACGTGAATATTGATGTTCAGCTGGACGATGTGGTTATGCGTAGTGATATTGTTTACCTCGGTGGAATTGGCAATTCGAAAGAAAAAAATTGTTGTCGGATTCAATTTTTTACTTTATCCTCCAACCGACAAAACTTTAGACACAGCGATTTGTCAGAATGCACAATATGTATATTTGTTTTCATTGTATTTCCTATATGAGTCAGGTCCTTTTCGAAGCAGCATTCATTCAATGTTCACTCGCTTAAGACATATTCAAAACCTATAATGACTGGGAAGGACGAGCGGAATGCGTTGACATCTGGTCAAGGCGACGTCGAGCCGCGCTTGAAAACTGTACAATGCGCAGACATTTGGTCTAGGCTACATAGAGCCGCGCTTGAAATCTCCATAATGCACTGAGATTTGGTCAAGGCTGTATTAAGCCGCCCTCAAGACTCCACGATGGGCTGACAATTTGTCATGGCTACATGGAGCCGCGCTGAACAATCACATGATGCGCTGACATTTCGCTGAGACTGTACTCAACTGCGCCCAAGGACAACCAGCATGTGCCGCAGCTAGTCGATACTTTCAAAGTCTTGTCTCATCAAATTTCTATACAGTGGTCACGTTTTACGATATTGAATCGATAAACAATAGTACATTATGACACTAGTAGGAAAAATTGTTTTGTGACGTGGACGTCTTGTTCGAGCCAAATGATTCCAATCATTGGCGGACGTGGAGAAAATTATATCAAATTATCTTTAAAAAGTATGAAATAAAATAAATTTAAAAAATTTAAAAAAACTCCCGGCTGGAGTAAAAATCGAACATAAAAAAAATTAGAACGAAAAAAAAGTAATCTGATAGAAAGCATGAATAAAATTCATGAATCTAAAAAGAATACAACAAATTAATAAATTTAAAATGGAAAAAACAAATTAGTGAAATTAAAAGAATGAAATAAATAAATAAATTCAAAAAGGATGAAATAATTTAAGAAGTCATCTTAGTTTATTCGTAGTTTGAATTATGATCGTTCGTTTGTATGAGTTCAATTTTTTGAATCGTGGTGATTTTCTCACTGCTCTCAATTCAGTCGGGAGACGTCATTCATTAACCATAAATATGATATACGATATAGATGTTTGACAGTGCAAAGAAGACGCCATTAGATAATTGAACATGAAGACGATCTGGATTTAGATGTTCGACGATACGAAAGAAAACGTCTCCCGACTTATGCTTAATGAATGACGTCTCCCCTAGCAGCTTGGGTGCCGTAATAAATGCCAATTGATGCCCATTGAAATGCCTATCAGTGACTGGCTAAATGCCGTGGTTATTTGAGGCATTCACGGTCACTTTGGTATGCATTTTTGTTCAAATCGTGACGGTAAATGCCTAAGAGTGACCGACCCCGAATTTCTACCCAAAAGGCTGGCACTCAACGGCGTTTTTTTAGGCATTTACCGAAAAAAGAATGCCGGCGAATGCCTAACAGCGCCGGGGAACGGTAAAAAAAATGCCGCTGAGTGCCTAAAAATGCCGCTGAGTGCCTAAAAATGCCGCTGAGTGCCGAAAACAGCCGAAGAGTGCCTAAAAATGCCGGTGAGTGCCTGAAAATGCCGTCACGTTTCGGCATCTCCGACGATAGTCATTCATGGGCATTCACGGGCACGTTTTGAACAAAAGTGCCTACCAAAATGCCTCAGGCATTCTTATGGTGATTTGATAGGCACTCAATCTGCTAGGGTCCCGACTGTATTGAGGGCAGTGAGAAAATTACCACGATTTAAAAAATTGAACTCATACAAACGAACGATCATAATTCAAACTACGAATAAACTAAGATGACTTCTTGAATTATTTCATCCTTTTTGAATTTATTTATTTATTTCATTCTTTTAATTTCACTAATTTGTTTTTTCCATTTTAAATTTATTAATTTGTTGTATTCTTTTCAGATTCATGAATTTTATTCATGCTTTCTATCAGATTACTTTTTTTTCGTTCTAATTTTTTTTGTGTTCGATTTTTACTCCAGCCGGGAGTTTTTTTAAATTTTTTAAATTTATTTTTCTGTGTCGCGATTGCTAAGATTGACCGAATTGAGGGAAATTTCACTACAGGACTGAAGGTTTCCTCGTAATCAATCTCTGGTCGCTGTGAAAAACCCTTGACAACCAATCTTGCTTTGAATCTGGAACCACGCCCACACGCTGCCGGTTTGTATCGATAGACCCACCGATTCGGAAGGATCTTTGCTTGCGCCGGAAGATCAACGAGCTTCCATGTATTGTTTTTCGACAGAGAGTCTATTTCTTCAGCCATAGCAGTTGACCAGCCGTCGTTTTCTTCGCTTTTAACTGCTTCCTCGTAGTCTCTCGGCTCTTGACTTTCAGCTAGAAAGGCAGTTGCTACGACGAATATCCCTTTCTTGGCCTTTGCGCTCCATTTTGTTCTTTGTTGACTCGGAATGTGTACGTATACTTCGGTTCCAAAGATTTTATATTCTTGGTTTTTCGTTTCTTCGTCAAACCATAGTTCGTACGGGGTTTTTTCTTTCTTGCTGCTGGTTCTAGTTCGATTGATAATGTAGGTTGCAGTGTGTACTGCTTCAGCCCACAGTTTCAGATCCAGATCCTTGGCATAAAGCATGCTGCGTGCAGCTTCAACGATCGTCCTATTTTCCCTTTCAATTGCGCCGTTCTGCTCGGGTGTGTATGGTGTGCTCGTCTCGTGTTTGATTCCTTTCTTCCACATTATTTGTTTCATTTCTTTATTCACGAATTCTAGGCCATTATCTGTTCTCAGTCTTTTTATTTTTCGTCCTAGCTGAGTCTCAATGCTGTTTAGAAAACCTTCGAAAAGTTTTGTTGTTTCAGATTTTTGGAAATAAGGAAATAAACAAGTCTATAGTGTGAGTAGTCATCCTTGAGGAGTAGGAAATACCTCGATTTTTCGATGCTGAGATGCTCCATTGCTCCACAGAGGTCAGCATGAACGAGATCACCTGGCGCTTTCGATTCAGATTGGTTGGTTTTGAACGGCTTCCTGCTCATCTTTCCTCGTGTGCATCCGTCGCAGAATGAATGTTTTGTCGTCTCAAACTCTATGTTTCTCTTCTTTAAATATTTTTGTACGTGTGGAATATTCTGATGCGCGAGACGCTCTTGCCACGTTTTCAACGACTGACTGTCACTGGCGTGCGCTTGTGCGTGCTGAGAACCAACAACTTGAGATGTTGGCTTGCAGGCCTTGAATCTCATTTTGTAAAGATTTTCGAATCGGTCTCCCACTGCTAATGTTGTCCCGTTCCTTTGTAGATAACATTTCCTGTTGTCCGATCCGAAGGTCATTCCTTTATCTAGAGACGATGACATGGACAGTAGGTTAAATTTCAAATCTGGAACATAGAGAACAGGTAGTAAATGGTTTTTCTCCTACTGAGATCCGTTGTACGAGAGAACATCTATTTCTCCATAACCAAAGGCGAGCATTTCATCTCCATTCCCAACTTTAACTTTCACCGGCGTTGTGAGTTTTTTGTAGTTGACGAACCAGTCGAAGTTCGAAGACATATGTTGACTCGCACCAGAGTCGATGAACCAATCTTTTTTATACTCTCTTTCGAGTAGAGAATTCGCAGTAACCGTTTCGCTCACGAAAGCTTTTCCTCTTGCTGCGTAACCTTCGCTGGTTACGTGGGGCGCGACTTCTTTAACGAAAAAGAAGCCACGTATTTATTCTTAATCAAATACGTTACATTAAATTGATTCAAATTCGAAAAAACGAGGATTAAAGGGGTTAGGGAAAAATAAAGCAGACACATTTTTGAGCCATACAGTATGCGTTTAATTATGGCCCAGAGAGGAAAATCTCCAAGGTTTGAACCTCAGAGAAAAAAACCTCTTGCAAATTACGTACTTACAACAGATATATTTCTTTAATTTTATCTAATATATTTCGCGCGGTAATTGTTGTAAAGATGAAATCTACAGCCAGAAAAGAGTTATATATGTATCCGTATTGTATACTTTATTATAAAATGCAATATGATTATTCGGTCTGTAAGTCGCTGGCGACATCGTAAGCATTGCGCTTGTTATTAGGTATGACCGTCTGAATCGATATATTTGATGGGTCTTTTCTCATGGGAATACCATCGAAAAGAACGCGTAAACAAATCGCTTGGCGACCTGTTGTCAAGCATTGCGCTTGCTGGCTGGTACAAACGGGCTGTACCGATGTATTTGGCGAGACGTGCCGCGCTTGTTCATGTACTTACAGATAATGTTCAGCTCACAATGTGCAGGAATTAACGAAGGTTAATACTCGACACCTCACGAGATCCAAATATTGATTAGTGGCAATCAGATCCTTAGCTTCTTAACTTTTCTGGAAAAGCAGACAGGAGGAAGCTGTCACGAGTTTCACGATTGATCGAATAAATTTTCCGTGAGTCCGAGACCTATATGAAAAACAACAAACGGTCGGGCGCGCGACGCGTTTGTTCATATGCATGCGCGAGCGGTCATTAGTAGCTGATACTAACTGCTGGTACCTGGGCACCTTTAAATCCATTCGTTCGACCGAACAGACTCCCCCCCGTTGCGAGGAAAGCGAGCAAGCATGTCTTCCCTTTTTTTAAAAAAATTATATATGCTGCAATAGGTAAATGCGTGATGTACAATCGATATTAGTTTAAACATTTTCCGGTAATGGACACAGTTGAGTACAGTTTCGTTTATATTCTCCCTGCATTGTCTTGACGGTAGCGACTCTAACGATTCCATCGTCCCCAGGATGAACCTCGCGGATTATCCCCAATGGCCACCGCATACAAGGTTGGTTTTTCTCTATCAGAATTACCACGGTCCCTGGATGAAGTTGGCCAGTTGTTTTCTGCCACTTTTGCCGCTTCTGGAACTCGCTTAAATATTCGAGGTACCATCGACGCCAAAAATCTTGACGAGCTTTGGAAATAAAATTCCAGATCGTTAGCCGATTGTTTGGAACGTCGGACAGATCAGCTTCCGGCAACCTTGTGAGGGGGCGTCCTATGAGGATATGAGACGGCGTAAGGGCCACTGGATCGTTCGGATCGGAGGCGAGAGTGCCGAGAGGCCGTGAATTTAAAATCGCTTCGATCTCTATCGCCAGCGTGCTGAATTCCTCGATGGTAAAAGTCTGTTCTCGTACGATCCGTACGAAGTGGTGTTTGAACGACTTTACTGCGGCCTCCCACAAACCTCCAAAGTGCGGCGACAACGGAGGGTTGAATTGCCACGTGATGTTGCGTTGAGTCGCGTATGCGGCGACGGTTTTTTGTAACTCTTTGGTCTCGAGCAATGCATAAAGCTCGCGCAGCTGTTTGTTTGCTCCGACGAAATTTGTCCCGTAGTCTGAGAACACGTGGCTGGGAACTCCACGACGTCCGATAAAACGGCGAAACGCCGCGAGAAATGCTTCCGTGCTGAGATCACTTACAATCTCAAGATGGACGGCCTTCGTGGCCATGCAAATGAATACGCAACCGTAAGATTTTATACATTTTTGGTTCCGGAATTTCTTCTCCTTCACCAGGACCGGGCCAAAGTAGTCCACGCCTACGTGCAAGAACGCCGCCGTCCCGTTCACGCGTGTTTGGGGTAAATCAGCCATCTGGCTTTCCAACGGAACCGGCCGGTGTCTGAAACATCGGACGCATTTCCGGATGATCTTTCGTACCTGATTTTTTCCATCGAGCAGCCACAGCCCTCTCTGTCTTATCGTGCACAGCGTGCTCTGAACGCCGGCATGATATGCACGCTCGTGCGTTTCCTTGATAATCAAGCCGGTGACTGGATGATGTGTCGGTAAGAAAATCGGATGTTTCTGCTCGTATGGAATCTGCGCTTTTTTCAGACGTCCTCCGACGCGAAGAAGTCCATTCTCATCGACGAACGGATTCAGCGAGGCAAGTTTGTAATCCTTCACAGTGTCCTTGTTCAGGATCCTGTCGATGTCCTTCGAGAATTGGTGTCTCTGAATCAGTTGCAAAATTTTATTTTCCGCGGCAATCTTTTCTGCCGTTTCGATTTCTCGTCCTGTATACTTCTTGGGTGTTCGTATACGCAAACAATATGCAACTATCCTTGTTAATTTTGAATAAGAAGAAAATCGGGTTAGTATGTCGCAGCTCTCTGGTTGCGAAACGAAGCATAGATTTTTCTTAAATCCGATAGGGTCGTTGACTGTGATCTCGGTGTTCGTTGGCCATTCGTTATTAGATCGGTTTAGCCAACTCGGCCCAGCGAACCACGAGTTGTTCCGTAAAAAATCCTTGGGAAGCTGGCCGCGCGATATTGCGTCCGCGGGATTTTCTTCGCCCTTCACATGACGCCAATCCACGTCGTCGCCGAGAGTCTGAATTTCGGCAATGCGGTTCGATTCAAAGACCTTTAGCACTTCCGGGGGTTTTTCGAGCCAGTTAAGCACGATGCTCGAATCTGACCACAAGACAACCCGAGCAACCTTGAAATCGAAGGCTGCTCGCACCTCTTTGTCCAACCGAGCTAAAATCAACGCTCCGCACAATTCGAGACGAGGGATGGTATGTATCTGTTGTTCCTTCTCCTCCGTCGGAGTTCCCTTTCGAGATATACGCTTTGATTTCAATGGAGCGACGCGAGATTTGGCGCACGCTAGAGCGGTAGAAACTCGGCCATTCGGATCGACAGATCGCACATAGATACAAGCTCCATCCATCCATCCATCCTTGCTAGCGTCGCAGAATTCATGTATCTCGATTGTTTTCGGATTTTTCAACAATAAGTGACGCTTCACCGATACGTCGCGCAAGAGCCCGAGTTGGTTCGAAAACGCCATCCAGTCCATGTGTAAAGTTTGCGGTAAGGATTCATCCCAATTGACCTCCGCTCGCCAACATTTTTGAAGGATAATCTTCGCGAACATGACCGTCGGACCGAGCAAACCTAACGGATCGAAAATTTTCGCGATTTCGGATAATACGTTGCGCTTCGTTATCGTTCCTGGGCACTCGATCGCTTTAACTGTAAACCCGTATTAGTCGCGTTGCGAATCCCAGACGACGCCGAGTGTCTTTATGACGGGGTTTGGCTCGATCGCCCGGTCGAGATCGCGAAATCTTTCCTCCAGGTTATCGAGCGCGTGTCGATGATTTGAGGCCCATTGCCGGATATTGAACCCTCCACGCTTCAACAGTTCGATGACCTCGTCGCGTATTCGTAAAATCTCCTCGAGCGAGTCTGCACCCGTTAAAAGATCATCGACATACATATCGCGCTTTATAACCTCTGACGCGCGGGGGAAGTTACCGTTCTCATCGTCCGCGAGCCGGTGAATCGTGCGTATCGCGAGATAAGGTGCAACCGACACTCCGAAAGTCACCGTATTTAGTTCGTATGTCGTAATCTCGCCGCGGCGATACCAAAAAATTCGCTGAAATCTCCGGTCGCTGGGATGCATGAGCACCTGCCGGTACATCTTCTCAATATCAGCCGTGACGACGTACGTATGAGTTCGAAAACGTAACAAATGCCCGAATAATTTACTCTGTATGACCGGACCGATCATCAATGCATCGTTTAACGAAAAACCCTTGCCGGCCTTCGCGGAGGCGTCGAATACCACGCGAACCTTAGTCGTGTTGCTGGAGGCTTTTATCACCGCGTGATGTCGCATATAGAATCCGCTGGTCGCATCATCGTGACACACCGACATGTGTCCAAGATCCACGTATTCCTTCATAACCTTGACGTACTCTTCCTTAAGGATCGGATCCGAGTTCAGTCTTTTCTGGAGCGAGTAAAATCGTCGCAGCGCTTGAGACCGTGAATCGCCGAAATCCGTGTTTGCGTGTCGAAACGGTAAACGCACGATATACCGTCCCGTGCCGTCGCGCGTCGTATTTTCGACGTAATGTTCTTCGCACAACGAGACCTCGGAAGAGAAGGATGCCTTGGCGTTGACCTCTTCGATCTCCCAAAACTTGTTAATTAATTTCGACAGGTTTATCAGGTTGCAGGAGATTCCATGATCCTCGCGTTCTCTCTTCACCCCTCCGGCAATTACCCAACCAAGACGCGTTTTCTGTAGAATCAAATCAACTCCGTTTTTTGACAAAGGACATAGCCGGATAAGCATACCAAAACTGCCTTAAGCGAGTTTTTAAATGACACTGAGCCTATTGTATCCTTACTAAAAAGAAACAATTTCCCTGAAAATTTCAGCTCTCTAACCCAATTATTTCCCGAGTAATCGGAAAAAATGTGATTTTCAGTTTTTATTTTTTTTTAACTTCGATACTCGCTATGGATTTTTGTCAATTTTTTCCCAAATACTTATTGACAAGAGCCATCGAACGAATAGCTTTACAAATATTCCGGTCCAAAACTTGATTTTTAACAAAGAAAATAAAAATGAAAATAGCCATTTCACTGGGTTCCTTTCGGAGTACAATTATAAAACTCGTACACAATATCGATTTCCTATGTCCCTTTACTCCCGATTTTTTTCAATTTTATTGATTTGGTGCAACATCGTGAAAAAAAATTAAATCGGTTTTTTTCGATTTTGCTATGTAATACTGGAGTGATCATTATATAGGGCTCGGACGAATTTTGACCCACTTCCCTCCCAGATTGGCTCTAAATAATTTCAAAAAAGTTCCCTAAATTGGCAGCCCGCCATCTTTAAAACCGGCCATTACCAGCAGGGGTCATTTTTCCCCTTTAAAATACACAGGATTTATCGACTCTGTAGTAATATTCCCATTCGGGTCTCTTCAAATCATCTTTAAAATCCAAGAAGTATCTCAATGAGTCCTCGGCGCCTTTGTGCATGAAAAAAAAAATCTTACGGTTTGACTTTGAAATAGTTATGGGCCGTTCCACGCTGATATATAAACATGTTTCTCGGTTTTTTCTTATTCCCGGATAATTTTGTGAGATAATTTTTTAGATTCGAAATATTAATCCTAAAATTCAAAATACTGATCTTGAAAGTAATATTGGTCTTTCCGACTCAATTTGTTTTTTTTTCTTGTTTCGTTTTTTCTCTAGTAGCGAGATAATTTAATCGAAAGGAAGTTCAAAATATCCGATCTTATTCTGAAGATTAAAAATACTAGTCTTGGAATTTATATGGGCTATTCCAACTCGTAACACTATTTATTTTCGAAAATTTGAAGAAATGGCTGATAAGAATTTCAAAAATGAAATATAAAGAATGTTTCTAATTGGAATGGCCCATATCAATTTTAAAACCAGTATTTTCAATTTTCAGAATGAGATCGGATATTTTGAACTTCCTTTTGATAAAGTTATCTGGTTACTAGAGGAAAAACGAAACCAGAAAAAAAACAAATTGAGTCGGAATGACCAATATTACTTTCAACATGAGTATTTTGAATTTTAGGATTAATATTTCGAATCTAAAAAATTATCTCACAAAATTATCCGGGAATAAGAAAAAACCGAGAAACATGTTTATATATCGGCGTGGAACGGCCCATAACTATTTCAAAGTCAAACCGTAAGATTTTTTTTTCATGCACCAAGGCGCCGAGGACTCATTGAGATACTTCTTGGATTTTAATGATGATTTGAAGAGACCCGAATGGGAATATTACTAGAGAGTCGATAAATCCTGTGTATTTTAAAGGGGAAAAATTACCCCTGCTGGTAATGGCCGGTTTTAAAGATGGCGGGCTGCCAATTTAGGGAACTTTTTTTGAAATTATTTAGAGCCAATCTGGGAGGGAAGTGGGTCAAAATTCGTCCGAGCCCTATATAATGATCACTCCAGTATTACATAGCAAAATCGAAAAAAACCGATTTAATTTTTTTTCACGATGTTGCACCAAATCAATAAAATTGAAAAAAATCGGGAGTAAAGGGACATAGGAAATCGATATTGTGTACGAGTTTTATAATTGTACTCCGAAAGGAACCCAGTGAAATGGCTATTCTCATTTTTATTTTCTTTGTTAAAAATCAAGTTTTGGACCGGAATATTTGTAAAGCTATTCGTTCGATGGCTCTTGTCAATAAGTATTTGGGAAAAAATTGACAAAAATCCATAGCGAGTATCGAAGTTAAAAAAAAATAAAAACTGAAAATCACATTTTTTCCGATTACTCGGGAAATAATTGGGTTAGAGAGCTGAAATTTTCAGGGAAATTGTTTTTTTTAGTAAGGATACAATAGGCTCAGTGTCATTTAAAAACTCGCTTAACGCAGTTTTGGTATGTTTATCCGGCTATGCCCTTTATTTGTCCGACGGACAACATGGATAACGTCGCACCGGAACCGATTAGTATGTCCACTGGTCGAGGTAGATGGAATCGCGCGTCCGCCAATCGCAAATTCGTCGGGATCTTAATCAACTCGCGTGGAAATACCGTGTCCGGTACTGAACCCGCGATTTCGTTGATCGTTAAACAATTCACGGATTTTGTGAATCTGTTGTTTCTTGATTGAAATTGTATCTTGACACAACGTTTTGTTTGCGTCTGTGTCCCATTGATCGGGTTGACCGGCGTTGCGTACAAGCATGCGGGAAGTCGCAATTTTCGTGCAAAATCCTCCGTAATAAAATGCGCGGTTGAACAAGTGTCCAACAAAGCTCGAGCCTCAATTAATTTGTTGTCGACGTCGCAAACGTTTATAATGGCACTCATCATCAATTGTGGACTGTGCGCGCGCGAGACCGAGCTGAATACGTCCACGCCTAGTCATGCCGACGACGTCTTGGCTTCCGTTGATTTGCTGTTGTTCGAATCCTTCGGCGTGACTCGTGATACCGACGATTTGGATAATTCTGAGTGAAGGAGGGTGTGATGGTAATTTCGGCATTGTTTACATCGTCTGTCGGAAGGACATTCACCGGCGTGAGATCGCAAGCAATTGCGACACAGACGCTTGGCCTTGACGAAGTCCCAACGCTGTTGTGTCGTCATTTTTTCGAACATTACACTTGTAAATTATGTGCTTACCGTTGCACTGCACGCAGTTCGCGGGTGGGGTCGTCACGAACGTTCGCGCGCCGTTGTCGCTTTTTCGCGATTTTGTCGTCTGCGATTCCCGTTCGTTTGGCCGCTTCTCCCCCTTCGTGCGCGCGTTGTCCTGTTCTAAGGCCGAGAGCCGGTGGGACGTTTCACTAAGGAATTTGCAAAATGGTTCGAAGCTCGGGAGTGAATCCAAGTTAAGAGATTCTTCCCATCTCTCTCTTATGTCTCTCGGGAGAACCCTTTCGAGGATTCTTACGATAACCCGCTCGTCGGGCGTTACGTCTAAAGATTTCAGCATGCTGAGGTGTTGGCGAACCTCGTCGATTATTTTTGCCAGGCCCTTCGACGTTCCCTTCTTCAACGGTTCGATGTCGAGAATTGCGTCCAAGTGCCGAGAGACGGGGACGCGCTTCCTCTCGTACGCGTCAGTAAGTAGAACCCAAGCAGTCCTGTAGCCTTCTGCACTAGCGTCGAATAAAGACAGCTTATTCGCCGCTTCCCCCTCCAGTGAGTTTCTCAGGTAGAGGAACTTTGTCAAATCATCGATATCTGATCTTCCGTCGACCATACTCATGAACGTATTTTTAAACGTCAGCCATTTACTGTTATCTCCATCAAATTTTGGTAACTCTGCGATCGGAAGCTTCAGCAAACGCTGTCTTTCCATCATGGTTGTGTCGCCGATTGACTCCGCCAGCCGGGACGCGCCCAAAATGGTTTCCACTGCTGCGGCGAGTTCATAATAGTCGTCTTGGATCTCGATTAATTGCTCCAACCCTTCGTTCGTCACATCCAAACCGGCAAGCTCGTCGTGTAACTCCTCGTATGCGTGGAACAAACAGGTCACTCTGGTCAAACGTAATTTCATGTTCATCTTGTCGATTTTTCTTTAAGTCACGGCATTGCGCAATGTTGTTATTTGCGTTTTCAGCGTTGATCGCTTCTGCGAGATGTGCGCGATACGCGTCGCCATATTGCGAAGACGTTAGAAACTTCTCGTATTTGCTTCAGCACGAATTGTTCACGACCAGGACAGTCTGCGGGAAGTAGATAATGTTCACCTCCAATCGTGCAAGAGACAGAAAAATTATAAGGAAAAAAAAAGTCGTGTAGATTTCACCTCACAGGAGGCACCATGTTTTGTGGGGCGCGACTTCTTTAACGAAAAAGAAGCCACGTATTCATTCTTAATCAAATACGTTACATTAAATTGATTCAAATTCGAAAAAACGAGGATTAAAGGGGTTAGGGAAAAATAAAGCAGACACATTTTTGAGCCATACAGTATGCGTTTAATTATGGCCCAGAGAGGAAAATCTCCAAGGTTTGAACCTCAGAGAAAAAAACCTCTTGCAAATTACGTACTTACAACAGATATATTTCTTTAATTTCATCTAATATATTTCGCGCGGTAATTGTTGTAAAGATGAAATCTACAGCCAGAAAAGAGTTATATATGTATCCGTATTGTATACTTTATTATAAAATGCAATATGATTATTCGGTCTGTAAGTCGCTGGCGACATCGTAAGCATTGCGCTTGTTATTAGGTATGACCGTCTGAATCGATATATTTGATGGGTCTTTTCTCATGGGAATACCATCGAAAAGAACGCGTAAACAAATCGCTTGGCGACCTGTTGTCAAGCATTGCGCTTGCTGGCTGGTACAAACGGGCTGTACCGATGTATTTGGCGAGACGTGCCGCGCTTGTTCATGTACTTACAGATAATGTTCAGCTCACAATGTGCAGGAATTAACGAAGGTTAATACTCGACACCTCACAAGATCCAAATATTGATTAGTGGCAATCAGATCCTTAGCTTCTTAACTTTTCTGGAAAAGCAGACAGGAGGAAGCTGTCACGAGTTTCACGATTGATCGAATAAATTTTCCGTGAGTCCGAGACCTATATGAAAAACAACAAACGGTCGGGCGCGCGACGCGTTTGTTCATATGCATGCGCGAGCGGTCATTAGTAGCTGATACTAACCGCTGGTACCTGGGCACCTTCAAATCCATTCGTTCGACCGAACAGATAGTATCGTTCGGTTGGCTTTTTCTTGGAGCGACACTCGCTTTTCCAGTGCCCTGGCTTCCCGCAGTTGAAACATTTTCCTGGTTTCCTCACCGATTTCCCCTTCGAATCTTTGTTTTGCCTTGTTGTCGCAGAGAAAGCACTGTTGCTTGCGCTCTCACCCACTCCGGCTCGGATTTCCTCCGTCGACAGCCTTGATATCAGATTTGTCAGCGAGCGTTCATCCTCGCTCGTAGACTCCCAAGCTGTGACAAAATGTTTTAAGGAAGACGAAAGGGTTAATAGTATTTTTGTAATTATTATGCCGTCCGACACAGCTTCTCCCGCTACACCTAATCGATACGCCAGGTCCTTGATTTCTGCCAGATGCGTAGCTACGTCGTCCGTCGGGTCTTTAGCTAGCGAGAACCATTTTTGCTGCAGCATGTGCTTCGACGTTTGGCTTTTATTCTCAAAAATTTCATGGAGCTTGGCCCACATTTCACGTGCCGAGTCACAATTGATTATATGTAACATACAATTTTGACTTACGGTTGTCACGATAGTTTTTTGTGCTGAGCCATCCAACTTTTTCCACTCCTTGAGTCGCCTGTCGTGTGTGGCTCTTTCCTCCGGGTTCATCGCTGCTCCCGGCTGTGGTCTCGAAAAATCTCCCGAGAGAATCTCCGATGCTCCGCTTGCGAGGTTAAGGACTCGTGTTACGTCTGGGGTAACAATATCTTAGAATTGCCCTGTTTTTGACCTTAGCAAATGCTAATTGGTCAGGGATACGGGCTGACGATTTGATAAAGTATTATTTTTATTAAAATGTATTAAAATATTTATTGAGAATGAAATAAAGTTTATGTATGGGTTAGTGTGTGTGTGTGATAAAGGTCCGCGTGGGTACGCGTTACCTTTATATCTAAAACTAATGTTAATTTAATTAGTAAAAGAATGGGAGTCCGCGTGGGTACGCGTTACTCCCGTGATTTAGGATGAAAGTCCGCGTGGGTACGCGTTACTCTCGGGTTTGGATTTTATGAAGGTCCGCGTGGGTACGCGTTACCTTCGGGTTAAGGAGATGAGAGTCCGCGTGGGTACGCGTTACTCTCGGAATTGGAAGGATGTGAGTCCGCGTGGGTACGCGTTACTCACGAAGGGTAGTTTGGGTAACTGGGCCCAAAATGAAGTTAGGAGATGTCGCGCGGTCGGAGGTTGAATAATAACTGAGTAAAAGACGCGTGTGTGGCCCTTTTATACAATTTCGGGTCCACACAAAATATTTAACAAGGTTGGAGAGGGATTTGATAAAGTATTATTTTTATTAAAATGTATTAAAATATTTATTGAGAATGAAATAAAGTTTATGTATGGGTTAGTGTGTGTGTGTGATAAAGGTCCGCGTGGGTACGCGTTACCTTTATATCTAAAACTAATGTTAATTTAATTAGTAAAAGAATGGGAGTCCGCGTGGGTACGCGTTACTCCCGTGATTTAGGATGAAAGTCCGCGTGAGTACGCGTTACTCTCGGAATTGGAAGGATGTGAGTCCGCGTGGGTACGCGTTACTGACGAAGGGTAGTTTGGGTTTTTGCAAAGAGGATTGAGAAACTTACAGAAAACGTTGAAGTCTTTTTTCCTCTGTTAATTTAATACTTTGCAAAAATATTTATAATGTGGGACTGGGCCCAAAATGAAGTTAGGAGATGTCGCGCGGTCGGAGGTTGAATAATAACTGAGTAAAAGACACGTGTGTGGCCCTTTTATACAATTTCGGGTCCACACAAAATATTTAACAAGGTTGGAGAGGGTAGTTTTCCTTATTTATTATTGGTTGAAAACACCGTCTCCCACCTTCTTATTCTCTAAGACGCGTTTCGCTTTTAAACTACGAAGCTAGTGGTAAGGGTGGGAAAGGGCAAATTTTCTTTGTATCTCATTGGTTAAAATTTCCCGTTTCCCACTTCTTAGTTTTATGCAAAAAGGTGGGAAGAATCTTATCTTTTCGAGCTGAAGGCCCAAGAGTCCCCTCCCTTATATCTTTGTATGCCCCTTGAAGAAGGCCATACGCTCGCGCCTGTGTTTCGAGGGTTGCAGCCCTTCAGGCGTCTGTGTGGTGGCGTTACGGGGACGTAACACCTCCCTGCTGAGATTAAATGTCGGGTTAGAAGATTAAAAACGACATTTAAAGTTAGAGAGAAAAGAAAGAATACGGAGTCTTTGTTATTTTACATTAGGGATTCGATACAATTCAAATTCTTTAATTCGAGGAGGTGTCCTAAACTAGTTCGTATAACAATTATTTTATAGCGATTTGATATTATATGTGTATATTTCTATGTATAATTTTATTTATTTGTGTTTTTATTATTATTATTTATTATTATTATATTTTTTTTAAATATTTTTTTTTTTTAAGTATTACTTTGGATGATTAATTTAACTTGGTACAAGATTAATATTGCATATTAAAAAGAGAATGGTAGAGGAAGTTAAAATGTTTGGCGCAGGTTATCAATCAATTTAAGTATCTCGATCGTTGACCCGCCTTCTTCTTTCTTCAGTGGTGATTTCGTTGGTCCCTTAGTCTTTCAACGAGAAGGCGCCCATGGGATGGTCCGGTGCAGGTGGGGCAATGTCGAGGGTAGTTGGTATGTGAATTTCTGTCAATTCCTGTTGTTCTGCGATGTCTTCCCTCTGATTTGGGTTTGTATCGAGATTACGTTTAAGATGCAGCAGGAGATGTGTGACTGAATCCCAGATAGCTCCAAGTAAAACCAGAGACCACCCGTAAACGGTATGCAAAGCATAACCATGGATGAGGGTGTCTATGATGAGTTTAATCACCCGGATTATGATAAAGATCCCGATGATACTAGCACTTGCGGTTCCGAAAGAGACGAATCGGCCCCATGTTTTGTTCCACACGGAGTCTGCGAGGCTCTGGAGTCCGTCCGCACCCAGCAAGTTTGAGAAAGCCAAGCCTTGCGTCTGGATCGGTTGACCCGTGATCCCTCGTGCGATGGTGTTCAGAACTGCGGGCTTCTCGACTGGAAACATGATGTGATCCCTGAGTTTGTCGAGATCTTCCTTCGAATATATGCCGCTGGTTGCTAGTGATGATGGGTTCAGGTAGCTCCATGTAGGTTTGGTCATTGGCTTTATGATTGTTGGAGGCAGACTCTGTATTGGTCCTGGAAGGAGCTTGTACCACGAGTCAGCCAAAAGATACTGCGTTGGCAGTAGGGCGTCACACGTTATTTCGACTCCTGTCTGCATGATGATGTGGGTCCGAGGAGATATGAACAGACTGTTGTTTCCTCGGGATACTGGAAGTTGATGATAGCAGGATTCTGTCCTCCTTATTTTTACTTCTACAGGAATGCACTTCACAAGATGTACTACTTCGCCCGCGACGACTGCCATGTATCCTGGTCCCTTCATGAGATGATAGGCGAACTCGTCCGGTGATTGTGTTGCGGTGATTAGTGCGTTTTTCAACACTTGCTGTTCGAGGTTGCATCGTTGGGTTAAAACGTCGAGATACAATTGATTGATTTGAGTTCGAATATGCTTTTCGACAAAAACAAATTTCGAATTCATATAAGTAAATATGTCTAAATTTTCTACCGCTATCGGTCTCGTTTTTGCGAATGTTGCTCCATGCTTTATTTCAAAAATTAGCAATTTCGGATGTTCTGTGCGTATTAACGTATAGCCACAGAGCATTTGTTCTGATTTCTTCGTTAAAGCAAAAGTCGTGTCCTGAGTTGACAACGTGTATATCGTCTGAGGGTATGTATTACTTGAATCTTTTACTCTATTTGCTAAACCCTCATATAAAACATCGTATCGATCAAACTTGCAATTATCTTTAGGTAAGGTGTTCCAAAAAGTGTGTCCACCTTCATTATCAATGCACTGTTGACCCGTTAATTGGCACGTCGTTCCGGATTTGAAATTAATTCGATCGGTATCTAGCTGTACAGATGCTTCGTATTGCATTAACGTGATTTTGACAGTTGCTTGTACTACTACCTCGTCCCAGCTTCCATATGGATCGGAAAACTGAGATCCATGGCATGTTCCGTCATTCCCTACTGATCCCGCTGGGGTTATGCTACGGGTTGCCGTTTCGTTTTTGCGTATACCGGTGATGAAAGCATTGCCAATTCTATAATCTCCTGATACATGTAATTGTTGGCATGCGTCGCGTGAAATCTCTGACAAATATTCTAGCTGCCCGTGTGCCACAATTGAAATATGGGAATTCATTCTACAATAATAAATGATTCGATGAATTTCGACTTTGCATTGTATGACTCGATTACTTGTAAACTGATTCAATTGTAACAGTTGTATATGCACGGGGTCTGCGATTACTTCTGGAACAGGTATATTACATTCGCCTACGTCGAGTAATGATAGCAGTGTTGGGCAGCCCCGGAGTACATTTGTACTTGGAGTACGAAATGAGTACGGAGTACAAATGTATTCCGTACTCCGGGAGACCGGGAGTACGGAGTCCAAATGTATTCCGTACTCCGGGAGACCGGGAGTACGGAGTCCAAATGTATTCCGTACTCCGGGAGACCGGGAGTACGGAGTCCGAATGTATTCCGTACTCCGGGAGACCGGGAGTACGGAGTCCAAATGTATTCCGTACTCCGGTACTCCTGGAGTACAAATTTGCCCATCACTGAATGATAGTGTAGTTATATTTAAATTCGATGAGCCACAATCGTACCCAATTATGGCCGTCGTTTCGACTATTGCACATAGCAATAATGACAGGAGTAACATATCCTTGATCATCATTTTAAGCGAGAAAGAAGGAATTTTTGTATATAATTTTTTTTTAATATTATTTTTTTGTGTAATAATTTTTTATAGTAGATTTTACGATATTCTTATTATTATTATTTATTTATTTATTTTTGTTTTTAAGTATGAATGTATATATACATATATATGTATATATATATATATATATATATGTCTATGTATCTCGATATATAGTTTGATTCTTTTTTTCTAAAATTATTTATTTATTTAGTTGGTGGAAAAAACCCCTGGTTTAAACTCCTTCCTTTTCTTTTCCCCTTTTTTTTTGCTGAAATGAAAGAGATTAATTATTGGTCGGAGCTAGTGGTGTGATATATGAGAGGCGTAGCCTATTTATATTCACGACTCGAGTTTTATTTTTTATTTGAATTTTGATATTCCCTTTTGGGTTTGTCTCTAAAACTTCATGAGGACCAGTGTAATGGTCTTCTAATTTTCCCGGTTTAGGCCCTTTCTGAAGAAAAACAAAATCACCAGTCTTTAACGTTTGGGGCTTTATTTTTCGATCATAGAACCCTTTTGATTTTACTTTAGCATCGATTAAATTGTCTCTAGCCAAACTCTGAAACTCGTGCAATCGGGTTACTAAATTCGTGAGATAATCGTCGTAAGTAATTTCATGATCGTTTAGAGGTGGATCACTGGATGGGAGCCTTGCTAACTTTCCGAATACTAGTTCGAATGGCGTGTGTCTAGTGCCTTCATGTGTGCTTGTATTATATGAGAAGGTTGCAAGTTCCAACCACTCGTCCCACTCTTGATCTTGATTTGTAAATTGTTTTAAATATTCTCCTAGGACGTGATGGGATCTTTCAATGGAACCGTTGGATTGAGGATGAAATGCCGTGGTTTTGAATTGTTTAATTCTGAATTGTTTCGCTAAATTTTTTAGTACTTTGCTGAGAAAATTGCTACCTTGATCTGTTAGAACAGATCTTGGTGCTCCAAAAATGCAAATAAATCGTTTTACGAAAGCAATGCTTATTGTTACTGCTGTTGCGTTCGGTAATGGAATTGCTAATGAATATTTTGTTAATTGGTCTTGAATTGTTAATATGTACTCGTTATCATTTTTCGTTCGCGCGAGAGGACCCACGATATCCATGGCGATTTTATCAAACGCCGTTCTCGGTGTATCGGTTATTACCATCGGATTTCGGTTTTTCACGCGGACTAATTTTTTTAACTGACAACCGAGACAGTTTCTTATGAATTGTTGTATATCTAATTTCATATTCTCCCAGAAATAACGTTGTCTGATTCTACTGTAGTAGTAGTAGTATGAATTTTACTTGTACAACTCAGAAGTTTTTTACAAGCTACCCTTGATACATATTTTTCCAACCTAAGACATATGATTTCCATCCTGACATATGATTTCCGACCTAAGACATATTCCTATAGTGATACATTAACATGGTTGATGTATCACTGGCCCTACAGTTTTTGTAACGGTGGGTTCCGAACCACCGGGAGAACACAGAAAAAACACATAGAATAATTTTTTCCATTGGTGTCGGCGCCGGGATTCGAACCCGGGACCTTCTGCATGGGAACCCGAGCACGTAACCACTTGGCCACTGCGTCTCAATTGTCTGATTCTACTGTATGTTTTCGATACTCCTTTATGGCCACCGAGTGCGGATGAATGCATTTCCTGAATAATTTCTTTACGTTTTGTTGATTCTACATATTGGATTGCTCCTGTACATATAATTATTTTTGTGTTCCAAGTTTCACTAATTTCGCACAAGATTTTTCTGATTAACGACCATTCTATTGTTTCTATTTCGTTTGTCTTAGCGATGCTAATGGATTTTAAACCCAATTCGGTTGCTAATTCTTTAAGACTACGAAATGAATTTTTTATGTCTGATATTACATCCGTGAGACCTTCGCTAAATTGTCGTAACGGTAATGCAATATGAAATTTATTTTTAAACTCTTTTGCTTGGGCTACTCCCGGTTCGATATTTTCGAATTTCGTTAACTGATAGTTTTTACTAACTTCAGATTGTCCTAGGTCGCACGGTTCACCGTTACGATCCACGAAATATGCATAATTGTCTCTCCTCATAAATAGCTGGTCTTTAGATTCGAGTATATTCCGTGGATATCGTAATTTTCCTATTTCATTATGTTCATCTATTGTTTCCAATACTCTATCTTCGTTATGTTTCCTAATTTCTTCCGTTTCGCTATCTTCGTTTGTTGTTTCTGAATCGCTTGATTGGTTATGAATTTCGTCGAGAATCGCTTGTGTCGTTTTTTCGGTATGTTTGCTATGGGTTTTCGTATTTTTATCCCTTTTCGATTTTACGGGGCTATCTACCTGAGCGTCCCATTCGTCCCGTAATCTCTGGGGTCCCTTTTTATTTCGCGTACTCTTTCTTACCGTAAATTCAGTTTCTTTCGATTTTGGCTCTTCGTGAATCATTGCTTCTACCGTAACCGCGTTTGCCGGATTTTTACTGTTTTTTACTACCTTCACGTGTTGTTGTTCGACTGGGTTGCGAGACAGAGCGTCTGCATTGACATTCGATTTCCCAGCTTTATAGATAATATCGTAATCATGGTCCCCAAGTTTAAATCTCCATTTAGTGACTCGAGATGTCGGATCTTTCGAATTTTTGAACCAAATAAGCGGTTTATGATCCGTGACGATCGTAAATTTCCTCCCGTATACGTATGGGTGGAATTGTTTTACAGCATAAACTATCGCGAGAGCTTCTTTTTCATAAACTCTGTAATTTTTCTCGGCAGTGTTAAGAGTACGTGAAACATAAGAGATTGGTAAATCTTTACTTATTTCGCCCTGAGATAATATGCCTCCGATTGCATAACCTGATGCGTCGGTAGTAATTATAAAAGGTTTCGTAAAATCAGGGTGTCTCAGTATTGGTTCCTTGCATAGGATTTCCTTCAATTCTTCGAATGCATTTTTTTCTTTTTCACCCCATAAAAATACTGTATCCTTTTTTAGAAGATTAGTTATTGGTTTAGCAATTTTTGAATATCCTTTTACGAACCGCCGATAATAACCGGTCAATCCTAAAAATTGTCTCACCCCTTTGACGTTGCGAGGGGCAGGGTACCCTCTCACTGCAGCGATATTTTTGGGGTCGGGTTTGATACCGTTTTCTGTAATTAAATGTCCCAAATAAGTTACTTCTTTCCGCAGAAACTCGCACTTATCTGGTTGTAATTTTAAATTTGCATCGGCGAGTCGATTTATCAATTTTCTATATTTTATTTTGTGCTCCTCTAGCGAGGATGCGTAGATAACAATGTCGTCAAGGTAAACAAATAATTCGATACCTTGAAGACCGCTCAAGACTCGGTCCATTAATCTCTGAAATGTTGCTGGGGCGTTTTTCAACCCGAAAGGCATTCGAGAAAACTCATAATGCCCGAAAGGTGTTGAAAAAGCTGTTTTATGTGAATCTTCTGATTTTACTTTAATTTGATGGAAACCAGATGCAAGATCGAATACTGAGAAGTACTTTGCTCCCCCGAGTTGGTCTAATATATCCGTTATATTTGGTAAAGGGTATGAATCACCTATCGTTTTTTCATTGAGATCTCGAAAATCTAAAACCATTCTCCAACGCTTATTACCTTTGGAGTCCGGTTTTTTTGGAACAATCCATACGGGACTGTTGTATGGAGATTGTGAAGTTTTTATTATGCCTCCGTCATAAAGTTCCTGTACTTGTCGCGTGATTTCGTCTTTATGTATAGGAGGATATCGATATTGTCGGGTGTTGATGGGATGCTCATCGGTTGTGCAAATTGGGTGTTCTAATTTTGAAATAGCTCCCAATTTTTCACCCGGAATATGAAATTGTTCTACGCTTTCTTCTAATAATTCATTTACGCTTGCTCTTTCTTCGGAATTTAAGTGTTCGAGACGGAGCAGCGATTTTATTTTTTCTACACGGTTGTCTTGGTTCGTATTTCTTGCGATTGCCAAGCAGAGCGTGTTCGATTTGAAAGATTTTGACGAGTTCGTCGAGTTTGTTGGATTTGTAGATTTAGTAGATTTAGTAGATTTAGTAGATTTAGTAGATTTAGTAGATTTAGTAGATTTAGTATATTTAGTAGATTTAGTAGATTTAGTAGATTTAGTGGATTTAGTAGATTTAATTGATTTAATTGATTCAATTGATTTAGTAGATTTTGTAGATTTTGTATTCTCTTCAAATTC
>OZ020166.1:7494488-7612488 GCA_963971145.1 Sussaba pulchella
ATTAATAGATGACTCAATAATTGTTAATTGTTCATTCAACTAACAATAAATTAATTACTATTAAGTCAAATCCAATGAAGATAGATACAGGTGAGATGGCATATTAGGAAGAAACGCTGTCTCGAGGTCCAAAAAATTGGTTAGAGCTGACTCGATAAATCCCCACTGAGCGATGGTTGCAGAATACTAGTTCGACAACCGCATGTAACGGTTAGAAATCCCAGCAACTTTCTTACATCTATCGATTTGCATGCGTCTTCGAACGATGCCCACATAATTAACATCAGTATAAATGAATAGAATTATATACAAAAGAACAAAATCGCTTTAATCGGCTTTAATCGTTCTGAATCGTTCAGGCCACAATTAAGAAACACAGTTGCGAACGATTGAAAATTTGCTTCAATTGTTCCCAATTATATCCAATAATATTTCTTTAGAAGGGTAGATGTAAGAAAGTTGCTGGGATTTCTAATCGTTACATGCGGTCGTCGTACTAGTATTCTGCAACCATCGCTCAGTGGGGATTTATCGAGTCAACTCTAACCAATTTTTTGGACCTCGAGACAGCGTTTCTTCCTAATATGCCATCTCACCTGTATCCATCTTCATTGGATTTGACTTAATAGTAATTAATTTATTGTTAGTTGAATGAACAATTAACAATTATTGAGTCATCTATTAATTGATTCGATAATTACCGCAATCATTGATGGATTCAGTATGATTTTTCTTCCAATTAATCACACCAAATACTAAAATCTACTTCAGAATATTTAAGATCTACGTGCATAACATGTGCAAAAAATAAACCCTACTATCACTTTGTTTCTTCTCCCAGTCGACTCATTCGTTTGTTGTCGGTGATGGAAAAATTCGAAGAAAACTACTAGTACGAGGATCGACGAATAAAATGGGAACAATAAAGTGATAAGAAAAATCTAAGCGTTCGTTTATTATATTATGTGCCGCATATACATGTAATTCAATATGCATAATCGTACATCACACACCATTTCATATTATTCATATAACCTCACTTATTTGACATCTTGCAGAAGTTCTACCGCGGGGCCGTGTAGCAGAAGCTCGCAGAAACATCAGCTGTGCGAACAGGGTCAAAAACGATATGTATAGATATACCGAACCATACATATAACATATATCTGCCTACCCTCTCGGATGCGAGCGCTCGTAGCGGCCACTCTCGGAACCTTGCTATTTCACGGATTTTTGTCCCAGATTCTGTTACCGGAGTTCGGTCTCCTGTCCTCTAGTCTCCCTGAATCCAACCTTTGCGCGAAAATTTGCGGTGTCTGCGGGACTCAGGTATTATGGATCTCAAAAAAGTATCGGTGGCTCGCTTCAAAGCTGAGTTAGAAAGACGAGGGTTATCGACCAATGGTAAAAAGAAAGATTTTATCGCGCGGTTGGACGAAGCCGATCCGACCGGTGCGTGGGTGCAGCAGATAACGAACGCGCAAGAGGAAGCAAACGCGAATGTCGAAGTAGAAGAAGACGAGGATCATGACGTCGAGGATCAGCAACAACGATACCGAGACATGCAACTCGGGTTCGAGCGGCGAGAAAATGATCTTTTGAGACGTGAGTTGGAAGTAGCCAGGCGAGAGAACGAGCTCCTGCGGCGTGCCATGCCGCGAGCGGAAGAAGGAGTACCCCGAAGAGAAAACATCAACGCTATGCTAGAATTAGTGGGTTTTTTCGACGGGAGCGCCGGCACGTTCAGAAAATGGGAGCAACAGATTCGACAGCTGTGCGCGACCTATCGTCTCGACGACGATCGAGCCAAATTATTGATCAGCAACAAAGTGAAGGCGAAAACGAAAAATTGGTTTCAAGCTGAGAATACGATCGCCATGAGTCTCGACGAAATAATGAACGGGTTCAGGAAAATGTATGATCATCGTCCCGTCCGCGTCGCGCTTAGAAAAAAGTTCGAAGCGAGGGAGTGGAGAACATCGGAGAATTTTGCCGACTATTTCCACGACAAAATCATTCTCGCGAAAGATGTCCTAATCGATGAAGAGGAAATGGTCGATTATTTGATCGACGGTATTCCGGGCGACCATCTTCAAGACATGGCAAAAATGAAAGAGTTTGCAACGAAGGAAGATATGCTCCGAGTTTTCGAGAAAGTGTCGCTGCGGCCAACAGGGAGAATAAATCCGAAGCGTGACTCACGGCACGCCGGAAAGTACGACACGAAACCAGCTGACGTTCAGAAGACCAGCGAGGCGAGAGAAGAAAATTCGATGAAGACCGACGAAGACAAACTAAGGCCGAAAAAAACGCGTTGTTATAATTGCAACAAATTCGGGCACTTGGCACAGCATTGTCAACAACCGAAGCGCGAGAAGGGCTCCTGCTTCAACTGTGGTGAGATGGGCCACATAGTAAAGAACTGTCCGACAAAATCTTCACCACCAACGGACGTTGCAGCAGTCGACGAGGCTGACGACGAGAATCAAGTCTACTCTGTGTCGGGTGATACAGAAGAAGAAGAGACCTTCTTCAGAGAGGTCGATTATGAGATCAGTCACTCCGAAAGTAGGCACAGAATTAGGCTGATGACGTTAATGGATACAGGTAGTAAAATCAGTTTTGTAAAAGAAAGTATTGTTCCGAAAGAATCTGTAGAGTCAATCGGTGAGTCATCTCAAAGCTATCACGGCATAAATCGCTCTCGGTTGCGTATTTCCGGATATATACGTTTGAATATCACTCTCGAAAAAGAAACGATAAATGATTTTACAGTTTTTGTCGTTCCGGAGGCGACAATGGTAAGTCCGATAGTACTGGGGCGCGACGTGCTAAAAAAATTCGGCCTGGGACTGAGAAAAATAGAAGCTCAAGCTATCGACGATATTTTGAACGTAGATATAAGCGATCCACGAGATTCAATATCGAAAGCACTTGATATTAACCCTGAGGCACCAGCGGAGGTACAGTCGAGCCTGCGAAAAAATTTTGAGTCTTACTACGTTGAATCCGAAAGACCGAAATATCCGAGAGTCGACATGGAGTTGAAATTGAATCTGACGGACGAAAAGCCGTTTTACTTCAATCCGCGTCGATTGTCGATTACCGAAAAAGAAAATTTAAGAAAAATACTTGATGATCTCTTGGAAAGAAAAATAATACAGCCGAGTAAGTCCGAGTTCGTCTCTCCGATTATTTTAGTAAAGAAAAAAAACGGTGAATTGCGTCTTTGTGTTGACTATCGTGTGTTAAACAAAGTTCTGCGTAGGGACAACTATCCGCTGCCGTTAATAGAGGATCAAATCGATGTTCTAAGAGACAAAAAATATTTCAGCATGTTTGATTTGAAAGATGGTTTCTTTCACATTCGAGTCGCACCTGATTCGGTTAAATATACCGCGTTTACGACACCTTTCGGAATATACGAATACTTGCAAATGCCGTTTGGGCTCAAAGTGGGACCAGCAAGGTTCCAAAGATTTGTAAACGAAGCGTTGTCCGAGCTAATCAGAGATGGAGATATTGTCGTTTATATGGACGATGTATTGGTCGCAACCACAACTTTGGAACATCACTTCAAAGTGTTGGAAAAACTGTTCAGATGCCTAGTCGAAAATTTGTTAGAACTTCGAATCGACAAATGTAAGTTTTTGTGCACGGAAGTAGATTTTTCGGGATATCATATATCCGAGAATGGAGTTCAGCCGAACAAGTCAGGGGTCGAAACAGTCGAAAAATATCCGATCCCACAGAACGTGAAAAGCTTGCAATGTTTCCTGGGAATGGCTTCTTATTTCCGGAAGTTTATTGAGGGATTTTCCATCATCGCAAAACCATTGCACGATCTGCTCCGTAAAAATGTCGAATTCCACTTTGGTGAGGAGCAAATAAAAGCTTTTCAAAAATTAAAACGAAAATTGCAAGAGGCACCGGTACTTAGCATATACAGCCCTCATGACGAGACAGAACTTCATACAGATGCCAGTGCTGCTCTCATGCAAAAAAAAAAAGACATGAAATTTCATCCAGTTTTTTATTTTTCAAAGCGGACGACCGATACCGAAAGCCGCTATCATAGCTTTGAATTAGAGACGCTAGCCGTTATTTACGCGTTGCGGCGATTCCGTATTTATCTTCACGGCATTAAATTCAAGATAGTCACGGATTGTGCATCATTGAGAATGACCTTGGATAAAAGGGAAATTAGTCCGCGAATAGAAAGATGGGCAATCGAGCTCATGGGGTATGATTATGTTTTGGAGCACAGGGCCGGTACTAAGATGAAACATGTCGATACTCTTAGCCGCGTTACAAACATCCTTGTGATCGAAAGTAATCCGCTCGAACTAGAATTGGCGATAAGTCAGAATCGCGATTCAACGATTCGAACACTCCGCGAAAAACTCGAGAAAACAGAAGACAAACAATACGAGATGCGAAACGGGCTTGTATACAGAAAGAAAGGTACGGATTTGAGATTTTATGTTCCGGAAAAGATGGAGAGCCATGTATTACGAAAATATCATGATGAGCTAGGTCATTTCGATCCGGAGAAAACGTGTAACGCGATCGACAAAACGTATTGGTTTCCTCAGATGCGCGTTAAGGTTAAAGAACATATTCGTAATTGCTTGAAGTGTATCGCGTTTTCACCATGTGCAGGAAAGTCCGAAGGGTTTTTACATCCTATACCGAAGGGTAAGGTCCCGTTTCAAACGTTTCACGTTGATCATATAGGACCCATCGATCAAAACCATTTGGTAAAACAACACATTTTAGTAGTTGCCTTTACGAAATTCACGAAATTGTACGCGACGAAAACAACGGCGTCGAAAGAGTCCGTTGAGAGTTTAACGCAACACTTCTCCAATTATAGCCGTCCACACACGATAGTGACTGATAGAGGCACTAGCTTCACCTCGAGCGAATTCGAAGATTTTCTGAGTGAAAATAATGTTCGACATGTATTAATAGCTACAGGTTCACCAAAAGCGAACGGCCAAGTCGAGCGTGTTAACAGAGTATTAAGTCCGATCATCGCGAAAATAGTCGATAAACCCACAGGAAAATATTGGTATAAGGTACTAGCGGAAGTTGAGTTCGCGATTAATAATACCGTAAGCAAATCCACCGGCGATACTCCCAGTCGATTATTATTCGGTATAGACCAACGAGGAGCAAACGTAGAGTCAAAGAATATTTGGAGCAGGGAAATGTTCCAGAGGAACGTGGTCTCAAAGCCATCCGCGAGACAGCCGAGAACAATATTAAAAAGAATCAGGCTTATAACAAACGTTATTTCGATCAACGTAGGAAAGCACCGAGACGTTACGAAGAGGGTGACTATGTAGGCATTAAAAATTTCGATAGTACCCCGGGAGCGCCGAAGAAACTCATTCCAAAATTTAAAGGCCCGTACGAGATAGTTAAGGTGCTCCGAAATGACAGATACGTGGTTAGGGACGTGGAAAACTCCCAAACATCGCGTCGTCCTTATGAGGGAACGTGGGAAGCCGCCAATATTCGACCTTGGCATAACGGAATGACTACTGTATCGTAAAATTAAATCTTGTGTCCGTAGATTATAAGTAATAAATTTAAGAACATTGGTTAACCACGTTTGTAATATCCGAGTCCGAGGCCGGACTAGGGTCAGGAAAGGCCGAATTGTAAGACTTTTGGGTTACCATGGGAACAACAAGAGAAGAAGCGAGAATAACAACGATCGAGTTTCAGTTTGACGAGACGACTGAAGTACGCCAGATGTATTTTGTTCAAGCCAATAAATACAAACCGCGTCGTTTTCTAAGAGTGTCTTTATTATTTCCCAAATCCCTCGACCATCCTTACACAAAGGAATGGTAAGTCGAAGAGAGTTGGAGATGGTCGAGCGAGAAAAACTACTCGTTCAGAGAGAGCTCGACATTGCGCGCCGCGAAATCAAAATACTTCAAGCCAGAAATCAAGGCTATAATTTACCAATCAGAACGCCGGCAAATACAACGACGGTACCTCCCTTACCAGTGAACGAACCGATGACATCAGCATTTACCATGCAGTCCATGGTAAATATACCGGCCATTGCGGATATGCTCAGTTATTTTTCCGGCAACGGTGAAGCATTCGAAACATGGGCAAAGCAGGTACGACTCCTAAGAGCCGTAAATCACCTCAACGACGACACAACGAAAATGTTAATCGGAACGAGACTCAAAGGGCGGGCGATAGAGTGGTTCCAGTCGAAACCCGAATGCATCAGCATGGAGTCCGAACAGCTGTTAGATAAGTTGAAAGTCATGTTTTGCCATCGACCAGACAAGATTGTACAGAGATCGGTTCGAAGATCGTGTATGGAGAAAAAACGAAACGTTTCGTGAATATGTACACGAAAAAATTATTATGGCAAATCATATCAAGATGGAAGAAAACGAAATTTTAAGGTACGTAATCCACGGAATTCCCGATCCAAATCTTCAAGACTTAGCTCGGATACAGAAATTTACGACGATGGAAGAGATACTGCAGGCTTTCGATGAAATTAAACTTCGGGAGAAAAGTCATTATGCAGCAGCCACAACTCCGAAGATCGACGATAGAAGCAGTGCAGTGAAATATAAGAACGATAAGGTTTTTAAAGACAATACAGATGTGAAAGGTGAGAAAAGGAATTTAAGCGGTAAAAAGGAGAGTAGTACAGTAAAGCATTGTTATAACTGCGGCGCAAAGAATCACGTGAGTAACGAATGTCCGATGAAAAATCAAGGCGCGAAATGTCTTAGGTGTAATGAATACGATCACATTGCGCGCAATTGTACGATAACGAAAAACAGCTGTGCAATCGCTCAAATTGGGCAGTGTAAGCAGCCCAAAAACGTTTTGATTAGTGACATTCCGATGCAAGCAATTATCGACACAGGTAGCGACATAACAGTTATGAGCGCGACGGAATATAAGAAAATTGGTTGTCCGCGAGTCGAAAATAAAATAACACCGTTCCGAGTATAGGCACGAAAGAATATGCGACGATGGGCAAATTCTGGGGAAAAATTACGGTCGACGAAAATTCGTAGTCGATTCCTATAAATATTGTTTCAGATAAACTCACACAATACAAGCTGTTGATAGACAGAGACTATCTCGACACCACGGATGTAAGAATTAGGGGCGGGAAGGCTACGATAAAGCCGCTAGACGAAAACGATCACGCGTTCACGGAAATTTGCTTGGTCGACGTAATGTCTAACTCAAAAGAAAACGACGTAAAGGGCATAGCCGGATAAGCATACCAAAACTGCCTTAAGCGAGTTTTTAAATGACACTGAGCCTATTGTATCCGTACTAAAAAAAACAATTTCCCTGAAAATTTCAGCTCTCTAGCCCAATTATTTCCCGAGTAATCGGAAAAAATGTGATTTTCAGTTTTTATTTTTTTTTAACTTCGATACTCGCTATGGATTTTTGTCAATTTTTTCCCAAATACCTATTGACAAGAGCCATCGAACGAATAGCTTTACAAATATTCCGGTCCAAAACTTGATTTTTAACAAAGAAAATAAAAATGAAAACGGCCATTGCACTGGGTTCCTTTCGGAGTACAATTATAAAACTCTTACACAATATCGATTTCCTATGTCCCTTTACTCCCGATTTTTTTCAATTTTATTGATTTGGTGCAACATCGTGAAAAAAAATTAAATCGGTTTTTTTTCGATTTCGCTATGTAATACTAGAGTGATCCTTATACAGGGCTCGGACGAATTTTGACCCACTTCCCTCCCAGATTGGCTCTAAATAATTTAAAAAAAAGTTCCCTAAATTGGCAGCCCGCCATCTTTAAAACCGGCCATTACCAGCAGGGGTCATTTTTCCCCTTTAAAATACACAGGATTTATCGACTCTCTAGTAATATTCCCATTCGGGTCTCTTGAAATCATCTTTAAAATCCAAGAAGTATCTCAATGAGTCCTCGGCACCTTTGTGCATGAAAAAAAAATCTTACGGTTTGACTTTGAAATAGTTATGGGCCGTTCCACGCCGATATATAAACATGTTTCTCGGTTTTTTCTTATTCCCGGATAATTTTGTGAGATAATTATTTAGATTTGAAATATTAATCCTAAAATTACCACACCAATAAGTGTACGGTCGGAGTGCGACTCCGGCGGTCCCACGAGTTAAGCAGCAAATTTCCCGGCCAGTACTTGGATGGGTGACCGCCTAGTCGTTCACCGGCTGGCGCATCAATTGTGGACCGGGAGACCAGTGCCTTTGGGGCCCCGGTGGTGCATTCGAGGTGGAGTACTATGTGCTCCTACATGCATCACCGGAGAACCATAGAAACATAAGGTCGACTGTACCGGCACGGGTTTTCTGCCGTTTCCCCGTGTCCACGGCAAATGCGGTACAGCGGTATGTCAAGTCGTCTGCAGACGCACGGGAGATAACGGAGAACACGTAAAAGGGGGAAAGTCGGAGAATACCTTGTAAAAACCTAAATAAAGGTGTGCAAGTAAAACTCTCACTTACTTATTAATCCTAAAATTCAAAATACTGATCTTGAAAGTAATATTGGTCATTCCGACTCTATTTGTTTTTTTTTCTTGTTTCGTTTTTCCTCAGTAGCCAGATAATTTAATCAAAAGGAAGTTCAAAATATCCGATCTTATTCTGAAGATTAAAAATACTGGTCTTGGAATTTATATGGGCTATTCCAACTCGTAACACTATTTATTTTCGAAAATTTGAAGAAATGGCTGATAAGAATTTCAAAATTGAAATATAAAGAATGTTTCTCATTGGAATGGCCCATATTAATTTCAAAACCAGTATTTTCAATTTTCAGAATGAGATCGGATATTTCGAACTTCCTTTTGATAAAGTTATCTGGTTACTAGAGGAAAAACGAAACAAGAAAAAAAAACAAATTGAGTCGGAATGACCAATATTACTTTCAAGATCAGTATTTTGAATTTTAGGATTGATATTTCAAATCTAAAAAATTATCTCACAAAATTATCCGGGAATAAGAAAAAACCGAGAAACATGTTTATATATCGGCGTGGAACGGCCCATAACTATTTCAAAGTCAAACCGTAAGATTTTTTTTTCATGCACAAAGGTGCCGAGGACTCATTGAGATACTTCTTGGATTTTAAAGATGATTTCAAGAGACCCGAATGGGAATATTACTAGAGAGTCGATAAATCCTGTGTATTTTAAAGGGGAAAAATGACCCCTGCTGGTAATGGCCGGTTTTAAAGATGGCGGGCTGCCAATTTAGGGAACTTTTTTTTAAATTATTTAGAGCCAATCTGGAAGGGAAGTGGGTCAAAATTCGTCCGAGCCCTGTATAAGGATCACTCTAGTATTACATAGCGAAATCGAAAAAAAACCGATTTAATTTTTTTTCACGATGTTGCACCAAATCAATAAAATTGAAAAAAATCGGGAGTAAAGGGACATAGGAAATCGATATTGTGTAAGAGTTTTATAATTGTACTCCGAAAGGAACCCAGTGAAATGGCCATTTTCATTTTTATTTTCTTTGTTAAAAATCAAGTTTTGGACCGGAATATTTGTAAAGCTATTCGTTCAATGGCTCTTGTCAATAAGTTGTAATCTGCGACTAATCGGGAGCGTGGGGAAAATGGCAGGGAGGGAGAAAAATAGAATAAATGACAAAAAAAAAATAAATCAGAGGCCGAAGGTGGAATAGAAAAATTTGTAACAATGTATTTAATGAAGAAAATGAATTAAGGGAGTTCCGCAGATCAGATGGCTGCCCCTCTCCGGGGTTCAATACAATGAATCCTTGATAATTAACAAACCCGAAACAACAACCAAATAATAATTCGCCGGAAAAATAAAAATAAAAGGAACAAAATATAATAGCCCGCAATAAAAAGTAAGATAAACGCTGAAGCAAATTATAACTGCCGAACAAGAGAAAAAACCCAAATAATATTTCGCCAGGAGAAAATAATAAAATAATAAAATATAATAGTCCGCAAAAAAAATAAGATAAACGCTGAAGTAAATTACAACTGCCAAACAAAAAAAAACCCAAATAATATTTCGCCAGGAGAAAATAATAAAATAATAAAATATAAGGAAAAATCGGTTTAAGAATAACTTAATAATCGGATGTTAATTCGCCGGAGGAAAATAATAAAATAAAAAATAATCGGTTTGAGAATAATGTAATAATCGGATATTAGGCTAGCTATTACACGGAGGGGGGAAGGGGGGTAGGCGGGGTGGCTGGCCGGCACTGGTCTGTCTGAGAAATAGCACAAAAAAAAAGAAAAGATGTAATTGGAAATTTTTGGGCGCCAGTTGCTCAGACGGGAGCAACACCGATAATGAAAATGGAGGGAACGCGATTATGAAAATAATAAACGGAACTGAAATAAAATGGAGCTGAAATAAAATCACAAAAAAAAATAACTCTCGACGCGCGGCTAGCCGTCGGCGGGGATAGACACACACAGGGGGTGGGGGTACTGTCTCTGGCTCTTATAAATAATACCTCGGCACCAAAACGCAAAAGAAAAAAAACACTGAATAATAAATAAAAAAAACAAAAGATTTGTTCGGGGAAAAATCAAAAAAAAAAGAATACTAATCTGCGATCGATCACGAAGGAGCACCACTGCTCACACACGCACGGCAATGGCCGCCGAAAACCCGCGGGGCACAAAATGGCGCGACGGGACCGCGTGTTCTCCGTCGCGCGATGACGGGGCAAAAATTATATTCGGAACAAAGCAATAAATTCGGGGGGTCACGGGAAGGAAAATCGGGTAAATCGGGCGTTTGGAAAATCGGAAAAAGACACACTTACTTCGTTTTACGGGCCTACGACGGCCTTCGGCACTCGCTCACTCTCGCTCGCGTACCGCTCGTGTACCGCTCGTTTCGCTCGTTTCTCTCGTTTCTCTCGCCTCGCTTTTCCTCTCTACGCCTTTCCCTCGTCTCGCCTTTTCACTCCTCACTCTCTTCCTTACTCTCTCAAACTCTTCTCGTCGCCTTTCTCTCCTCGTAACGCTCAGAAAAAAAGAAAAACGCTCGAAATACAGAAAATCAGAAAAATGGTTATCGCACTGACGCAGTCTATCGCTCGGGATCGCGGATCGAAGTCACGATTAATGGCCGTCGTCGTCTTCTTGCTTCTTCTCCGATAATTCTTCTCTCTGATTGGCTGCTACCGGGGACTGCGCGAATCGATCCATCGATTGCGGTTGGGTCGATGGCATTGCGGGTGGTGTCGCTGATTGGCTCACAGCAGCCAATCGGAGTCGCGGGTTCAAAGCTTGTCGGGGTCCGGGTATGGGCGCTCGTTCGCGCCACTGGCCTCGGGGCTTGCTTCCACCGGCCTCCGCCGAGGGTCCGTACGGTGGCTCCCTCGGGTGGTCATTGTGGACACTCGATGTATTCCCCTCGGCCCGCGGGTATGACGGGTTCCAGTGTTTGACAGCTCGACCCCTGTAGTGAACCACCTCGCGGTTTTGGGGGTGGTTTCCGTCGCGAGGGTGGTCGTGGTCGAGCTGTCCGGGTCCTCGTGCAGTGCGGGGGTGTACAAGTGGCCAGTGGTGCGTGGTTTTTTTCCGGGTGTTGTGGTTTTCAGTTGTTTCCGGGGAACCTCGGGGGAATTTTGAGGTTATCCCCGGATGTTGTGACGGTGGGAATTGGACCGGCTTCGAGAGGCCTCGGGGCTCCTGATCCGCTCAGGGAAATTCCCCCAGGGCCTCTGCAATGTCCTGAGGTCTTCCACACCGTCTCCGGGGACTCCTTTCTCCTTGGGTGCGACGGTGGGGGCTCCGTTGGTTGGACGACGGACCATTTATCGTCACCGAGGGAATTCAGGTGAATATGGGGGATGTTTTAAGGGATGTGGGGTGCTGGGGGGTAAGGGGGTGTATTTAGGAAGGGTGTTGGGGTTTGTTTTAATTAATGGTATATTTTTCAGGTTGCTGCTTCAGGGGTTGGGATCGAGAGGACGGAGGCGATGGCTTCGGGGACTTGACGGGGAGTATCGCTCTATATTTCGCAAGGTCCGGGGTAAGGGTGTGGGGGGGGGGGATCAGGGTCTGATATTTACCTAATTTAACATCAAAATGTTCGCTTTTCCTAATAATTTATTGTAATGTTTCAGGTGCCGAGGACGCAGCGGGGGCTTCGATCCGGATCGAGGGGGAAAATTGTGACCGCCACGTCACAACTCCCCCCCACTTGCCGAAGGTTCGTCTCTTGACGACCTGAGCATACACACTCTCACTCGGGGAGGGATTCTCGGGAATGGGGATCGGGATCGGGTTCGTGGCATGGTGATTAACTTGGGTTAATCCAGTGAATTGTAAATATTATTTAATGACTTTGGCTGGGTTGCGGGGGTGCCCTTTGCAACCCCCTTACAACTTAATAACAAAACTAAAAGATAAATTACAGCCAACTTAACGATAATAAAGAACTTAAAAGGAAAAAAGAAGAAAATAAATGTGTCGTCAATGACTAATAAGGAAAACGGAAAATACAATAATTGAGAGTGGTTTTCGTCGTGCCGCGCCGGCGTTCTCCCTTGCAGCCTCCTCCCTGGCCTCGGGCCAGGGTAACACAAAAAAAAATACACAACTTTGTTGGGGGTTATCGACGAAGGGAGACGGGGGAACAACAAAAAAAAAAAAAAAGACGGACGCGACGAGCAAACAAAAAAAAAAGGGGGAAAAAAAAAAACGAACGAGGGGTGACGAGGGGGGGGGAGAAAAAAAAGAAGATGTAGGGGTTAGAAATTTGTGCGTCGGGTGGCGCGGGTATACCACGTCTCCCAAACGATTTCTTGTTGTGGCTCGTCCTCCCAATCGTCGTCGTCCTCCTCCAGGGTGGGGTCCGGTGGGCCGTAGTGGTGGCCGCGCGACGGATTGTTGGAGGGCGGGAAGGAGGTCGGTCTTGGTTGGGTCATGAGGGGTGGGGGGGAGGGGTTGGGGGGGGGTTCGGGAGCGGGACGGGTGACGGAAGGTGCAGCTGGAGGAGCGGTGGCCGGGTTTGCCGCACCTCCAGCATAGGAACGGGATTCCGGGTGGGAGGGGCAGTGGGCGGGGTTGGATGGTGAGGGACATGAGGGGTGGGGGTGTGTGGGAGGAAGCGGGGATGGGGGGTTTGGGGTGAGGGGTGGGGGTAGCTGGGCGGGTGGATTTCGGGATCAGGGGGGGTATCGGACGGGAAATCCGACGGGGATCACATTTGGCGGGGCGGTGGTCGGGTTGTTGGCAGATAAAGCAAGGGGATCTGGAAGGACGGGAGTTTTTTGGGGCGGGGATGGGGTGAGGTTTCGGGGGAGAGGGGTTGTTGGAGCTGGTGGTAGTCGGGGTTGCGGGAGTGGTAACGGGGAATCGGGCCTGGATGCGGCGGATGATTTCGGTTAGGCTGGGACGCTGGGTGGTGGGAGATGGAGGGGGGAGCGGGGATTTCGGTTGGGGTTCGCGGGAGGTGCTGGGTTTAGGTTCGGGGGGTGTCGGGGGGTGCGGGGTCTTGGAAGAAATTTTGGGGGCGAGGAGGGTCAGGGTGTTGAGGTCGGGACGGCGTAAGGTAGGATATGTTTTCGGGGGGAGGGGTTCGGGTTGTGCTGGGATTTTTGGGGTGGGTGAGCTAGTGGGAGCAGGGATCGGGGAGGGTTGTGGTTTTGGGGAGGGTTGGGGTGAGGGTTGCGTGGGGAGTGGGGCCTCGGCGGGAGCGGAGCGGGTATCGGTTTGGGATTTCGGGGGGTGCAGTGCTCGCCGCGCGGCCTCGTGCTCTGCTCGCTGTGCGGCCTCGTACTGAGCGGCCTCGCGCTCGTATCTCTCCCGAGCCTGGTGCGGCCACAAGGTATCGTAGCCCACCTCGTCCCACCGGGCTGAGGTGGTGCGGATTCCGCCCCGGCCCGGTCGGACCGTCCTTCGCTCCATCCTGGCGTTGCTGGTTCTGCTGTAAAGACGGGGTTCTAATTAACACACGGGGAGTTTTCGGGGAGCATGCTGGGGTCGAGGGTGTAGCAGGGGGTGCATCGGTCGGTTCTGTCTCAGTCAGGTCATAGGGAGGTCGGTACGGGACTAAGTCTTTTATGTGGACTTTCTGGTTTTTCTTTTTCAACGGGAGGTGGATTTCGTACACTACGGGGGAAATTTTTCGGGTAATGGTGTAGGGTCCACGGTATTTCGGGGCGAGTTTCGCGGCGAAGTTTTGTGCTGCGGACGACAAAACCCGATTTTTCCGACGGACGAGGTCGCCCACCTGGAACTCGCGGTCGACTCTTCCGCGGTTGTAGTAATGGGCCTGCCGTCTCGCAGCACCGGACAGGTTCTTCCTGACCCAGTCGTGGAGCAGGGGTAATCGTTTCATTCGATCGTTCCAGATCGCGGGATCGGTACGGTCTTCAACGGGTGGGATTGGGAGGTCGTTAAGGATACTTTTCGCGGGTCTGGGGTTTCTTCCGAAATTCAGGAATGCGGGAGTCATGTGGGTGGAACTTTGGACGGCGGTATTGAGGGCAAAACATAATTCGGGGAGGTGAACGTCCCAATTTTGGTGA
Source organism: Sussaba pulchella (assembly GCA_963971145.1). NCBI lineage: Eukaryota > Metazoa > Arthropoda > Insecta > Hymenoptera > Ichneumonidae > Sussaba > Sussaba pulchella. The sequence continues at coordinate 7,509,052 of OZ020166.1, forward strand.
TCGTCACCGACGTACGAAATGATCATTGTTTTCAGGGTCCTGTTGACTCGTTCTACGGGGTTGGCTTGGGCATGGTACGGGGGAATGGTGGTTTGGCGTACTCCATATTGTTCAAGGTGGGACGTCATGTGCTTGTTCACAAATTCGGTGCCGTTGTCCGTCAGGAGATAGCGGGGGCATCCCCACCGGTTAAAGATCAGGGTTTCCAGGGCATGCACTATTGCGGGTCCGGTGGAGGTTCTCAGGGGGGTGGCTTCTACGAATTTTGTGAACAAGTCCTGGAAGACTAGGATGTATCGGTTGCGGCTTTTGCTGGGTGGGAAGGGGCCCATCACATCAGCTGCAACCACGGTCCAAGGGCCTTCGGTGGTTCGTTCGCGCATGAGGCCTGCAGGGGCTCCCTGCTCTGTTTTACTCATCTGACAGGTTTGGCACCCACGCACGAACTTAGCCACATCCTGGAAAATCCCGGGCCATGCAAAATCCTGGGTGACTCGGTGATACGTTTTGTCAATTCCCAGGTGCCCAGACTGGGGGTGGTCGTGGGCATCTTGCATGGCTCGTAAACGGGAATCATGGGGCAGGACTAGCTTCCAGGCATTCAGGTCAACGAGGGCTGGGTCTACTACCGGGTGGGGGCGGTGGTGGTAAAGCCTGTTATCTTCAATCTTCCAATCGGGGTATTTGGACGGGAAATCATGGACGTTTTGCAATTGGTCGCGGTACCAGGGATCTATGGATTCTCCAAGGGCTGCTAGAGCTTCCTCGGTTCCTTCGAACATTCGGGACAGGGCGTCAGGGACTACATTCAGGGCTCCTTTCCTATGGATCACCTCCATATCCAGGTCTTGCATTTGCAGGGCCCACCGGGCAAGACGCCCAGCAGGATCTCGGAGGTTCCGTAGCCAGCGCAAACTACTGTGGTCGGTTATCACTCGGAACGAGGTACCCTCGATATATGGGCGCAATTTCTTCGCAGCCCATAATACCGCAAGGCACTCTCGTTCGGTCACGCTGTACTTCTTCTGGGCAGGGGTCAGGACTTTGCTACAAAATACGATGGGGTGTTCTTCACCATCAATTTCTTGGGTCAGAACTGCCCCCATCGCATGGTCGCTGGCATCGGTCTGGATCGTGAAGGGTTTGGAGAAATCGGGTCGGGCTAATACGGGGGTGGTGGCAAGGGCTTGTCTCATGGCTTCGAACGCGGTGGCTTGTTCTTCCCCCCAGTGCCACGGTACATCCTTACCGAGTAATCGCACCAGGGGGATCTTAAGTTCGGAGATGTCTCCTAGGAACCGGGCATACCAGCCAACCATTCCTAGGAATCTCCGCAGTTGTTTCAGGGTTTTCGGGGGAGGGTACTGCAGGACGGGGGCTACTTTGTCGGGGTCTGCTTCTAGTCCGTGACGTGTGACGACGTATCCCAGGTACTTCATCTCCGGGCAGAAAAAGGAGCTTTTCTCCCGGTTGATCTCGAGATTAGCACCCGAGAGCGCCGTCAACACTAATCGCAAATATTTGAAATGGTCCTCCTCCGTCTCCGTAGCGATGATCACGTCATCCAGGTACGCGAAGACGTGGGGTTCCCACTCGGGTCGTATCAGTCGGTCCATTAACCTCTGGAAGGTGGCGGGGGCGTTCGTTAGTCCAAAGGGCATACGGGTAAACTGGAAAAGTCCCCGACCGGGGACAGCAAAGGCAGTAATGGGTCGACTAGCGGGTTCGAGGGGCACTTGGAAATAAGCTTGACTCAGGTCGAGTTTGGAAATGTGGTGGGCTTGTCGGAGGCCATCCAGTATTCGGTCTAGGTTAGGGAGGGGGTAGGCATCTTTCCGGGTAACTTTATTAACGTCCCGATAATCAATGCAAAACCTATGTTTGCCATTGGGTTTCGGGACGATCACGGGATTGCTCAACCAGCCACTGCTGGAGGGTTCAATTACCTGCTCGGTGAGCATCTTATCCACCTCAGCTTGGGCAATTCGCAGGAGGTACGGGGAAATAGTGCGGGGTCTCTGTCGGATCGGGGGATGGCCACCAACATCGATGGTGTGTTGGATGCTGAGGGTGCAGCTAAGGACTCCAGTGGTGTTGGGTTTTACCAGCTGGTCTAGGAGGGAATTGAGTTGACGGGTCGTGGCAGCGGGAATTTCTACTAGACCAGCGGTTTCGGGTTCATCTATGGGGTCTGCGGGGACAGGGCCGGTGTCGATGAACGCTCGGGGAGTGCCTCCAGGTAGGCACCAGGTATTGGCTGCGTAATCGACCAACAATCCGAATAATTGACAGAAGTCCATCCCTAACAGGCCATCATAGCTTAAGGGGGCTATTCGCAGGGGTAGGGGTTTGGATATGCCGGATAGCGTGATATTGAGGGTGACTTCGCCAAGCATTGGGACAGTGGCATTGTTGGCCACCCTCACGCTTCCGGTACAGGGTCTCACCATGTCCCCCAGAGTCTCCACTAGGGTGGGACTGAGGTATGATCGGGTGGACCCTGAATCCACTAGGGCTTCGATAGTCCGCCCGCGGATAGTCAACCAAAGGTGGTGACGATTTTCCTCTCCGCAGGCGTCTATCTCTACGTGATCTGGGGCCGACGGGGGCGATTGACGGGGCTGGGGCTCTGGCTCGGAGGGGGTAAGCGGTTGGAAAAAGGTCCTTGGGTCGAATGAGGTACTTGGTCCGTAAAAAATGCTTGGTTCGGGAAGGGTGCTGGGTCCCTTGGGGGTACCTGGTTCGGCGAATTTGCTCGATCCAGGGGAGGTACGGGATTCGGAGGATGTACGAGGTTCGGGGGAGCTTGGGGCATCGGGAGAAAGACCGGTGGCGGGAATATCCCGAGGTCTGGGGGAAATATTATTTTCGGAGATTTTTCGGAGTTTAGGGGAAGTAATGTTTCTAAGGGGGTTTCGGGTTTCACGGGAAGTTTCGTTATCAGGGGAAGTTCGGAGTTTCAAGGGAGAATTATTTTCAGGGGATTTTTGGAATTCAGAGACCACTTTTTTTTCAGGAGGATTCCGGGGCTCGGGGGTGGTATCGTTGTCACAGGGTTTTCGGGGATAGGAGGAATTACTATTTTCGGGGAAATCTCGAACATCTGAGGGATTATTACTTTCAACGGGTTTCTGGGGGTCGAAAGGGGTCGGGATTGCGGGGAGTTTCCGTGATTTCGGAACAATTCGCGGTTGGGAGGGAGTCTGTACCTTAGGGGAGGCGTGGGGTGTAGGAGAAATCTTCAGTGCGGGGGGAGAGCGAGGTTTGAGGGGAGCAAGGGGTTGGGGGAACCTGCAAGGTTTACGGGGATTATTTTGGTCAGGGGGGGTACCGTTTACTGGCCCCCCCCCATGGGGTTTCCCTCACGGATTCGTCGGCATCGGGAACACGAGGTGGCCTCAGCTCCGGGGAGGCCACACACTCGGCAGAATTGCGCTAGTGCTTTCTGACACTCACGGTAGATGTGCCCCTGCTCCTTGCAGTTGAAACATCTAACCGTCGTGGATCTGATCCGAGGGGTTGGGGGAATGTAGGCGGGGTGGATGGATAGGAGGGAGGGGATCTTGGGGTACGCGGAGGGGGCGGAATTTGGAACGAAGTGCTTTTGATCGGGTGTTGATGCTTCGGCAACGGGGCTGGGGATCAGGGGTTCCGAAATCTTGGAGTATTGTGTCGCGGGGTTGGATGTAGGGTGACTAATAGCCGCCGTGGAATTTCTACCACGGTTCTTGGAGGGGGGGTGGTAAGCCGCGCTAGGGAGTACGCACTGGGAGGGATCGAGATATTGTCGGACGATTTTCTTCTTTTCCTTCATTTCCTCGATCCGGCGACACCGCCACGTGAAATCAGCGAAGCTCGTGATTTCCTCGCGGCGAATGTGTTCGGTCAGGTCGGGGGACATGTTATTATAACAGTGATCGAGTTGGGCTTCTAACGAGAGCGGGGGGGTAAGATAGTAAAAGTACGTGCGCATGCTAGTGAGGAACTCTCCCGCTGTTTCTCCCGGGCCTTGGTATCGGGAGTTCATCTCGCAACGCAGTCGTCCCTGGAGGTTATTGTGGCCGAAGCGCGAACGGAAGTGGTAGAGAAAACCCTCATAGTCACTCCAATTGTCGCGCTCCGCTCGCCACCATCTACGGGCCTCGTCCGAGAATGCCTCGGACACGAGCCTCAGAAGGTCCTCCTCGGTATACCCCCTGCTCTCGCAGTATTCGTATAACCGGAGGAGGAACTCCTCACCGTCCTCTTCTCGGGTTCCCGCAAATCTCGGACCGAACCGTCGGAAGTGGTCCACTCCCGCGGTATCACGGGTCTGGGTGGTGGTAGAGAGATTTGAGCCCCATCGGTGAGCAGGGCGGGACAGAGCCTCGGGCCTCAGCCTGGTGCTGTTCCCCCGGGGCAACTGTCTTCGGGGCAGGGTGAAGGTGTCGTGGATCTCAGGCGCAGGGGGTGGGGGGAGCATGGGGATCAGGGGAGCAGATAGGGAGTAGGCGGCGGGGGTTGGGCGAGAGACTGGTCGACTGCGTTGGAGCTCGGGGGCGAATGTGACAGTGGGGCCTTGGGGGGCTGGGGGATCGCGGGGTGGGGGTGTCGGTGCGGGTTGGGAGATGTCGTGGTGCGACATCAGGTCGTCTGTTTCATTGAGGGAGATGGGGTCTTGGTAGGGGCCATGGGACTGACCGCTGGACAGGGGAGGGTGGGATACTGGGGCTTGTCGGGTGTGGATGCTTCGGAGGGTGTCATCGAACTCGGGGTGTAGGAGTGCGGTAGTGAGACAAAAGGGTGGCGCGTCTAGGCGCTCGTCATCTTCCGCATCCCAATCGACGGTGGCCTGGGGGTAAAGGCGGCGGATTTCGTAGCGCCAATAGCGGTTAATAACGTCTTCCATTTCGCCCTTCGTGCTTAACCCCTCATGGTCGCACAGGCGAAAGATGTCCCGCTTGTTTGGCATATTCTGGAGATTTATTTTTATGGCTTCTATGTCGGCTTGTAACCGGGCGCGTGCAGCTGCCTCGGTCGGGGGTTGGTTGTGGGGGTGGGGGCTCGACGTACCAGTGTTCACGAAACTGGGCGTTGTTGCGGTCGTGGTCACGGTCACGGTCGTGGTGGGAGCCGTGCCTCCCGTGGTGGTTACAGGTGGCGGGAGTAAGGGGAAGTCCATGGTAATTTATTTGGGAAGGAAAAAAAAAGAAAGAAAACAAAATTTCAAGAAAAGCGGGACGGGAAAATGATTCACGGGGAGGGGAAGTGCCAGAAAGGACAAAATAAAATTTTTTTTTTTTGACTAAGGCTTAAGCTTGAATAAATAATTTAAAAAAAAAAGGAGAGATTAGGAAAGCGGAAAGGGGGGGGGGGAAGGGGGGGGGGGAAAGAAAAAAGAATTAATGGATCCGGAAAAGAATTTGCACAATATGGTTCAAGGCAGGAAAAAGAAGAAAGAAAGTTGAAAATTAGGTTCGTAGGATAGATTATAGTTCGTGTTTCGTGATAGTCAGTCGGGGTCGAGTCGGGTTGCACATAAAAAAAAACAAAAAAAAGGAAATATTCACCGGAACAATGTTGCACAAATAAAAATATCAGGGTGATTCAATGGCGATAGTAAAATACGGGTGATCCAAAACTACAGGGTAGTCGGTAAAATCCAATAACGCGAAAGACGGTGTGGGTGAAATTTCGAAACAGGCAACAAAAAAAAACAAGAAAACAGGAGGGGGGAAATAAACACAGAGATGTTCACTAAATAACTGCTGCAGGTGAGAATAAAGTCGAGCAGTGGTGTCCTCGGACTAACCTAGCTACGCAAAAAAAAGTTTGGAAAAAAAAACAAAAAAACTTCAAAAATAAATAAAATAATAAAAGCAAAAACAGGGATGATTCTAGGTGCCGGGGTGAGCGCTTATTAAATTTCAAAACGAACGCCTCAACCGGGTTGAGGGAGTTCGCTTACCAGGGCCCCACGTTGGGCGCCAATTTGTAATCTGCGACTAATCGGGAGCGTGGGGAAAATGGCAGGGAGGGAGAAAAATAGAATAAATGACAAAAAAAAAATAAATCAGAGGCCGAAGGTGGAATAGAAAAATTTGTAACAATGTATTTAATGAAGAAAATGAATTAAGGGAGTTCCGCAGATCAGATGGCTGCCCCTCTCCGGGGTTCAATACAATGAATCCTTGATAATTAACAAACCCGAAACAACAACCAAATAATAATTCGCCGGAAAAATAAAAATAAAAGGAACAAAATATAATAGCCCGCAATAAAAAGTAAGATAAACGCTGAAGCAAATTATAACTGCCGAACAAGAGAAAAAACCCAAATAATATTTCGCCAGGAGAAAATAATAAAATAATAAAATATAATAGTCCGCAAAAAAAATAAGATAAACGCTGACGTAAATTACAACTGCCAAACAAAAAAAAACCCAAATAATATTTCGCCAGGAGAAAATAATAAAATAATAAAATATAAGGAAAAATCGGTTTAAGAATAACTTAATAATCGGATGTTAATTCGCCGGAGGAAAATAATAAAATAAAAAATAATCGGTTTGAGAATAATGTAATAATCGGATATTAGGCTAGCTATTACACGGAGGGGGGAAGGGGGGTAGGCGGGGTGGCTGGCCGGCACTGGTCTGTCTGAGAAATAGCACAAAAAAAAAGAAAAGATGTAATTGGAAATTTTTGGGCGCCAGTTGCTCAGACGGGAGCAACACCGATAATGAAAATGGAGGGAACGCGATTATGAAAATAATAAACGGAACTGAAATAAAATGGAGCTGAAATAAAATCACAAAAAAAAATAACTCTCGACGCGCGGCTAGCCGTCGGCGGGGATAGACACACACAGGGGGTGGGGGTACTGTCTCTGGCTCTTATAAATAATACCTCGGCACCAAAACGCAAAAGAAAAAAAACACTGAATAATAAATAAAAAAAACAAAAGATTTGTTCGGGGAAAAATCAAAAAAAAAAGAATACTAATCTGCGATCGATCACGAAGGAGCACCACTGCTCACACACGCACGGCAATGGCCGCCGAAAACCCGCGGGGCACAAAATGGCGCGACGGGACCGCGTGTTCTCCGTCGCGCGATGACGGGGCAAAAATTATATTCGGAACAAAGCAATAAATTCGGGGGGTCACGGGAAGGAAAATCGGGTAAATCGGGGGTTTGGAAAATCGGAAAAAGACACACTTACTTCGTTTTACGGGCCTACGACGGCCTTCGGCACTCGCTCACTCTCGCTCGCGTACCGCTCGTGTACCGCTCGTTTCGCTCGTTTCTCTCGTTTCTCTCGCCTCGCTTTTCCTCTCTACGCCTTTCCCTCGTCTCGCCTTTTCACTCCTCACTCTCTTCCTTACTCTCTCAAACTCTTCTCGTCGCCTTTCTCTCCTCGTAACGCTCAGAAAAAAAGAAAAACGCTCGAAATACAGAAAATCAGAAAAATGGTTATCGCACTGACGCAGTCTATCGCTCGGGATCGCGGATCGAAGTCACGATTAATGGCCGTCGTCGTCTTCTTGCTTCTTCTCCGATAATTCTTCTCTCTGATTGGCTGCTACCGGGGACTGCGCGAATCGATCCATCGATTGCGGTTGGGTCGATGGCATTGCGGGTGGTGTCGCTGATTGGCTCACAGCAGCCAATCGGAGTCGCGGGTTCAAAGCTTGTCGGGGTCCGGGTATGGGCGCTCGTTCGCGCCACTGGCCTCGGGGCTTGCTTCCACCGGCCTCCGCCGAGGGTCCGTACGGTGGCTCCCTCGGGTGGTCATTGTGGACACTCGATGTATTCCCCTCGGCCCGCGGGTATGACGGGTTCCAGTGTTTGACAGCTCGACCCCTGTAGTGAACCACCTCGCGGTTTTGGGGGTGGTTTCCGTCGCGAGGGTGGTCGTGGTCGAGCTGTCCGGGTCCTCGTGCAGTGCGGGGGTGTACAAGTGGCCAGTGGTGCGTGGTTTTTTTCCGGGTGTTGTGGTTTTCAGTTGTTTCCGGGGAACCTCGGGGGAATTTTGAGGTTATCCCCGGATGTTGTGACGGTGGGAATTGGACCGGCTTCGAGAGGCCTCGGGGCTCCTGATCCGCTCAGGGAAATTCCCCCAGGGCCTCTGCAATGTCCTGAGGTCTTCCACACCGTCTCCGGGGACTCCTTTCTCCTTGGGTGCGACGGTGGGGGCTCCGTTGGTTGGACGACGGACCATTTATCGTCACCGAGGGAATTCAGGTGAATATGGGGGATGTTTTAAGGGATGTGGGGTGCTGGGGGGTAAGGGGGTGTATTTAGGAAGGGTGTTGGGGTTTGTTTTAATTAATGGTATATTTTTCAGGTTGCTGCTTCAGGGGTTGGGATCGAGAGGACGGAGGCGATGGCTTCGGGGACTTGACGGGGAGTATCGCTCTATATTTCGCAAGGTCCGGGGTAAGGGTGTGGGGGGGGGGGGATCAGGGTCTGATATTTACCTAATTTAACATCAAAATGTTCGCTTTTCCTAATAATTTATTGTAATGTTTCAGGTGCCGAGGACGCAGCGGGGGCTTCGATCCGGATCGAGGGGGAAAATTGTGACCGCCACGTCACAAAGTATTTGGGAAAAAATTGACAAAAATCCATAGCGAGTATCGAAGTTAAAAAAAAATAAAAACTGAAAATCACATTTTTTCCGATTACTCGGGAAATAATTGGGGTAGAGAGCTGAAATTTTCAGGGAAATTGTTTTTTTTTAGTAAGGATACAATAGGCTCAGTGTCATTTAAAAACTCGCTTAAGGCAGTTTTGGTATGCTTATCCGGCTATGCCCTTTGTTGCATATCAAAAATAACTCAGAGAGGTAGACTGTACAGAGACTGATCGACAACTACGAACCGAAACAAACGCACGAACCAGACGTGAAGATGAAACTCATTTTAAAGGACGATGAACCGACCTATCAGCGGGCGCGGCGACTGTCGTCGGCCGAAAAAGACAGAGTAAATGCGCAAATAGACGAGTGGATTGAAAACGACATAATTCAGCCATCCGTGTCCGAATACGCGAGCCCGGTTGTTCTAGTAATGAAAAAAAATGGCACCGATAGACTTTGCGTAGACTTCCGATTGCTCAACAAAAAAATAGTTAAAGATAGATATCCCTTACCGCTGATAGAGGATAATCTCGATGCGTTGCGAAACGCAAAAGTAGTCAGTACGTTAGATTTGAAAAATGGGTTTTTTCACTTAAGAATGGAGGAGTCAAGCCGAAAGTACACGGCGTTTATTGTTCCTGATGGGCACTACGAGATTCTAAGGGTGCCATTTGGTCTTTGCAATTCCCCTGCAATTTTTCAAAAATTCATCAACGCGGTATTTCGAGAGCTTGTACGAGAAGGCACTGTATTAACTTACATGGACGATTTAATAATACCCTCAGCTGATAGTGAAGCCAGGCTAAAGAATCTTGAGCGTGTTTTGAATGCGGCCAGTCAGAGTGGTCTAGTCATTAACTGGAAAAAATGTAATCTGCTGCAAACGAAAGTCGAGTATCTAGGCCACGTAATTGAAAACGGATCCGTGAGATCCTCCGAACATAAGACTGAAGCCGTTAAGGTAGTACTTGGACGGAAGAGTTTTCGGTGGATTTTCTTAAAATTTCAATCATGTGCAGGCAACGACCTAACCCACACGTCTGGTAAATTAAAAACAAATCGCCCGAGCGAAAGCCCAGATAATTAACGTCAAAGTTCACCTCTTTCGTACATGGAGCCGATGGTGGGTATCTAATTTTACCACTATTTAATTGATAGCTACCAAAGTTTTCGGTATATTTTTCTCAAAAAATGCTCGATGCTAAATGGACACAAGACAAAAGTTCTCGAATAAGAATGAGGAAAATCGCTCGAGTCATTTCTGAGATTTACGCATCCAGAATATGGAATTTCGCGGAATTTTTCACGCGTGAGAGCTTGGGTGGTAGCGACGCGGCAACACCGTGCTTACTTACGCTCGGTCTGAACCATGCCGCACTTAATATTTACTGGCAAGAAAAAACTGCGAATTTATTCTGGGTTCTGGGTTAAATGAATTATTTCAGTATTTTGCAACATAATTTGTTTATTGCCAAAATATTTTTATTTTACATACAAATGAAAATAAGTATGCTAATATTTGCAGCAGTCGAGACATAACCAATTAATTTGAATGATTGACATTTATAAAATCTCAGTTCGTTTTCGAAGAGAGCAATAATTTTTTTTTAACTATAGTTTTTATTTACTCAAAAATCACAATTTGTTCCGGGGGAACCAATAATTCGTTTTTAAAAACGATAGTTTTTTATAACCATATTCTAAATTCGCTCAACTTGGAACAAAATCAGTTCTTCGAAAATAACAGTCCATCTTCGAACAAAGCGACCCATTTTTTTCGTAGATAATTTTTATATACTTTTTTAAAGTTCCTTTATCTTATAACTGAGTTAGTTCTTTGGAAATCACAGTTTCTTTTCAAAGAAACCGACAATTCTTTTTTTTTAACAATACTTTTTATTCATGTCAATCACAGTTAGTTTCAGAAGAAGCAATAATTCTCTTCTAAATAAGATAATTTTTTAAAACCTTATTGTAAATTTGTTTAACTTATAAGAAGATCAGTTTGTTAAAAATCACAGTCCGTCTTAGAACAACGTAATAATTCTATTTTGTAAATAATAGTTTTTATATATTTTTTCAAACTTCGTTCAACTTATAACTAAATCAATCGTTCGGAAATCACGGTTCGTTTTCGAAGCATACAATCATTCTTTTCTTAAAAACAATAGTGTTCAGTACTAAAAGCTTTTTAATACTTAAAAATTTACCAATCACAGTTTCCAAATAAGTGCATAGGGAAATTCCGTTCTCAACAAACATAACTCTCAATACGCGACAATTCTCGATACGATTGGAAGTTTTCAAACCATTCTCGGCACTCGAAGAAAGCAACGATTTTTTCCAAAACCTTCTTATTTTTAGTTACAAGTGGTTTTTTGTTGTGTGATTCTTTAGACAACAATTGCACCAATTCCTCACGTCCATTTTTCGTATGAGTTTTCGAAAGTTGATCAAAACAGATGCCAGCATTCGTTATTTTCGTAATGATATCTCGGGATGCAGCTACTCTCAAAGGATTGAGTGAACGACGAATAAACTTGCTGCTTGCAAATAACGTATCTTCTGAAATTCTTTGGGATACCACTTTTTCGAGAATTTCCACATCGTACATGGCTTCATGGAAATGTTGGGATTCATCCAATCCTAATAAATCTCGAGCCAATTTTCCCAGTTTGAACATCCCTGTTCCTTTCCTCTCGGGTAAAAGTTTTCTCAATATCGCACAACTGTCGGCGAACCCTGCAATTACGCCCATGTCGTTGGTCATCGAACTGCTGATAGTAGCGCGGACTAGATGGTTGACATCGAATGTAGCATTGTGAGCAACAAGCAGGCACTTCTTAGGGAATTTATTTACAAGTTCAAAAAAAGCACCCAAAGCGTCTCCCAATGGAATCGAATCAACTTTTTTCTCTCGAAGAAATAGACTGCCACCATAATTTGTTAGACCTGTAATTTTTTATGTTTCGGGATCGACAGGCTGCGTTGGATTCACATAGACGTTGAACGTACAACCCTCACTTTTCGCCGCAATCTGCAAAATGTCTGCAGACTCTCGAAACCCGGAAGTCTCAAGATCGACGTAAACAATTTTGAGATCATGAGGAGAACGATTTATGTTTCCTATGTTGATGTTAAAAAGTTCTTCGTTCAGAGAAGGGTTAACGGTTCCTCCAAAATTTTCCCGGAAACCACAATTTGATTCGTATTGAAGACCTTCGGATCTCTCCTTTTTCTTTCTCGAAGTTTCCCTCAGCTGTGCTAATTCGTTCCGACGACGTTTGGTACCTATCAAACCGGCCTTTTCGACTCTATTTGATCTCCACTTATCCTTTTTCGTCGCATAGGCTGCAGTATGCTTGCCTGGAGAAAGTGATAATTTCTGCTGGATGGTGATAAGCTGTCTTTCACCCTCGTTTTTCGTGAGCACAGCGTTCGCTAAACGATCGTGAATGGATTCTGACATATCGTAACAATTGGCTTTTGGAGCTTTTCTAGCCATTGTTCCGTTGAGGCATTCGTTCGGCTGACTTGATGCAGCAACACAAAACTTTTGTGCATTTTTGGCATATTTCTCAAACATCTCCGTCAATTCCGCATGTAGTTTAGCATCTTGGAGTTTGATCGTTGGCTCTTTCAAATCCTTGTGACACCAAACCCCACAATTCTCGTGTCGACCGAAAACGTGATCCGGAATGCTGCGAAGAGTAGCTCCCTGCTCAGCACTTTTTCCTCTGTTTTGTGCCACTGCATACCCGAAGCATTTTTTCAAATGAGGAATAGTTTCTTTTCTCCTCATCTCCGCGAAGTTTCTTTTCTTTTCATATAATTCCTTCGCGAAATTTTTTTTCAAGTGATTGGAATCAGCTATTTTAAATATTATTTCACAATTCTCCATACGAATGGCTAAGATTGTTGAGCTGTCTTCATCACCGATTACCACGCGGACTTTCAATCCAGCATCTTCCAGAATGGAACTTCTATTCACTAATTCAGCGCCTAGATCTGACTCCATCCCTTTTGCGCTTCCTTGATAGTTTTTGTGGCAATTATGAATTTTATTTGGGTTCACCAGACATTGCTTGCAGTGCCTGATACGGCTTCCGTAATCCAACACTTTTTTTGTTTGATAGCCGACAATTGAACCGTAGCCGTTTAGGCTATCATAGCTGCGCCCATTCCCTCGCTTACTCCAGCCCATATCGTAGGAGACGATGATATTAACGATGCTTCCTAATGCTGAATCGAAACCGTGGAGGTTCGACATGGAAGGAATGTTTTTCAAATTCGCAAATATTGCTTCGCTAATTTCTGCTGGCCTGGAAAAATAGGGAAACGGACTGGATGTAGAGGAAGGGAAAGGGTCGATAAAATATGCAGTTGATTCCTTTTTGCTTCCTCATAAAGGAAGCTTTGTGACGGTCCGAAATTTTTTTTTCGAGATTTTGATGTCAATAGGTTTAGAATGTCCTAAAACATCCAGAAAACACATTCGGAAAAAATGTCCGGATGTATGTGTGTGTGTGTGTGTGTGTGTGTGTGTGTGTGTGTGTGTGTGTGTGTGTGTGTGTGTGTATGTAACCACCCTCTAAAATTCAAACGTTCATAACTCGAGAACGGTTCAAGCTACCGTACTCAAATTTTGCACACATGTGATGCCTTCTAATATCTATGTAATCTGTAAATTTTGCGATTATCGACGCCCTTGTTCGGCTTCGACAGCGTTTTGAATTTTTCAAAAAATGTCTGTAGCCACGCTAGCGTCCGCAATTTTTGACATTTTCGGCTAAATAGTTTTTGACATATAGAATTAAGTACAAGAACGGTTGGTATTGCATTTGAGCAGAATCCATCAATAACTTTAGATTTTATGACTTTTTGAATTTTTAAAAAAATCAACTTTTTTGCTCTATTTGTCGTTAACTTCAACCAATCAAACCATAATTCTCTGCAAGTATAGGATGTCATTGTGTTATAATACATATCAAATTTGGCCGAGATCGGCCGAACGGATCGAGTTCTAGAGCAATTAGAAATTTCTAAGTTCCAACCCCTGAAAATTCAAATCCACTCGACCGAACGAGCTCAAATTTATACACACGCTCAAACTAACCGTCAGCTTAAGTTGTTACTAGATTCGATAGGAATTAAACAACGCGCTGGAATTTTGGGACACATTGAATTTTCATATACGTTCGAGTCGGTTTTTATACGGTAGGAAGGATCTACGGATATCCTGCATAAAAGAAGCTGCAAGCTGAAACTTGCAATTGGCTTCCACTGATTTTTCGGTAGTGAACGGAACTTCCTTTATGAGGAAGCCGAAGATTAAAAAAAATTAAATAAAATAAATCGAGAGATGCTTCCTCATAGAAGGATTTCGTGCACTACCGAAAATTCAGGGGAAGCCAATTGCAAGTTTCAGCTTTTTATTTATTTTTATTTCTGCAGTCCATTTTTTGGTCGAATATACCAGTTGATCATCTGCATTCCATGTACAATTCAAACCGGCTTCATTCGGTTGAAGTTTAAACATTTCTGAAACTATTAACTGACAATTTGATTTGTCGATGATAAACCAGAATGTTTTTTATGGACACATACCATTTTCATTTTCTTTTATTATTTCTCAGTTCATAATCGACACATAAAATCATCGTTTTACACTTTCAGAATAAAACTTACATTCGCATAACTAATGAACATTTTTCAACGTCAGTTGCCGTTCTTCCTCCGCAGCCACCTTGCAGCTTTCTTTTGCAGCTTCCTGTATCGCTGGACCAACTTCCCTTTCATACCTCTTGAACAAATCCGAATTGACACCAGGAATATTCAAGCACGCCAGAACTTTATTCAACGATGCACAGCCCCCTCCAGCGTGTACTGCACCTATAAATGACAGTTTTTTACCACAAGAAATGAATGCCGTTGAAAAGAGCTACTAGATTATTTCTGAATTATGATTGATCGTTCTGGTGAAACTTACCAAGCACAGCTCTCGTATTCACATCAGAATGTCTCGCCTGATCTTTTGTGACGTGCATTTTTCCTGTCGGTACTGCGGTGATGTGGAAACAAGAAGCACACCTCACTTTCAAAATTGAATGGAGACCACTTATATTTTCTCCGACTATATTTTGAAGGTGAAGTTGTTCTTGGCACTGACAACACATCAAGTGTTTTGCCAGTTCTTTCAACTCTACGATACGCCTCCCTTCAAGAAGATCATCAGCGATACTTGCAATTTTCGTATCACCACTTTTAAGTTGCCCGATTCATACCCGCAACGAGCTTCAAAACTCCCGATCTTTTTTCAAGCCGTTTTGTGCTCGTAAATTTTCCCTTACTGCACCGTAACATTTTCGACAGTTTTCAAATCGCTGCTCGAGTGAAACGTCAACGAAACTACAGCTCGGCACGCGACGTTGTCACGTTTTTTGCTGGGCTCGCCATGCACCCGTTGTCCATAGCGACCGTCCAAAATCCGATTGTACCTGGGCAAAAGTTTTCGTGCGCGGCCGGCAAATGTTCCTAACTGCATAATGCAGTCCCCGCGCCAAACTTTTGGCATTGAATCCCGTCCAAGTACTACCTTAAGAAATTCCCAGCACCCACGAGTACCAGACAGATTCAATCGTTCTTAGGTTTAACCGGGTATTTTCGAAAATTCATTCCGGGTTATTCTATGATCGCGAGACCGCTGTCGAATTTACTGAGAACCGATTCGAAGTTTAAGTTTGATGCAAGTGAAAAAAATGCGTTTGAGCAATTGAAACTTGTATTAGTAGCTAACAAATCCGTGTTGAATTTGTATAGGGTCGGTCCGGAGACAGAATTACATACCGATGCGTCAATGTATGGATACGGCGCGATATTGTTACAACGAAGCAATGACGATAACGCGTTGTACCCGATATATTTTGCGAGCGGTAAAACGACTCCTGCAGAGGAGAAGTACACGAGCTACGAACTTGAGGTCCTGGCTAAAGTAAAATCGTTGCGAAAGTTCCGAGTGTATTTGCTAGGCATACCGTTTAAAATCATTGGCGATTGCCGTGCGTTTACTTCAACGATGACGAAAAAAGATTTGTGTGTGATAGTAGCGCGGTAGGCGCTTTTGCTCGAGGAATTCAATTACAAAATCGAACATCGTCCGGGTTCAAGTATGTTACACGTCGATGCTCTTAGCGGGAATCCGCTGCCAACGTGTATGCTCATCAACGAGAGCGACGATGGTCTTACGATTCGGCTGAAAAAAGCGCAATGCAATGCCGAAAATATTAAAAAACTGACCGATATAACCGAGAAAAAAAAGATTGACGGTTACGTCACGCGGAACGGATTGCTGTTCAAAGAGATCAACGGCGATTACCTCTTAGTTGTTCCGAAAACGATGCACCAGCAGGTGGTACGGCGAGCGCACGAAAAAGGTCACTTTTATGTGACTAAAACTGAAGCGATTGACGAACGAGACTACTACTTTCCAAACATGCGTGCGAAAATAGAGAAAATTGTACACAACTGTATCAACTGTATTTTGTGTGAACGAAAACAGGGGAAACAAGAAGGTCTCCTATTTGCGATCGATAAAGGCGAGGTCCCATTGGACACATACCACGTTGACCATCTAGGTCCGCTAACATCTACAAAAAAAAAGTTATAACCACATTTTCGTAGTGGTAGATGGTTTTAGCAAATTTACGTGGCTTTATGCAAGAAAATCGACGGGCACGACCGAAGTCTTCGATCGTTCAAAGAAACAAGCGGCGGTATTCGGCAACCCGCGACGGATTGTTTCCGACCGCGGTACGGCGTTCATCTCAGGCGAATATACTGCAAACACGAAAAAATTGAGCATGTTTTGACCACGACGGGGATTCCGAAGGCCAACGGCCAAGTTGAACGCGTAAACCGAACACTGATCCCATTATTAACTAAGTTGGCCGCCCCAAGGCCGGGTGAATGGCATCGGTACATAGGTGGTACGCAACAGCATTTGAATACGAGAGTGCATCGAATTATCGCGACAACGCCATTCCGTCTTCTGTTTGGCACTAACGCGCGACTTCGTGACGACGATAATGTGCGGGAGTTACTCGAAAATGAATGGGCCAGCTCATTCCAGGAAGGTCGCGACGAATTGCGAGCACACGCGAGTGAGAAAATTGCAAGAATTCAAGAACAAAATCGGAAAGGGTTTAATTAAAAACGAAAAGAGGCGCGAATTTACCGTGAAGGTGATTTAGTCGTCATAAAATGTACGCAGCAAGCTCCAGGAACGAAATTCTCCGCCAAATTCTTCGGACCGTACGAAGTAGAAAAGGTTCTACGGAACAACCGCTATACAGTTCGTAACATTGGCGAACATGAGGGACCACAACGAACTTCAACGGCAGCCGACTACATGAAGCGATGGTTGGACGAAGACAGCGATCGAGAATCGGAAGAGGAGAATGGCGAATGTGATCGAAATGACGTACGAGGTCGTACGTCCGATCAAGGGGGTCGGATGTACGGTTCCGTACGTCGCAACTCGTTTGTTCTCAAAACCACGAAAGTTCGAGAGCCGTCTTGGCGGTGAGAGAGAGCTGACGTGCATGCATGGGAAAATCGGCTCAGATGTTTCTCGACGGCCGATACCGAGAGCTCGCGTGACAAAAGGAAATCGTTGTATCGCATCGAATAAATTCAATCGTTTATTATCTGTGGTGGTTTTGAATTCATTTAAAGGACGTACCTAAGGCATAATTATATTAACAAAAATGTTATGCTACAGTATGGTTCGCAGCTGACTTGTATTGAACCATCTTCGAAAGCGTACAATTCAAGCTCGACGTACAGATAAAAAAAATTTCAATCAATGATTTGTGTCGCTTGTGTATCATTCGATGAACTGAATTCCAATTTGATATTTGCGTAAGACTTTATTTTCCATGCATGGTTTTTTTTTCATGAGTAATGAAATGAGTAGGACGTTAAGCGGTTTGGAAGTTTTTTTTGGCTACGCCGTCGATGAATAGAAATTTAGTCGCTTACCTGTGATGAAGACCTTTGGTGCAATATTATATTGTACCTTACTCCACATTCGATGAATGGAATTTCCATTGTGCTCATGCGTTAAATTGTTTACAATATATGATTTTGTATCTTGCGTCTTGTTCAATTTTGTGTTTTGCATCTCATTCGCGGAATAGAATTCGAGTTATAAGGATGAAAGACCTCCAATTAATGATTTGTGTCACTTGCGTATCATTGGATGAATGGAATTCCGATTTGATACCTGCGTAAAACTTTATTTTGCATTAAAATTTATATTATATTTATATTAGCTGACCCGGCTAACGTTGTTCTACCCCAAATCTAAAAAAAAATACAAAAAAAAATTTTCGTCAAAAAAATAGAAATTTTTTTTTGTATAGGACACCCTAATCACCTAGCGGTATGAAATATACTTTACGACCTATTCTCATACCTACCAAATATATGAAAAAAAAATTGTAGGAATCGGTCGAGCCGTTTCAGAGGAGTGTGACCACAAACACCGTGACTCGAGATTTTTATTCATATAGATTACTAGGTGTGTATTATCTCATTCGCAGAATAGAATTCAAGTTAGAAAGATGAAAGACCTTCAATCAATGACTTGTGTTGCTTGCGTATCATTCGATGAATGGCATTTCAATTTGATACCTGCGTAAGACTTCATTTTCCATGCATGATTTTTTTTTATGAGTAATGGAATGAGTAGTACGTTAAGCGGTTTGGAAGTTTTTTTTTCTACGCCGTTAATGAATAGAAATTCAGTCGCTTACCTGTGACAAAGGCCTTTTGTGCAATATTATATTGTACCTTACACCACGTTCGATGAATGAAATTTCAATTGTGTTCATGCGTTGAACTATTTACAATATATGATCTTGCGTCTTATTCAATTTTGTCTTTAGAATCTTATTTGCAAAATAAAATCCATGTTATAAGGATGAAAGACCTCCAATCAATGATTTGTGTCGCTTGCATATGATTCGTTGAATGGAATTCCAATTTGATACCTGCGTAAGACTTTATTTTCCATGCATGATTTTCCTTCTTCATGAGTAACGGAATGAGTGGGACGTTAAGCGGTTTGGGAGTTTATTTTGGCTACGCCATTGATGAATAGAGATTCAGTCGCTTATCTGTGCCGAAGACCTTTTATGAGATATTATGTTGTACCTTACGTCACATTCGATGAATGGGATTTCAATTGTGCCGATACGTTACACTATCTACAATATATGATTGTGTATCTTGTGTCCTATTCAATTCTGTGTCTCGCATCACATTTGCAGAATAGAATTCAAGTTAGAAATATGAAAGACCTTCAATCAATGATTTGTGTCGCTTGCGTATCATTCAATGAATGGAATTTAATTTGTTACCTGCGTTGAATTCCTTTCCGATCAATGATTTTGTTGCATCACGTACTTTCCGATGACTGAAATAACTTTATATTACAACTTTAGTTATAATATGATTTGTGATGCGCAGTGCTATCAGATGAATAAAGTTTAATGTTTATGCAAATTCTATAGTTGATTTGACATATAATTTCATTTTCGGTTTCATACTTTAACGATTGGAAATTATTCCAGGTTCCTTGAGAACACACTGATCACAATCCATTCAATTTTATTCTGCTCTTAATCAATTCGCTAGACATAAATACTCGTCTACCTCAAGCTACATTATCGAAGAAACTTCTTACTTATCGATATAGAAAAAAAAATTATATCATCATTTGTATTTATTTTATTTTTTTATGCTTATATTGTTAATTATAATGTGTCTATCATTTGTGATTTGTGATTTGTGATTATTTGCGATAGCTTCTTGGTTATTAACTTGTTAACGACAACGAACTGTCAGATTCACTTGACGTTATTTCGGTACGTATTTACTATCTCTATCTTCATGTCACACCTGGTTTCGTATTGAAGGTTGACTGATCATCAGTGACCGTCATCACTAGTGGTGGTCAATACGGTAGAAAAATCGCGTCTGATCTGACAAGCTGGCTGACGCTATGACTACTGAAAAGTGTGCGACAGCTCTGAAATAGATTTTGGTATAAAACGTCGGAAACACGATTTTAATCATGAACATAATTAGATATCTCCCGCATAAAAGCACCTACAGCATCGGTGTTGGTCCCAATCGGAATATAATTTATTTGGGATGGGGACAATCTACCTCGGGGCAGTCTTACTCCGCGCAGTCTTACTTGGGACAGTCTTACTCGGCGCAGTCTTACTTGGGGCAGTCTAACTCAGCGCAGTCTACCTCATCGATTTTGACAGGTCTACAGTCCGCCTTACCGATAAGAGATATGTATCATTCCTGTTTGTTAAAACTAGATGCGCGCGCCATCAACCGAGCATGCCTGACGACGCGGCTGCTTAGGGGATCTCAACTTGGTCCCTTCGTTCGTAATTGCTATAATAAATGAACAGTACAAAGTTGGCGCAATTTTAAAACCATCTCGTTGCACGGACGGAATTAAAGAAATTTGATACCTATTTAATAATAATAATAATTATTATAATTGTACATAATACTTATACATTCACGATATAATAAATAAGACAGTTTAAATATTAATAAATAAGCGACATTATAATCCCAACCGAAATGGTGGTAATTATATGAAAAGATGTAATTTTGGAGCCATCTGTTCGCGACGACGGGCGCAGGGCGCCGGGCGACTCGCAGAATAATATGTTAGAATTCTAATTAGCCGATCCTGGACCGATACTCGGCCGAGTGTCGGACAAACATGACTTATATCGTGAATGTATAAGTATTATGTACAATTATAACTAATGATTAAACGAACTTACCAAGTGAAGTTCAATCATGATTGTATGATGCGCCTCTTCCGAAGAGATCACCATTGTAGTACCCCTACTTCTCGCAGTGTCGCCACAAGTTTAAAGCCTAGGGAAAAAATTTTTCCCCTGGGCTCGCGCGCTGTGCCTGCGCGTCCGCGCGCATCTTCATTTTTTAAAGCCCTGCCGTAACTTCTATTCGGGTATCTCTCTCGAGATGCATGGGAGGGAGGGACTGATCTCTTCGGAAGAGGCGCATCATACAATCATGATTGAACTTCACTTGGTAAGTTCGTTTAATCATTAATTGTATTTCGCGCCTCTTCCTCGAGATCACCATTGTAGACGTTCAAAGCCAGTTACGGTAGGAAGATATAATAATCCTTTTTTAATAGAACTCTTAATAAAAAAATTTTATTTAGTTACAACGGAATAAAACTAAATCCATAACGTTTCAAAACGACATAATCTAATATTGATGCTAAGCATTCAGTAACCTTTTTACTTCGTTGGTGTTTTTAATCGTTCAGAAACGATTCTGCAAATCGGGTATTTTCCGACGGTATGTACCGGTCATAGAACCGAGCAAAGGTTTCGGAGTTTTTGGACCACCCCACTGTTTTCCTTATTAAATCGATGTGGACACCTTTTCGTTTTGCCGCTGACGTTGCCGCGTGACGCGTACTATGGGCCGAAAAAGTATTCACGTCTATGCCGCTTTGAGCCATGACATACTTAACCCACCGACTCAGGGTTTGAGTGCCCACGACTTCATGTGGTTTTTGAAAAGATATGAAAAGTTTAACCACTGACTTACGTAGATCTTTGGTTCTGTCTAAATACGTTAATAACGCTGACGCCGCGCAGACCGGCTTATTTTCCAAAAACAGCGGAAATCTCAGCACTGGCTGCTTTTTCTTTGGACCCGCTGTTTTTATGTTATCAGGGATCTTTATTTCAAATTCATTCTTGTTTGACCGGTAGATGTTCCGTATGTCGATTAATGCCAACGTCTGCATCCGGTGTCCTGTGACCAATGCCAACAATGTCACGAGTTTCATCGTTAAATATTTTAAGCTAATCTCCTCGTTCGGATACCACTGTGCTAAGTATCTTATTACAATTTGCGGGTCCCAGGTTAAGTCATATTTTGGCGCCGCCGGCCTCAACCTTGCAACTCCTTTGAAAAACCTTTGCACATTTTCGTCTTGCCCTAAATGGGGTCCCAGTATCAAAGAAATCGCCGATCGATGGCAGTTCAGCGAGCTGTACGAGGCTTTCTTCCCGAACTCTTGCGTGAGGAACGTAAGCACCTGACTCGTAGATCCGGTGAATGGGTCACATTTCTCTCCTGCGCAGAATTGCCACCATTTCTTCAGGCCGGATTCGTATTGGCGAAGCGAAGAGTCCGATAACGAAGCTGTTAAAATCTCGGTCGATTCCAGCGGTACTTTTCTCCTGATGAACGCCTCCCTGATAATTTGCCGGCAATCAGTGAAAGGTGTTGCCACAAAGGGTGTTCGTCCCTGCCAGAAGAACAAATCAAGTCATTTCTTGGTCGAAAAATAATCGGTTCGTCGTCTAGTAATGATAAAAACATTGGGAACCAAGGCTGGGCTTCCCAGAACGGTACGACTACTATGCCTATCGTTTTTTCTCGCTCGATTTTCCTCAACATCTTTAAAATGACTGAAAAGGGAGGAAAAGCGTAGAAGAACCATTGCTTCCACTTTATCGTAAACGCGTCTATCCCTATCGAGTCGGGATCCCTCTGCCACGATACGTAATGATGGCATTTCGCATTTGCTCTACTTGCAAACAAATCTATTTGCGGATTGCCAAATTGTTGGACAATTTTTTGGAACGCGCTTTCTGATAACTCGAATTCGGTTTCCGGTTGTAGTTTTCGTGACTCGTGATCGGCTTCGACATTTTCGCTTGAACGAATATACGCGGCGCAAATCCAGATTTCTCTGCGTTCGCACCATTGCCAAATTTCTCTGCCCAGAGTACTAAGGTCCTCACACCGGCTACCTCTCATTCGATTGATGTACGCAATCGCTGTTGTATTATCTATACGTAGTAAAATATTACTGTTTCGTTTTCCATTCGCAAAACATTTCAACCCAAAAAACGCCGCCTTTAACTCTAACACGTTAATGTGTGAATTTAACTCCTCTGCATTCCAAAACCCGTGACTCCGCTGGTTCTTGCAGCATACGCCTCACCCCGTACCTGAAGCATCCGAGAAAATGTCGAGCTCGAATTCCGGTTCGTTTATCGGAGCGCTCGCGGATCGAATATTTTTCTCCCACCATGTAAAATCCTCGTCTAGCTCTCTTGGAAGGATCATTCGTGCATCAAAATTGTTTTTGTTGATTTCGAGCGCCCGAGCTCGTGCCCTCTCGAATCGTCTCGTATAAACCATCCCATATTTTAACGCTGGGCAACGTGAGACTAAAGTTCCTACAAAAACCGCGAAATCTCTGATGCTGCACCGAATAGTTTTCCTAAACTTCCGTATTAACTCGATAGTTCGTCGAATCTTGTCCTCTGGCAATTCTATGGACATTTTTACCGAGTCAAATATTAGTCCCAAATATTTACACCGTTGGGTGGGAATTGTCTGACTTTTTTCCTCGTTAATTATGAATCCTAACTTTTGCAATAAAGTTACCGATTCCCGAGTGTTGTCGACACATTTTTCGAACGATCTGTCGATGACGAGGATGTCGTCCAGATAAAATACCGAGGTAAATCCGCGTTTCCTCAAATACGCCGCGACCGGTTTTAAAAGTTTTGTGAAGGCATACGGTGCTACGTTCAACCCGAACGGTAAGCAGGTGAACTCAAACGTCTCGCCCTTATACATGAAACGTAAGTATTTTCTGTTCCTCTTTGTAATAGAAACTAGATAATACGCGTCCTTTAAATCTAACGTTGTCATAAAATTATTTGGACCAATTAACTTTTTTGCGACTTTCCAATCTTCGATTTTGAAATGTTCCGTCCGAATAAAAACGTTAAGTCTCTTAAGATTTAATATCAGTCTATATGATCCGTCCGGTTCGGGGGTTAAAAATATATTGGACAAAAATTTTCCTTCGGACGCAGCGCATTTTTCGATCGCGCCTTTCAATATTAACTTATCAATCTGTTTTTCGATCAATGTATGTTCGTGGTCAGACCACGTGGGTTCTACTGGGGGATATTCTTGTCTCGGATAAGACACGAAAGGTATTTCGAAACCCTGAACCCATTTTTGAATTATTGCATCCCTGGTTATCTCAGACCAGGCCTTAGCGAACAATCTTAGCCGCCCCGCCGTTTTACCTACGCTTCTTCTACCTACGTTTCTTGTACGCCGACTGACGTTGCGGGCCCTTCAAGTTTTTTGGATATTTCCGTGTATTATTCGACTGTAAGGGTTTTCCTGACGGTTTCAAATCTTTCGACGTCCGTTCCAAATTCTTTGCAGTTTTGATTTTCTCTTCTAAATCTGCGCCGAAGAGCCACTCATCCACCGACGTGTTGGATAATGTGTCCTTCATCGATACATTTAAATTTGCCATGATAAGACCTTTTCGAGCAAGAGACACTTCTCGGTGGATTGACGCCAGTAATCTACCTGTGTCACTCAAATTCTCCAGTAACTCGATCTTCTGTGCGTCCTCGCTTTTCAGCGTTGTCGAGATTGCTCTGCCCGTGGCGGCGAGACACGCGGCAATGCGTTGTTGTTTTTCGACGATACGATTATCTCTCTTTTTTGCGTTCTCTTGTAACGATGCAGTGATTTCGTCGTTCAGTTTCGGAACCCCAATAAAGCTGCAATTGTCCGGTGTTGGATATTTTTCGAGGAGTGTTTTGACCTCCTCCTCCGGGAGTCCGATTTCGTGGGCAGGAATTTCTCCTGTCCCATCAACGGCGGATTTTTTGACTTCGCTGGACTCACCGGTTTTATCAGCTTCTTCCCTCGTCGGTTCCGATACCTCTCGTATACACGATGCTGCATGTCTCGAACCAGCTTGGGACGTCGAGGATTTTTGACTCGAGTGTCTCGATGGTGTTCGATCTGAACCTTGATTCTCTGTCGCCGAGGCTTGAATCGGTGAGTTTCTCCTTGAGCGAGAAACCGACTGGAGTCTCGTCGGCGTATGACTTCTTGACCGGTTTGATGCATTCTTCTTCGACGAGCCTCTCGGCAAAGATCGAGTTGGAGGTCCCTTTGACGAGGAACGATCCGATGCATGGCTCGTAGGTGATCGAGCCGATCGTCGATGCTGCGTCTGGGAGTTACACGCCCCGGATTGACCCAGCTCGAATCTTCGGCGGTCATGTATTATCTCAATTTGGTCCCACGTGTGGGTCGACGAATGCCGTCCTGATGATCGACTTCGCGACGTTGAACGAGATGCTGTATGGCGGTTTGGCGAGTGCCTCGAAGCGTAACGCTGTCGTGAACGACTGCGTGAAGTTGAACGCTTACCTGAAAACATTAATTTCATCCTTTTCATCTCGTACGACCGGGTTGTATCTCCACATGGGGATTTTTACGGCCTCCGTCGAGCCCATTGAAAAAACGTGTTTTTAGGTTAACTCCGACCCGTCATAACTTCTCCAGTTTTTCTTTCGAACACGAAAGATGTGCGTTTGGTAAGAGCCAAAGCACTCTGCCCAGCAATAAAATTACTTGCAGAATCGACGGGTGTCGTTTCGAGCGCGGCCCGCAAATTAAAAAAAATTTTGAGTCCGACGTGTCCTTTGTCCCACGGACAGTCGGAAAGTAAGGTTATGTCTGACGACTGTACTTACGACGTTCACTTTCCTTTCGGACCAATTTTTCCTCCAATCGACGAATTTTCCTCCGTATCCTGTTCTCCTTGTTTTCTTCTGTGGACGATGTCCTCTTTTTTCGTCCCATTATTCCGTTTTCGGTAAATCGCTCATGCACTGTGCATGTGGATACACTGACACAAAGTGAAAGAATGAAGATGCGCGCGGACGCGCAGGCACAGCGCGCGAGCCCAGGGGAAAAATTTTTTCCCTAGGCTTTAAACTTGTGGCGACACTGCGAGAAGTAGGGGTACTACAATGGTGATCTCGAGGAAGAGGCGCGAAATACAATGATAATTATTATTATTAAAAAGGTATCAAATTTCTATAATTCCGTCCGTGCAACGAGATGGTTTTAAAATTGCGCCAACTTTGTACTGTTCATTTATTATAGCAATTACGAACGAAGGGGCCAAGTTAAGATCCCCTAAGCAGCCTCGTCGTCAGGCATGCTCGGTTGATGGCGCGCGCATCTAGTTTTAACAAACAGGAATGATACATATCTCTTGTCGGTAAGGCGGACTGTAGACCTGTCAAAATCGCCGAGGTAGACTGCGCTGAGTTAGACTGCCCCAAATAAGACTGCGCCGAGTAAGACTGTCCCAAGTAAGACTGCGCGGAGTAAGACTGCCCCGAGGTAGACTGTCCCCATCCCATTTATTTTCGCTTCTAACTACAATTAAACATTGAGGAAAAGAGCTCTGAATTTCAAAAAATAGTACAAAGTTGGGTTAATGTTCAAGAAGTTTGAAGAATAAGATACTGCAGTTGCGTCTCGAGAGGCGGTCGGTATGGTAGAAACCGGTATGGTGGTAAATGTACTTGTCTCGAGACGCTACCGCGTCTCTTGATACATGGCATGTCAATGGGTTCCTTGATATCGATGGTATATCCTGATATGCCAATGCCGCTATGTAATGTGTATTGAATTGTCAAGCTATCAGAGGAGAACTTTTTAATAGTAATGGTACGCACTATCAAGAAAATGCATTAGTAGATCTTCTTCGGAAATATATGGGACGACCTGAAGCCCTCGATTTGGTCACCGTAAGAAAGTTCGTGGGTGCGCAGTTTATTGAAAAGAAACACCGGCATATGAATTTCTTCCGGCTTTATGCACAAAATCTGATGTGATAAAAAATTTAGTTGAACATAAATTAACAACGAAAATACTCTGTCGAGGATGTCAGTACACGACAACGATTGAAGAGCCGCCGAGTAACATACTGCTACGAACCATACCACAGGCAAAACAAAAATGTAACTTTACAACAGATAATTGATTATCCCAACAAAAAACCCAATGGGTAAAAAAATCGAGACAACTACATTTACGCGAGCGCGCTCCAACACGTGCAACAAGGTGTGAGATCAACTGGAAACATTGAACGCATGTATTTGCATCAAGTACATATTGCTTTGAAAAATGATTTTTAAATTTATAAATTCAAATTTATTTGAAAATCACAGCAGTACTTGGCGAGATAATCTGTTACAGCTACTATTCAATGATAGAAGATGTAACTTTATTTCGTAAAAATAGACGGACCATATCTTTACATTATTATTGAATAATTAACCCTTCGAAACCACACTCGCTTCATGGGACACCAATACCACACGGGTGCGTTTCTGGTTTTCCCGTTTTCAAAAGCTTGGAACTCTGTGGTTTCTCAACGGATATGAGACCAGCACCCGATTTTTATGGAACATTCACCTGGAAATCTAAATATGCCATTGGCGTAATGCGAAAATTTCGTTAAGTTAGTAAAAAATTGACTTTTTCAAAAAAAAATTTAAAAAAAATTTCATTTTACGTTTTTATTCGTCATTTTTTTTGTTTGAATTGAAGATACAGCAATAATTATTTTTGCGTTTTGAAGCTAAATAGTTGTTCTTCAAGAAAATCTCGGACCTAGACAGTCAAAATACATTTGAATATTTTTAAAGGGTGGCCAAAAATAGAGTATTTTTTTAAGGCAAAAAACTATACATCAAAAACTTGTTTATTTACGCAACATTTTGAATAAAAAGTGAACAAAATCTTAAACTGTAATCGTGATTTGCATCCTCACTCATTTGATACACAATCTGGACACAATCCAGCTCTGTGTACTTCGGAAATGCGGCGACGGCATTGCTCGCATTTTATTCCTGTCCTTGCCGCATCTCGATCAATACAAAATGCACATCGAGCTCGGGTCCCGTCGCTAATCACTTAAAATTGCGTGAGAGAAGGTATTCCTTCGATCCCGAGTATTTTTTGTATTGCCGTTCTCAAATCGGCATGCATACCACGCGCTGTCAAGCGACGGTGTAATTGCTGTTCAACGAGGGACGCAGCGAGCGATTTCAGAAAATCACGACGATTCGAGGCTTCGTTGACCTTCTAGGAGCTGGTTTTGTGGCCATGATGAAGTGTAGACAGTGTAAGGAACAAGAAAAAGAATTCCGAGAAAACTATCGAATGCTCTAGGATTATGTCAAAAATACACCCTTTACGCAAAAATTATTGTACTGGCTATGAATTTTCAATAAATATTTATTGCCGTTACGTTTTATACACTGTAGAACACTATAATGCCACCACAAACTCGATTTTAAAGAATTTTTTTTTATTTCGACGCCCTATACCACCCGGGTGCGTATTCGGCACTTCAAATTCGGATTTTGTAAAAAACTCGCCAAGTACTGCTGTGATTTTCAAAAAAATTCGAATTTATATATTTAAAAATCATTTTTCAAAGCAATATGTACTTGATGCAAATACATGTGTTCAATGTTTCCAGTTGATCTCACACCTTTTTGCACGTGTTGGAGAGCGCTCGCGTAAAAGTACTTATCTCATTTTTTTTACCCATTGGGTTGTTTGTTGGGATTTGAGTACTTTTTGCAAAGATAATATATAAACTTTGTAATGTAAGGTCGGGGTGGAGCGGGCACAATTATTGAGGCTGCACATTACTTTTTTAACGATTTATTTTCTGCAAATTCGGAGACGGTTCTACCGTCATCAAATTATTTACGATGCTATCCCGCTGGCTTTTTGTGTATAATTCTCCTCAATGTTATTGTATCTCGAATTGGTATAAGTACTTCTTACAAATATTGAACAAATTGAGCTCATTGAATCAAGTCATTATTTTTTTATTAATTTTTTTTATTCCTGCATTTATGTTATTTTTTTATATGTTCCGAGATAAAGAATCGGGATAGTGTATGGTAAGTTCGATGTTCCAGTTTCCATTAAATATCATTCGATGAATGGAATTTTAATTTTATACCTGCGTAAAACTTTATTTTCCATTCATGATTATTTTTCATGAGTAATGGAGTAAGTAGGCAAAATAATGAAACATCATTATTGCCCATGCTTCAAACTTGACCTGCGATACATAATTTTGTGTATTGCATCCCATTCGCAGAATAGAATTCAAGTTATAAAAATGACAGACCTTCAATCAATGATTTGTGCCGCTTGCATATCATTCGCTGAATAGAATTCCAATTTGATACCTGCGTAAAACTATATTTTCTATGCATGATTTTTTTTTAATGAGTAATGGAATGAGTACGACGTTGATCGGTTTGTGATTTTTTTTTGGCTACGCCGTTGATGGATAGAAATTCAGTCGCTTACGTCTCGATGAAGACTTTTTGTGAGATTTTATTTTGTATCTTACGTTACATTCGATGAATGGATTCCAATTGTGCCCATGCGTTACACTGTCTACAATATATGATATTGTATCTTGCGTCCTTTTTAATCTTGTGTTTTGCATCTCATTCGCACAATAGAATTCAAGTTATAAAGCTGAAAGACCTTTAATCAATGATTTGGGTCGCTTGCGTATCGTTCGATGAATAAAATTTCAATTTGATACCTACGTAAAACTTTATTTTCCATTCATGATTCTTTTTTCATGAGTAATGGAGGGAGTAGGAAAAATAATGAAACTTCATTATTGCCCATGCTTCAAACTTGATCTGCGATACATGATTTTGTGTCTTGCATCCTATTCGCATAATACAATTCAAGTTATAAAGATGACAGACCTTCAATCATTGATTTGTGTCGCTTGCGTATCATTTGATGAATGGAGTGTCGATATTATACCTGCGTAAAACTTTATTTTCCATGCATGATTTTTTTTTTAATGAGTAATGGAATGAGTACGACGTTGAGCGGTTTGGGATTTTTTTTAGCTACTCCGTTGATGGATAGAAATTCAGTCGCTTACCTCTCGATGAAGACCTTTTGTGAGATATTGTTTTGTACCTTACATCACATTCAATGAATGGAATTTCAATTGTGCCCATGCGTTACCCACTGTCTATAATATATGATTTTGTATCTTGCATCCTATTAAATTTTGTGTCTTGCATCTCATTCGCAGAATATAATTCAAATTGTAAAGCTGAAAGACCTTCAATCAATGATTTGTGTCACTTGCGTATCATTCGATGAATGGAGTTTCAATTTGTTACCTGCGTTGAACTCATTTTCGATCAATGATTTTGTTGCGTCACGTACTTTCCAATGACTGGAATAACTTTATCTTACAACTTTAGCTATAATATGGTTTGTGATGCGCAGTGCTATAAGATGAATGAAGTTTACAGTTTTTACAAATTCTATAGTTGATTTGACATATCATTTTATTTTCGTTTACATACCTTAACGATTGGAAATTATTCCAGGTTCCTTGAGAATACACCGATCACAGATCCATTCAATTTCATTGTGCTTTTTATCAATTTCACCAGGCATACCACTCGTCCGCCTCGAACATTATCGAAGAAAATTCTCACCAATATAGAATGAATATAATATGTCTATCATTTTTATTCGCCATTTCTTCTTCGTTATTAACTGGTTAACCACAACGAACAGTCAGATTCTGTACGCATTCGCTATCTCTATCTTCATGTCACAGCTGGTTTCGTATTGACGGTTGACTGATCATCAGTGACCATCATCACTAGCAGTGGTCAATACTCGTATGGATGAGGGAATGTGGAGATGTCAGTGATGGTAGAATAATCGCGTCTGACCTGACAAGCTGACTGACGCTATGACTACTGAAAAGTGTGCGACAGCTCTGAAAACGATTTTGGAGAAAAACGGCGAAAACACAATTTTAATCATAAACATAATTCGATATCTCCCGCATAACAGCACCTACAGCACTGGTGTTGGTCCCAATCGAAATATAGAAAAATAACGCATCTAACTGCAATTAAACATTTATGAATAGCGCGGTGTATTAATAAAAATATTCCGAAGTGGGGTTACAGTTAGCTCGGTTCACAGAATAAGATAGTGCAGTCGCGTCTCGAAGGCAGGCCGGTAAGGTAGGTGACGGTAATTGCACTTGCCTCGAGACGCTACCGCGTCTCTTGATAGCCTGTCATTATGGAACCCCATCAAAGGACAGTGTGATCAATGCGGCATCGAAAAAAGAGTTACTAAAAATAGTGTATCAGCAGTTACTACGATTTTCATTGCACAACTCTCGTTAGCCAGCACAAAGTCAGATAATCGAAAAGTATCGAAAATGCATTGCGGCATGAAAGCTGTTCCGACTGCAACCGACTGTTGTCGGTTAAAAGTATAAAGTTACGAGTGCCCTATTTTATCATGGTCCAGATGTCTACAAAGGCCACAATACAAGTATGTTAAGGTCTGGTAAATCTGCTTGGATTATTGCAGATGATATGGAAATCGAGAAGAAAAGCTGGCCAAGAATCGCTAAAGATTGTTACACGGTCTTTCTGGAAAAAAGTAAAAATGAGCTAAATTCTTTTATATGGGAAATAAATAGAATGTTTAAAAACTGTCAAACAAGTTCGATCTGTTGTAATGTGAAAATGTGATTTACGTACGTGTGTATACTAAAAAATCTGTGCAAAGGAATAGGAGTTCTTAATTCTTAATTTAAATTCAATAACTTCGGCATTGCTTCAATTAAAGCTTGCGCTAAAGAGGTCGCGAACATACTATAACCAATCTTGATTCTTTATGTCATATTCAAAAAAATCAATGATAAACGCAGTCATTTAAACAATTAAATAACAATAATGACCTGATGCAATGGTCATCATTCGTTCCCGATTTGTATGAAATATTCATTTATACCAATCCGAGATACAATGACATTCAGAAAAATTGTACACAGAAAGCCACCGGGATAGCATCGTAAATAATTTTATGACGGGTATAGTTACCCGACTTCGCCGAAAATAAATTGTTGAAAAAGTAATGTCCAGTCTCAATGATTGTGTTTACACAATACAATATACTTTACGACCTATTCTCATACCTACCAAATATACAAAAAAATTTCATAAAAATCGGTTGAGCCGTTTCGGAGGAGTGCGACCACAAACACCGTGACTCGAGATTTATATATATATGGGGTATTCCTGGGAATTTCGGCAACTTCGGACAGTTGGGTCAAAATTTTTGCCCCCCAATTTTTTTCATTAATATGTGTTGAAAATAAAGAGTTACGTATTTCGGCGTTTTTCATTTTGAGCCCCCACTTTTGAAATACAGTCAAATAAAGTTTTTGAAGTATTGACCACATTCGGTCATTCAAATCGATATATCTCAGCAACGGTTAGTGATAACTCCAAAAACCACGGGTCTTTTTTTTTGTTTTTGAACGCTCTATACAATCAAAACATTTACGATTATGTTGCACAAATTCAACAATAAGTTATGAACAATTCAAAATGAATAATGAAATAAAACAAAAAAAGTACCCTTAATTTTGGGAATGTATTTTTTTTTTTAATTTCTAGAACAAAAACAAAAATTTAGCCACCTTGAACTTTTTGGGCCGACGCTTCGTTCGGGAGTTATAGATTTTTTTGTCACAACATGGGAAGAACGGAAACATTCCATTTAATAAATCGTAGCTCCGCCAATTTTATAGGTACATTTATCCGGTTAGATCCATTTGAAAGCTCTTGAAAAACCGCTTAAAATGACGTGCGCACTTTTGAAATCCGATTGCAACTTCAGTCGATAGTTTCGGGTAGGTCTCGAAATCCAGAATCTCACTCTGCCGAAAACGTATATATAGATATAGTGGCGTAGCTCGCTTCACGCGTTGTACCGCGTGAAGATGGTTTTCGGCCGAATGAGATTCGGGATTTCGAGACCTACCCATAGTTTCTTACGCAACAACAAAATTATCGATGGAAGTTGCAATGGGATCCCAAAGGTCCGCACGTTATTTTAAGCGGTTTTTCAAGAGCTTTCAAATGGGACTAACCGGATCAATGTACCTATAAAATTGGCGGAGTTACGATTTTTTGAATAGAAACTTTTCGTTCTTCCCATGTTAATCAAATAGGAAAACTAGAAAAATCTTGCGCGACCCCTAAAAATGGTCCGATCGGGCTCATTTTTGGACACGATTCTCTTGATGGAAGATACTTTGGCGTGAATGTATTTTGATTAAAAGAAGAAAAAAAGTTTTTTTTCAAGCCTGCCTAGTATACATACACATATACTGGTATACATACATACATATACACGGTATACATTTATATATGGGAAAAAATTCCCCAAACTACCGAACTCCAACCCTTCTCTTCCCTGATGTATCTTTTGGATCCTACGACCTCATTAATTTTTTTTTAGATTTTTGAGACCCCTTCTTCCCCTCCCCTCCCCGCTCCATTTTTTTCATCAAGAGGTGGTAATTATGGGGTATTCCATACGAACTGAACCCCCTTTTCAGCCGATGTTTTTTTATTCTCTCGAAATTGAAAGGAGTTGAAGTATGACGAGAAATAGTAGTTGACTTCAAATCTTAGGCCGCTAGGTTTATTTCTCACTATACTTCTGTAATTAGTATTTTTACTACTTTCGAAGGTTTCGAGGCGTGGTGAGTCTTTATTTTTGAATTAAATTGATGTTGTCACGAGTGTTTTGGAACAGGATTTTCCTGTTCTTTCAGATGAAATTATGAGATCTCAGTAGCAAAAATGTTTTCTTATGATTTGAGGCAAAAAAACACAAAAAACTTCATATCTGGAAAAGCATATTTTTTTTCTTGGTCCCAATTTTTTGTAATATTTCCATGATTATTCTGAAGTTACTGTATAAATTTCATGATGGAACTCGGAAATTTACGGTACCGAAAAATTTGGGAATATTATGAAAAATCAGAAATACCCGTATTTCTGTATTTCTGATTTTTCATAATATTTCTTTATATGAGGTATTCCTGGGAATTTCGGCAACTTCGGACAGTTGGGTCAAAATTTTTGCCCCCCAATTTTTTCCATTAATATGAGTTGAAAATAAAGAGACACGTATTTCGGCGTCTTTCATTTTGAGCCCCCACTTTTGAAATACGGTCCAATGAAGTTTTTGAAGTATTGGCCACATTCGATCATTCAAATCGATATATCTCAGCGACGGTTAGTGATAACTCGAAAAACCCCGGGTCTTTATTTTTCGTTTTTGAACGCTTTATACAATGAAAACATTTGAGATTATGTTGCACAAATTCAATAATAAGTTATAAACAATTCAAAATTAAAAATAAAATAAAACAAAAAACGCACTCTTAATTTTTGAAATGTATTTTTTTTTTAATTCCTTGAACAAAAACGAAAATTTAGCCACTCTGAACTTTTTGGGCCGACGCTTCGTTCGGGAGTTATAGATTTTTTTGTCACAAACAACCCGTAAATGTTTACCCGGTTGTTAAGAAAAAAAGCTATAACTTTCGAACGAAGCGTCGGCCCAAGTCCGGCCGAGTCTCAAAATGTTCGTTTTCGTTCAAGGAATTTGAAAAAAAAAATATTTTAATAATTAAGGGTACTTTTTCTTCATGCAATTTTTTACTAATAAAATACGTATATTTACCGGTTTTTTATGACAAAAAAAGCTATAACTTTCGAACGGTACGTCGGCCCAAGTCGGGCCGCGTCTCAAAATTTTTCTTTTCGTCCAAGGAATTCGAAAAAAAATCAATTTCAATAATTAAGGGTACTTTTTTTTCATGCAAATTTTCACTTATAAAATACGTAAATTTACGGGTTTTTTGTGACAAAAAAATCTATAACTCCCGAACGAAGCGTCGGCCCAAAAAGTTCAAGGTGGCTAAATTTCCGTTTTTGTTCAAGGAATTTAAAAAAAAAATACATTTCAAAAATTAAAAGTGCGTTTTTTGTTTTATTTCATTTTTAATTTTGAATTGTTTATAACTTATTGTTGAATTTTTGCAACATAATCTCAAATGTTTTCATTGTATAGAGCGTTCAAAAACGAAAAATAAAGACCCGTGGTTTTTCGAGTTATCAGAAACCGTTGCCGAGATATATCGATTTGAATGATCGAATGTGGTCAATTCTTCAAAAACTTCATTTGACCGTATTTCAAAAGTGGGGGCTCAAAATAAAAAAAGCCGAAATACGTGTCTCTTTATTTTCAACACATATTAATGGAAAAAATTGGGGGGCAAAAATTTTGACCCAACTGTCCGAAGTTGCCGAAATTCCCAGGAACTCCCCATATATAATAATAATTTGGGAATATTATGAAAAATCAGAAATACAGAAATATGGGTATTTCTGATTTTCATAACATTCCAAAATTTCTGGGTACCGTAAATTTCTGAGTTCCATCATGAAATTTATACAGTAGCTTCAGAATAATCATGGGAATATTACAAAAAATTGGGACCAAGAAAAAAAATATTCTTTTCCAGATATGAAGTTTTTTTTGTTTTTTTGCCTCAAATCATAAGAAAACATTTGTGATACTAAGATCTCATAATTTCATCCCAAAGAACAGGAAAATTCCGTTCCAAAACACTCGTGACAACATCAATTTAATTCAGAAATAAAGACTCACCACGCCTCGAAACCTTCGAAAGTAGTAAAAATACCAATTACAGAAGTATAGTGAGAAATAAACCTAGAGGCCTAAGATTTGGAGTCAACCACTATTTCTCGTCATACTTTAACTCCTTTCAATTTCGAGCGAATAAAAAAACACCGGCTGAAAAGGGGGTTCAGTTCGTATGGAATACCCCATGTACAGAAAGTGGACGCCACCCCAATTTCCCTAGGATAAACATATGGGATTCTGGGGGTGTTCTTGAGCATTTTTGTACATGGATGTTGGGCGCGGAAACCATTTTTTACCATGTTTCAAGGTCATTGAAAAAAAAAAAATGTTTAAAGAATTTTTAAAACCTTTTATAATGAAAAAGCAATTCTAAACTGACCATTATCTATGAATTTCACATTTTTTCAATCATAATTAACAGCATCATCCACGTCCAGTCGTACATCAACGATATTTCATGAAGAATTGTTTCAATTCGGTGAATGAAAGAAAATTCCCGCTTGCATAAAAATTCTGCGATGTATTGGCCATAATGTGCCAGTATGTGCCTAAACCGAGGCAACGCACCACGCATATCACACCACAGACGTCCAATATTTTTTGTGTGAGCACGGAACTCCGCTGTACTCAATGCTCACACACCTATTAATATATGTCCTATTACTATACACTTACTAACATCATTAGTCACGGAAAAATACGATAGATCGATAATGTTGTAATTATACCCTAAGACAGAATGAAATCCAATCAACGGCTGTATGAGCACTGATTTGGGAATCATCTTGCATTTTTTTTTATGTGGAGGTGCGGAGTACAAAAAGTATAGCCCAGTCCCCCAAGACTTTTGAAACTAAAAAAGTCGTAACAGCAAAATTCTTTCATATTTCTTTAGGGAGTGCCCCTGGTAGCTTAAGTCCCGAATTTCGACCTCAAAAACCCCCTGCTACGTCCGCCATCTTGAATTTAAGGAAAATCAGTTTTTGTTGAATAACTCGCTCATTTTCAACTTAAGCCCAAAAATGCATGAAACAAAAATTGTAGGAAATTAAATTTTCTACAACTTTAGTTATTACAAGTTTTTCTCTATTATCGATATTTTTCGACTTACGTTAAAAAATAGGAACTAATAGGAAAATAGGACACTTAGATAGTCCAAAAGAACATTCGTATCGTCCACAATTCGCAAGAATCGCCACAGCTCCATCGGTTGTAAATTTACAAATCGCTACTGCGGACAGATCGTGAATGGGCAATTTCCTCATCGCTCTTTAAAGGAGGATGCTCATGATAAGACACGAAATTATCACCAGAATGTGGAATATACAACGTGAACAAAGCCAATCTATTGAATTTCGATAGTGATGTTTGAAATATTCAACCACGCATTACTATATGAAAAAATGGTTTCCGCGCCCAACATATCCATATGAAATTACTCACAAAAGTGCCCTCTATAACACATTTTCATTCCAGGGAAATCGGGGTGGCGTCCACTTTCTGCATAATTACCTTTTTTTATAAAATTGAAGCGTGCAGCAGGTTCCTAATATTTTATTTTTTTTAAAACTTCGCAAAAATTTAAGTTTTTCCGAAATTTCAATTCATAATGATAGTTTCGTAACTAAAAAGAACGAAAATGAAATCTATCCTGCGAAAAAATCGATATCTCGATTATTTCGAGAGGAAATCGGTTTTTTGAGTATGAACCGATTTCATTACGAGAAAATAATTGAAAAATCTTTTTTTCTATCGAAAACAATCAAAAAGTCGATTGTTGGCAGAATAGATATGATTTTTCTTGTTTTTAGACCGGAAACCATTATTATACATTGAAAATTCAGAGAAACTCGATTTTTTTTTTTTTATTGAAAAAAATTACATATATTAGGAACCCGCTGTCCACTCCAATTTTATAAAAAAAGTTCATCAATTCCAATAGAGTATCGAGGAAAAAAACTTTATCCAAATAAAAAAGGGGAAAATAGGAGTTACCTCCTGATGATAGGTACAATCAATTCATACTCAAAACAAGGGTGCAAAGTTGAACCTTGCACATTGCTTCCTCATCATTTTTTACATTTGCCAAAGTTCCTCTATGAGGAACTATGTTTCGATCAATTTTGGCTTCCTCATAGAGGAAGCTTTGGCGAATGTAAAAAACCTTGCACATTGCTCCCTCATAATTTTT
The DNA here is from genome assembly GCA_963971145.1 of Sussaba pulchella. Lineage (NCBI taxonomy): Eukaryota > Metazoa > Arthropoda > Insecta > Hymenoptera > Ichneumonidae > Sussaba > Sussaba pulchella. The sequence goes on from OZ020166.1 coordinate 7,546,441, forward strand.
ACATTTGCCAGTTTCCTCTATGAGGAACTGTGCCGATCAATTTTGGCTGCCTCATAGAGGAAGCTTTGCCAAATGTAAAAAGATATGAGGCAGCGATGTGCAAGGTTTGAGTTTGCACCCGTGTTCTTACATACAATCCGTTCGTAAATCGATTTAGTCCAGAATAGATATATGGTGAATTCCATGTCAAATTTAAAAAATTGAAAGTTGCATAAAATTCAAACGCCTACATGGATTTTTCTCGAATTCAATACGTAACATTTTTCGATAATAGTGCGACTTTGCACCAGATTGTGATCCGATATCTCGAAAATTGTGGAAGCTAGAGCGCGCACGTCGATTTTTTTTTAAATTTCAAAACGACATAAAATATAAATGACTCAAAGGATTTTGCCCAAAATTGATGGGGAACATCTTTTGATGATAGTGCGACTTTGTACCGAATTTTAGCCGGATATCTCGAAAATTGCGCAAGCTAGAGTGCGCACGACACTTTTTAACCAATTTCAAAATTTTGTAAAATCAAAAGCACTTCATGGATTTCGCTTAAACTCAGTACCAATCATCTTCCTAAAGGAGTGGACCATTTGACTGAAATTGAGCTTGATATCTCAAAAATTGTGCGGGATAGAGAAAAAAAAATCGATTTTTGAATAAATTTGAAATCACGTAAAAACAAAAGAACTGCATGGATTTTTCCGAAAATTAAATCAAGCAAAGCGCCTTGAACCCTTCACATGTGTGATAAGTTTCAGCTTGATATCTCAAGCCGTTCTCAAGTTATGAACATTCAACCAATGCTACACACACACACACACACACACACACTTAGATATTTTGGGACATTTTGAACACGTTTTCATGAACATCTCGAAAAAAATAATTTTTACGAAAGCAAAGCGAAAAAAAATCCTCTGTGAGGAAGCGTAGTCGTTTTTCTATCGAAATAATCAAAATATCGATTTTTTCGCAAAATAGAATCCAATTTTTTTTCTTCTTTTAAATGGGAAACCATTATCGTGTATTAAAAATTCGGAAAACCTCGAAACTTCTCAAAATTTCAAAAAAAAAAAAAAAATATTAGGAACCCGGTGCCCACTTCAATTTTATTAAAAAAGTTCTTCAACTTCAATGGAGTATCTGGGAAAAAAATTTCATCCATATAAAAAGGGGGCAAATAGCAGTTACCTATTGATAAAAAAATGATGGGTTGAGAGGAGGGGAAGGAGGAGTCTCAAAGATCTAAAAAAAATTAGTGAGGTCGTAGGATCCAATAGATACTAAAAAAAATCATCGACTACATCGGGGGATAGAAGGGTTTCAGTCCGGTGAATTGGGAAATCTCGCCTCATATACATATGGGGTATTCCTGGGAATTTCGGCAACTTCGGACAGTTGGGTCAAAATTTTTGCCCCCCAATTATTTTCATTAATATGTGTTGAAAATAAAGAGACACGTATTTCGGCGTTTTTTATTTTGAGCCCCCGCTTTTGAAATACAGTCAAATGAAGTTTTTGAAGTATTGACTACATTTGGTCATACAAATCGATATATCTTAGCAACGGTTAATGATAACTCAAAAAACCACGGGTCTTTTTTTTCGTTTTTGAATGCTCTATACAATGAAAACATTTACGATTATGTTGCACAAATTCAACAATTATTTATAAACAATTCAAATTGAAAAATGAAATAAAACACAAAACGTACCCTTAATTGTTGAAATGTTTTTTTTTTAAATTCCTTAAACAAAAACGAAAATTTAGCCACCTTGACCTTTTTGGGCCGACACTTCGTTCGGGAGTTATAGACTTTCTTGAAACAAAAAACCCGTAAATGTTTTGTAAAGAACAAGTCTCGGGCGACTTTTTTTTTAATATCAATTAATTCTATTAATTTCACTTTGCGTAAAAATGTATATCCTATAATAAATTATTCTTTATAATTAATATATGATCGATTTCCCTATTCATTATTCGTTCGACAGCATCTATCATCTGCGTGGCAGGCTGGCGGAGGCTAGCGGCGGCTGTAGGAAGGCTGGCCGAGGCTGTGAGTGGAGTATGTGTTACCCTAGAAAAGCCTACGTCAGTCTTATTGTTCACTTTTTGCCATTTGTGGAGTTAAGGTAGGCTGTAGCTTCTATATAATTTTCCCGCGCGCTATCCTCCGTCACTATTGTCCACTCCACAGACGGAGCGTCGGTATTTGAGAATAACTAGGCTAAGGGTAAAAGTGACAATTTCGACTTGGGTGCTGGTAATTTCCGCTCGTTAAATTTCCTTAAAAGTACGCTTTGCTACATCCCCGATATCCTTCCTGTTTTTCCGTTGCCGTTGGGTAGAAACGGTCTTCACAAACCGAATCGGACGTTTTATTTATATTTCCCTCACCCGGCGATAGTTTGAAATTAGTAGTTCTGACAAAACAGAAAAATGGCAAAAGGTCCACCATTGTGTTTGCGTTTTGGTTCTACTCGTTTTTCAGGGAATTCTACCACAATAGCCTCCGTCCGGTAGAACTCTGTCAGTATCTATATCGATAAAGCTCAATCCGTGGAGAAAGATCGTTTCCTGGAACATAGAACGTAGATCACCAAAAATAAGGCGGAGATCCGACTACTTACAAGAATCGAGTAAGACTTTCGTAGATCAAGATTTCATTTATTCCGCTACTACGTTGATTGTTTTTACCTTGGAAGTACAGTGGACATTTTGATCAATTAACAAACTCGTAATTGCCAAGTCACGATTGGCCACGGAGAGGCGCGATTCATTATTAATTCCATAGGGTTGAAACACCAGACAACTGCAAGTAGTAAGGAAGAAAGGTGGGTGGGATACATTCAAGTCGTGGTTCTTCATGTTCCAAACCGATGCACATTCTTCTTCTCGAATGTCTTGTTTTGTGCCCACCCCCTCCTTTCCCTTCTCTCCTTGGGGACCCACGGGGATCACGTATGTCTATTTTCGATATTGAAGAGGGGAACGTCCCGACTTTTCCATCAGTGGGCCACTCAGCCGTCATGTCGCTGCACTCCTTTTTCTAATCAAGGTAATTCCGTAATTTATTTTATTGTCAAGTTACCCGCCCGAGCTTGGAAGGAAACCAAAAAGGTTTTGAACCCATGGACTCCACGGACCCACGGAGGTTTCGAACGGACGGATGGTTTTGAGACGGTCACAAAACTACGAAAGGTTGGCACACAGCGCAACTTTACTTTCTTCGATGGAATCGCCGGGGACTTCGAAGCCGATTATCGAATAATTGTTGTTATAACGTCGAGGACGTCGTATATCAATTATGAAACTTTTTCATCGATTTAAGATTGTGACGGACCTAGCGAGGGACAAAAGTGTCATAAAGCTTTTGGCACTTACACGGTTACCAACGAAGTCCAAATACCAAGAGACGAAACGTCCACGTTCTATTAATTCGTAAAATCTCCGGAACATCGTGCCAGCCGCAGCGTCCTCAACGGAGCTGGCGAGAGTTTCGTCGAAGCTCAACTTAATTATGCATGCATCTATCCCTAATGGTCAGACCGCAGAGGACGGCAGTGAAGTGGAAATAGTTGTCGGGCCGCGGCACCGGAGTATTTTCTCGGTGTAGCTGAACAGCGAACGAGTAACCACCGGTAACCGATTTTCGTGGACTATTGCCTGCCACAGAATTTTATTAATTCTCGTTCCTTAAATTGGCTGTGTAAAAATTCAAGGTAGAATACGCAATAAATAGACGCCAATTAGCTTTGTTGCTCGGTGCTTAAATTCTTTGTTGGACGGGCGAAGTAGCATCGGCTGAAGTGAACGAGAAAGAAAGTGCACGTGTATCTGGAATACGACCTATAAATCTCCATCAACTGCACTGTCCTATTATCTATCCCCGACCCTAGCTTGTCGGAAACATCCTGCCCGCTTTATTAAAAAATAGAACTTACATTTTATCACTTGCAAAATGTAAATGGATGTTGTACATAGATTAAAAAATCTATCATTTTCTGGACTTCATCTGTTCAATATTTTATGTACAGGTTGGAGTCGAAAGTCCGAATAATCAATCAATAAACAAGCGCCGAAAATGGAATGCTCCGATTACCACGGCCTAGAATTACCAATGATGTTTAATATTCTGACGGATCAATTTCCCCAGTGGGTCGAAGTTCCGAAAACGAACGTATAGGTATAGTGGCGTAGCTTGTCGACGATAGATGCCATCTTCACGCGGTCGAACAAGCTATGCCACTGTACCCATGAATACGTTTTTTAAATTTCAACCCATCGTCGAAATTGAACCGGCGAAATATTAACCTTTGTTGGCGAACCAGAGTCATGACACTCGCAGCAATGCACTTTCAGATTTTTGACCTGTCGATACATTGACCATTTCAACTTGTGACCCCAACCTCTATGGACCCTTTGTCGATATGGTTCAGCTAGAATGGAGGAAAACGAAAATGGAAAATATATGCTGATGTATTGAGAACGAAGAACATTTTTTCGTCATTTACCTTTTTTCACAGCTGACCGTTGATGGGTCTCGTTGGTATTATTTGTAAAAATCGAACGGTCAGGGATGTAAACGTGAGCCCAATGGCGCATGAGAGATATTCATATAACAACATCGGTCACAGAATATCATTTCCCAAAAAATTCTACAATATAAAGTACGGACAACTATAGATACAATAACAAATATCGAGTGCATGGGCCGGGTCAGCAGTTTGTGGTCTTCCAAATCATGTCGTAATCTTCGATAAATCACGATTCGAATTTTGACAGTGACGTCGTTGCCAAGATTCTACTAAACATTGACTAATTGGCCAGCATTTCCGTAGCTATAGCCTTCGATAATCGGCTCCGCGCTGTAGAGTGATGCAGCTTCGCGAACGCCCAGACCGAGACCAACGTTCACGGGAATGTTGCCGATCAATTCGGAGTTGAATCCAGTAATGACGTTGCCGTTAGTTAGATAGGGAGATCGTGAGGCAATGAGAGTCTGTATAAGTGGAAAAAAATCGTTTTCATTACACCGATAAATATTCATCGGACAACGATATATTTTGTCAATGGCGATCAACACTATCGTTAGATTACCGATATGTCTGAATCAAAACGTATTCACAGCAACAAAATATTTGTTCTGAATGACGTGAGCAACTGAAATCGGCCAATATCTCAAAATACACATCTACAGTAGATTGTTTGATAAATATTCCGACAAGACCATTTAAGTTAATTCATTGACGTGTTAAGATTTTTAATTTTGTAATTTGCTTCAACGGTTACTACGGGAAACATTGTTGAACTGAATCAACAAGCTCACCGATTGACGGAGAAAATTAGGGTCTCCTCGGGTAGACAAATAGGCGGCAGGTACAGTTGCAGTAATGATTGGTTGACGAGCTGTCAAAAGTTGTGTCGGACGTCTAACTTGCACAGCAGCTGGATGAAGAACTTGAGCAGGTGAAGCCGGCGCTACTGCGGGATTTGCCGAGACTGTGAGAGCTTTCACAGTGATCCTTGGGTCCTTCTGCACGACGGCGTTGAAGCCGTTAATAGGATCCGCTGCGTAAGAAACGGTGCGACGGGAACCGTCGGGCTCGACGAGGCTGTAACTACCTTCAACGACATCCCCGTTGCGGGTTTCCTCTTGAGCCTTGTTGTCGCCTGCTTTCATCAAAACAATAAGCTTCCATTCTGCAAGTAATTATTAAAAATTTTAGACTGATTTTACCCGTCAGACCATCAGCGACGCTGTAGCTAAAACTGTACTGGGGATTGGAGTCATAGTTTTCAGTTCTCACGACAGCTTGGGTAGGTTGAGCTACTGCAACGGTCGTACTTCCAGGTCCATGAATAAAGCCTGCATCAGCCATCGCCAACATCCCGCACATAACGACAAACTACAAATTTGTTTTTAGAAAATGGAAAAAATAAACCAACTTCGCGGTATTGAGCAAGGTTCACATCTCATCCGAAATAGGGACCAGAAAGGCTGATTATAAGTTGGAAAGGTATAGGAACGCGGATAATAAGTTTTTTTCGTCCAAGAGCTAAACTTAATATAATTCCACAATTTCCCTAAGGCCTTATAAGTATAGCTAAAGCGAAACTTTGATAGCATAGGTGCCCCTTGCTCAAAAAACTTCGGGCTAATAATTTTAGTCATACTCTGGTATTAATGTGAGTAATGTAATTATTCAAATCCATAACTTACTTTGCAAGCCATGCTGGGATCCAGTGTCCTTCGGATGCGATTGCTGATGCCTGTATGCGCCAAGGGAAACCAGTGTCCAGCTCTTTATACCAATCCGATAGTTACCTCTCACTGCACCTCTGCGCGTTGTTCCTCATTCGGCCTGATAATTCTCTCCTACGTAAGATCGTATAGTCTACCGGCACTATTACATTTATCCAAGGTCAAAGATGAAATAAGAACTAGAGATCTCTTTGTTATCCTCTAGCCATGATAGGCGGCACGCTGCCAAGTCGTGCGATAACAACGAAATCTTTAAAAAAATTTATTTCCTTTCCTACGTCAGGTCTTTTCGTTTTCCGCCTGAATCATGACGCTCCGCCGGGGAATTCGATTTTATTCGGTCGCTAGAATTAGATCGTCGCTCACAGGGCTTAGGACAGAAGGAAAATGGGAAATGTTGTCGTTCCGTGTGGCTGGTAGCTTTTCTCGACTTCGTCGTCACCTGGGTGTTCTTAAGCGCGCAAGAGCTAACCCAGATTTATCTTTCCTTAAACCTGAAATCTATTACGAGTACCGGGAGGCGAGGGGGACCTATTGTTGTGGGGAGTTTTCACGGATATAGAGAACACCATGAAAAGCCAAGACGGGTCGTCCGTTCGGGCGCCCCCCTAGGACCTATGGGAATCGACAAACCTGCCGATTCGACTTGATTTAGTCTATACAGAAACTCAGAGAACGCCACGAACTCTCGGCTCAATCGTTTTTCTATATAGGAGCCTTTAAATCGACGGTGTACTTGACGTTCAGATTGACTTGCCTTCTTTTCTCTCTTTACACGTCGCAATCCTTTGATTTACGGGGTTAACAATGACGAACCAGCAAACCTATACTTTACGCAATAATTTTTTACTTCAGTTAGGCAATTGTTTAAAAAAACAGGTGCTTAAGAGCCCTAATCAACTCATCATACCATAGACGTACGTTTTGAGATTATATGATCGAAATAACCCGTGATACATTGGTAAGCAAAGCGGTTTATTCGATCGATTTCCATTTGGCTGCTCACAAATATATTTGGTCAGACGAATTTTAACGAGATCATAGCTCTCATTAGTGGAGTTTGAATGAAGTCTTGAATAGACGAATAGGTGTTGCAGGGAAATAGACGAATTTACTAGCTATACCCTTAGATCAGAAGATTATAAATCTAAGCAGCGTCGCTATCGCCGTATTTTCGTAGATAGGTACGAAATGTAGATATAAATCACACTTATTGCATCAGCGGTCCTTGAGACCAGAACATTGTGGCATATCTATAATAGCACAGTGAGTGCACGTGGGAAGGTATGAGAGTGAAGGAAAAAAAGCTCTCATTCCGGTAGTTGTTCTGGAATCGCTAGTGGAGGGACAACATTTCTGAGGACGAATGAAGAAAATCCACAGAGAAAGCAATAAGCTGAGGCTGAGAGATGGATATGGAAAATGCAATAGAACCCCTCCAGCATTGATTTAAATGAAAATTACTTGAAATTCACTGCTTATTGTAACACCAGCTCTCGAGAGGGAGCAGCCTCCCCTTCTCCGTGCTCACTATCTCGCTCGATTCGATCGCTTTTTTGTAAACGAGAACCAAAAGTCGATTTGAAAAAAAAAATTATTTTCAATGAAGAACCCGCGAGCGCGATCGCGCACTTGGAACCGGAAAACTCTTATTGATTGTGCTTAAAAAACAGGCTCTTCTACATTAATGGCCATACTCAAATGGCTTGGAAGCGACCGCAGTTTCATTGACACTTGTGGACACTCCACCAGCGTTGAAGGATAATTTTCGAGATTCCATGAAATTCATCGATCGCAAGTGGATTTTCACAATGTTACATTTTTCGAGTCTGTACCGAGCTTTATAATAAACTTGCTTCAAAACTTGACTACTCCCCGCGAATAAATACCCCCAAACTATATCATTTGACGACCTGGATGAACCATTATCACCTGCATTATCTTGACGGGGTTATTATTTATGTCTTCCAGCGTTGTAGAGCCCGAATACTTTGCGGAACTTACACCCAGATTCTTATAAGGAACTCAGCAAATCTGACAATAAATTTCAAGTCACCAAATTTGTGCAAGAATTCGATACAGGACAATCTTCATTATTTTTTTAATTATGTAGCACAATGCTCACTCGTTGCAACATATGGACGTAACCCAAGCCTGATCTCTCTCAAGCAAAGGTGCGACCTCCTATCAATTGAACAATGCCGAGTGGTGGGACATTTAATAGTGCAATAATTGGTGTCATTGTGTGACGTTATGTAATTGATACAGCATACGACGATAGTCGGTGGGCGTGTGTAGTTGAGAGAGGTCGAGGCTCGCGGAAGGCCAGATACAGCCTCGGTTCATCTGAGTCAAGTAACCCTAGTTGTAACTCAAGGAGCTTCGCTGATTCATAAATACTGTCCTAGCAAGCGTTTGCTCCACCACCAGTCTCGAAAAGTCTGCATCGTCTAGATGTAACTCTACCTCTAGAGCCTAGGCGAGGGACGAGTGGGTTTACGTACATGTGGTGTGTAGTTACCACGCTCGCATTAAGTATTTCTTAAGAAATTGGATCGGCATTTGTAGGACAAATGATTCTATCCTCTTCTCATACACGAATGAGTGTGTTTTTTTTTTTTTTTTTTTTTTTTTTTTTTTTAAAGTGAAAATCTCTTTAGCACCCCGTGATTCAGCAGTCGATGAAACGAAAAAGCGACAGTAAAAAGAGACAAACATCTGCGGATTCCAAGTCAAACCGGCTACTTCTCACCCGACTGGCCTTTGATTTGGATGACACATTTTTTTCCCTAAGTACATCATGATGACAACATTCGAAAAATTTTTTAGATTTTTGTCGGCACTATTTTTTTAGTAATGAATTTTTGAAAATGTCGTCAACCAATTTTTCAACTGCAAATATCTCCAAGGCAAAATATCCAAATTTAATCGGTCGTAAGTCAAAAAATGCGTAAATAAGGTCATCTTTCAGAAAAAAATATTTAAAAAACTTTTTACCCTTATGTATATTACTTTTTTTTACATCTAAGTTACTAAAATCGACTTTCTAAAAAAACGCCATCGTTTTTTTTTTCGAAATTTTTTATCCCAATTCCTTGTCCGATTGTCGAAACTTGAGGCCTGAGTGAGAGTGGCAACATATTTACTATTTTTCCACGAATTTTAAAGTTTATTGAAATTGGAAAACTACAAACTGCAATGAATATTCCACGAGTGTGGACACGAGATAACAGTTGAAGTCAAGACCATTAATTTTCGAGTTAAATAATTCAATTTATTAGGAAACGGAAGTGAGAAGGGAGGAAGGCGAGAGGGAGGAGGAGAGACGAGGATACAGAGAGGAAAAAAGGAGCGAGGAAGGAGAGAGATAAGACGAGAGGAAATGTAAAATACAGTGTACGAAAAAAAAAGAAAAGAAATGTAATAAAATGTAAAGGTGTAAAAGAGGCGAAAGATGTCAAAGATATAAGAAATGTAAGAAAAAGGAAAAAATGTAAAGAGGTTAAGGAGGAAGGAGGAGAGGCAGAGCGGCGAGCGTCGAGCGGAGAGCGGCGAGACGAGAGCGGCAAAAGGCGAGCGAGCGACAGGAAAGAAAATAAGTAGCGGGCGATAGAGGTAGATAGGAATAAGTTAGAATGTAAGGAAAGAAAGAGAAATTGTAAGAGAGAAAAAATGTAAAGAGGGAAACGGAAGGAGTTGCAACCCTTAGGGGAGACAATAAAGAATACATACAATTCAATTTATTAATTTATTCAAGTTTAAATGATCGTAAAAGATTTCGTTTCGGCAGAAGATGAATAATTTTTGACGCGAACTCTTTTGTTTGGTTCTGGAATTTTGTAATGTATTTTCTGCGTTCCTGGTATCCGTTTCGCCGCTTCGAAACGTGATTTGAGTTGTTTTCCAGTTGCTTCATAATCCGCTTGAGGTGGAAATTTCACCTCTATATTTGGCAATGTGATTGATCTTGAAGCCCATTCAAATAACTCGTGCAGGCAAGTTATTTGTTGGTTCGATGGTAATTGCAGACTTGCTGGGGCTGCCAATCTTTTTACCGTTCCTGCCACACCGTCACAAGACACTTTACCATAAGCGGTCGTGAAAAAATACCACTCAGCTTGAATCCCGAAATCTTCTTCATGGTGATATAAGTTGACGAAGTTTTTATAATTTTTTCAATTGCTGCGGTGCACCATCTAAAAAATAATAAACTCTCGTCGGCGTCGATAGTGTCTTGACAAAGTCTGTAATAATTTTACAGTGTACGTGGACAGCTACTCATCATCATGACTATGAGTCATGATGGTTGCAGTCCGATAATATCACCAAGCTGCGGTAATTGAGCACATCGTTCCGTCTCGAGTAAATCACGACCGGAAATTATTACGTAAAAGACGTAAAAAATTATTCATCTTCTGCCGAATTGAAATCTTTTACGATAATTTCAACCTGAATAAATGAATCAATTCAATTGTTTAACTCGAAAATGAATGGTTTTGACTTTAATTGTTATCTAAACTCGTGGAATATTCATTGCAGTTTGTAGTTTTCCAATTTCAATAAACTTTGAAATTCGTGGAAAAATAGTCAATATGAATTTGCCACTCTCACTCAGGGCTTAAAATTTCGATAATTGGACAAGGAATTTGGATAAAAAATTTCGAAAGAGAAAACGATGGCATTTTTTCAGAGAGCCGATTTTAGTAATTTATATGTAAAAAAAAAATATACATAAAAGAAAAAAATATATGAGGGATTCCACGTGAAACCGGCCACTTCTAACCCGACCGGTGTTCGATTTGGATGAAATTTTTTTTCCTTAAAGTACATGATGACGACAACATTTGACAATTTTTTTAGATTTTTGCCGGTATTATTTATTTAGTTATGAATTTTTAAAAATGTCGTCAACCGATTTTTCGAATGCAAATATCTCCAAGGCAAAATATCCAAATTTAATCGCTCGCCCGTCAAAATATGCGGAATGAGGTCATCTTTTAGAAAAAAATATTAAAAAAATTTTTTACCGTTATATATATATCACTTTTTTTACATCTAAATTACTAAAATCGACTTTCTGAAAAAACACCATCGTTTTTTTTTTCGAAATTTTTTGTCCAGATTCCTTGTCCGATTGTCGAAATTTTGAGCCCTGAGTGAGAGTGGCAAATTCATATTTACTATTTTTTCACGAATTTCAAAGTTTATTGAAATTAGAAAGCTACAAACTTCAATGAATATTCCACGAGTGTAGATAAAAACTAAAGTCAAAATCATTCATTTTCGAGTCAAGCAATTCGATTAATCAATTTATTCAGGTTTAAATGATCGTAAAAGATTTCGATTCGGCAGAAGATGAATAATTTTTTACGTGAACTCTTTTGTTCGGTTCTGGAATTATGTGATGTATTCTCTGTGTTTCTGGTATCCGTTTGGCCGCTTTAAAACGTGATTTGAGTTGTTTGCCAGCTGCTTCATAATCCGCTTGAGGTGAAAATTTTACCTCTATATTTGGCAATGTGATTGATCTTGAAGCCCATTCGAAAAACTCGTGCGGGGTAGTTATTTGTTGATTCGATGGTAATTGCAGACTTGCTCGGGCTGTCAATCTTTTTACCCTTCCTCCCACACCTCCACACGGCCCTTTACCTTGAGTGGTAGTGAAAAAATGCCACTCCCCTTGAATCCTGAAATCTTCTTCATGGTGATATAAGTTGACGAAGTTAGTATAATTTTAAAATTGCTGCGGTGCACCATCCGAAAAATAATAAACTCTAGTCGGCGTCGATAGTGTCTTAGCAAAGTTTCTAATAATTTTACAGTATACGTGGACAGCTATTGCATTATGATGGCTGCAGTCCGATAATATTACCAAGCTGCGGTGATTGAGCATTCCGTCTCGAGTAAATCACGACCGGAAATATCGTTGCTTAGTTATTATTCCAGTGAAATCCTGGTGCGGTATCCTGGACGACAAACGCGTCATTTTCCGCGAAATCGCAAACAACTAAATATCCATATACATTTAAGGATTAAAGAGTTCCCGTAAAAAATTATTCATCTTCTGCCGAATCGAAATCTTTTACGATCATTTAAACCTGAATAAACTGATTAATCGAATTGCTTGACCCGAAAATGAATGATTTTGACTTTAATTGTTATCTACACTCGTGGAATATTCATTGAAGTTTGTAGTTTTCCAATTTCAAGAAACTTTGAAATTCGTGAAAAAATAGTAAATATGAATTTGCCACTTTCACTCAGGGCTCAAAATTTCGACAATCGGACAAGGAATCTGTATAAAAAATTTCGAAAAAAAAAACGATGGTGTTTTTTCAGAAAGTCGATTTTAGTAATTTAGATATAAAAAAAGTAATATATATAACAGTAAAAGAATTTTTTAATATTTTTTTCTAGAAGATGACCTTATTCCGCATATTTTGACGTGCGAGCCATTAAATTGGGATATCTTGCCTTGGAGATATTTGCAGTTGAAAAATCGACTGACGACATTTTCAAGAATTCATTACTAAATAAATAATGCCGGCAAAAATCTAAAAAAATTGTCAAATGTTGTCGTCATCATGTACTTTGAGGAAAAAAAATTTCATCCAAATCGAACACCGGTCGGGTCAGAAGTGGCCGGTTTCACGTGGAATCTCTCATATATATATTTTTTTTTCTAAAAGATGACCTTATTTACGCATATTTTGACTTACAGGCGATTAAATTTCGATATTTCGCCTCAGAGATATTTGCAGTTGAAAAATTGGTTGACGACATTTTCAAAAATTCATTATTAAAAAAATAATGCCGGCAAAAATCTAAAAAGATTGTCGAATGTTGCCGTCATCATGTACTTTCAGGAAAAAAAATTTCATCCAAATCGAACACCGGTCGGGTCAGAAGTGGCCGATTTCACGTGGAATCCCCCATATACAGGGTGTCCCAATAACTATTAGGACCTCAGATATCTTCGAAACTACTAGGTTCACAGAACTATTTGCTGAATTAAAATTGCACAGCACGAAGGGGGCCATCCAATGATACCAAAATGCCTACTCCCACCCCCACCCCCAGCCCAGGGGGTGGGGCAACTTTAAAATCTTAAATGGGAACCCCCATTTTTTATTGCAGATTCGGATTCCTCATAAAAAAATACGTAACTTTTATTTCAAAATTTTTTCCGATTCCTGATAGATGGCGCTGTAATCGCAAAAAAATCCCCGAAAGTACAGAAAGGCGATAATACTTACAGTTTCGGTGGTAAATCAAATTACTACGTTCATAGTAAACACAGTAGCACGGTAGTGTGTGTTTATGTACACATTTCTTCGACAGGTACAGAAAGTACAGAAAGATGATAATACGTACGGCTTACTTCACTGAAAATAAACACTGTTTCAAGGACACTTTAAATAGTTTGCAGGATAAGATAAACATGATACGGTTAGTATCGATAAATCGGTCAATCGAGTACAATGTATCCGTTTGAAGAGCAAGTCGATATGCTTCTCATTTATGGAGAATGCCAACAAAATTCTGTAAGGGCAGAAACCTTGTATGGTGAACGATATCCGCATCGGTCTCAGCCTTCGTGTCAAACATTTAAAAATGTGTGTGATAAACTTAGGCAAACCGGTAGCTTAAGTGTCCGAAGTAGTGTACGCCAGAAACGCGTAACGAATGAAGAAATGGAAATCGGTGTGCTCGCAAGTGTGTTTCGAGATCCTCACATTAGTTTGCGACAAATTTAAAAAGAATCTGCCATTTCCAGGACCAGCGTACACCGCATTTTGCACCGTCACAAATATCACCCGTACCATGTTAGTCTTCACAAAGAATTGCATGGGAACGACTTCATGAATCGCGTAGAGTTTTGTCGAACGGTTCAACGTCAGATTCACCACAATGAGTCATTTCTTAATACCGTTTCATTCAATGATGAGGCAACATTCACAAATCATGGGAACGTTAATTTGCATAACATGCATTTCTGGGCAACGGAAAATCCACATTGGCTGCGGCAGTTTGAACACCAGACGCAATGGTCTGTGAATGTATGGGGCGGGATCATAGGTGCTAAAGTTATTGGTCCTTTTTTTATCAATGGAAATTAGGGTAATTATGCAGTTGTGCGGCTTTTCCGAATTTTAAAGTTTTTCAAAATTTTCTTTTTCGAGGATATTCAGTTTGTCCTCTACATGAAGAATCAGGTGGGGGAGGTCGAAAAATGTTATCCGAAATATTTTTTTTTACGTTAAAACATTTTTTTTTAATTTTTTTTTATTTGCGCCGTTCTGAAGCGGTCTGATACGGTTCTAGAGCTGTTTTCCTGCATTATATATATGTGCAGATGTGTGTGTGTGTGTGTGTATTATTAAGCTATCTGGCGTAAGCCGCACAACTGCATAATTACCGAAATTAGAATGGCAACACCTACAGTAATTTTATCAAAGATACATTGGGACCTTTGCTAGAAGAGGTGCCTTCATTTACACGACAAGCCATGTGGTATCAACATGATGGGTGTTCAGCACATTATTCATTGGTTGCACGAAGGCAACTAGAAATAAAATTTCGAAATCGTTGGATTGGACGCGGCGGTCCAATATCGTGGCCAGCTCGTTCCCCAGACTTAACGCCTTTAGACTTCTTTCTATGGGGAACATTAAAAGATAACGTTTACAAGGAAGTACCAACTACACGTGAAGATATGCAACAAAGAATAATTACAGCCTGTGCATCAATAAGTTCCGACGCTGTAAAACTTGCAGGTCAATCAATCGAAAAAAGAATTCAATGTTGCATTGATACTAATGGTCGTCATTTCGAACACTTACTATGAACGTAGTAATTTGATTTACCACCGAAACTGTAAGTATTATCGCCTTTCTGTACTTTCGGGGATTTTTTTGCGATTACAGCGCCATCTATCATGAATCGAAAAAAAATTTTAAAATAAAAGTTACGTATTTTTTATGGAGAATCCGAATCTGCAATAAAAATGGGGGTTCCCATTAAAGATTTTAAAGTTGCCCTACCCCCTGGGCTGGGGGTGGGGGTGGGAGTAGGTACTTTGGTATCATTGGATGGCCCCCTTCATGCTGTGCAATTTTGATTCAGCAAATAAATCTGTGAACCAAGTAGTTTCGAAGATATCTGCGGTCCTAATTGTTATTGGGACACCCTGTACATCTATAGGATTAAGCCTGCGAGAGAATAAGATAGAATGCAGATATACAGTGTATCGTATTATCTTCCATTCGTCTCCTCTTTATGTCGTGTCCGTAGCCTCCCCACTCTTGTCTACCAAGTGTTGTACTTCTGTGCCTGTGTGCGCCCGCGCGTTGCTGAGCCGAACCCAGAGAAAAGGCGTCGTATAGTGAGTATAGTATCTATATTGCACTGCCTAATACTTGCTTCGGTCCAAGCGTTATACATGTGAACGTCTGTACGTTAGACTGTATCAGAAAAACAATTTTTTTTTCTTGGATTCAATGCGTACGCCAATTAAAACTATTAAAAACTGAATCCGCCGTATAACATTCTCTAGGGAATTAAATTTCCTTCTAATCGTATCCGAACTCCAAGGTAAAAAATTTAATATCTCTAAGACTTACAGGCATTCTAAGCCGATTTTCGACGGAAATTTGTCTTCAAACGAGTTTCACAGCTAAACTTTTCGGTCTACAAGAAACATTTAGCGATAGAGATTTGAGCGACGATACGAGCTGAGTTTTGAGGCTGTACTGAATCAACTTGAAACAATTGAAAAATTATTATATGATTTTATAAATACGAGTAAAGGGTTTTATCACTGTTTACCTTTAACTCCCAAAGTTTACGACCTTGTGTACAGGAAATTCAATTGGACAGAATAACATCGTCGTCGAATTTTCTAATTCTTCCCGAGACGTGGATAAATAATGAAAACATTTTAGACGTTACAAAATTCGATATTGTAATTCAATATAAAAGATTACATACGAGGGCCAGCGGAGCTGCAATCTACCATAATATAAGTGACGAAGCCCGTGTTATTACTCCACAAATAAATCTCAATGCGTAACAACTGGAATCGTTGTCTTTTTAGCTTTCTAAAGCCGGACGAATATGTGCTTGTGAAAGCAAATTGGACCATGATAATTAAGTTATGATTGTGGTAATTAACATTTCTCCCAATCAATTAATAAATACAATTATTGAATTCATCCACCAGAATTTGAAAAAGTACACACCGGAAATATCGCGGATTCTTAAGGCCTTACATTCGTCCAGAATTAAAAAAAAAATATATTTAACAGATTGTTGTTCTCTAGAGTTTTAGGCTTATTTCTGTGAAAGTCGATTGCAAAAATTCCCCATAGATCCAGAGTTATGGTAGAAAATGTGACTGTCCGACCAGAGTTTGCTGCGCGCAGGCAGTTGCCCTTTGCTTGAGACGGCTGACCGTTACTTCCGAAAAACCGCAAAAAATAAACAAAAACAATTAATTACCAACAAGAAAGGCATACAATACGGAGCTGGAATAGGAAATTAAACGTAAGTTTACAAAACAAATGTAAAAACTCATAAAGTTCATGCTTTAGCTTCGCGCGACTTCGAGCAAAACGCGCTTAAACCTTCTTCTTTACAAGTGCAGGAAGATGCCCGCACTAGTTGTCCCTTCACCGTTTGGAAGGTACGTGGTCTTCCACGGATTTTCAATTATCTACGATGACTAGCTGTACAGCGTGGGTAAGGTAGTAAAAAATCGATCGCTTGTGAAAATTAGTATAAGCTACCCGTGCGGGCAGCCGGAATGACCGGCTGTCCGCACTCGTTGCTTAAT
Organism: Sussaba pulchella; assembly: GCA_963971145.1. Lineage (NCBI taxonomy): Eukaryota > Metazoa > Arthropoda > Insecta > Hymenoptera > Ichneumonidae > Sussaba > Sussaba pulchella. The sequence goes on from OZ020166.1 coordinate 7,563,537, forward strand.
GTACTATTAAGGCGTTTTTCTTGAAACTATTTTTTCCGCCACGGTTGGCATGATAACTCATACAGTCTTCAATATTTTTTGATGCGATTCTATTTGAAATATTCCAAATCGTTTTCTCTATAGTATTCGAGCCGTAGTTTTTATATTTTGATTTGATAATTTTATAAAACTAATTGAAGTGTAAAATTTATGACGTAAAAAAAATTTGGTAATTATGCAGTACATGATTCGTTGTCTAGGGGACCAAACAAACATCCTCGAAAAAAAAAATTTGGAAAAACTGCAAAATTCGGAAAAGCCGCGATACTGCATAATTACCAAAAATGTTTACAAAAAAAAAGTAAAAACCGACTTTAAAGCTTTGCTTCTATGTATAATAGGGTGGTTCTTAATCGGGTGATGTCGGAATTTCCGTGGTTTCCGCCCATAAAAGTAATTAACATAAATAGAAAAAAAATTGGGCGCAAGCGGGAATTTGTCCGACAAGCCTAACAACTGTCGCATCGCAATCGAATTTTATACGGAGAAATGCGTGCATTTGGAATTTTGTTGGGGAAATTTTTTATTACTTCAAAACTATACATGATAAAAATATGACCTCCTACAATTTTGTAGGAAATTTACTGCCCTACAAAAAAGGTCTCTTGTAAAATTTTCGCGAATTTAATATTTATTACGTATTTTGCAAAAAAATAGCTTTTCATGGCTGGCTCAAAAAAGCAAAAAAAAACTTAACATGATAAGAAAATTTCATGCTACAATTTTGTAGGAAATTGAATGCTCTACAAAAAAGGTCTTCTATAAAATTTTCGTGAATCTGATATTCATTACGTAATTCGCAAAAAATGGCTTTTTTGAGCCAGCTATGAAAAGCCATTTTTACGTAATAAATATTAGATTCACGGAAATTTTACAAGAAATCTTTTTTGTAGAACATCAAACTTCTTACAATAACGTTGAAGGAAATTTTTTTATCCTGTATCGTTTTGAAGTAATAAAAAATTTCCCCAACAAAATGCCGAATGCATGCATTTTCCCGTATAAAATTCGATTGCGATGCGACAGTTGTTAGGCTTATCGGACAAATTCCCGCTTGCGCCCAATTTGTTTTCTATTTATGTTCATTACTTTTGTGGGCGGAAACCACGGAAGTTCCGACATCACCCGATTAAAAACCACCCTAATGTATAAACTGGAACTAGAAAGTTAGAAATAATTTTTATTACTTTAAAGGAAAGAGCATTGAAGGAAAACATACACAAAATTATTAATACTTAAATATTTACTATATCTAATAACTTATTTTTGGAGTCGGTGCCAGCCGAGGAAAGTTTATAAGTACAGTACAGTACGCAGTAATTCGAGTTTTGATGGTGAATTGTAAACAAGCACATTCAAAATTTGGCATTAAGACACAACAACCGTCAACAACGTCTGCCCTCACGCGTCTGCACGCGTCTGCCGGCTCCGGGTAGCTCACTCAAGCTGTTCCCCTCGACGCCATACCGCCGCACACCTCGTGTCCCTCGTCGTGCTGCCCACTCGTCGGCCGTCTTGCTCTGTACGCTCGTTCGACGTATTATGTGTTTATAAAATTTCCTCGGCTGGCACCGATTCCAAAAATAAGTTATTAGATATAGTAAATATTTAAGTATCAATAATGTTGTGTATGTTTTTCTTTAATGCTCTTTTCTTTAAAGTAATGAAAACAATTATTTCTAATTTTTTTGTTCCCGTTTATACATAGAAGCAAAGTTTTGAAGTCGGTTTTTATTTTTTTTTGTAACAATTTTTTTATTTTTTTATTTTTAGTGGTAAGTACTGTAGCTTGTTTGTATTTATTGTTAGTATAGGTAGGCCTTCTAAACGCGCTGCTTAAATGAGACAGGGTCGTTTGAAGGAAACGAGTGACGAAAGGGACGATCGCTTAAAAAAAAATAGGGAAAGGAATGCTGAAAATATTTTAAACGAGAGCGATGAGCAGCGGGTCTGTAGAGAATTTCTCGGACGAGAGCACATACGAATTTTTCCCGGCTCAATCAAAGCCCTTAACGTTGATGCTCAACGTTGAGCATGATGAATGTCATGCTTAACGGCTCAGTTTGATTCACGAACGTTTGTCAAACGAAACGAAACGAGAGGCAACGTTCGTGAGAGGTAACATATCTTCTTCCTGGTTTTTTTTTGAAGATGGTTAGAAAATTTTTTTTTTCAATTTTTCAAAAATTGGGACTACCCTTGAGGTACCGCCTATTCAATAGAAGAAGAATCATTGAAATCGGTCCATAATCGGCGAAGATATTGTGTAACATATCTTCCTCCAACTATTTTAAAAATTTTTTTCTATAAGTCAGTTAAAAAAAAATTCGAATTTTTTTTTCAATGGGACCACCCTCGAGATACGGCCTATTCAATCAAAAAAGAATAATTAGAATCAGCCCATAATCGGCGCAGATATCGCGTAACATACACACAAAAAAAACATACGTGTCGAATTGAGAACCTCTTCCTTTTTTGAAGTCGGTTAAAAACGCATACTTTTTTTGTTTAAACTGCCATAAATTGCTGAATTTTTCGAAATTCAAAATTCCGGCTCGACATACTATAACAACTATATTTTACAAGAATTTTTCTAAATTTTGCAGATCGATTACCATTTACTGGAGATATGATGCCAACCGTGGGGCAACTCTTTTCTTAGTGTTGTGGATCACGTGATTTTTTATATGGTAACTTTTGTAAAAATGAAGTAGAATCTTTTTTTTAAATAAAGTTTGAATACCAATAAACACTGTGTACTATTTATTTTTATGAATTCTTATTGTTATCCCTACTAAAAAATGTTTTTCTTTCAGCGCATTGTTGCGCTGCTAGACGTATGTAACGCGTTAAGGGATAACACCACTGTAAATTTGGCCAAAAAACGTTTTTATTTTATTGGCTTAAAAAATAATTTGAACCCGTCAAACGCGCGTCGGAGCAGCACCACTACGGAGCAGCTGCTGCTCCGAACCGAACCCTGGCTCCATATACTTGCTTTACCCTCGAATTTCGAATTTCTCTATGACACAGTAGATGTCGTTAAAGTGGCCTGCGTTTAGGGAGAAACACTTCCAAACAAAAGTATGTTACAGCGTCAGTATTGCTAGAAAAGCGTCAGCATAGTTAGTACAGGGTCAGTGCGTATTAGGGTGGTCCTTAAAAAAAAAGTCTGACTCCCCACCTTCCAAATGATTCTAGACCATAAAAAAAGAATTTTCATATTTTTTTACGATTTTTAAATTTACCCTCTGCTTTGCCTGAATTCATTTGAAAGTTTTTAAAATCATTTATGTCATATTTCCTATTTTCACGAAAAAGGTCGGGAAAAAAAATCTGAAAAAAATATATATTGTAAAAAACTATAAGGCAAAAACACCAAGATAAGTGAGTATCTGTCCGGCGAACATAACCTAAAAATAAAAATAAAAATCGACATTGATTTTTTTTTAGGTGTCACGCAGCCGGTAAAAGAATCTAGAAAAAATATATATCGTAAAAAATGATGTTAGAAAAGGAAAAAAAAATGTGGTGATTGTACGGAAATTTGAAGTTCACGAAAAAAATTTTTGGGAATGATAAAAAGAATTTTTTTTAGGTTATGTCAAAATTTCACGTTCGCTGATTTCTCCAGTAAAGAACCTCAGTGACGTCTATGACATATTCAATTTTTATTCAAATCGGTTGATCCGTGCAATAGTTATTAATTTTTTAATAAATTTCCTAAAATAAGTACCGTGAAATACCCGATATGTTTTATTTTGATTCCTTACTGGTAAGAGAAGATGGAAGCCACTGACAAACGGGAACCTTCAACTTTGAGTTCCAAATTGCATTGTTATCGAAAATATCACATAATTTTTTTTTCAATTTTCAAATTGTAGATCCAATTAAGAAAATGCTGTAAAACTCTTCAACGGGTCAACCGGTTTGGATGAACATTTCATATGTCATAGACATCACTGAGGGTTTTAGGGTTCCGTAGAAATCTAGGAACCCTTATGGTTTCGCCAAGTCCGTCCGTATGTCTGTCTGTATGTCATAGTCCTCCCATTCTTTCAGTTATGTACCGATTGAGATTGAATTTGGTACACAGATGAAGATCGTCGACCTAAAAACAAAAAAAAATATTTTCGGAAAAATTTGATTTTTTAACAATTCTCACGCACTTTGAAACGTGTACTCGAAATTTTGTTTGCTCGCGCCATTGAGTGTGGTGTCCTTAGATAGGTCTCCTCAAATGCAACAAATAACGTTTTGAGACTTTTTCATTTAAACTCTTCACTTACGAGATATTAGCTTTCAAAGTCGTTATCAGAGTGTCCCCCCCTCTAACTTTCAAACTGTCGATGCAAAAAATCTGAAAAAATTCCAGAATGTAGCTTTTACGCTACAGAATCCTATCATCTGCATGCCCAACACGCTACTCGACTACTTTTTTAGTAAAAAAAAGTTGGAAAAATCGGTGATCCTGAAATTTTGACTTGACCTTGAAAAAAATGTTTCCTTTCTTGCAAAAACTTTTTCCGCTAACTTCAAATTTGTGTACAGTCACGAAAGTTTTTTCGTTAAATTCTGACGTCATTTTTTATGATATATATTTGTTTTAGATTTTTTTACCGGTTGCGTGACACCTAAAAAAAATTCAATGTCGATTTTTCTTTAGCTTATGTTTGCCGAACAGCTGCCAAAATTTTTTGGTGTTTTTGTGGTATAGTTTTTTATAATATACATTTTTTTCAGATTTTTTGCCGTTATCGTTTTCGTATTAAGCTTGGAAATATGATATAAATTATCTTAAAAACTTTCAAATGAATTCAGGCAATGCAGAGTGTTAGTTTAAAAATCGGAAAAAAATATGAAAACTCATTTTTCATGGTTTAAAATCATTTGGAAGGTGGAGAGTGAGACTTTTTTTTTTAAGGCCAAATAAGGACCACCCTAGTGCGTATACAAATAACGCGGTTTTTGTGAGTAGTGTTGAATTTGAACAATTTATTCGTTACCCTCAGTGCATACGCATCACAATGAGTGACAAGAAAGTGTACCAGGGTAAAAAAGGGGCAAAAACATCGTACCCAACGCGGCGTTGGAGCAGTACGTCATCGAATCGACCGTTGAATAGATTTGAGGTTGAGAGCGATTCAACAGGGCTTCTGCCAAGAAGCTAAAAGCTTCTGATGAAGATTTTAATGTGAATTATAAAATCGGCGATAGAATCATGAACTTTTTTGCCGTTTTTTCGGTTATTTCGCAACACGTGAAGTGTAAAACGTGCGATTCGGACATCCTGGTTCACGAGAGAAGCTCTCAGGGCTTAGGCTTTAAATTGGTTATTGCTTGCCCGAAATGCCTAGAAGTTGTTATTCCGAGCAGCGAATTCATCCGAAATGCCTATAAAATCAACCGTCGAATCGTGCTGGCAATGCGACTACTAGGAGTAGGGCTAAATGGTATAATAGAGTTTTGCGCATTCATGGAATTACCACGACCGATATTTCAATCATTTTACGAGCAGCTAATTGATATGATTTCGATCGCAACGGCAACGTCACGAGACGCCAGTATGAAACAAGCAGCAGAAGAAGAGAAAACGAGCAATGGAGAAAATGGGCATTGTGAAGGTATAACAATTTCCGGTGATGGTTCGTGGAGGAAAGACGGATTCTCATCGCTTTTTGGAATCTCCTCATTGATTGGATGGCTAACTGTTGTTTGATAATAATATCGAGCAGGGTTGCAGGGTCGAGTAAAGGAAAGTCAGTGGATAAAGATGTTACACGTGTGTGTTTATTCGTCGTGGTTTTACAAGTAGAAAACGGAAGTAACGCTCGGACACGAACGTCCTGTCGTCGTTGATAACGTCGATACCTAAAGGCGTAACTCGTCTCATCAGACCGCGCATCACAGGGGCCCTCTGCCGGCATGTCATCCGAACTAGGGCTTCAAGCTTTATTTTCAACACTAACAGGAAAAATTGTTGACGTCGAAGTGAAGTAAAAATACTGTAAGGCTTGCGAACACTGGAAAAATAAATAAGATACAACGGATTTTGAAGAATGGAAGATAACACACGCCGACGAATGTAAAGCGAATCAAGAAGGTTCATCTGGTAAGATGGTGGTAGATGCAGTCGTCGAGATGTTCGAACGCTCCGAATCTTTGCATAGCGTGAAATATGAAAACCACATCGGTGATGGTGATTGCAAGACCTACAAAGCCATCGCGGATAGTAATCCATACGAAAATTTCAAAGTGCAGAAAAAAAGAGTGTATTGACCACTAGACTGTGTCAAAAACACAAATTATTTTTTTTTCATGGATCGTATAGCACAGTCGTTATAGCTAATGTTTGGCCTAAAAGAATCATCGCAAAGAGCACACTCGAAAATGTTTTTTTTTTGGCCCGTCGCAAAGGGGGGTTCAAGGGGGGGGGGAGATCAAAACCGGTACTGGACGCTGTATTTGAAAGATATATTGATCAAATTTGAACAAAAACATTTGTTCCATACTTCAGTTACCATTAGTTAATTAACTTCAGTTACCATTACTTAAATAACTAGCCCCTCGAGTCATTTGTTACAACTGAAAACATGGAGTCTATCAAGAGAGGCGGTAGCGTCTCGAGACAAGTACATTTACCACCATACCAGTTTCTACCATACCGATCGCCTCTCGAGACGCGACTGCAGTATCTTATTCTCCAAACTTGTTGAACATTAACCCAACTTTGTACTATTTTTTAAAATTCAGAGCCCTATTCCTAAATGTTCAATTGTAGTTAAAAGCAAAAAAAAATTATATTCCGATTGGGACCAACACCAATGCTGTAGGTGCTGTTATGCGGGAGATATCTAAAATTATGTTCATGACTAAAATCGTGTTTCCGACGTTTTTTACCAAAATCTATTTCAGAGCTGTCGCACACTTTTCAGTAGTCATAGCGTCAGTCAGCTTGTCAGATCAGACGCGATTTTCCTACCGTATTGACCACCGCTAGTGATGACGGTCACTGATGATCAGTCAACCTTCAATACGAAACCAGGTGTGACATGAAGATAGAGATGGAGATAGTGAATACGTGCCGAAATAACGTCAAGTGAATCTGACATTTTGTTGTCGTTAACCAGTTAATAACCAAGAAGAAATGGCTATCACAAATGATAGACCCATTATAATTAACAATATAAGAATAAAACAATAAAACGAATACAAATTATGATATAATTTTTTTTTCTATATCGATAAGTCAGAAGTTTCTTCGATAATGTAGCTCGAGGTAGACGAGTATTTATGTCTAGTGAATTGATAAAAAGCAGAATGAAATTGAATGGATCTGTGATCAGTGTATTCTCAAGGAACCTGGAATAATTTCCAATTGTTAAAGTATGTAACCGAAAATCAAATTATATGTCAAATCAACTATAGAATTTGTAAAAACTGTAAACTTCATTCATCTTATAGCACTGCGCATCACAAACCATATTATAGCTAAAGTTGTAAGATAAAGATATTCCAGTCATTGGAAAGTACGTGACGCAACAAAATGATTGTTCGGAAATGACTTCAACGCAGGTAACAAATTGAATTACATTCATAGAATGATACGCAAGCGACACAAATCATTCATTGAAGGTCTTTCATCTTTCTAACTTGAATTCTATTCTGCGAATAAAATGCAAGACACAAAATCATACAATCCAGAACAAGTGTAAAGCATGGGCAAGAATGAAGTTTCATTGTTTCTCCTACTCACTCCGTTACTTATGAAAAAAGAATCTTGAATGGAAAATAAAGTTTTACGCAGGTATAAAATTAAAAATCTATTCATCGAATGATACGCAAGCGACACAAGTTATTCATTATTCATCATGCATGGAAAATAAAGTTTTACGCAGCTATACATTTGAAATGCCATTCATTGAATGATACGCAAGAGACACAAATGATTGATTAAAGGTCTTCCATCTTTATAACTTGAATTCTAGCCTGCGGATAAGATGCAAGACACAACGTCATACATCGCAGATCAAGTTTGAAGCATGGGCAATAAGGAAGTTTCATTACAAGCGCCCGTTGCACTTATCATCCAATGGACCCTCCTCAAACCTCTCCTCAAAAAAACAAGCGAGCGAGACCAACGATTGCACGACACGATTCACGCATGCCTGCACAATATTCATGGTAACTCAAGAACCTGTGAAGATTTTCTATGCTTTTTGGGCTCGAATTTTCGGCAAAGTTCCAAGGATTAGGCGTGAGAAATTTAAAACTCCTGAACATTCTGTACTGACTTCAGTAATGAGTCGAAGCCAAGATAGAAATCTTAGGAAAAATCAAATTTCGTTTTCAATCTTTTTTACACCCTGATATTTAGGAAAGCGTATTCAATTATAATGAACTAACGAGAAATGCAGTCTAGAATCCGCTTAGGAGTTGTCATTTCCGCTGACGCGAAAGTTCTCGAATCAAGGAAAATCAATTTTCCTGCGACCAAATTTGATGATAGAATACGATAATTGTGGGATTATATTCTCAAACTACCATGTAATACTGTTTGTTTACTGCCTACGCGTCACGTGTGCCATGTGTTTCAATGACAGTATGATAAATCGTCTATCTTCAAAAGAGATCGAATTGATTGCTCGTGATTCCATAGATTGTGCTCCATTCAACAAGAAGAAGGCTCAGAAGATGTTAGCCCGCAATAGAGTGGTCCTTATATAGGGTTCGGACGAATTTTGACTCCCCCCCCCCCCCCAGATTGGCTCCAAATAATTAAAACAAAAGTTCCCTAAATTGGCAGCCCGCCATCTGTAAAACCGGCCATTGCCAGCCGGGGTCATTTTTCCCCTTTAAAATACACAGGATTTATCGACTCTCTAGTAATATCCCTATTCGGGTCTCTTGAAATCATCTTAAAAATCCAAGAAGTATCTCAATAAGTCCGTGGCACCTTAGTGCATGAAAAAAAAAATCTTACGGTTTGACTTTGATATGGTTATGGGTCGTTCCACGCCGATATATAAACATGTTTTTCGGTTTTTTATTATTCCCTGATAATTTTGTCAGAAATTTTTTTAGATTTGAAATATCAATCCTAAAATTAGAAATACTGATCTGGAAAGCCATATTGGTCATTCCGACTCAATTTGTTTTTTTTTCTTCCTTCGTTTTTCCTCTAGTTGCCGAATAATTTTATCAAAAGAAAGTTCAAAATATCCGATCTCATTCTGAAGATCGAAAATACTCGTCCTGAATTTTATATGGGCCAACTCGAAACACTATTTATTTTCGAAAATTTGACTGATCCAAATTTCAAAAACGAAAGATGAAGAATATTTCTTGTTGGAATGGCCCATATTATATTAAAGACCAGTATTTTCAATCTTCAGAATGAGATAGGATATTTTCATTTTTCTTTTGATAAAATTATTCGGCAAGTAGAGGAAAAACGAAAGAAGAAGAAAAACATGAAATTGAGTCGGAATGACTAATATGGCTTTTAAGATCAGTATTTTGAATTCTCGGAATGATATTTCAAATCTAAAAAAATTTCTGACAAAATTATCCGGGAATTATAAAAAACCGAAAAACATGTTTATATATCGGCGTGGAACGACCCATAACCATTTCAAAGTTAAACCGTAAGATTTTTTTTTTTCATGCTCAAAGGTGCCACGGACTCATTGAGATACTTCTTGGATTTTTAAGATGATTTCAAGAAACCCGAGTAGGGATATTACTAGAGAGTCGATGAATTCTGTGTATTTTAAAGGGGAAGAATGACCCCTGCTGCTGGTAATGGCCGGTTTTGAAGATGGCGGGCTGCCAATTTAGGGAATTTTTTAAATAATTATCTAGAGCCAATCTGGGGGGGGGGGGGGAGCAGGTCAAAATTCGTCCGAACCTTATATAAGGACCACTCTAAGCCCGCAATGATGAAGATAGTTCTTGTACGGCTGGTCTCGCAAGAAATATAACCATTAAGTTCGGAGCAAGGGTCATGCTGAGGCGCAATATTGACATTACATTACGGCTTGTTAACAGTACTATCGAAAGGTAATTTCAGTTTCTAAAGGACTTGATAAAGATGAAATAGATAAGGTCAAAATTACTTTGACGACGGGGTTAGAATATGAGATTGAATGTGCAAGAGTGAAATTCCAAATCATGGATGGGGCCTATATGTTATTCGTAAGCAGTTTCCCTTATGCTTAATCTATGGCATTACAATCCATAAGAGCCAAGGATTAAGCTTAACTAATGTTTTGATTGATGCTCGAAATTCCTTATTTACTTGCGGTCAAATCCACGTTGCCCTGTCACGCGTAACTTCTCTGAAGTGATTGCACCTAATCAAAGATGATTCCGATTCTGTAAATGCTAGTGAAGGATCGGTGTTAGAATATAAACGCTTGAGGCGGCTTTATCGCCTAGACCTCGCGCAAATCAAAGTTTTAGATCAACGTGGATCGAAAGTTCCAGATTTTGCTTGAGCAATTCATAAAGAAGTAGTGAAATGTCAGCAACCACGGCAAAAATCTGTGGAAACTGTGAAAGCGTGGCATGTCAATGGATTCCTTAACCCGTAGACACCACACTGGTGCAAATTTGCACCCACGAAAATTTCAAGTGTATAGAACTTTCTACCTGCGTGGCCTAGCGGCCTTTCCCCTCCACGACAAATATGTCTATAGGTACACGCTTCCATCGAGCAGAGCAGCGTTGCCGGTCGGAAACTTGTCTCCGAAGAGCGAACATCAGAATGTCGAACAGGTGCGTATTTGCACCAGTGTGGTGACAACGTTAATCTCTGATTGAGTGTGTTGCGAGAATTCAGAGAAATCCTGTGGGTGATGAGGGAAGCGAGAGTAGGGATATCCGTTGGATGAGATTCGGGTAAGGTAAACACAAGAGTTCGATGTGATCGAGTTTCAACGGCTGTTGCCGGTTTATTCACGAATAGAGACGAATTTTAACGGGTGTTTACTCGATAGATGTTCGCGGTGTACTGACTCGACAACGAGCTCGTTGCCGAAAAGAGTGTAATTGTCGAAGTGTGTATGAGTGAGTGTTAGGTACGAATGAGAGTGTATGTTTGTGTGTGCGACTGTATCCTTGGTGCGAATGAGGGTGTGTGTATGTGAGTTGGAATCGAATTTAAGCAGTGTGAAAGACGTTCAAAGTGTGCGATGATTTGCCGTAACATTCTCCCCCCTTTGGCGATTCGAAGAGAATGGCAATAAATAAAGGTAATCAATCGTGATTGCCAGCTGATGCATCGTCCGCAGGTTCGATTGGTAGCAAGCAGAGCTTGACGATGGGTCGTTTGTAGATCGATTGTGCCGTCTTCACGGTGGCAACGCGGACTAGACCGTCCTTGCCGGGATGAACGTCGATGATGCGACCGAGTGGCCATTTTGACGGTGGATACCGATCGTCGTTGATGAGGACGAGCGATCCGATTTTTAAAGAGTCAGTCCGGTGTTGCCATTTTCGTACTGCTTGCAGGCCTCGAAGATATTCGGTACGCCAACGTTGCCAGAAATGCTCGAGCATCTGACGTAGCATTTTTCAGCGAGAGAGTCGAGATCGTGGCAAGTCCGACACCGACGGTTCCGGAAGCGTGTTCAAGGCCGAGCCGATGAGAAAGTGCCCTGGTGTGAGGGCTGATAGATCCGATGGATCATCTGAGAGCGCGCAGATGGGTCGAGAATTGAGGACGGCTTCAATCTGTGCGAGGAGTGTCGAAAATTCCTCGTACGTAAGACCAGTGTCTCCGATGCCGCGTTTAATATGAAATTTCGCCGATTTTACGGCCGACTCCCATTTGCCTCCGAAATGCGGGGCTGATGGTGGGTTAAATTTCCAGTGCGTCCCATCGTTGGCTAGTATCTTCGTGAGAGCCGCGAATTCTTTAGATGAGGCTCGGAATAATCGTCGAAGTTCGGCATCGGCGCCAACCAGGTTAGTCCCGCAGTCACTGGTCAGCGTTGCACAGATGCCGCGACGAGAGGTAAAACGTTGATAGGCGGCGATGAACCCGTCCGTCGTGTAGTCGGTAGCGAGTTCGAGGTGTATTGCTGACGACGACATGCAAACGAAGACCACGAGATAGCCTTTGTACGTCTTTGCACCCCTGCCACGAAACGTTCGGAGCGTGAATGGCCCAGCGTAGTCGACTCCAGAATTTTCGAATGGGCGAGCTTGGCGCACCCGAGATTCTGGAAGTTGCCCCATGAGATGCGTTTCGAGGGTAGCTCGATGGCGAACACACGTCAAGCACCGATGGATGAAAGATCGAACCGGCATGCGACCTCCGACGACCCAATATTGGAGTCGGAGGGTAGCGAGAGTGAGTTGAGTCCCTCCGTGGAGGGTACGTCGATGACAGTGGTCAATGATGAGAGTCGTCAGGCTCGATTCTCGTGGTAAGATCAATGGATGCTTCTCGTCGTTGCCGATGAGGGCATTTCGCAGTCTTCCACCAACGCGGAGAAGTCCGGACGAGTCGACGAAAGGCGTGAGGCGAATCAGAGGGCTCGAGCCCGAGAGCTTTTTCCCGTACGAGAGCTGAGAGAGCTCTATTTTAAAATACGTTGCTTGGATTTTTTTAACCCAAAAAATTCGAGCTGCGTCGAGTTCGTTTGGATGGAGCGGAAGGTCGATCCCATAGGCTTCCTGGTTGCGTTGAAATTTTTTTGCTGCTCGGAAACACCACGCGGTGACACGTAGGAGGGGCTTCAACGTCGAGTATCGATCGATCAAGCTCCAGATTTCTGAGCACGGTTGTTGGTTGACGAGACCGGCGGATGTTTTTCGGATTTCGAGAACTGCGTCGGAGGAGAGGGGTGGAATCGACGATGGCCAGAATGTCGAGTGTCTGGGTAACCAGGACGGACCATTCCACCACAGTGTTTCATTTTTTAGCTGGCGCGGCGAGAGTCCACGTGACGCGAAGTCAGCTGGATTTTCTTTACCTGGCACGTGATGCCAGCGAGACCGAGAGAGCTGATTTATTTCCGTGACACGGTTGCGGACGTACTCAGCCCAACGCGACGCGTCGCCCTGAATGTATGCTAACGCAACGGTGGAGTCAGTCCAGAGATGCGTATAGACGTGTTCGAGATCGAGCGCCTTCCGGACGTATGCCATCTGACGCACCAATAGCACGGCTGCCGACAGTTCAAGTCGCGGAATCGTCACTTTTTTAAGAGGTGCAACCCTTGTCTTCGCGGAGATAAGAGTCACACGTGCATTGTCAAGGTGGTCTATTACACGAAGATAAAGCACTGCACCGAGAGCAGCTTGAGATGCGTCGGAAAATCCGTGGATCTCAACGGCAAGCGACGACGATTGAAGGCCAAGCCATCGAGGCACAGAGATCGAGGAGATTTCGTTGAGATCATTGACAAATTTATTCCAACGCGAACAAAATTCTTCAGGAAGCTGGTCGTCCCATTCGAGGCTCAGAGTCCAGAGTTCCTGCATAAAAAGTTTTCCACGGATCACGACCGGCGCGATCCATCCGAGCGGATCGAAAAGTTGCGCGACGCGTGAGAGAACTGTGCGTTTCGTCGCGAGAAAGGGATTGTCGAGACCGCGTGTGGTAAACGTGAAGGCGTCGTAGCGTGGTTGCCAGAGGATCCCGAGCGTTCGAAAGAGCGGCTCGTTATCGAGTGATAACGGAGCGGAAAGTTCCCTTTTTTCTGGTGGGAGGTCGGCCAGCATCGGTTCGTTGTTCGAGCACCACTTCTGGAGCACGAAGCCACCTGCCGCGAGGCACGAATTAATTTCAAAAATGTTGCTTTTTGCGTCTTCTACGGTGTCGGCTCCCGACAGCACGTCATCCACGTAGATCTCTCGTTCGATGATTTTTTTTGCGAGAGGATATTGAGCTTCTTCGTCAATAGCGAGTTGCCGAAGAGTCCGATCTGCTAGGTACGGCGCACTTGCCAGACCGTAGGTTACCGTACAGAGCTGGAATGAGCGGATTGGTTCTTCCGGGTTGGTTCTCCATACAATCCGTTGCAAATTCCAGTCTTCAGGATGCACTCGTACTTGGCGGTATATCTTTTCGATGTCGGCTGAAAAAATATATTTGTAACGTCGCCAATGGGCGATGACGTCGGCGAGATCCGTCTGAAGTTTTGGTCCGACGTAAAGAAAATCGTTTATCGAGCGACCGCGATTAGTTCGCTGTGACCCGTTAAACACAACTCGTACCTTTGTCGTCGAGCTGCTTTCCCGAATGACGGCGTGATGAGGGAGATAGAACACGCGGTTCGGTTCGTCGAGGGACTCCGGAACGCGAGTCATGTGGCCAAGCTTTTCGTATTCGGAAAGAAAGGTGGAGTATGCGTCCTTGAGGCTCGAGCTAGCCGCGAATCGCTTTTCTTGGCGAACGAGCATGTTCGCGGCGATCGTGCGAGAGTCACCCAAGTTTTCCGGAACTCGTTTTAGCGGTAGGCGAACAATGTAGCGTCCCTCCGGAGAACGAGTGTGCGTTTGCGAAAAATGCTGTTCGCACAGAGCGTCGTCTTCAGAGATCGATGATTTGGCGCTCAGGCAAGTCTCTTCCTGAAGCCAAAAGTTCTCGAGAAGATCGAGAAGGTCATGGTCAACCGAGCATTGGAGACCGTGAACTCTTCTATCTTCGAGGTTATATTGCGACTGATTCGAGGTGGATCCGGAAAGAATCCACCCGAGAGTAGTCTTTTGAGCGACGGGGCTGCTTGGACTACCTTTTCGAAGGCCTTCTTCGAGTATCCGACTGTACACCTCGACGCCGAGAACGAGATCGATTTCTTTTGCCGAAGTGAAGGACGGATCGGCGAGATCGAGATCGATGAGGTGCGGCCAATGATTTTCGAAGATTTGTATTGGAGGTAGATACGACGTAAGTTTCGCGAGAATATATGCGTTCACCGAGAGCGCGACGGACGGCGTGGCTCGCGACGCGATGTCGATCGTCACTACCCCTTTTGATAAGCTCGATTTTTGTGCTCCGATGACACTGATTGGTAGCGAAACGTGTCGACGCGGATGATTGAGCCGTTGTGCAAGCGACTCGGTAATAAATGAAACTTCCGATCCCTGATCAAGAAGCGCTCGTACTTCGATATTTTCGCCGTAGCGTGAGGTGCCCTTGACGATTGCTGTTGCAAGTAGCACGGGAGCGTATCTTAATTTCGGTGCAAGCGCGCTATTGCTTGAAGCAGAGGCACCCGCATTAGCGTTATCGCGACGTGAAGGAGCGAATGTGGCTGCGTTACTACCGAGAACGACGGGATCCGACGATGCCGACGTTGCGTTCGATAAATTTTGGACGAGAGGATTCGGAGTTCGCGAGTGTGATTCGTCCGGACGATGCAGTAGAGTGTGGTGAGGATTGCCGCATTCTCGACAGCGCTTATTAGTGCGACAATTCCGGTATTGATGCGGGCCGAGACAGTTGAAACAGAGGCCCTTTTGATTTACGATTTCGCGACGTTCGTTAAGCCCTTTACCTCGAAATTCGGGGCACGATGCAATGTAGTGCGGAGCGTTGCATAGGGTGCAACTTGTTGACGGAAGTTTTGATGCATTAACGGGTGCATCGGAACGCACTGCTACTGCCGGTCTGACGGCTTGATGAGATTTCGCGACTTGACTGGTCTTGCCCCCCGTTCCCGCAGCCTGACGTGACTTGCTCTCCCCGGAGGTTCGTTCGACAGCTTCAAATGCGCGAATACGTGCTAATAGAAAAGATTCGAGGTCCGAAAACGCAGCAGGATCGGTATTAGCTCCGAGTTGTTTTTCCCAATCTGTCAACGAAGCAGAATCGAGTTTACGCGCGACCATGAATACGAGGATGTGATCCCAATGCTGGGTCGGGCTACCGAGAGCTCGTAGCGCTCCGACAGCTTCCTGCACGTCACCGAGTAACGCCATAAGCTCGCTTGCCGATTGATGCGTGACGTGCCGTACAGAGAACAACGCGGCGAGATGTGTATCAATCAACACGCGTTTATTTTCGTATCTCGTGACAAGCGCTTGCCATGCCCGTTCGAAATTATCGCCGGTAACGGTAATGTTTTTTATTACTTGAGCGGCGTCACCCTTTACGCTCATTTTTAAATACTGCATTTTTTCCACGCCCGTGATTTCGCGATTCGCGCCTATCATTGACGTGAATAAATCACGAAATTGCGTCCAGTCGCTATACGTACCGACGAAGCTCGGCAAATTTATTCGGGGAAGTTGTCGAGACGTTGTAGCGCGAGTGCTTTGAGTTTCGACCGATGCTTTACTCGCGAAAGAACTCCCACTTGCTTCATGGAGTTCGTTGAGGATAGCGAGAAGGTCGGATCTCGCATCAATATAGGCTTCTTCGCACACCTCATAGAGCTGTTCGGAGAAGTACGGTAACTCCTTTCGCTCGTCGCGTTTGAGCTGCAAGAGTTGCTCGTGATTTGATTGAAATTTCCCCCAATTTGACCCGAGATTTTCGATTCTTGTCTGTACTTGTAACGCGGTTCTTTTCTTGATTTCAAGCTTTTTATAATTTAAAACAGCTCGGCTAATCAACCCGACGAGTTCTTCCTGCTTCGCGACGACGGTAGAGACGGATGCAGCCATTTGACTTATTTAAGTCGAACAATAATAAATTTTACGCGCTTGCGTAGGATCGAGAGAGCACACGCGCGGTAAGCCGAAACAAGTATATAGTTCGAACGAGTATGAATTTCGGACGAAAATATATTTAATTTCCGAAAGGCCGATCGCGAAAGAAAAAAACCGTTTTTCGAGAGCGCGAGAATTCGGCAGAAGTACGTGGGTTTTTTTTTTCTCACCTGTAGATCGGCTGAATGCTCGAGCGTCACCGACGCCTGTTTACGCGAAGGTTCGAGAGCGCGAACAAGTGGGAAAGAGAGAGCGCAAGCTTAATGGAAAGTTCCACTTGCGATAGCCATCGACGGCTAATACGTTACACAAAACTCTTATGTCCGGATTGCACTGAGAAATATCCTTCACTCCGTTCCACTAATCTCACACACTGCACAGTGATCCGGCTCGAAGGACCAGATAATGTTGCGAGAATTCAGAGAAATCCTGTGGGTGATGAGGGAAGCGAGAGTAGGGATATCCGTTGGATGAGATTCGGGTAAGAGAAACACAAGAGTTCGATGTGATCGAGTTTCAACGGCTGTTGCCGGTTTATTCACGAATAGAGACGAATTTTAACGGGTGTTTACTCGATAGATGTTCGCGGTGTACTGACTCGACAACGAGCTCGTTGCCGAAAAGAGTGTAATTGTCGAAGTGTGTATGAGTGAGTGTTAGGTACGAGTGAGAGTGTATGTTTGTGTGTGCGACTGTATCCTTGGTGCGAATGAGGGTGTGTGTATGTGAGTTGGAATCGAATTTAAGCTTGATTAATATGTTGAATCAAGCATCAATCAATGCTTGTATCCTCTACAATGTGATGGATACAAATGAAAAACTGAATCGGTACCACTTTTTGAAGAAGCTAGCTTACAGCTTGATAGAGCCACAGTTAAGGCGACGGTTGGAAAGCTGCACCTTGCGCGTTTCTGTAAAGCGCCTCATTTTATAAATTTTCAAAATGGATCCACCACCACTAAATGGTCAAGAAATTATTCGAGATGAATCTCGTGCTCGGTGTGCGGTTTGCGACAAGGACAACGAGAAGCACACGCGCATGAGATGCCATACCTGCCGGCGACGAATCTGCGACGATCATCGGTAAGGTGCATGCTTCGAATGCGCTGCGAACGACAACTAAAGTATTTTCATACTATTTTATATTACTTATGTACTAGTATAATATTTCGTCTAAAATTCAAGCATTATGTCAAATAAAATTTCAAAAATGCGTTCGAAAATACCGACTTAGACGTTTTTTCCCCCTAAAAGATTACCTGATTTTCAGACACGCTGAAAAAATCTTTAGTTTCTAACAACCATTCTGGATTATTTTATACCTCAAACTATGACTTTTTATCTTTCATTTAGCGCAAGAACCATGTCGATATCTTAACTAGCATTTAAATGGCATTTAAAACAAAAAAAAAAGGTTTTCAAAATTCCTTTCTTCAATTTGGCCATTTTTCGACAATAAAATTTAATTTTCCAATTTTTCAAATGATTGCAATCGATTACTAACGGATTTTTACCCCCAAAAAGTCTGGTTTCAAGATTAATTCCATACATTCATCGAAGAAATACAAAGTTTTGAAAAGTCGAAGTGCAAATTTGCACCAGTGTTGCATGAGTGCGTGACCTCAAAGGGAGTGTGGTGTCTACGGGTTAATATCGATGGTATGTCGTGTTATGCCAATGTCGCTATGCAATGTGTATTGAACTGTCAAGCTATCAGAGATGAACTTTTCAATGGTAATGGTATTCGGGATCAGGAAAAAGCATTAGTAGATCTTCTTTATAGATGTATGGGACGACCTGAAGCCCTTGATTTAGTCGCTGTAAGGGAGTTTGTGGGTGCGCAGTTCATTGAAACGAAACAACAGCATGTACTGGAATTTCTGATAGCCTTATGTGCAAAATCGGGTGTGATTAAAAATTTAGTTGAACACAAATTAACAACAAAGATACTATGTCAAGGATATCAGAACGTGTCAATGATTGAAGAACAGCCGAATAATGTACTGCTTCTCACGACACCACAAACAACAACTAGCGGGCCTATGATTAGTGGTGTCTATGGATAGTAGTGCCCATAGTTAGCAGTTCTTATGGTTAGAAGTATCCATGGTTAGTGGTGCCCATCGTTAGTAGTGGGTATGGCTCGTAATGCCTGCAGCAAATGAAATTTATTTTGCGTGTGACCCTTTACGGGCCGCACAAGTAACTTCCCGATTCGCGAGTTGAAATTTATCATTATCATTATTAATAAAGTATATTCTCATTAAGTCGAGAATCAGAGTTTTCGTCTACTCATGGTCCAACATGGATGTATCCAGAAGACACCAAACATAAAAAATACAAGTGCTCGACCACCCGGCATATGCCCCGAAGGATTTAGTCCCTCATAATCGGGAAGTTGAAAGAAATCCAAAAAAAAGAAACAATTTTGAACAGTTTAAAAGGATTTTTTGAAAATTTTTTCTTCGCATCACGTTATTAGATTTAGAGAAAACGTTTACGAAATATTTTCAAAATTATATTTTTTGTAAAAAACTACTTGACCGAACTTGACCAAAATCTAATCAGCTCTGAGTTTCACCAAGACACATCGATGGCATCGTCGATCATTCTGATCACGTCATTAGTTTTGGAGGAATCATCAGCGAAAAATTGATCACATACGTATGTACGTGGGGAAAAAAAAAGCGATTTTGAAAAAGTAAAAAAAAGTTTTTTTTCAACATTTTTCTTTGGATCTCGTTATTAAGTAGTCTTGGAGAAAATATTTACGAAAAAGATTTGGAGATATGTTTTTTGTAAAAAACTAAAAAACTACTCGACCGAACTGGACCAAAATCTAATCAGCTCTGAGTTTCACCAAGACACATCGATGGCATCGTCGATCATTCTGATCACGTCATTAGTTTTGGAGGAATCATCAGCGAAAAATTGATCACATACGTATGTACGTGGGGGAAAAAAAAGCGATTTTGAAAAAGTAAAAAAAAGTTTTTTTTCAACATTTTTCTTTGGATCTCGTTATTAAGTAGTCTTGGAGAAAATATTTACGAAAAAGATTTGGAGATATGTTTTTTGTAAAAAACTAAAAAACTACTCGACCGAACTGGACCAAAATCTAATCAGCTCTAAGTCTCAGCAAGACACATCGATTGCATCATCGATCATTCCGATCGCGTCATTAGTTTTGGAGAAAACGTTAACAAAGGAGTTTTTTTTTTATTATGTTTTTTGTAAAAAACAAAAAAACTACTTGACCGAATTGGACCAAAATCTAATCAGCCCTAAGTTACAGCAAGACATTGATTGCATCATCGGCTATTCTGATCGCGTCATTAGTTTTGGAGAAAACGTTAACGAAAAATTGATCACATACGTACGTACGCGCGCGCGCGCACACACACACACACACAAACATTCTTCTCAAAATAGGCTAAAATTACTCCAATGACCTCAAAACGTGAAGATTTTACAAAAAAACGATTTTCGATTTTAGGGGTCATTACAGTAACTTCCCTATAATCGGGAAGTTAACAAGAAGTGTAACCTTACAGTAGATAGTTGATCATAGCCTGTCATCATGGAACCCAATTAAAGGCCAGTGTAATCAATGCAGCATCGAAAATAGAGTTACTAAGAATAGTGTGTCAACAGTCAGTAAAAGTGTCATTGTACAGCTCATGTTAGCCAGCGCAAAGTCAGATACTCGACAAGTATCGAAAATAAATTGCGGCATCAAAGCTGTGCCTACTGCAGTCGTTACCGTTGGCGCTCGAAAATATAAAGTTACGAGTGCCATATTTCATCACGGTCAAGATCTTCACAGAGGCCACTATACGAGTATGTTAAGATGTGGTAAATCTGTTTGGGTTATCGCAGATGATATGGAAGTTAAGAAGAAAAGCTGGCCAAGGAATGCTAAAGATTGTTATATGATCTTCCTTTAAAAAATGTGAAAATGATCAAAATTTTATATGGAAAATAAAAAGAATTTTCGAAAATTAAACATGTTCAATCTTTTGAAATGTAAATCATATTTTTCTGTGCGAAGTAATTGAAGTTATTGATTCTTGGTTAAACTCTAATAACTTTAACATCGCTTGGATTAAAGCTCGCGCCAAAGAACGTGCAAACTTACCATGAGCTATTCGGATTTTTCATCTCGAAATAGAAAAAAAAACACAATGCAGGAATTAAAAAAAATAATGACTTGATTCGAGGATCTTGATTCAACCCTCATTTGTATGAAATACTTATAGCAGTCGGCAAGCTAATAGCATTGAAAAAAAGTATACACAGTGAGCCAGTGGGATAGCATCGTAAATTATTTTACGACGGTTCTAGTTACCCGAGATTACAGACAACAAGGGTGCAAAGTCGAACCTTGCACATTGCTTCCTCATAATTTTCTAAATTTGCCAAAGCTTCCTCTATAAGGAACTGTGTCGATCAATTTTGGCTTCCTCATAGAAGAAGCTTTGGCAAATTTAAGAGATTATAAGGAAGCAATGTGCAAGGTTCGACTTTGCACCCTTGTTCTTATATAAAAACGGTTCGTAAATCGATCTAGTCCAGAATAAATATATGGTAAATTCCATGTCAGATTTAAAAAACTGAAAGTCGCATCAAATTTAAACGTCTAGATTGATTTGGCCCAAATTCAATACGAAACATCTTTCGATGATAGTGCGACTTTATACCAAATTTTGATCCGATATCTAAAAAATTGTGGAAACTAGAGCACGCGCGATGATTTTTAAAAAATTTCCAAACGACATAAAATATGAGTAGTTAGATAGATTTTACCCAAATTCAATACCAAACATCTTTCAATAATAGTGCAAGTTTGTACCAAATTTTAGCGAAATATCTCGAAAATTTTGGAAGCTAGAGCACTTACGTCGAATTTTGAAAAATTTCACAATGACATAAAATATGAATGGCTTGATGGATTTCGCCCAAATTCAATCCGAAACGTCTCTTGATAATAGAGCAGCTTCGTATATAATTTTAGTCCAATTTCTAGAATATTGTGCCAGCTAGAGTGCGCACTAGAGTGGTCCTTAGATTGGCTTCGGACGAATTTTGACCCGCTCCCCCCCAGATTGGCTCCAAATAATTTAAAAAAAAGTTCCCTAAATTGGCAGCCCGCCATCTTTAAAACCGGCCATTACCAGCAGGGGTCATCTTTCCCCTTTGAAATACACAGGATTTTCCGACTCTCTAGTAACATGCCTATTTGGGTCGCTTGAAATCATCTTAAAAATCCAATTTCAATCTCAATGAGTCCGTGATACCTTTGTGCATGAAAAAAAAATCCTACGGTTTGATTTTGAAATAGGTACGGGTCGTTCCACGCCGGTATATAAACATGTTTCTCGGTTTTTCCTTATTCCCGGATAATTTTGTCAGAAAATTTTTTAGATTTGAAACATCAATTCTAAAATTAAAAATACTGATCTTGGAAGCCATATTGGTCATTTCGACTCAATTTGTTTTTTTTTCTTCTTTCGTTTTTCCTCTAGTTGCCGAATAATTTTATCAAAAGAAGGTTCAGAATATCCGATCTTGTTTTGAAAATTGAAAATACTGATCTTGAAATTAATATGGGCTATTCCAACTCAAAACACGATTTATTTTGGAAAATTAAATTTTAATGGAATATAAGGAATGTTTCTAGTTGGAATGGCCCATATTAATTTTAAGACCAGTATTTTTAATCTTTAGAATGAGATCAGATTTTTTGAACTTTCTTTTGATAAAATTATTCGGCGACTAGAGGAAAAACGAAAGAAGAAAAAAAAACAAATTGAGTTGGAATGACCAATATGGCTTTCAAGATCAGTATTTCGAATTTTAGAATTGATATTTCGAATCTAAAAAATTTTCTGACGAAATTATCCGGGAATAAGGAAAAACCGAGAAACATGTTTATATACCGGCGTGGAACGACCCGTACCAATTTCAAAATCAAACCGTAGGACTTTTTTTTCATGCACAAAGATGCCACGGACTTATTGCGATTAATATTGGATTTTTAAGATGATTTCAAGCGACCCAAATAGGCATGTTTCTAGAGAGTCGAAAAATCCTGTGTATTTCAAAGGGAAAAAATGACCCCTGCTGGTAATGGCCGGTTTTAAAGATGGCGCCCTGTCAATTAAGGGAACTTTTGTTTTAATTATTTGGAGCCAATTTGAGGGGGGGGGGGGGGGGGGGGGGGGGGAGCGGGTCAAAATTCGTCCGAAGCCAATCTAAGGACCACTCTAGTGCGCACACCATTTTTTTACACCTTTTAAAATTTCTTGAATCAAAAGCACTGCATGGATTTTTTTCCAATTCAGTAACGAGCGTCACCCTGCAATCGTTCAACATTATACTGAATTTGAGCTCGATATCTCTAAAATTGTGGGAGCTAGAGAAATTGAATCATGCTATGTGCCCGGAACCCTCTACATGTGTGACAAATTTCAGCTTGATATCTCGAGCCGTTTTGAAGTTGTGAACGTTCAACTAATGTTACACACATACACACATACACACATACACACATACACACATACACACATACACACATACATCCGGACATTCTTTCTAAATGTTATTTTTTACATGTTTGGGACATTCTGGACATGTTTTCATGAACATCTCGAAAAAAAAAAAAATTCACCGAAACAAAGGTTCCTCTATGAGGAAGCAAAATGAAGAAAAAAAAGGTAATTATGCAGAAAGTGGACGCCAGCCCGATTTCCCTAGTATGAAAATATGTGATTCTGGGGGTGTTCCTGAGCATTTTTGTATGTGGATGTTGGGCGCGGAAGGCCTTTTTTTACCATGTCTCAAGGTCATTGGAAAAAAAAGTTCAAAACATTTTAAAAACCTTTTATTATGAAAAACCAATTCTAAACTGACCCTTATTTATGAATTTCTCATCCTCTCAATCATAATTAACAGCATCGTCCACGTCCAGTCGGTACATCAACGATATTTCATAAAGAAATGTTTCAATTCGGTGAATGAAAGAAAATTCCCGCTTGAATAGAAATTCCGCGATGTATTGGCGATAATGTGCTAGTATGTGCCCAAACCGAGGGAACGCACCACGCATATCACGCCACAGACGTTCAATATTGTGTGTGTGAGCACGGAACTCCGCTGTACCCAATGCTCACACACCTATTAATATACGTCAGTAGGTGTACTAGGCCGTTTCTAGCTCCCCGGTATTGTCGAGTTCTACCTTACCGACTGTGCTTTGATAACCCTCATTCCTACCTTATCGACTGTCATCGATTATAGATCCCGAATCTGCCGTACCGACTTACCTGCTTCGCTACCTTACCGATCCGATAGATGGCGCTGCTCGCTACCTTACCAATCCGAAAGATGGCGTTATCTGTTAAGCCTCGGCCTACTTACCTCGATGGCGTTATTTACTAAGTCTCGCCTTATCAATTCGATAGATGGCGTTATCTGCTGAGTGTCAATCTATCAATATCGATTTACAAACTGCTCGATCCCCACAGTATTGATTATCAATACCGACTGCTCAATACCGACTGCTCGCTTACCCACTGCTCAACCGACTTACCTACCTCGCTACCTCACCGATTCGATGGATGGCGCTACCTGCTGCCTATCAATATCGATTTACCCACTGCTCGATCCCCACAGTATTGATTATCAATACCGACTGCTCAATACCGACTGCTCGTTTACCCACTGCTCGATCCCCGCAGTATTGATTATCAATACCGACTGCTCAATACCGACTGTTCGTTGTATTGATTATCAATACCGACTGCTCGCTTACCCACTGCTCAACCGACTTACCTACCTCGCTACCTCACCGATCCGATAGATGGCGCTACCTGCTGCCTATCAACATCGATTTACCCACTGCTCGATCCCCACAGTATTAATTATCAATACCGACTGCTCAATACCGACTGTTTGTTTATAAGTATCGATTATCAAATTTACCTATGATTCGTTTACCCACGAATCCCCCACAGACTCGTTGCGCTACAGAGATACAAGCGAGAAAGGTCCATCACGCGTCAACCCCGGTGCATCTTAGACCAAAGGAGGACTGCAGGCACTCACCAGTCTGCACATGCTAGAACCCACTTGACCAAAAGAATATTTATGACTTCACAAGTGTGCACCCCTTTTGTCAAGCTAGCGATATACTGTGGGTATTGGGAAAAATAAATAATCTTGTTTGAAATAGTGGTTTATTATTTTTTGAAATATGGGTTTATTATTCAATCCATCTTTTGTTTTCAAAGTATACATTTGCGTCAGTTTTTTTCAAGTCATAAACATTCTTTTGGTCGAGTGGGTCCCAGCACGTGCAGACTGGTGAGCGTCTGCAACCCTTCTTTGTGCTAAGATGCAACGGGGCATAGTTTCGAATATTCTTCGAAATACTGACTTTATTATTCAATCAATCTTTTGTTTTTTAAAGTATACATTTGCGTCTTCACAAGTGTGCACCCCTTTGTCAAGCTAGCGATATACTGTGGGTATTAGGAGAAATAATCTTGTTTGAAATAGTGCTTCATTATTCTTTGAAATATTGGTTTATTATTCAATCCATCTTTTGTTTTTAAAGTATACATTTGCGTCAGTTTTTCTAAAGTCAGAAACATTGTTTTGGTCGAGTGGGTGCTAGCACGTGCAGACTGTCGAGCGTCTGTAGCCCTCCTTTGTGCTAAGTTGCAGCGGAGCATAGTTTCGAATATTCTTCGAAATACTGAGTTTATTATTCAATCAATCTTTTGTTTTTTAAAGTATACATTTGCGACTTTACAAGTGTGCATGCCTTTTGTCAAGCTAGCGATATACTGTGGGTATATTCGACGAAAAACGCGTTCAATATTATGTACAGGAATGAAAAGGAAGAAGATAGACTAAATACAAAACAATAAATACAAAACTATAAACTTTTATTTTACTCCAATTGAATATAATTTTCGTAGTACATTCCCGCGGATAGTAGTGCGTCATTATATTCCGACGCTGCCACTGTTGTTGGTGTTGAATTTGGCGTTGGTCTTGGTGTTTGTGGATGATGCTCATCGAGGAGCCAAGTTTTTAGCAATTGCACGTTCCAAGCCGCACAATTTTCGGTCCAACTCCGACGGGTGTGATGGGTGCATGGTGGAAAACAATCACCACGAAGTTCAGTGAGCGTTGGACATCCTATATCCTCGATATTGTGCACGTTAGCCATAAGGTCACCGAGCCATAAGGCCTTCTCTCGTCCCTTGATGAAGATTTTATCAGCATCTCGTAGAATTGAACTGAGAGCTTCTCGCAATTCACGATATGGAACATCACCAATATTCCATGAGAGTCCGTGATAATTTTCCTCCAACCACAAATTCGAACTAAGATATTGTGGTGATTGGAGGGTAATATCGTACGGAGATTGGAATAGATGTACTGATGGTATTGATTCCCGCTCAAGGGCAATAATTGCAAGTTCTTTTACAATAAAATTGTTTGGGCTTTTGAAACCCTGAATGTCTACAAAGTACTGCATTTTTTAATTGTGAATGATGTGAGTAGTAACAATCATCTTTTTTATACTCAGCCATCCCCACTTTTTTCATTTTTTTTCTTCCTCCCCACCAACTTTTCATTTTTTCTTTCTCCCCACCCACTTTTCCTTCCTCCCACACCCACTTTTCATCTTTTTCTTCCTACCCACTTTTCATTTTTCCCCGATCACTAGGTTCAATTTTGAATATAGGTGGTAGTGGGGATAGTTCACCCAATAGTCAAACGAATGCGTGAAAATTACAAACGTAGGCGTGATGAAGTAAACAGATGAATATCATTCATTAGTCGATGGGGTCAAAGATTCGAGATATTGAATGACCACACCCCAACCCAACCAATATGTATAAATACGAGAGACTCGATAGATTATCAAACATTCTTAGTTAAATCAACGAAGGTGCTGTTTTTTTATTTTATTATTCATTTTTTTAATCATGGATGCTGAGGGGTGTAGAGATATTGTGCAGACGTGGGCGGAAATATTAGAAGCCGTGAAAAATCAAGATTCTGAAGAAATTAATACGTGGATTGTAAAAATTTCTGCGACTATTCAATCTCTTGATCAATTATTGACCGGATCAAGTGCATCGGAAGTGACCAAACTTTCCAATACAATTGCATTCTTATGTGGAATTAAAGTTCAACTAGAATGTTTGCTAAAGCATGGTGCTGGCTTAATAACGAGTGAAAAAATTAGTGATAGAATTAATTGGAGTGATTTAACCTCGGCATTTGAAAATCGAATTCGAACCAGTGTAATTACTAATTTAAAACATATCGATATTAAATCTTTTATGGGTGATTGCATGAGTGTTTTCCAAAAGGAAATCGCAAGTGTGTTAAAGAAAGAACAAAACCCCGTGAAAGTATATACAGTGCTCGCGGCAAAGTTTATAATAGTGAAAGATAGTGAAGAAGTTTCGGACATTAAATACTTCAACACCAAAGCTCAAGCGATATACCCAACGACAAATATTAAAGAGTGGTTTGTTGAATGTGTGCAAACACCCATTGAGCGAGATATTGAAGAATTTCAACGACAAGGTTCAGGATGGAGTTTACATTCACTTATCAATGTGACAGTAAATATTAACAAATTAAATCCCATGCGTGGTTCGTCATTTGTGCCCCTACCAAAATCGATAGGCAAAAAACATGCGTGTATAAACGTAAGAAACAATGATAATAAGTGTTTTATGTGGGCTATTCTGTCGGCATTACATTCACATAATCATGCAAATCATGCGGACAATGTTAATATCTATAGACAATATCAGAATGATCTTAATCTCAATGGTGTTGTTTTTCCAGTTATGCCGAAACAGATTAGCAAATTTAAAAAACAGAATATCATGTCAATAAACTTATATATTTTAATTGAAAAAGGTGAAAATTTTACGGTAGTGCCAATACACGTGACATCATCGAAGAAAGTGATACACATAAATTTGTTACTTATCCAGGATTCGTATATGGATGAGAATGTTGATGATGATAATACAAACAATGAAGTGTATGTGCCGCCAACGTTCCATTATGTGTGGATTAAAAATTTATCGCGCCTAGTATCATCGCAACTATCGAAGCGCGCACACAAACATCATATCTGTGATAGATGTTTACATTACTTTCGCGATGAAGTCAAATTGTCATCGCATGAAATTGATTGCACAAAATTAAATGAATATAAAATCAATATGCCACCATCGTGGAATAAGACGGTTCAATTTAAAAATTATAAAAATAAGGAGCGTGCACCATTCATAATATACGCCGATTTGGAATGTTTGTTGAAACCAACACGGTGTGAGGAGGCCTACCAAAATCATGAGGCATTTAGTGTTGGATATTATTTGCAATGTAGCTATGATGCTGCATTGGCAAAATATGATAGCTACAGAGGAGCCAATCCAGCCGAATGGTTTTGCAAGGAGCTGCAAAAACTCGCTCAAACCATTGAGGATATTCATAGGAATCCTGTTCCGATGGAATCATTGACTGCGAAGCAACGTGACGACTTCATGAAAGCAGTACAATGTCATATTTGCGAACAACAGAATCTATCCGCAACGGATAAAGTCCGAGATCATTGTCATCCAACTGGAAGGTATGTATTTAAAATGTTGTGACCATCTTCCCATTTTTTTTCCATCAAAATTTTAATATTCAATTTTATTTTTTTTTCATAGATATCGAGGACCAGCTCACAACGAATGTAATTTACATTACCAGGATTCGAGAGTCATCCCAATCGTCTTTCACAATCTCACCGGTTATGATTCGCATTTCATAATCAAGGAGATCGCAACATTGTTTAGTGGTCGACTGACGGTCATTCCACAAAACAAGGAAAGATACACATCGATCATTAAACACATCGATGGAAGTGATATGAGCTTCCGTTTTATCGATTCACTCCAATTTATGGCGTCATCATTGGAGAAGCTTGCATCATACATGCCAGAACTGAAAATCATCCGACGTGAGTTTTCGCATCTAAATGACTATGAATTTGAACTTCTCACTCGAAAAGGTGTTTTTCCGTATGAATACGTCGATACACTAGCGAAATTAACTGAAACAGCGCTTCCATCTCAAGTAGATTTTTTTAGTAGTTTGACTGGTATGAATATAACAATAGAGGATTATGATCATGCAAAGCGAGTATGGGATGAATTTCAAATCAATAACTTGGGGGAATACTCGGATCTTTATTTGAAAACTGATGTGCTATTGTTAGCAGATATTTTTGAAAATTTTCGAGACAATTGTATGAAGGTTTATCATTTGGATCCCGCCCATTATTATACAACACCGGGTTTCACATGGGATGCGATGCTCTATCATTCGAAAGTTCAGTTGGAGCTTCTTATGGATTTAGACATTCATATGTTCATTGAGCGCGGAATAAGAGGTGGAGTTAGTCAATGCTGTAATCGTTATGCCAAGGCGAATAACAAGTATATGAGTACTTATGATTCCAACGAAGAAACGAAATATTTAATGTATTACGATGTGAATAATCTTTATGGTTGGGCTATGATGGAAGCACTCCCATATGGACAGTTTAAATGGGTTGAAAATTATCATACGATCGATTTCGCTACTCATCCCGATGATGATTCAACGGGTTACATTCTCGAGGTTGATCTCGAATATCCACAAAATTTGCATGATTCACATAAAGATTTACCACTGTGTCCCGAACATAAGACAGCAGATTCAATTTCAACAGAAAAAATAGCTCAAATCACATATAGAATTAAATAGTGATATGAGAAAAAATGCTAAGAGCGAATTCGAGAAAAATCTATTTAAACTCATGAACAATGCTGTGTATGGTAAGACGATGGAAAATGTGCGAAAGTATGTTGATGTTAAGCTTATGACACATTGGAATGGTCGTTACGGGGCTGAAGCATTTATAGCGAAGCCAAATTTCCATAGCTGCTCAATATTTGATGAAAATCTTGTTGCTATACAAATGGGAAAAACTGAGGTTTGTCTTAACAAACCAATCTATGTGGGATTAAGTGTGCTCGATTTATCAAAATTACACATGTATGACTTTCATTATGGATATATGAAGTCACAGTTTGATAATGACAAATGTAAACTCTTGTATATTGATACCGATAGTTTGCTGTATGAAATTAAGTGTCCCGATATCTATGAAATAATGAAGCGTGATATTAAGGAATTCGATACATCTGATTATCCAGCACAAAATCAATTCAATATGCCACGAGTGAATAAAAAGATTGTTAGTTTGATGAAGGATGAATGTAATGGTAAAATAATGCTTGAATTTGTAGGATTACGAAGTAAAATGTATAGTGTTAAAAAAGATGATGATAAACTCATAAAGAAAGCTAAAGGAGTGAAGACCTGTGTTGTGGAAAACAACATTAAATTTGATGACTATGTGAATTGTCTTCGACAAAATGTATCGCAAAAAAGAGTACAGCGCGCAATAAGATCTTGTAAACATAGTGTATACACCGTGAAGCAAGACAAGGTAGCCCTAAGTCCACATGATGATAAGCGTTACATTCAACCTAATACAACTGATACGTTACCCTGGGGACACTATCAAATACCTAATCATGTGTGATGGAGGAAATGTTGGGTGGAGGATATTCATAATAAAGAAACATTTTGGGAGGAGTCTGTTGTATTTATTATGGTGGGGATGACTGGTATATTAACTGCCTGCTCAAAGACTTTTGACTCATACTGCAATAATGGATATCACGAGCTTAAACAAAATCGCTGCTTGTCAGGAGACTTTCCTGCCAACGAAAAAGCTATACGAGTTACAAGTCGATCACATTTATAAAGTCACAAACTTGCGACAAGCTACAACGAAGTTTGGCTTATGCACAATCGCAACTCTCGATAGTAGTATCCAAGTCTTCATGCCGAAATGTATTTCGATGAAATTCGAGCAGGATAAAAGTCTATTTCAACAACTGATTCAAGCCATCGCAGAGGGAACATTGTTTCTGAAATCTCTGATTAGCGATATAAAATGTACTAAAATTGAATTCATTGTCAAATAATGTAAATCGTTTATTTCAAAACGTTAATAAATGATATAATGTACAAATATTTATTGCTTACAAATCAATCTTATGTATCCAACTATTGTGTGAATTCCCGAATCTCAACCATTTAATATAAACTTGATTTCCACGTCGTTTGAGAATCATCTCTACAAGATAGATGTCGGGATATTTCACTCTCAGCAGTTCCTCTTCGTAAAAACCACCAGCAATGGGTTGATCTTCATAGTCCAATAGTTTATAAGTCACTGGTGTTGTTGTTGTTGATAGTACTTGATGCACGGTGAAAATTTCTGTAGTCCAGTTAGGTGTATAGCCTTTCTCGAAAACGTGTTTGTTCTTGCTCACTCGTACTTTATCACCAATGTTAAATTTTGGTTTTCGTATGCGATTCACTTTGCGTTTTCGATATATATCATGAAGAATTCTCTTCTCATTCTCCATATTAACATCTTGAGGTTTCATTTTTATTGTCCTATGTTTACTATTATTGTAATTCAATATTAAATCTGATAAGATGTTTGTCCACTTATAATTACCACGCAAACTAAACTGTTTCCACATTTTAGATTTCAGCGTGCGATTGTAACGTTCGCAGATTGATGCGTTCAAATTGCTGAATGTTGAAAATAATTCAATATTATAATGTTGCAATAGCATCTTAAATTCTTTATTATAAAATTCTTTTCCTTGACCTACATGTAATTTTTTTGGTACACGATTTCCATTTTTTAATATGGATTTCATTGCATTCGTTGTATTTATCCCACTCTTACTTTTCAATGGCACTGACCAAGCATATTTCGAAAATATATCGATAACTGTTAGTAAGAATTTATAACCATTGTTATAATCTTTCGCATACGCTGTCATATCAACAAGATCAGCCTGCCATGTCTCATCCAATCCGCGGATTATTACACAACGTCGTGGATAATTTTTTCTTGCAGGTTTATGAAGTTCCTCAACCAATGCTGCTTTTTTCTCATTAATGTCTATTTTTTTCTGAGCCATCATGAAATCTCTGTAATGTTCTCAGCTGTTCTTCCATATCAACAATGATCTGAAGATTGTGTCGTATCTGTTCATGTGCTGTTTTAAAGTCAATACGTTGCTGCTTCAATTGATTATCAAACGTTTTTTCCATTCCATGAATTATTATATCATAATTCTCAACGGAATTTCGCAATGATGCCGTAATTTCATATAAAACACGAATTTCTCGACGTATAGCATTTTGCATTATTCGCGCTGAAATCGCATCGTTTTCATCTTTTGGTTCAGCTATATTGCATAGTCTTCGATTATTCAGATCATAGTGACCATCAATGGTAAGTTTAAATCCATTACCAGGAGGTCCACGAATATTTTTACTATTGGATCTTTTTTCAATCAACTGACGACCAAACATATCTACGCTCATGTTGATAGTTGACACAAGACTGAGCTTTGACAGTATCAAACTGATATTAATAAATAATTTCAGCTTCACGTAATTCTTCGATAATGGAAATGATTTCATTAGAATGATTGGAATTTCCAGCTGCTTGAGATGCAAGGAGTAGTCGTAAACGGTCAACCAACTCATTTGGATCATCCCAATAAACATAATCTATTTTATAATTCTTCTTTACCATCATGCGATCGTAAGGTAGGCTCTTACCAAAACGTTCAGATCGTCTTTTCAATGGTGTCTTCTTTGTCAATGAATCAATCATAGGTGCGATAATATTATTAAATTTGTTACTTTTATCTTCACGAATATCATGCTCGCTGTTATAATACTTGCGATATGCATTTGTTGAATTGATAATTTCTCGATAATTCTTCTCGTCAAGTGTCGCTATGACAGAGCTTTTTGGTTCTTTCATGAATAATAATTCGAGCAAACCTGGGCTTTGTTGATACTCCTTATTACCAATATGAATGAGATTATCATTAAATGTGATTGAAGTATCACCAATCATGAAACGGTTGCCCGACAATTGGCGTACTCCATATGAAACATCGAGATTTTTTTGTTGCTGTTTCGATTCAAACATTTCAATATATTTTTCAAATAAATTCTCCACTTTTGCATCACCATCATCATCATCATCATGTATTGTAGCATCTAAATCTTCTTCCGTTGAATCTTCATAGGCCGTCAGTAGTATAGTAAGGCCGGTTCTGGACCACTTACCACGGTGACCTGCCTTGCGACGGTCGGTAAGGTAGATTTCTCGTTGACCAACGGTGGGTTTGTGTCTGATCCCTTTTGTACCGACGGCTGAGCTCTCTTTTACCGACAGTGCAGGTTATTTAGGTTATTTAGGTTATCGATAGTGCCGGTTATTTAGGTTATTTAGGGGTCTCGAAGATTGATCGTAAGGATATTAAGGTGGGTTTGAGATCACGTTCTGTTTTTAGAGAGGCCGGTTCTGGACCACTTACCACGGGGACCTGCCGTGAGACGGTCGGTAAGGTAGATTTCTCTTTGACCAACGGTGGGGCTGAGGCTGATCCCTCTTGTACCGAGGGTGAGGCTGATCCCTCTTTCACCGACAGTGCCGGTTATTTAGGTTATTTAGGGGCCTCGAAGATTGATCGTAAGGATATTAAGGCGGGTTTGAGACCACGTTCTGTTTTACCGATTGAACGTTGAGTCTCGCTGCAAATCCAGTAGAGGGCGTTGTCTGCTAATCGATTTACCAACTGCTCGATCCCGCTCAATATTTACCGGAAGCAGCCTCAGATAGCGTTATCTGCCAATCCGGTAGATGGCGTTGTCAATCTATTTACCGCTGCTCGATCCTGCTCAATTGAGTGTTCTTCCTTACCGACGGCAGTCTCAGATGGCGTTATCTGCCAATCCGGTAGATGGCGTTGTCAATCGATTTACCCGCTGCTCGATCCCGCTCAATACTCAGGTCCCCCCCCCCCCGGGAGAACGGCATTTTCCTCCTCCTACGAATAACCTAAATAACCTAAATAACACACTTTTTTTTTTGAAAAACCATCGAAATTTTAATTTTCATTTTTTAACAACCATAGAAATTTTATTTTTCATTTTTTGAGAACCATCGAAATTTTTTTAACAACCATCAAAATTTCATTTTTTGAGAACCATCGAAATTTACGCATTTTCTGAAAAACCATCGAAATTTTTTTAACAACCATCGAAATTTTTCAACCATCGAAATTTTTAACCATCGAAATTTGAGAACCATCGAAATTTAACCATCGAAATTTACGCATGAAAAACGATCGAAATTTTTTTAACAACCATCGAAATTTTTTTGAGAACCATCGAAATTTACGCCTTTTATACGACGAACGATGAACGTTCGAACGGTGAATGAAAAAATCTTAACGTATTCTTGTGGTATCTTATGTGTTACTTTTAACACGGAAAGATCTTTTAGAGGACGAGAGTTAAACGAGCATGCGGGGCGCGTGGGGAGAAAGAGAGAGCGCAAAGGCAAGCGTGTTGATGAGCGGGCAAGCTGGAGCGTTAACAAAGGAGAGAGAACGCAACGATGAGCGAACGGAGAGCACGAGCTAGCAGACTGAATGGGCTGTAAGAGAGCGAAGGCTGGAAAAACATGCATTCTACGACAACGATGAGCATAAGATAAATTTTAATATGATTTTTTGAAAAACCATCGAAATTTTTCATAAAAGAAATATTTTTTTGAGAACCATCGAAATTTCTTCGTTGAACGACGAACGATGAACGTTCGAACGTTGAACGATGAACGTTGAACGAAAAAATTCCAAAAATCTCTGAGTGTACAACGAATTCTCACGGTATCTACTTTTAGCACGAAAAGATCTTTTTCACCCAAATGATTGTTTTTCAAAACGAAATTGAGGTGGTCCGTTGACCAGAAAAAAACTTCCCATGATAAATTTGTTGATATGTCGGTGGCGCGTCCTGTGGTCCTATGCCATTGTTCGCAAACATGACAACGATGACCGAACGAAGCTGTGCATGGAGCCTGCCGTTGCCTGCTCTATCAGCGCGGAAGATGAAATTTGATGCGGGTTCTCATTCAACTACAACAGCAGGCTGCAGCAACGATGATTCTCAACTTATCCACTCCCCGAGTGATTCAATCATCATGAATAAAAAAATTTATTAAATCGTATAATTGAAGTTTTTCCTCCATCATCGCAAAAAAATCTTTTTACCATGCGCAAAACATGAAAATGTTGGAAAAAGTGATAAAATTATTTTTACCGTCATGAAAATGTTGCATATATATTTTGTAATCTTATAATTCAATTTTTGTCTGTATGAAAAATATGAGCGCCTGGCTACCAATGACGGTGAGAGAGGACAAGAGTTAAGCGAATGCATAAGACAGAGAAAGAGAGCGAGCATGCGGGCGGGAGTGTGAGCGAGAGTTCAACGAAGGTATAAGATAGAGAGAAAACTAAATACATGTTACGGATGAAAAGATTTTTTATTGAATATATTTTACATTTCGATTTTCTAAAAGATAAATTTTTCTACACATCCGACCGTTTAATCCTTCTCATATCCCCAGGGCAAGGTGTCGGTACAACCAAGTTGCAAGACTCTCTTGTCGTCATTCCAACTCAACGCTAATTTTTGCTGCTCAATTGTTTCAACTCTATGCTTTCGACTACGTATCAAGCGTTGCGTTCTCGTTATATTAGCATGATGCAACAAACATTTTTTGAAATCATCAAACGTGATTTTTTTTAGCGCAGACATTTTTATACCCTTTGCACGTTTTTTTACATTTTTCGGTGGCTTATCTATAACGATGTAAGAATACAATTTTGCTCGAAGACCCACGAATTCGGTCATAATTTTACCATTATTTTCATCCTTCATTAGGCCCAAAACTTTTTTGTTTCCCAACGGCATATCGTACCGGTTTTCCGTCGGATAATCGGATGTGTCAAATTTATTTATATCCAACTTCATTTGCGCGTAAACGTTTTGATTGGATATATGGTAAATGAGGCTGTCCGTGTCGGTGTATAATAATTTCGCGTTGTCTCGGAATACATTTTTCATGTAATTATAATGGAAATCATAGATGTATATTTTTGATACATCGAGAATCGTAAATCCGGCGTAAATTGGTTTCATAAACTCAACCGACGGTCTATTTAATTCTATAATCACCATATCTTCGTCGAAAACGGTACAGCTGTGAAACGTCGGTCGGGCAATAAGCGCTCTCGCCCCGAACCGTCCATCCCACTTTGTCACGAGTTTTACATCTCTATGTTTGCGCGGATTTTCCATTGTTTTTCCGAAAACTGAATTGTTCATTAATTTGAAAAAATTTTTTGAAAATTCATCGACTGCTTTTTTTCGTAATTCTGTATTTAATTCGATGTATTGTTTTAGCCATGGTGTTTGATTGAAATTTAATGTTCGATGAATTTTTGTGAGAATTAAACCGAGATTCAAATATTGCTTCAAATTACGATAATGAATCACGTATTTCTGTTTGGGCAGCAAAGTCGTCATAAGTTTTGGTATTTTACACCCCGAAATGGGCGGGACAAAGTGTTCGGGGCACAGAGGCAGATCTTTATGTGTTTTATGAAGGTTTTTCGGGTATTCCAAATCCACTTCAAATATATAACCCGTCGGAGAATCATCGGGGATATTCGGTATATCCAATTCCGCCGGATCCTCCAACCACTCGAACGAACCGCGAGGCAAAGGTTGACTCATAGCCGCGCCGTATAAATTGTTTACATCGTAATACATAATGTACGATTCATCTACTTTGGGATCGTAATCAGGCATGAATCGATTGTTAGCCTTCGCATATCTATTGGCACATTGTGCAACACCGCCTCGAATACCTTTTTCGAAAAAAAGTAGCATATCTACATCGGTGATTAATTCAAGTTCTACACCGGTGCATTTTAGCATTGCGTCGAACGCGAGTCCCGGAGCAGTGTAGTAGTGCAACGGATCCAAGTTATACGTGCTTGAACAATTACGACGGAAATTTTCGAAAATATCCGTTAACAGTAACACGTCTGATTTGAGATACAAGTCCGAATAATCGCCGAGAGTTTGGATGTTAAATGTTTCCCAAACGTTCTGTGCATGAGCATAGTCATCGTCACTGATTTCCTCGTCGTTTAATCGTGAAAAAAACTCTTTCTTCGTCGGTAACTCTGTGTCGTCAAGTTTTTCCCATCTATCATAAGATGCGAGTTATTCAATACTAGCAGGCATGAATCTGAACGAGTCTAGGAATCGAAATTTGACAATTGTACCGTCGACGAACTTTGTGAATGATATATACTGCTCTTTGTTTACCGGTAATAACTGTATAGAACCCTCGAAGGTTGTTGCTAATGCTCTTATCAAGAAGTGTGAGTCATAGCTCGATAAATTATGAAATATCACTGGGATGACGTGAGAATTTGTATTATTTAAATTACAATCTTGATGAGCGGCGCCTCGAAATTTCCCCGTGAAATGACAATGATCGCGTACTCTAATATTTTCAGGCGTAAACGATTTTTCGCAAATACGACATTTCGTTGCCGAATAAAAAATCTGATTCATCTCCGGCGTCAATTCTTCCATCGCTACGATTTGTTTTAAGCGCGCATCTCCTTCGACAGCTATTTTTTTCAATTCTTCGACGAATAATTGTATGCAGTTATCGCTTCGAAAAGATTTATAACCCGAGATCGCATCGGAATAATTGCATTGAAGATAAAACCCTATGCTATAAGGCACATGAGTTTGATAGCTGACGCTATTTTTCCCGCATCTTGTATTTGCAGGCCGCAGAAGACATTCGAGATCGGCGTATATCGCAAATGGTGCTGCTATCTTGTTTTTAAAATTGTTGAATTTCATGATCGATTTACCCTCCTCTGGTAGAACGATTCTACAGTTATTATGATTGATACAATCAATTTTATGATTTTCGAGACGACTTTCAGTCTGAAAATGACTCAAGCATCTATCACAAATCCAACTTTTTTTTTCATGCTTCGATATTTGCGCGGAAACTAATCGTGAAAGATTTTTAATCCAAGCAAAGTGATGAATTACAGTGTCATCCTCTTTGTCAAATTCATTGGCGGTGTTTATCATAAGTAAATGTATGGTGGGTGAAATTGATAGATCAGGCCGATGCTTACTTAGATAAATAGGTTCGATCTCATTTTTCTTACTTGTTTCTGGATCAGCAATACCATAAATATTAATGGATAAATTGTTCATCGTTTCAAATAGTGGCACATTTTTGAGGGTCATTGGAAATTCCAAACCCTTATACACCAACACGTCCTTGAAATGCGGATACGATGTTTTCCGGTCGCTGTGCGTTGTTGCAGGCGAAAGGGCTGCTACCACCGACCAAAGGAAGCAATATTCGTCATTATTGATGATATTTACGACTGCGTGCTTCTTCAGGATATCTTTGGGTAAAGAAACGAACGTTGACAATCCTCCACGTAGCGGCACATATTTATTTATGTTGACAGTGAGATAGCTTATTTCACTGAGACTCCATCCAGATCCCTTCCCCTCATGATCTTGAATTTTCTGCATCAGAGGTTCTTTCACAAAGTCTTTGAACCATTCCTCGAGATTCGTTGTGGGAAAAATAGCTTCACTCGCAGTGTTAAAACTTCTATCCTCTTCCACGATTCCATCGATTTTCGTAAAATGAAATTTTCCCGAGAAAATCACGTTCACCTTAAGATTTCCAATTTCTTTATATATTTCTATATATAAATGAACAACAAGCCCATACGATTCACGAATTTTTTCCAATCGTTCCACCGGGATATAAGATCGTTGAAGTACCATCTCACATCATTTATCTGCCAATCGCCGTGCAGTCAATAGATCATATTCAATTGAAACTTGTCGATCAAGATGGAGAATTGGTGAATTTTCGCGGTGAGGTTATAACAATTAGACTACATGTGAAACCAGCATAATGGGAATTGTTTATAATACAAAAGTTGGACGAAGCTATAAGAGTGAATCAACATGTCGAAAACCAATCAGTCGGCCACGAGCAATGCTGAAGAACTTAACCAATCATAACATTCAGCTGTTGAAGAAATTAGGCCTGCAGATAAGAGGAAGAAGGGAAAGAAAAGGAAGAAAATAAAAAATCATACGTGTTGTGTTGTCATAGTCTGTTGTCTACCATGAAAGAAATTCTAAATATTCAAAAATCGATTGTGTTTGATGAGTCCATTGCACATTATGAGACTCATTCGCATCAACCATTTGCATCATCAGTCTTCAATAATAACGACGAAATTCGAATTGCCGTTCAACATCAGGATTTGTGTTTATTACCAAGCAAGAGTTTATTACACATATATGGTAAATTATGTCGGACCGATGGAACTCCAGTGCAAAACACAAAATTCATCAACAACGCCATCTGTTATCTATTTGAAGAAATCCGTTATGAGTTGAATGCTGTTGAGATTGATCGAAATAAAAATCTCGGTCTCACAACTCTCATGAAGAATTATCTACCACAGAGTCCTGGACAAAAATCTTTGATGGAAAATGCTGGTTGGCTCTTCAATGATGATGCAAAATTGATCGATGACAATGGATACTTTAATGTAATAATAACATTAAATTTAATATTGGGATTTGCTGAGGACTATCAGCGAATTATTGTTAATGCCAAACATGAATTAGTTCTCATTAGAACGAACAATGAAATGAATGCCATTCTACAAACTCGTGTTGGAGATAATGCAGCTGTGGAACAATTAAAGATTTCATTGACGAAAATCGAATGGATGATACCATACATCAAGGTTTCGGATCAACAGAAAATACAATTATTAAATTTCATTGCCAAATATCCAGCGATTACTCTAAGTTTTCGTACGTGGGAATTGTATGAATATCCACTATTACCAACGACCACGAATCACATATGAGTGGTTAAAACATCAACGCAACTGGAAAAACCTCGATATGTTATAGTTGGATTTCAAATGGCGAGAAAAAATAATGTAAATGGGGTATTCCTGGGAATTTCGGCAACTTCGGACAGTTGGGTCGAAATTTTTGCCCCCCAATTTTTTTCATTAATATGTGTTCAAAATAAAGAGACACCTATTTCGGCGTTTTTTATTTTGAGCCCCCACTTTTGAAATACAGTCAAATGAAGTTTTTGAAGTATTGACCACATTCGGTCATTCAAATCGATATATCTGAGCAACGGTTGATGATAACTCAAAAAACCACAGGTGTTTTTTTTCGTTTTTGGACGCTTTATACATTGAAAACATTGACGATTATGTTGCACAAATTCAACAATTATTTATAAACAATTCAAAATTAAAAATGAAATACAACAAAAAATGTACCCTTAATTTTTGAAATGTATTTTTTTTAATTCCTTGAACAAAAACAAAAATTTAGCCACCTTGAACTTTTTGGGCCGACGCTTCGTTCGGAAGTTATAGATTTTTTTGTCACAAAAAACCCGTAAATTTACGTATTTTATGAGTAAAAATTTGCATGAAAAAAAAAGTACCCTTAATTATTGAAATTGATTTTTTTTCAAATTCCTTGGACGAAAAGAAAAATTTTGAGACCCGGCCGGACTTGGGCCGACGTTTCGTTCGAAAGTTATAGCTTTTATTCTTAACAACCGGGTAAACATTTACGGGTTTTTTTTGACAAAAAAATCTATAACTCCCGAACGAAGCGTCGGCCCAAAAAGTTCAAGGTGGCTAAATTTTTGTTTTTGTTCAAGGAATTAAAAAAAAAATACATTTCAAAAATTAAGGGTACATTTATTGTTGTATTTCATTTTTAATTTTGAATTGTTTATAGATAATTGTTGAATGTGTGCAACATAATCGTCAATGTTTTCAATGTATGAAGCGTTCAAAAACGAAAAAAAAATACCTGTGGTTTTTTGAGTTATCACTAACCGTTGCTGAGATATATCGATTTGAATGACCAAATGTGGTCAATACTTCAAAAACTTCATTTTACTGTATTTCAAAAGTGGGGGCTCAAAATAAAAAACGCCGAAATAGGTGTCTCTTTATTTTGAACACATATTAATGAAAAAAATTGGGGGGCAAAAATTTCGACCCAACTGTCCGAAGTTGCCGAAATTCTCAGGAATACCCCAAATGTAAATGCTAGCCCGTTCGATCATTGTAGCTTGCGGGATATTAAATTATTTTTAAATTCTCAATCTTATCCATATGGAAATTGAAATCTCGATATTGCGAATAATCAATACGCTCTACTTTATGATATGTATGTAAATTTTCAAGCATCGTATTATGGAAAAGAATCCGAACCATTGTTAAACAAAGCTGATTTCATTAAATATGCACCACTCATGGTTATCGATTGCTCGAAACAAAATGAGTTTTTAAAATCAGGCCCGGTTGATATACGTTTGGAATTCGAATCAACGCTTGCTTTTCCGCCTCAAACATCAGTCTATTGCTTGATTTTACATGATCGTATAGTTGAATATAAACCGATCAGCGGCGGTGTAAAAAAATTAGTATAAGCAACTAATGTAATAATATGATTGTTTTGAATAAATGAAAATATTTAAAAAACTGTCTTTACTTTTTCTCTGACCAGTCGGTATTGGTTCGTGGGTAAACGAACCATAAGTAAAGCAGATAGCGCCATCTACCGAGCAGTCAGTATCGAGTAGGGAATCGAGCAGTCGGTATTGATTCGTGGGTAAACAAGCCATTGGCATTGAGTAGTGGATCGAGTAAATCGATATTGATAAGATAGATTGGTAGCGAGACTAGCAAATAGCGCCATCTATCGAGCCGTCGGTATTGATAATCAATACTGTGGGGATCGAGCAGTGAGTAAATCGATATTGATAGGCAGCAGGTAGCGCCATCTATCGGATCGGTAAGAAAGCGATGGAGGTAAGTCGGTTGAGCAGTGGGTAAACGAGCAGTCGGTATTGAGCAGTCGGTATTGATAATCAATACTGTGGGGATCGAGCAGTGGGTAAATCAATATTGATAGGCAGCAGGAAGCGCCATCTATCGGATCGGTAAGGTAGCGATGGAGGTAAGTCGGTTGAGCAGTGGGTAAACGAGCAGTCGGTATTGAGCAGTCGGTATTGATAATCAATACTGTGGGGATCGAGCAGTGGGTAAATCAATATTGATAGGCAGCAGGAAGCGCCATCTATCGGATCGGTAAGGTAGCGATGGAGGTAAGTCGGTTGAGCAGTGGGTAAACGAGCGGTCGGTATTGAGCAGTCGGTATTGATAATCAATACTGTGGGGATTGAGCAGTGGGTAAATCGATATTGATAGGCAGCAGGTAGCGCCATCTATCGGATCGGTGAGGTAGCGAGGTAGGTAAGTCGGTTGAGCAGTGGGTAAGCGAGCAGTCGGTATTGATAATCAATACAACGAACAGTCGGTATTGAGCAGTCGGTATTGATAATCAATACTGTGGGGATCGAGCAGTGGGTAAATCGATATTGATAGGCAGCAGGTAGCGCCATCTATCGGATGGGTAAGGTAGCGATGGAGGTAAGTCGGTTGAGCAGTGGGTAAACGAGCAGTCGGTATTGAGCAGTCGGTATTGATAATCAATACTGTGGGGATCGAGCAGTGGGTAAATCAATATTGATAGGCAGCAGGAAGCGCCATCTATCGGATCGGTAGGGTAGTGATGGAGGTAAGTCGGTTGAGCAGTGGGTAAACGAGCGGTCGGTATTAAGCAGTCGGTATTGATAATCAATACTGTGGGGATTGAGCAGTGGGTAAATCGATATTGATAGGCAGCAGGTAGCGCCATCTATCGGATCGGTGAGGTAGCGAGGTAGGTAAGTCGGTTGAGCAGTGGGTAAGCGAGCAGTCGGTATTAATAATCAATACAACGAACAGTCGGTATTGAGCAGTCGGTATTGATAATCAATACTGTGGGGATCGAGCAGTGGGTAAATCGATATTGATAGGCAGCAGGTAGCGCCATCTATCGGATCGGTGAGGTAGCGAGGTAGGTAAGTCGGTTGAGCAGTGGGTAA
Organism: Sussaba pulchella; assembly: GCA_963971145.1. Lineage (NCBI taxonomy): Eukaryota > Metazoa > Arthropoda > Insecta > Hymenoptera > Ichneumonidae > Sussaba > Sussaba pulchella. Next base: position 7,606,408 of record OZ020166.1, read on the forward strand.
GCGAGCAGTCGGTATTGATAATCAATACAACGAACAGTCGGTATTGAGCAGTCGGTATTGATAATCAATACTGTGGGGATCGAGCAGTGGGTAAATCGATATTGATAGGCAGCAGGTAGCGCTATCTATCGGATGGGTAAGGTAGCGATGGAGGTAAGTCGGTTGAGCAGTGGGTAAACGAGCAGTCGGTATTGAGCAGTCGGTATTGATAATCGATACTGTGGGGATCGAGCAGTGGGTAAATCGATATTGATAGATTGACACTCAGCAGATAACGCGATCTATCGAATTGGTAAGGCGAGACTTAGTAAATAACGCCATTGAGGTAAGTAGGCCGAGGCTTAACAGATAACGCTATCTTTCGGATTGGTAAGGTAGCGAGCAGTGCCATCTATCGGATCGGTAAGGTAGCGAAGCAGGTAAGTCGGTACGGCAGATTCGGGATCTACAATCGATGACAGTCGATAAGGTAGGAATGAGGGTTAGCAAAGCACAGTCAGTAAGGGAGAACTCGACAATACCGGGAGCTAGAAACGGCCTAGTCCACCTACTTACGTCTTATTCCTATATACTTACTAACATCATTAGTCATGAAAAATTACGAAAGATGGATAATGTTGTAATTATACCTCACGACAAAATGAAATCCAATCAACGGCTGTATGAGCACTGATTTGGAACTCATCTTGCAGTTTTTTTTTATGTAAAGGTGCGGAGTACAAAAAGTAGGCGAACATTCGGTATGCAGTGTCCAGCCCGTTGTGTATGTTGTCGAACCAAGACCGGTAAAAACAATGCCGCTTAAAACTACACTTTACGCGTCTTCGCTTTTGGCGTCGCACTGACATACGACGCGATGCATAGCAACGGAACTGCATCGTGTCACGATTCAACTTCAACAATGCATTGCAACTGCTGCACTCTAATTGTCCACGAACAACACCGTGGTCGATTCGATAGTCCAACAGAACATTCGTATCGTCCACAATTCGCAAAAATCGCCACAGCTCCATGCTCCATCGGTTATAAATTTACATATCGTACTGGACAGATCGTGAACGGACAATTTTTTCATTGCTTCTTGAAGGAGGGGCATGATAAGACACGAAATTATCACCCGAATGAAAAATATACAACGTAAACAAAGCCAATCAATTGAATTTCGATAGTGACGTTTGAAATTTTCAACCACGCATTACTATATGAAAAAATGGTTTCCGCGCCCCACATATGCACATGAAATTACTCAGAAAAGTGTCTCCTATAACACATTTTCATTCCAGGAAAATCGGGGTGGCGTCCACTTGGTGCATAATTACCAAAATCAATATCTGTCCCCGTATTTAGAAATATTGAGATAAATAGGATTGAGTTAAATGGGACCGTTTTCAGATTTTGCTAGCTCGTATGTCGTAAGCTCGGTCGCTGATGACGTCACATAACCCATACGCAGCGCGAGATTAAAATTTCCGTAAGCGGACATGCTGTTGTTTTTCCTTTTTCTTTCTCAATTAATGTGTGGCATAATATGAAGGTAACAATATGCGGTAATCAGTATGAAATAAATACGTCATAAATACGGTATCGATATTAGACTGGTCCTTAGCAAAGGTCATTTTCGAAAAAAAATAGAAACGCCCCCCACATAGATTCTAAATAATTTCAAAAAAATATTCGCGAAATCCCTCCACCCTATCTCAATATTAACCCATGCCTAAGTAATTTAATATTTCTTGTTATTTCATAACATGCGATGCATATTAGATTAATTTATTGCAGCTAAAATATCAACAGAATAAAAATTCGCCCCATATGCTTTTTTCATCAGAAAAGTGCGGCCTTTTTAGAAAAAAACGTCTCATCCCCAACAACAGAATGGCTGAACTAATATGGTGGCCTGAAAATTGGAAATCTTTAAAAATACGCTAAAATTTGTTTTTTCACTTTGCTGGGGTCATGGAAGGGGAATTTGGAACTCAAAATATGATAGACACTCAAGTGCAACTCATACGACGACGTTACATACAAAAAAAAAATATTTACTCAAACGATTTTTAGCTATGGTTTTTTGTGTTTAATTCTCGTTGTAAGCTTTCGATTTATAAAAATTAGAAAAGAATCATTGAAAAATCTGGAAAAATGAGAAAACCAATCTCTTTAGATATTATTTTTATTACATATGTATCATTATATTGTTACGTCCGGAGTATTGCACCGACTATTAAAACATATTTAATTTCAGAAATATCGAGTTTTCTATATTTTTCCGAATCAACGTGCGAGTGGGCAACCGTCGGAGATCCCACGGTAGGACGTCTGCGAATTTTGCTAACGTATGGGATCTCATGGTAGAAGGAGGAGACGGTGCACATATCGGTGACGTGCCGTGCCCTGGCGGATTGTTATCTCGTTCGCGCTTTGATTCATAATTAGTGCAGGGCACTACTTTAATTCCAAATTTCAAGCAGTTGGTTGTAATCCGCGGCTTGACCATGTTGGTCGTGTCCGCTCTGAATGAAGTATACATGAGCGGCTCGACCATGTTGGTCGTGTCCGCTCACACATAAAATTCAACTCCGCGGCTCGACGATGTTGGTCAACCGCGTAAAATATCAAAAGTATTCAGAAGTTTCGAACAAATAAATACATTGTTATCGTTTTACAGTTGGCCCACGATACGATTACTTCATTTTTACAAATATCCACGAATAAAGTTATACACACCCCATCATAAACCCGGACACTCGCTCCTATCCCTAGTGGGCACATTCCCGCTTAAAAAGGAGCAAACAATTCGTTTAATATGTTGCGTCGTGACGTCACTCCCGCGCATCACACAAACCCAGGACGCAACAAAATGGGGGGTATTCCTGGGAATTTCGGCAACTTCGGAGAGTTGGGTCAACATTTTTGCCCCCCAATTTTTCTCATTAATATGTGTTGAAAATAAAGAGACACGTATTTCGGCGTTTTTTATTTTGAGCCCCCACTTTTGAAACAGTCAAATGAAGTTGTTGAAGTATTGACCACATTCGGTCATTCAAATCGATATATCTCAGCAACGGTTAGTGATAACTCGAGAAACCACAGATCTTTTTTTTTCGTTTTTGAACGCTCTATACAATGAAAACATTTACGATTATGTTGCACAAATTCAACAATTATTTATAAAAAATTAAAAATGAAATAAAACAAAAAAAGTACCCTTAATTTTTGGAATGTATTATTTTTTAAATTCCTTGAACAAAAACAAAAATTTAGCCACCTTGAACTTTTTGGGCCGACGCTTCGTTCGGGAGTTATAGATTTTTTTGTCACAAAAAACCCGTATATGTTTACCCGGTTGTTAAGAAAAAAAGCTATAACTTTCGAACGAAACGTCGGCCCAAGTCCGGCCGGGTCTCAAAATTTTTCTTTTCGTCCAAGGAATTTGAAAAAAAAACAATTTCAATAATTAAGGGTACTTTTTTTTCATGCAAATTTTTACTAATAAAATACGTAAATTTACGGGTTCTGTGTGACAAAAAATTCTATAATAACTCCCGATCGAACCCGATTGTAACTTCCGTCGATAATTTCTTACGAAACAACAAAATTATTGATGGAAGTTGCAATGGGATCCCAAAGTCCGCACGCCAATTTGAGCGGTTTTTCAAGAGCTTTCAAATGGAACTAACCGGATCAATGTACGTATAAAATTGGCGGAGCTACGATTTTTTGAATGCAAACTTTTCGTTCTTCCCATGTTAATCAAATGAGCAAACTAGAAAAATCTTGCGCGACCCCTAATAATAGTCCGATCGGGCTCATTTTTGGACACGATTCTCTTGATGGAAGATACTTTGGCGTGAATGTATTTTGATTGAAAGAAAAAAAAAGTTTTTTTTCAAGCCAGCCTAACGTATATATATATTATATATATTATATATTATATAACCACCAGAGAAAACCGATCAGATATTATTTTAATTATATATATGAAGAAAGCCGGCTCAATTCGAAAGGGTCAAAACCCTCACCCCTTCAGAAATGATTGGCAATTTTTTATTCAGTTTGGGGTAACCCAAAAACATGTCTTGATTTTTTTGAAAATTTTCCCACCCTCCCTTCCCCTTAGAAAAATTAAAAGAATGAAAAATAAGAGGAATCAGGCTGTGCGATATTTGTAAAATCGATGCATTTTTATTTCATGTATTGTGTGCTCGAAAAAATCAAGTTTCCATATAAATTCAGAATCGGATCTTTTTTGCTTACATTTGATTTTTAAATTTTTATTTTTCAAAACTAGAAAAATTCCGACAAACATTAAAAATAATAGATGCGAATTTTTTCTTAAAATCAATAAAAAATAAATAATTTCCATGACAAATTCGATATCTTGATTTTTTCGGCTTGATATCGATTTACTTTATTTAGACATGGTTCTTGCATTTCCTCCAACCTGAACCTGGGTGAAAAAGGCAGAGCGATATTTTTAAAATCGATGAATTTTTTTCATGTCTTCTGTGCTTGAAAAAATCAATATTCCATATAAATTTAGAGTGGGATCTTTTTTGCTTTTATTTAAAAAAAAAAAAAAATTTTTCGGCACTATGAAAATTCCGACAAAAATTAAAAATAATAATTTTAGTTTTTTTTTTTAAATCGATCAAAAATAAATCATTCGTATGAAAAAATCGATATCTTGATTTTTGCGGCTCGAATATCGATTCATTTTATTTGGACTTGTTTTTTGCATTTCCTCCAGTCTTTGAATTTTTCACAGCCCCTTAGATACATCCTATCTTCTTACTGCACCTTCCCAGTGTTCATATTATGCTTTTTTAGGGACCTAGGGTTAGCTGCAAAATTATGGAACGAAAAAAAGGGTGCTAAAAACCAAATTTTCATATAAACCCGGGTGAAAAAGGCAGAGCGATATTTTTACAATCGATGAATTTTTTTTCATGTATTCTGTGCTTGATATGATATATAACTTGTGCAAACTCGAAATCATAAACCTTGTGAGACTCCAACTCAACGAAAAAGAAAACAAAAAGAGAATGAATTATTAAAAGTCGATATTCAAGTCGAAAAAATCAAGATATCGGATTTTACATAAGAATGATTTATTTTTAATTGATTTTCTAAAAAAAAACGAAAATTTCCATTTTTCAAGTTTGTTAAAATTTTCATAGTTTTGAAAAGGTAAAAATTAAAAATCAAATATAAGCAAAAAAGATCCCACCCTAAATTTATATAGAAAATTGATTTTTTCAAGCACAGAATACATGAAAAAAAATTCATCGATTTTAAAAATATCGCTTTGCCTTTTTCACCCGGGTTTGTATGAAAATGATGTTATTAGCATCCTTTTTTTCGTTCCATAATTTTGCAACTAATCCCAGGTCCCTAAAAAAATATAATATGAACGTTAGGGAGGTGCAGTAAGCGGATAGGATGTATCGTAAGGGGCTGTGGAAAATTCAAAGACTGGAGGAAATGCAAAAAACAAGTCCAAATAAAATGAATCGATATTTGAGCCGAAAAAATCAAGATATCGATTTTTCATAAGAATGATTTATTTTTTATTGATTTAAAAAAAAAGAAAATCATTATTTTTTATGTTTGGCGGAATTTTCATAGTTCCGGAAAATTTTATTTTTTTGAATAAAAGCAAAGAAGATCCCACTCTAAATTTATATGGAATATTGATTTTGTTAAGCACAGAATACATAAAAAAAATTCATTGATTTTAAAAACATTGATCTGCCTTTCTCACGCAGGTTCAGGTTGGAGGAAATGCAAGAACCATGTCCAAATAAAATAAATCGATATTTTAGCCGAAAAAATCAAGATATCGATTTTTCATAAGAATGATTTATTTTTTATTGATTTAAAAAAAAAGAAAATCATTATTTTTTATGTTTGGCGGAATTTTCATAGTTCCGGAAAATTTTATTTTTTTGAATAAAAGCAAAGAAGATCCCACTCTAAATTTATATGGAATATTGATTTTGTTAAGCACAGAATACATAAAAAAAATTCATTGATTTTAAAAACATTGATCTGCCTTTCTCACGCAGGTTCAGGTTGGAGGAA
>OZ020166.1:7612688-7692961 GCA_963971145.1 Sussaba pulchella
AGGACAGTTGGGTCAACATTTTTGCCCCCGAATTTCTTACATCAATATATATCGAAAATGAAAAGAGCCGAATTTCAGCGTTTTTTATTTTGAGCCCCTGCTTTTGAGTACAGTCAAACGAATTTTTTGGACTATCGACCATGCTCCGTCATTCAAATCGAATTACCTCAGCAACGGTTAGTGATGACTTAAAGAACCACGGGTGTTCTTGAACGCTCTATACAATGAAAACATTTACGATTATGTTGCACAAATTCAACAATTACTCATAAGCGATTTAAAATTGAAAGTGAAATAGGACAAAAAATGTACCCTTAATTCAAAAAAAAAAAAATTTTTCAATTAAACGGAATAGAAAACTTCAGCCACCTTGAACTATTTGGGCCGACGCTTCGTTCGGAAGCTATAGCTTTTTTTGTCATAAAAAACCCGTAAATATACGTATGCTATTTGTAAGAAATTGCATGAAAGAAACGTATTCTTAATTATTGAAATTTATTTTTTTCCCAATACCTTTAACGAAAACAAAAATTTTGAAACCCTGCCGAACTTGGGCTGAGGCTTCTTTCGAAGGTTATAGCTTTTTTTGTTATAAAAAACCCGTAAATATACATGTTTTAGTAGTCAAAGATTACATGAAAAAAAAAATATCCCCAATTATTGAAATTTATTTTTCTTCAAATTCCTTGAACGAAAACGAAAATGTTGACAACCAGCCAGACTTGTGTCGACGCTCCGTTCTAAAGTTATAGGTTTTTTCTTGACAACCGGGTAAATATTTACGGGTTATTTATGTCGAGTAAAAGCTATAACTTCCGAACGAAGCGTCGGCCCAAAAAGTTCAAGGTGGCTAAAGTTTAATTTCCGTTTAAGAAATTGAAAAAAAAAGTTTTTAAAAAGTAAGTAAATTTTTTCTTCTATTTAACTATATATGGGGCATTCCATGGCATTCCGGGTAGTCGCGTACCCTTGACTCAAAATTTTTGCCCCACGATTTTTTCCATTAATCTACATCGAAAATGAAGAGACACGTGTTTCGGGGTTTGCCGTTTTCAGCGCCCGCTAATGAGATGCAGTAGATTGAAGGTTTCCAATTATTGACGATATTTCGAATTTCAAATCGATATATCTCGACAACCGCCAATAATAATTAAAAAAACCAAGGGAGCTTTTTCTTTTGTCCTTACACGGTCTATGCAATGAAAATAAGTACAATTATGTTGCACTGTTTGAACTGTTATTAATTAACAATTAATCGATTAAACATTGAATATCTCAAAGAAACACCTATTTGATTTTTTTTATTTTTTTTCCTAAATTCTATGAATAAAAACGAAACGATTGAGACCAGTCTCTATTTGGCTATGGACTTAGTTTAGAAGTTACAGATTTTTTTGTGATAAAAACACGTTTAATTCGGTTCATTTCTCAGCGATAATTCATATTGCACCGGGAACTATTGGCCGCTCGTTGTAACGAACATAGTAACATATATACGCATAGATAAGCATATATTAGTTTACAGATATGAGTATATGGGGGATTCCACGGTGAAACCGGAAGCTGCATACCGTCGAATCAACATTTTTGACCCACGATTTTTTATGTTGATATACGTCGAAAATGAAGAGACAGGTGTTTCGGGGTTTGACGTATTTAGAGCCCGTTATTGAGATGCAATGGAATTAAGTTTTTCAATTATTGACGAGATTCGGTATTTCAAATCGATATATCTCAACAACGGCCAATGATAAATTAAAAAACCAGGTAAGCTTTTTTTTGTCTTCACACGGTCTTTGCGATAAAGATATGTACAATTATGTTACACCGTTTGAACTATTATTAAGTAACAATTAATCGTCTAAATATTGAATATCTCGAAAAACGGCCATTTTATTTTCTTCTGTTTTACTTCTTGAATAAAAACAAAAAGACCCCGCTCAATTTTTCCGTTGGCTTCATTTAGGAGTTACAGCTTTTTTCGTCATGAAAAACACGTTTAATCATTATAATAATAGTTCAAACTATTATTATAATTAATTCAAGTACCGGTTTTGGCCGTCGATAGCAGCGATCTGTTTGTAACTTTGAGAAACGGAAGCCCCCATTGAGAAAAGAACTCTGAGTTTTTCTTGGATTTTTCCCTTCGTTATTGTTGCTGTAGTTGTATGGGTAATTCTCTGAGTTTTTTATGTTTTTCTTGTTTTTATTAATTTCTCAAAGTGTTTTGATAGAAAAAAAAATTTGAGTCGACCACCTATCTTCTATGGAAAAAAAACTCAGCTTTTCGAAAAAAAATACAAAAACTTTTTTGGGACCCGAAGAATTACTTAAAATCGCATTTGAAACATCAAAGTCAATATTTCGCAAAAGTATATTTAAAAAAATGTTTCAAGTATTTTTCTCGAAAAGCTGAAAAATTTTTACGTACCTAATATATGTAAAAATTAAATCGGAACCTCGTTAATAACTCGTTGAATCACCAAATGTGTGACAAAACATCTAAAACCTCAATTTATGTTTTCTCATTTTGAAATGATTCATAATACTGAGATCAAGAAACCAAAATGATTTGATTAGTTGATAAGTTTCTGCAGGTAATGACGTCGTTTTATTTTATTTTATCGTATTTTGAAGTGGCAACATTCTGAATTTTGTAAATGAAAAATTGATCATAAAGGTTAATAAAAATTTTTAAGAATATTCTTCTAACGTTACGTTATTGAGTAGTCATTATAGAAATAAATGTATATCAACTGTATCGTCAAAAAAATTATCAATAATATCCTTTTTCAATAACGAACTAATCTGACCTCACCCTTAAGTTGTAGATGGTGCACTTGCGAAACTGACAGCGTCACCACATGACTCTAAGTTTCATCTTTGATCATATGGTTTTCATGTATTTATGGCGAACACGGTTTTACGTCACTGTGCAATTGTAATAGAAACATCAATACGATTCATTTGAAAATAAAAAAATATAAATTGAGGTTTTAGTTGTTTTGTCATACATTTGGTGATTCAACGAGTCATAACAGAGGTCCGAATTTTATTTCTGCATATATTACGTGAAATTTTCTCAGCTTTTCGAGAAAAATACTTTCAAAAATTTTTAAAAATACAATTTTGCGAAAAATCGACTTTTATATTTCAAATGCGATTTTGAGTAACTTCTCAACTCTCAAAAGTTTTTTTGGTAATTATGCAGAAAGTGGACGCCACCTGCATTTCCTTGGAAATGCGCGTGGCGCACGCGTGTGTGTGCGTGTGTGTGTCTGTACGCACGTACGTACAGACTGATCGATAATGGAATCGACGTGTTCTGCTCTAACTTAGAGCTGATTCGATTGTTGTCCAATTTGGTATCGTTTTTTAGTTTTCTGAAGAAAACATAATTTAAAAATTTTACTAGCAAATCGAGAAGTTACTTGCGCGGCTCGTAAAGAGTCACACAAAATAAACATAAATAGCTGTAGGGATTAATAGCCATAGGCATTGCTTACCATGGGCACTAACCATAGGCCTCCCAATTTTTTTATATTGTTTCCCGATAGTTCAAAGTGCAGATTTTGACGTGGGGCGATTAAGTCTGAATTTTCCCCGTCGGATATACTGTGCGAGTTTTCCAAATTTAATAATCTTTGAAATTCAATGAAAAATAATAGACACCACTTATACCACTTTCTACAGAGGAACTTGAGGAGTACTTTCAGAAAAAAATGTCATTCAAATTGAAGACCAGCCGGGGCAGAAGTGGGCGGATTTTTCCAATAAAAAGACTTTTTTGCTCATTTATTCGTATTTGTTTCCGTAAATCGTACTCTATTCGTTCAAGGTTCGTGGTGAGTATTCATTTTTTTAGTTATCAAAATAATTAAACGTAATATACATTTGCTCCCCGTTTACACAATATTGTATGTTATGTTCAATTATTACGATTGTATCAAAGACAAATTGCAATCATTCCTGTGTTGCATTGTGCCGTTTTGAGCCGAAAATTAGTTTGATTTCATATTGAACGTATAATTTTTATTCAAGACACGGGGTCAAACCATAATTTAACAATATAAATTCTTGCTACAAACCTTGAACGAATAAAGAACTATTTTCGGAGACGAAGGAAGGGAAATGCCCAAACGAAGTTTTTGACTTGAAAGAAAAATCAAATGTCAGGGAATAAAAATTTAATCGCATTTCTCCAGATGATTGTATGATTAACATTTCGGAAAAAAAAAATTACCTTCGGGACTTGAACCTACAAATTTTCAGTTCCCACGCAAGCACGCTACCACTGTAGCTATCACGGCAGCTCGAATCGGATGCTATCAATATTTTTTAAATTTATTATTCGTGAACGGTTTTCCCCGGAATAACCCGAATAGTGCAATCTATTATTTTTAATCCCAAGAAAGAAATTTTTTTTAAAAACATTTTTTGCTACATATTATTTCCCTATATCTTATTAAAATCAACCTTTTTTAGGCATTACTTGATCCATTTGACGACATTCAAGTATTTCACAGCACGCATCGATTATGATGGGTCAAACTTAGCCAGTCCGAACGCTGAACCGCGTTTGCCTCTCGATGTCGCGCAGCCCCAGCTGTTATTAAAGGCGCTCGAACGGTCGAATCCGTTCCTGAGTGTGCCACCCGTTAAAGACGCCCCACCACAACTTGAACGACGTTCTCCCCACTCCCTTGAAAATTCCCGACGCCCCACCACGCCGCCACTTACTTGACAGTGGTGGGATGTCGGGAATTTTCGACGAATGAGAAGTAGTTTTACCCCCAGAGAATAGGCCGCTGTATCAATCTCCCTACTCATCTCTGGACTCAGCTCTACTAGGTACCCACTGTAGGTAACCGAGGAGAGCTCTGCACGCGACCGATCAGTGGGTCTCAACGTTTGGCTCCTAATCCGAGTTTTTAATACATAATGAAGAGCCCAAAGCTTACATGTTTTTGAACGCACTAGGCTCTGATATGATCTTAAAAACTGGAGACGTCCTTAATGCTTTCAAAATCATGTAAGCTTTGGGCTCTTCATTATGTATTAAAAACTCGGGCTAGGAGCCGAAGGTTGAGACACACTGATCGGTCGCGTGCAGAGCTCTCCCTGGTTGCCTACAGTGGGTACCTAGTAGAGCTGAGTCAATAAGGTCGGACTAGGTGGCATGCCAGTCACCGGGTGGAAGATCTGACGAGAGGAAGTTCTGACAGTGGAAGCTTGGACGAGTGGAAGTTTGGACCGTCCCGCAATATCCTTATAGTTGCCCACTTGACTTCGGCCTCTGAGTGGTATACTACCTTAAGGCTTCCGAAGATTCGTGGATAACACGAAATACTTGCAACATTCGGAGTTGCAGATACTAAAACTGCGAATAATGTATGCCGTTTATTTTGATGGAAAACGAATAAACTACGGTGTTGTTACCGACTGAGCAGCTGACGAGTTCGTACTCGTCTTCAAATTAAACACAACTTACAGCTACTGGTACAATCACTCCAATTTGTACGAGTTGAAGGTTATGTATCGACGGGAACTTACGGTACCCCCACTCTGCGCCCTATGGTACCGAAACCTATTGCTTTCATTCTCAATGATCGATTATCAAGATTAGTAGGTTAGTTGTCTACTCTATTGTCTAGAAACTTGTACACAATAACGAATAAATAGCCAAGATTCACGACGGCGCCACCATCGCTAGGGCTGCTTATATCACAAAGTTCGGCGATTGGTTCTTTTTCACAATGCCAGAGGATAGTAGTGAGATATACAACGGTGGCCTTTTCGGAGGTGGGAAATGTGGTGGCGCTAAAACGTAGCGGCGAAATGCTGAACCCCATTTTGGTCGTAGCGGCCGCCGGTGCTCAACCCATCGACATATAGATACGGACCGATAATACTGCGAGAAAAAGTGAGATCGCAATAGAAAGAGAGGAGACTAGGTGGGTTTATTCCTCTCTCACTCTCCCTCTCACGGAAAAGAGAGAGAGAGGGATAAACTCACCTAGTCTCCTCTCTTTCTATTACGATTTCACTTTTTCTCGCAGTATTATCGGTCCATATCTATATGTCGATGGCTCAACCAGGGGGCTGACACTGGGATATATTCTCTTACAGTAACGTGTCCGTGTTATTGTCGCTGAGTAAGCTAACCCACCGAGCGGCGCTAGTAGTCACCCGCATGACCCCCACTGCAGTCGCGCAGCATGCAAACCAATGCAGACGCTGCGCGACTGGAGTGGGGGTCATGCAGGCGACTACTAGCGCTGCATGGTGGGTTAGTTTACGTGGCGTCAATAACGGGGGCACGGTAGACCCGCAGTGCCAGGGGGTTGGGCTCAATCACGGTCTTACATACAGGTCTGGAAACTCCGTCAAGTGTCCGGTGGTGGGGGTGGAACGTTTTCGGGCAAATATTTGTTTCTCGAAGCTGCCACAAGTAAGGCGCTGACATCCTGGGGTCACGCATCGCGCACGCGCGGATAGGTTCCGCTGCGCCCGGGTGGGGATGGGAACCTATCCGCGCATGCGCGATGCGCGACCCCAGTATGTCAGCGCCTTACTTGTGGCAGCTTCGAGAAACAAATATTGGCCCGAAAACGTTCCAACCAAATCGGCGGAGTTTCCAGACCTGTATGTAAGACCGTGGGCTCAACCAAGCAAAGTAACGCATCGCTTGGGATGTGCGCGCGCGCATCCCAGGTTATGCGCTACTTTGGTTGGTTGAACACCATCGGCCGCCACGACCAAATTGAGGTTCCGCATTTCGCCGCTACGTTTTATTGCCACTACATTTCTTACCCCCGCAAAGGCCACCGTTGTACATCGCCCTACTAATCTCTGACGATGCTCATAATACGGTAGCAGCAGAGATAAGAAGGGAAATTGTCGATGAGACCTAATGTATTGGTTTAAAACGCTTCCCATTCGGTGAGGTAAAACTGAGCGACAGAATGTCCAGCGGTTCAATGTCCTGCCGCTAGAGGCGCTGTCTTCATTACATCGCGTGGCGCTCTCAAGCACAAATGGGACCGTTCGAACGCATGACTAACAACCGTAACTGCTGGGCATCTAATGACGCACGCAGTTCAGCGTTCCTACAGCAAACTTTGATACATAATATTTATCGCGTGCCGTAAATTAATTGAAAGTCGTCGAACGGCTCGAGTAATCCCTAGAACAGTTTTTTTAAAATCAATATCTACCAAAAACATTTTTTGAAGGCATTTTTTTCATTACGATAGACTACGGTAGATTTCTCTGGTACGGTTATTTGTCTTTCGAGATTCGAAATAATAGAACGCACTATTTGGGTTGTTCCAATAACCATCGCTCAGAAAAAATGTCTTACAGCCTAGATAGACTATTAATAGAAACGGAATCAACCTGCCGAGATAGTTCTAGTGGCAAAGTGCTTGCATGGAGACCGAAAAGTTACTGGTTTGAGTCCTGTTGCCGTCTAATGTGTTTTACTGAAATGTTGGTCATACAGTTCGCATATTGAAAATCCAATTGAATTATTTCAATTCCATTACATGTGATATTTCTGTGAAAGTGAAAAACTTTGTTTTGAGCATTCGTCTGTTTTCGTCTTCGTAAATCGTACATTATCCGATTAAGATTCTCAGCAAGTATTTATATTGTTACAGCAAAGCATGACCCTGTGTCTTAAATAAAAATTATACGATGAAGATGAAATTAAACTAATTTTTGGGACATAACAGAAAAATTCAACACAGTAATACATGTGTTTTCTATTTAATATGATCGAATAATTAATTGAACAAGATCGTGTAAACAAGGTGCAAATTTACATTTTATTTAAATATTGTGATCACCAAGAAAATAAATATTTACTACGAACCTCGAACGAGCAAAAAACAATTTACGAAGACAAAGCTGAAACAAAGTCGAACCTTGCACATTGCTTCCTCATAATTTTTTGAATTCGACAAAGCTTCCTCTATGAGGAACTGTGTCGATCAATTTTGGCTTCCTCGTAGAGGAAGCTTTGTCGAATTCAAAAAATTATGAGGAAGCAATGTGCAAGGTTCGACTTTGCAGCCTTGTTCTTCTATAAAATCGGTTCGTAAATCGATCTAGTCCAGAATAAATACATAGTGAATTCCATGTCAAATTTAAAAAATTGAAAGTCGCATCAAATTTAAACGCCTAGATGGATTTTGCCCAAATTCGATACGAAACATGTTTTGATGATAGTGCGACTTTGAACCAAGTTTTGATCCGATATCTCAAAAACTGTGGAAGCTAGAACGCGCGCGACGATTTAAAAAAAAAATCTAAACGACATAAAATATGAATGGTTAGATGGATTTTGCCCAAATTCAATACGAAACATCTTTTAATAATAGTGCGACTTTGTACTGACTTTTAGCCAGATATCTCGAAAATTGTGGAAGCTAGAGCACTTACGTTCATTTTTGAAAAATTTCAAAATGACATAAAATATGAATAGCTCGATGGATTTCGCCCAAATTCAATCCGAAACGTCTCTTGATAATAGTGCAGCTACGTACCAAATTTTAGTCCGATATCTAGAAAATTGTGACAGCTAGAGTGCGCACACCATTTTTTTGCACCTTTTAAAATTTCTTAAAACAAAAGCACTGCATGGATTTTTTTCCAAGTTAGTGACGAGCATCACCTTGTGGTCGTACAACATTATATTAAATTTGGGGTCGATATCTCTAAAATTGTGGAAGCTAGAGACCAAAAATAATTTTTTAAATTTTTTAAAAATCGCGTAAAAACGAAAAAACTGTATGGATTTTTCTAAAAATTGAAACATGCCATGCGCCGTGAACCCTCTACATGTGTGACAAATTCCAGCTTGATATCTTGAGCCGTTCTCAAGTTATGAACGCTCAACCAATGTTACACACACACACACACACACACACACACACACACACACACACACACACACACACACACACACACACACACACACGCACACACGCACGCACGCACGCACGCACGCACGCACGCACGCACGCACGCACGCACGCACGCACGCACGCACGCACGCACGCACGCACGCACGCACGCACGCACGCACGCACGCACGCACGCACGCACGCACGCACGCACGCACGCACGCACGCACGCACGCACGCACGCACGCACGCACGCACGCACGCACGCACGCACGCACGCACGCACGCACGCACGCACGCACGCACGCACGCACGCACGCACGCACGCACGCACGCACGCACGCACGCACGCACGCACGCACGCACGCACACACGCACGCACGCACGCACGCACACACACACACACACACACACACACACACACACACACACACACACACACACACACACACACACACACACACACACACACACACACACACACACACACACACACACACACACACACATACATACATCCGGACATTTTTTCCAGATCTATTTTTTAGATGTTTTGGGACATTCTAAACACGTTTTCATGAACATCTCGAAAAAAAAATTTGTCACGAAAACAAAGCTTCCTCTATGAGAAAGAATACCAGAATTGGTATCTCAGTACGTCGATGTACTATTTCGTAGTGGCTTCGGTGGTAGACTTAACGCGATCCATTTATTGAAGCAGTGAGAAGTATTTTACAGTACGACAAAGGTCTAAAGTTTGATTGAAAGTTTTCACTCACTTTGCAGATCTCTAACGCATTCGCCCGAAACATAATAAGGACATAAAAATGGAACGTTCAACCGATTGATCGGCATTACGGTGCTACGCAATCGAGGTTCGCCCACGTTTGAATATTTTTTGGCTCTGAAAAGAGCCATTGGCTCCTCAGATAAAATAAAAATTAAGTTTTCTTCTCCGTCTTCTTGGGAGCACAGCCCATTTTCTTGCCTCGGGAGACGTTTTTGGCCAATTCCAGAGCTTTGGCGGCCAGATACTTCATCACCTCAGTCATGTAGGCTCGACGTCCGGCACCGATGTGTTGAGCGTAGCTTCTTCCTCAAGGAAGACAATGGATTCTTCCGACAGAAAACTGCAGTCCGGCGCAGCTCGAACGGGTTTTTAACTTTTTTTTTACATACCAGCTTTACTTTTAAAAACAGAAATATGGGTCGAGTAGAAATAGGAAAGACACATAACGCTAATCGCGCTGGTCGACCGATCACTGCTCGTGCACTGACCAATTACGAGGTTGTGGCAGCACGCGCGGTAGAATCATGGGTCCAGAAAGTCACGAATTGCACCAATATATAGAGAATATGAAAAATCCAGCCGAAAGAAAAATAAATGTGTCATATATCATATGACATAACCTATGATGTGTCCGTGCCTGTATGTATGTTTACTTTGTATCGATAGGTGTGGATAGGTGAGCAGTGAAGAGAAACTTTTGTTTTACGGAGTTAGCAAACTTGGGCAGACTTTAATAGACCGGGATTTTCATTTTACCGAGTTGGCAGACCTTGATCCACCTCTAGTTACTGCTCGCCGCTGCCAGGCAAGAAGCCACCTCTCAGCATTGGCTGTCATCCCAATGCCATGCGCTTGTGCTTGATACGCAAGTTCACTGTTGACACATTTACTTCACTTGTGACACTACTCGCGTTTCGTGCTTTGAAAAGCATTCGGTAAATTTTGTTGTCTTGTTTCACACCGACACCGAAAATTTCACCGTCACGATTTATTGTCACGTGTTTTTTTTTTTTAACAGAACCTCAAACCCCTCCGACGTACACACGCCGGCTGACAACAAATTTTTTCGAAGTTTGGGTACGTAAAGCACGTCGTCTATTCGCGCTTCACACCATTTGCCGTTCACAAGACTGTATATGAACACCGTACCGGTACCTGTAACCTCACACACGCCGTTATCCCCGAGCGATATTGTCTCGCCACTCCTAGGGTAAAACTCGCTGTACCACTCCCGTCGGTAAGTGGCGTGTCTCGAGGCACCACTGTCGGTAAGCCATACATCACTTGTGTCGGCTGCCATAAGCCGTGCAACGGCCTCACTAGATGGCACTGTCTCTGATACCACTTGTCGCTGTTTCCGCGCACCTGACGTAACGACAAAGACGCACTCGCGAGAACTATTACCGGTATTTTCCTTTTTCTCACTTTTCTTTTCCCGGCAATCACGAGCATAATGGCCTTTCTTTTTGCAATAAAAGCACTGGACATTTGTCTATTTATTTTCAGAGTTTCTTTCGCTGCCTTTATTTTCACTTGTGGCGAACTTTTTCTTCTTTTTCCCACCAAGACTCACAGCGGCTAACGGTCGAGTGACGTCGTCATCACCTTCGAGTCGTTTTTCTTTTTTTAGTAACTGTTCTGAAAGATTTTCCAGCGATTGGCTAGCTTTCGGTACACTGTCCGACGCTGTCTGGAGAGCATTGTATTTCGACGGTAGACTTCCGAGAATCTTCGCCATGATGGCTGTGTCCGAAACTGCTTCTCCCAGATCCTTCAGCTGAGACGCCATGTTTTGTACTCGGGACACGTGATGCACAACCGACTTATTTGAATCCATGCGGTAACCGTGGAATTTTTGCAGCAAGAGCGTCTTGTTTGATGCTGACTTCTGTTCGTGAATTCTCACCAATTTGTCCGACATTCCCTTCGCTGTAGCGCACTCGAGCAAACAGTCGTGTTGGGAATCTTCGATCTAGGACGAAATTATGCACATGGCCCACGCGTTGTCTTTCACCCACTTTCTGCCGTCCGCCGAGTTAGCCTCTGCCGGCATCGGTCGGGCGCCCGTTACGACATCTTGAATCGAGTTCGCGATAAGCGTCGAGTTCATTCTAACTTTCCACGCTTGAAAATTAGAGCCATCAAACTTTTTGATGTTTTTAAACAGAGTTGGTTCCGACATTTCCGTTCGATTATTTTTCGCTACGCGGATACCGGTACGTGACTGTACGTACACCACGATACTACAACGGCGACCACCAGTCGACCAACACGAAAAGAATTAATCGAGATACACACTTTCTTCCAACTTCAGGAAGACAACGGCGTTTGTTTTTCACGTATACAAACTTCGCACTCCGATAATTTTTTGTCCCCTTTCAGATTGAGACCGTGCACTGCACCACTGCTGGCCATATTTTTCAGATCGCGTTCGTTCAAATGTCCAAGTTTTATATGCCAATTATCTATCTCACTCTGTTGTATAATATTGTTTTCCGCAATATTCACGCTGTTTTTGCTCTCTGGCACATAATATAAATTACCTACACGGTCTGCACGTGTAATCACTTCTCTCTTCTTTTTAACCCCCGACTGCCCGCAGGGCAAAAGACGGGTGTTATGAGTTTCGTCGAGTCAACGTGAAAAATTGCGCTGAAGTGTATGGCGAAACGGCTGATTCTCTTCTGACGGATTTTGGCACATAGATTCTGTGGATCGCAGAGATTGTTATAGGATGGTCATATATATGATCGGGTGCAGAATCGTAGAGATTTTTAATGTTTAAAAAGATCGAACCCATTCAAAAGATGTACATAACGCGTTCGACCAATCGCGAGGGGATCAGAGTGACCAATCGGGAGGGTTTCGTAATATAGAGACGTATCTGACGTTCCTGTCACCTGTCGCCAGTGACAGGAACGTCAGATAATTCAGAAGATAACAAAATATATGAAATATATAAAAAAATACGCAATTCAAACGAATTGCGTATTTATGCGATATGAAAGTAATAAACATATTCTGATACTTTTCAGAGATACAAGAATACGTATTTTTTGTTTTTTCGAAATTTCCATTTTTCTAAAAGTTATTAACATTTGAATTTTTATGTATTAATTTAGAAGAAAATTTTTTTCTCGCGATCTATTCGATAAAATTAAATAATATTTTCCGGGAATATTTCTAACAAACTGTTCTATTCAATGACATTTTTTTTGTAAACGCGATGCAAAAATTTACCTAAAATATAAACAATTTTTTTAAACAAATAGAAAATTTAACGACTTCTCCATCGATTTTCATAATTTTTCTCATATACATTTATTCTGTGTTTAATTGAGAAGATTTTTCCGTTGGAAAAAGTTTGGAACTTACATCTTTGAAAAAGTTATGAGGATTTTTCTGTTGAGTCGCGCGCCAAGTGGCGAGGCATTCACAGCGCGCGACTCAACAGAAAAATCCTCATAACTTTTTCAAAAGTGTAAGTTCCAAATTTTTTCCAACGGAAAAATCTTCTCAATTGAACACAGAATAAATGTCTATGAGAAAAATTATAAAAATCGATGGAGAAGTCGTTGAATTTTCTATTTGTTTAAAAAAATTGTTTCTATTTTAGGTAAATTGTTGCATCACGTTTTCAAAAATAATGTCATTGAATAGAATAGTTAGTTAGAAATATTCCCCGAAAATATTATTCAATTTTATCGAATAGATCGAGAGAAAAAAATTTTCTTCTAAATTAATACATAAAAATTCAAATGTTACCAACTTTTAGAAAAATGGAAATTTCGAAAAAACAAAAAATACGTATTCCTGTATCTCTGAAAAGTATCAGGATATGTTCATTACTTTCATATCCCTGAGTGATGGATTTTCCAGGGGGCCACTTGTTTTATTTTCGCTCAATGTAAATCCATTATCGAACAACTATTTTAATCTAAGAAAACTTATTGAACCTCATCGATAAGATGTCTTACAGGGTTAACTTCGAATTGATTGAACCTCAGCGGTTGTGCAAGAATGTAAATTCATTATCGAACAACTACTTTAACCATCGCCTGAAGAGGACTCGATGGACCTTATCGATGAGGATGTCTGACAGTATATACTTGGAAATTATTCGAACTCAGCGGTTATACATAAATGTAAACTCAAGATACCTGTGTTTCGCTGCGATTTGGAGGGGAAGCAACAACGTTGAATTCCCGGAATTCCGGAAACAGCAAGTATAAGAGAGTCATGTTAACGAGCATTTTAGTTATCGAACAACTGATTTCAGAAATAGTTTCATTTTTCACAACGATATCGGTTATTTGTTCTTTCAATGTAAGTGAGGATAAAAATTGTGGACTCGATGAATCTCATCGATAAGATTTTTTCGCAGTGTTAATTTTGTATTGATTGAAATTTAGAGGTTGTACAAAATAAATCTCAGATTTTTTTTTAGATTTATTCTGTACAACCTCTGAATTTCAATCAATACGAATTTAACACTCCGAAAAAATCTTATCGACGAGATTCACCGAGTCTACAATATTCATCATTATTTACATTGAAAGAACAGATGACCTATATTGTAACGTTACTCTTTCCGGAGCGGGACAGAACCGTGCTCCGGAAGAAAACGACGCGCAGGTTCAGGCCCGCGCGTGGATTTTGGGGCAGATGCTGAAAAGGAAATAATTCTTAGACGGATTTAATTTTATTCTTTTGCTTTATTATATAGATTTTTTTTTTTTTTATTACAAATGAATCACAGGTGTTGGATAAGCGTTTTGGAAATAATTTTTTTTCCGAGGTTCAGGCTCTGGTAAATGTGGAATGTAATTATTTAATTTTTATATTTCAGCAACAATTAGTTAGGGTAGGAGGGAGAGTGTAGGCCCAGGGGCACCGGTCGTTCCGTCGCCGGAACAGTTGCTGCGAGTCCCGGGTTTTCCACTTAGGTAGGAACGTACGTCCAGGGGTCCCAGTCGTCCCGTCGCCGGGGCAGTCGTGACGAGTCCCGGATTTCCGCAAGGATTATTGGTTTATAAGAAAAGGGGGGGGGGCTGCTTCTACAGGAAAGGAGGAAGTGTAGACCCAGGGGCATCGGTCGTTCCGTCGCCGGAACAGTTGCTGCGAGTCCCGGGTTTTCCACTTGGATAAGGAACGTACGTCCAGGGGTCCCAGTCGTCCCGTCGCCGGGGCAGTCGTGACGAGTCCCGGATTTCCGCAAGGATTATTGGTTTATAAGAAAAGGGGAGGCTGCTTCTACAGGAAAGGAGGAAGTGTAGACCCAGGGGCATCGGTCGTTCCGTCGCCGGAACAGTTGCTGCGAGTCCCGGGTTTTCCACTTAGATAAGGAACGTACGTCCAGGGGTCCCAGTCGTCCCGTCGCCGGGGCAGTCGTGACGAGTCCCGGATTTCCGCAAGGATGTTAGTGGGGAAGGTGGAAATTGCTAATGAAAAAGGGTGTTGAATTTATTAGAGCCTGAAAATCAATTATTAAATGAGCGCGAGGAGAGAAAAAGTTTTTAGTCCGAAGAAACAAATTTTCTTTTTCTTAGTTGGTTGTATCGTCTCGCCGCTTCTTCTTAGCGACGGGATTCTGCTCGACCGAAGGCTGGCTTCAGTCGAGATGGCAAGAAGGGGTTTTCTTTTCGGAGAGAATTCTTATTAAATTCAAAATTTGTTATTTTTATGGACCCTTTTTCGTTTTAGGTTTAAAGAGCAGCGGTTCCCCGTGCCGAGATAATGGGTCTGACTAGTGCGAGCGTTTCTACTCCTCAGGCACCGTTTGACGAATGTTCCTTTTTGGGCTTTAATTTCGGCCTTTTATATGCTTTCCGAGGTCTCCCACTCGGCGACTCGTGACGTCAAACTTTGCCCTCCTTATCCCGAGTATCTCCGCTTCTCTGTCGGATCGGTTTCTCGAGAAGGAGGGGGAGTTTGCCGTGCTTGCGAGGTTTCGCGCTCTCGTGGGGCCCACGTGCGGGGTGGGGATCGCTAGTCCTCGGTGCGGCTGTACCCGCTCCGATCGGTAACGCTTTTTTTTTCGAGTGTGGGGAGGCGAGATTTATTTGCCGTCTCAATATCGTTCTGAAAAATAAAAATATTTCTCAAAATAGTTGTTCGACAATTAAAATGCTCGTTGACATGACTCTCTTCTACTTGCTGTTTCTAGAATTCAACGGTAATAATACAGTAACGGTTCGATAATAAACTTACATTCCTGTACAACCGCTGAGTTTCAATCAATTTCAAATTGACGCTGTCCGACATCTTATCGATGAGGTTTATTGAGTTTTCCTAGATCAAAATAGTTGTTTGATAATCTTAGATTGGTAGAAAAAATGTTTAAATAAAAAAAACGTAATGAATTTAAAAAGGATGAAAAAAAAAAATTAAAAATTTTTAAAAACTCCTGACTGCAAGAAAAGCTCAGACGCGAAAGAAAAACAAAACTTGAAAAAATATATACCATAAAAAGTATGTTGTAAAAAAATATTTTCAATAAAATAAATTTGAAAAGGATGAAATAATTCAAGGCATCTTCTTAGTTCATTCATAGTTTAATTTATGATCGATCATTTCCGTGCATTCAATATTTTGAATCGTAGTAATTTCGTTACTTCTCGTAATTCAGTCGGGAGATGTCATTAATTGAACATAAAGATGATATGGAATATAAATGTTTGACGATGCGAAAGAAGACGTCTCCCGACTGAATTAAGAGAAGTAACGAAATTACTACGATTCAAAATACTGAATTCACCGAAATGATCGATCATAAATTAAACTATGAATGAACTAAGAAGATGCCTTGAATTATTTCATCCTTTTTAAATTTATTTTATTAAAAATATTTTTTTACAACATACTTTTTATAATATATATTTTTTCAAGTTTTGTTTTTTTTTCGCGCCTGAGCTTTTCTTGCAGTCGGGAATTTTCAAAAATTTTTAATTTTTTTTTTTCAAAACAATGGCGTCCTTCTGCCTGAATCTCACTTCGTTACTTTTATCAGTAATCTTCGACACAGATAATAGATTCGTACGCAAGTCAGATACGTAGGAAACCTTTTCAATGACTATTTCTTGTTCCCTATTTCCCGTATCGACTGTAATACAAACTTTGCCCACTCCGGTAATACGCGTACAAGTTCGCACTGGTGAAAATCTCGATAATACCTTTATCATGACACATATGCCCCGTGCAACCACTATCCAAGCACCACTGACTCGTGTTTTTACTGCTGTACATTGCCTCTTCGGTTGTACTGTAATACGACTGTTTACGCTCACTCGTTTCGGTGTACAAGTTTTCATCGTCTCTCTCTTCGAGTTGGCCGGCACTGTGTTTCGGCTTTGCTACGAATTTTGAGCGGCACTCGAGCGCGATATGCCCGAACTTCCTTCAGCGGTAACATTCGATTTTATTCGTCGCTCTCGGTTCTTCATCGCGCTCAACTCTATTCTCAGGCCTTCCGCCTGGTTTGTTGATGTTTCGCCGTCTCACGTACAAGGCGCCTTGATCGTTCTCCACACTCTTTCGACTCTCGTAATCTTCAATAATTTTCACTTTTAACACGTCCGTGGATGGTAACTCATCGCGTGTTTCTATTGCTGTACGAAACATGTGGAATGAGTCTGGTAGGCTGTATAATAATAATATGGCCAATAGTTCGTCAATCACAACCAAGCCAATTTCTTTAAGCTTCTTTACAGCGTCAAAGATGTCCCCAATATGTGTTCTCAGATAATCACCTTCGCTCATTCGTGTCAAGACTAGTCTCTTTAGCAATGTCGCCTTGCGTGCGGGTCCACTCGACTCATACGACAATTTTAACTTGTCCCAAATTTCCTTGGATGTCTCAAGGCCATCTAACGCTGATAGTTCACACGGACTTATTGCTAGCAAAATATCGGCGCACGCTTTGCCATCGTTCGTGTTTCATAATTTCAACTCGTCCGCTTTGTCGATCGGCGGCTTTTGTTCGACTTCTCTTGCATAACCCCACAAGTCGTTTTTCATGAGAATGGCTCTCATGTAGATCTTCCAAGTGTCGTAGTTGTCACCCGTTAACGGGTCAATTCTAATAGTCGCGGTCATTGTTCTTTCTACTTCTCGACGGTCTTCCCGCCGGTACACTCGCGACGCGGTCGCGCACACCCGACGGATTTTTCACCCGCTTTCAACTCGAATTAATTGTTAATTTCGCGTATTTCTGGGCCCATAACCCGATGAAAGGTACAGAAATAAATAACTCGTGGTCCGTTGATAATACTTTTGATGTAATTGATAATAAGTAAGGAGATATAAACGAGATGGTACATCGATCGCATGGCTTCTCACACTGAGAGCTTGCGTTAAGTAGATAAGGCCGGAAACCGTGGGTCTGCGCAACGTCGCAAGGTTTCGAGTCTTCCCTAGCAGCTTGGGTGCCGTAGTAAATGCCAATTGATGCCCATCGGAATGCCTATCAGTGACTGGCTAAATGCCGGGGTTTTTTGAGGCATTCACGGTCACTTTGGTAG
Organism: Sussaba pulchella; assembly: GCA_963971145.1. Classification (NCBI taxonomy): domain Eukaryota; kingdom Metazoa; phylum Arthropoda; class Insecta; order Hymenoptera; family Ichneumonidae; genus Sussaba; species Sussaba pulchella. Next base: position 7,630,907 of record OZ020166.1, read on the forward strand.
GCATTTTTGTTCAAATCGTGACGGTAAGTGCCTAAGAGTGACCGAACCCGAATTTCTACCCAAAAGGCCGGCACTCAACGGCATTTTTTTTGGCATTTACCGAAAAAAGAATGCCGGTGAATGCGTAACAGCGCCGGTGAACGGTAAAAAAAATGCCGCTGAGTGCCTAAAAATGCCGCTGAGTGCCTGAAAATGCCGAAGAGTGCCTAAAAATGCTGATGAGTGCCTAAAAATGCCGTCACATTTCGGCATTTTGGATGATAGTCATTCATGGGCATTCACGGGCACGTTGCGAACAAAAGTGCCTACCAAAATGCCTTAGGCATTTTTATGGTGATTTGATAGGCACTCAATCTGCTAGGGTTATGGATCGCCCTTTGGTCCACATTGTCGCAACTATGACGTGCGCGCCTCACACCGCATACACATGAACAGTCATATTCAGAGCACATTACCTTCGTATTACTGACAATATTGAATATGATCATTTCAAATAGTTCAGGAGATATTGTTTTATGTTGTTTACACCAAATACCCACCCGAAATAGTTTTGTTTTGATTTCACATTATTTCGATGTTCATTTTTGAGAGTTTGCTTCAAGGAAAATATGCATCAAATCAGCAATTAAATTCGCAGTGAAAAATCGAGAATCGTAATTTCTGTACCGTATTCTTTACTCAGGGCTGCAGTATATCTGCTTTTTAGCTCCAATGAACAGATAAAAGTGCGTTTATTCAAAAACAATTTCCCCTTTCGGGGTTACAACTCCCACTCTCAATTGCGTTTCGGCCTAAGCCTTGCTTTCATTACTACAATTATTTTATTCAGTCTTTAAATGCGATTTTTGACTTTTTCACCATTAGCTCTGTAACGACTCTACAGTAGCTCCCATACATCCTTAAGTATTATACAAAAAAAACGAAGTCATTCATTTTTGTGTACGAGTACTTGTACATCGATTCACCCCGCGTGGTTACTTTTACGTACGATACAGACAATCCTTGTCATTTTAACGGTTCTGATTCTAAAATGCAACTGGCAACAACTTGAACGAATGTCGGATCTCGATGCGAGGCTCCGGACCCAGCGTTGTACGTGAGTGCCACCCGAATATGAAAGCCAAGTGCATCGGCGCTTATTCGGAAATTAAAATGTTATGAGTATGAAATGCACGACGATCATTATACTCAGTAAAACGTTCGCGATGCTCGGTTCGTTTGCAGGGTCTTCTCGTGAGCTTGTGCATGCAGTTGAAGCCACCGGGCTCAAGAGGCGCCCGTTGGGCACTCTTCGCCAAACTGGGCCAACCGTAAAGGAACATTGGGCGAAGCTCCAGAGCTTCGTGTAAGCACTTGCCGCAAGTGCACCTATTTTCATTTTTCGGTCTTCCTACCTGCCTTGCATCTATGTTAGAGAGAGTATAGTATAGTCGAAAAAAGTTCTCTTTAGCGTATCTATTAATGGGTTGACCATTTGTACCGTCGTCGTGCCCTATCGCGTTATAATCGTAGTGTGAATTTATATCACTTATCTCTTGTTCCTTTTGAAAGTTGTGGTTCTGAGGGCAGTACAAGAAATTGGCATTTATGACGTTCTCGACGGGAAAAGCGGAAAAAGCAAAGTCAGTCGGATAATATAATTACGGAAAATATTTTTCGAGCAATCTAATCAAATGAGTAAAATGACACATTAACACTTTCGTCGCCCAATTTTATTGAGCCATGTATTCAGCTATTGGGTGTCACCCAGATATGGGTGACGTGGCGATGAACGTGTTAAACATCTGTTATTCAACCATGCAATAGCAAAATAGTTGCTCTAGTCAATTATAAAAGATAACCATCTTCTAATCATCGAACACGATCAATTTTACAACAAAAACGCTATGCAACTTTGCTTCACTCTTCCTCCTGTTTGTCAGTATATTATATACAGAAACCCCTAGGTGGTCGCAATATATGAATTGTTGTTTCGATATTCGAAATTACTAAAACTACGTATATTGCTAAGGTCATCGTTCAAAAAACTAAGGTAAGTATTTACTAAGATCATCGTTTAAAAAATACTTGCAATAGATTCTGCATCGAATTTTCTGTGGACCAAGCGCACAGAATGGGACAAGCAGGTATTACGGTTTGAAATATACACTATAGCAGAAGAACATAGGGTTAAGGTGTATTGGGTATCCGCCGAGCAGCAACCGCCAGCAGCAGCAGCAGCAGCAACGGTGGTGAGAGGATGAGAGTCGCGAGTTCTGTTATCGACGCGACATGTCCCAGAGCATGGCAATGCCAAGGGTCGCCCAGTCGCGGTTGTCGTTGTGCTGCTACTACTTCGCTTGTTGGCGGCGGTGGCGTCTGCAACGTACAGGATTTATTTGGCGGATTACATGCTCCCGATAAGCGAAAACAAAATAGAAGACTCGGAGAGAGCTAGCTGGTTGACTCACTGTTTCGTTGGCTCGCTTGCTCGCACACCCGCTTGGTCGTTCTCCTGGGGCTTGGCCGAGGCATCGAGCTATATGATACGCTGTATACGCAGCAGTAACCCGAGCGCCTTCCGACCTCGCTTCGATCTATTTGTCGAGCTTTCATCTGTCGCCAGCGCTTTCGGCTAGATTGATAGAAACGGATTGCGGAACTCTGTCGTGGTTCGATGGGACAGGTAACAAAGCTATCCCGAAATAAGGAAGGCAAGTGAAGGAACGGAAGAAAGGAGGGAAACAAGGGAAGCCGCTGCAGTTGAAAAAGATCGAGAGAAAGGAATAGGTTGAAGAGAAGGATAAAAGGGAAGGATAAATATGCCAGCACGGCGAGAGAACGACAGAGTTATAAGAAATCTGTCGAAGAAAACGCAGGCGGAGCAAGTGACAGAGAGGGAGCTAGTTCGCGACGCTCACGGGTCGCTTAACGCTGTGAAAAATGTCTAGGGAATTAGCCGATTGGAAGGGACTATTGCAGGTATACTGAGGAGTTCCCTCAATCGTTTTTCATCTTCAAGTGCCAACGAGGAAGAATTCTCTTTCTGCACACGTTCGTATCTACAATACTTTTTGTAATAGCTGCTTCTAGCAACGTAATAGGGAGTTTTTCATTAAAAAAAAATTTTCTATTTTTGAAACCCCCTTTCAGCCGTGTTAATGTTACGGAGCAGACCACGGTCTTATAAACAGGTCGGGAAACGAGCGTGGTGGGGGTACTCTCCTTAGTGACCCCAAAATGATTTCACCGTTCTCTCACAAAGGTAGCGCATGGATCGCCTGTACCCAGGGTTACGGTCGTATACGACCGTGATCGCACCCAACCAAATTCACACACACACGAACGCACACATTCATTTAAAATATTAAATTATAGGGACGAAACCAGATATGGGAAAGCAGCAAATAAAATTAATACACTCTTACCCGTTTTAATAATGAATGAATAACTCCCGGCAACGTTATGAATAGAAATAGCTTGACTAAAGAATTATGTGATCGTGGGTTCGAAGGCTCGATATGCTGTGCCCGAATCTCGTCGTTAAAAAAAGTTTAGCATGTATTTTTCTAGGTTTTTTAAGATGACGGTAAGGAGAATACGACCTATGCTGCCTAGCAGCTTCAATAATATATGTTATTTCTTTGTTTTGTTATTATGGCTCTTTCAGGTAATTTGTTTCGATTTTTTCTTTCAGGTTCATTATGATTATTAATCTTTCGTTTGAATCGATCATTTTATCCTAGGAGCACGTTTTTCCGGTTTGTCCTTTTTTCTTTTGCAGCTCGTATTAGGTACCATCCTCTTCCGTTCCAGTTATAATTTTTCAGGATTTCTCGTCTATTACGGGGTAAGGGGAGAAAAAACAATAGTCTGCTTGAAATCCGTAAAAATGTTTTCTTTATTGATTGGTAAATTTCGATAATTTTTTTTGAACGACGAAATTTTTTTTCAATTTGCTGTTTTCTTGGCAGGCATTTTGCCTCATCCTTAAGCGTATATAATACGTCAACGCGTAGGATAAAATGTCGGATGCATGCTCGGGGCAAGGAAACGTAAACTCATACGTGCAGAACATTTTCTCCACCGTCAAATCAAAAACGTCTTTTCGAGATGCGAATTTCGCAAAACATGTTTCGACATGGCAAATCAGGTTAAAAAACCGCGAATTTGGATGTATCAGTCCTCCTTTGGATTTCAAGTCGACTAATTGCGACGCTGCAGAAGTCCGAGAAGAATCTGATCCAATAGATCGTTGACAAGTAACACATGATTTGTAAATCTTTAACACCTGCTTGCACAAGTAACCTGTGAAATCCATGTAAACCTGTTAAGATATCACATTTCTTCGGTCCCAATAACAGTCCACGAGTAGAAAATACACATTCTACGATCACTATGTACAAAACTAACATATGTAATAAGGCGTAATTAATGAGCAGGGTTGTTAGTATAAAGCAATAATACCTACGTTTGGTTAAAAGGATTAAAGCGGTTTCAGAGGGAAGCATGAGTTAAAATAAAAAACCTGTTACGTAGTATATTATGCAATCAAGCATTGGGGAGAGGGAATAATCGTGATCGGGCAAATCGAGGATATCGCCTGTGTCCCAATCATCGGAGCCTAGGCACGCATCTAATCTGTTCTTGATCTCTTCCGTACACGCAGAACTTCTGTTTTCGGAAATTTGATCAAACATGGACCTAAGATCAGTTAACGAGCATCGAATAAGCGGCGATGATTCTTCGGAGACGGTGCAGTTCCCAATTTTTGGAGGCTTTATAACGCTGTAAATCGATAACAGCTTATAGAGCTGTAAGAATGTTGGGCTGTTTGGATGGTCATTGCATCCTGCAGCTTGACGGATCGTGCCAAAGAATTTCTGGAAGAAGTTGTCAGTACAAATTCATTTATCAAGGACAACAATATATTCCACGAGGAAAGTCAATATGCATAAAAAGTACCTCCAAATTGTCTTGATTCACTTTGCCAGTAAGTTAGTATTTGAAGTCTAACTTTTCGATGAGATACGTGCACAAATCCATAGTAGACTGCAGGGATAGCCGCAAGCCGTTCGATGTTTCCGAAGGCAGGTATTCGTCGGTCGTTATGTCGTGGTTCCGCATTGCAGTTTCCCACTGGTTGAGCCAGTCGAGCGACTCTTGCAATATCTGAAATTATTTGTACGGACCAAATGGTCGACTAAGGTGTGAATTATTTGTGAATTGATAAAATCCGACTGAAATAACCATCAATACCTTATAGTCCTTGCTGTCCGGAGTCAGTCCCTGATTCGGGGATTTGCGATTCAACGCATCGAACATGTCGTTTACTTGGTAGCAGAACTGAATTGTTTCTTCGCACCCTTTTAGCGGTCCTTCCTGGTCATGCGCCAAATAGAAACGGAGCCCTTGGGCCACGGAGTTGCTGAAAACCTGTAAAGTGGCGAGTTCACGGCACGTTAGTCGCAACACAAGAAAAAATTAGCGTACAGATTGAAACACGGGAAAAATTCAAAAATACCTGGGTGGCGAGTCGAACCCGCATTTTCGCGGTGCTGTCCAGTACGACATGCCTTTGCGTTATCTTAGGACAGACTCTTAGGTTCCCTGGATGTTTCGAATCAAGTTCGAATAAGACCCTGATATGATCCCAGCAGACGTATTTTTCTGACAATTTCATCTACACAACCCGATGGTAAGAACTAGGGAAACATGTCATGTTTTCACGTGACTTAATCTGTATGATATACAATATTTTTAAAGGAATTATGAATTTATTTAAATTTATTATTTACCCTTAATTTTTTCTTCGTATATAGCCGATTCCGAATGTTCTTGATCAGGTGTGATGCGTCCGAGAAGATGAAAACTTTGCGGTCATCATCCATTGGATGCGGAAACCATGTTTTCGTATCTTCTATGCAAGTGGTGACGCCCAACAAAGACCGCATCTTCGAATTCGTGGATGCACCGTCGGCGACGATGCCATGAATTTTCGCTCCGATTTTTTCGAGATAAGCAATTGCTTTTATAACGTTTTTTGCGAGTTCCGCGCCTTTGACGCTATTTTTCGACGCGAACACCGCAATTGGTTGCGTGTATGAATCGGCGAGGGGCTGAAACATTAGGACAAGCCCGTAGGTAGCTTGATCCTCAATGTCCACTGATTGCGGCCCATCATCACCAAAATCCGTCAACCCAACATAGGTCAAGTTTTTAGAGCAGACGGCAATGGACTTCCTCAAATTAATTTCGTCTAAGAGAAGTACACCATGTCGCTGCATCGGAGTCTTGGCGTCGAAATGTTTAGTCAGCAATTTTGCAAATTCTGCGTCAAAGCTGCACTTCATACTGACGAGCGATAAGTAGCTGCGGATTGTTCGCGTACAAGGCAGCGAAAAAATGTTATTTTTACGAAGGAACTCATAATATCCCGACGATCTTATCTTCATCAATATGCACAGCATAATCCAGTCTTCACTGTAACGCCGATTCTTGAGGTTTTTTTTGCCCGCTGCCGAGATTATTTCCTTGAGTACGGTTTTTTGGGCAGCTGAGACATTCCATTGTGAGCATTTTGTGTCCAACGTTTCGGCACGAATCGAAGATAGTTCCTCTGCTCTGTCTTTCAATGACCGCTCTAATAATTGAACACGCAGCAGCGCTCGATTCGTCCGACGTCTTTGACAAACGTATTTTTTCCTCATGGCAGTTACCTTTCGTTGATCAATCGGGTTGGAAACGCGTTGTGTACGGGCTAACGTTTCATTTTTTTTACAACGCGAATCTTTCCTCTGCAGCATTTTTCTCATCTTCCCACAGTCATCACATCTTTTTTTTTTAGAGATCGGAGTACAATTTTTGTGGCGCCATCGATCAACATGGTCTTGAAAAGCAATGCCAGGCGACACATGATGGGTGTTGATAGTGCCGAGACCATTGCACGTACCCATATTCTCGAACTTCCGTTAACATTCCATAAGCACTTTTATGTCGTCTAATGTTTCCGGAAGATTGCACTGACGCATGTCGATAGGACGTCCAAAAAGGTAAAAACGAACCGTCTTATTGGCGTCAACTGTAACTGTTTTTTCCGCAATGGGCATTTTCACGCCATTTTCAATCTTCGTGATGAATCTTGAATATAGCTGAGTCTGCCCTTCATCAGATGCTAACAAACCCGTAGTCCACGATCCATTCCGCGGTCCATTGGTTGCTGTTTCACTGGCGTCTATACAAAGCAAGAGGAATAACGATTATGGAAGATGTATTGTATAGTTAATCCTGTTTTTACACTGCATCACCGCATGATACTCCTTTTTCACCGTTTTTTTTTCTTACAACAGTAATATTAATTTACTTACAATTGGTGATTGTAGATGGTTGACTAATCGATTTAGCAGTGCCCGTTAAAATCGGTTAAGGCCCTGGAGCCTCATCTGATTTGTCGTCTGGAACAAAAATGCAAATTATTTATATGGTATACATAACATTTTTCTTCCCATTATTTAATTCTCGATATTCTACAGTTACACGCATCAAAAAAATTAGAAGAACGATACATTTTTCCATTTTTTTACGTGATTTTTGCGTGACTGTAAATGGGAAAACCATTAAATTGTAATGAATAAAAAAGCATCTTGAACATGTCTAGTATTGAAATCTTATGACGAAACATTTTTTTTTGTCATTGGTCATGGCACAATCAAGAGAAATGTCGCAAGGACATTTTTTTTTAATTTTCCGTTTTTCAAAGTTGTCGCTGGGTTTGAATTATTTTTTTTTACTCAATCAATAATACAGTCATTTAGCCTGATTCTTTACTTTCGATTTCGATTTTTTTTTTAAATGGAAAAACAAAATAAAATTATTTGAAATTTCTCTTTTACATGTCATAATTCTTCGAATTAATTCTATTTATCTTAATTCGAAGAATTATGACATGTAAAAGAGAAATTTCAAAAAATTTCAATTTTTTTTTTCAAAATACTTTTTGAATGTTTATTTTTTTTATTTCGAAAAAAATTCGATATCGAAAGTAAAGAATCAGGCTGAGTGACTGTGCTATTGATTGAGTCGGAAACATTTTTTTTAAGCCCAGCGACAACTTTGAAAAACGGAAAATTAAAAAAAAATTTCTTTGCGACATTTGTCTTGATTGTGTCATGACCAATGGCAAAAAAAAGTTCTATCATAAGATTTCGAAACTAGACATGTCAAGCTTCAAAATGCTTTTTTATTCATCTCAATACGATGATTTTTCCAAAGTTACAGCCACCGAAAAATCACGTAATAAAATGGAAAAATTTCGCGTTTCTTAAATTTGTTGGATATGTGTATTTTCTATTATTACGGTACATTTAAGTTACTTACGATCGAGACAACGAGCAGGTTGAATAATCCATTTGCTAGTACCCGTTGAAATCGGTGGAGGGACTGAAGCCTCATCAGATTTGTCGTCTGCAACAAAAATGCAAATAATTTATGTGGTATACATATAATTTTTCATCTCATTGTGTAATTCTCTAATTTCTACAGTTATTTATTATTTTTATTACGGTACACTTAGGTTACTCACGACCAAAGCTAGTGGCTGGTTGCATAAACCATTCGGTAGTACCCGTTGAAATCCGTGGAGGGACGACGGCGTCATCAGATTCATCGTCTGCAACAAAGATGCAAATAATTTATATCGTATATGGACGATTGTTCTTCAACTAGGCCACTTTTTTTTTCAACCCCCAATTTTTTTCATAATCCGCCAGTTTGAAATATTAGTCAAAAAGAACGTCTTCGATTTTTTTTAGATTTTTTAAAGCATCCGTTCAGAATTTTCAATTTTTCATTATGAACACTGTACCTCAAAAAATATTCATCGAACAAAAAAACATAAGGCTAAAAACTTTTTTATTTTTTTTGCTTTATCGAAAAAAATCAAAATCATAATTTTTTTGGATTGAGAAAATTAAAATTTTGCAAATAAATGAGAAAAACATTTTTTTAACCAAATAACACACATTCGATTTCGGTACAAATTTCACAGGATGTCTGTCATTTGGTAAAGTGTGGGTGTGAACTTTTCCAGAATGGTACCTGCAATGGTTACGATGAAAAAAAATAGAAACCCTGCGAAATCTCATAGATCTCATAAATCATAAATCATTTCGCAGGGTTTTTATTTTTTTGTTATCGTAACCATTGCAGGTACCATTCTGGAAGAATTCAAGCTGGCAGATTATGAAAAAAATCGGGGGTTGAAAAAAAAAGTGGCCCAGTTGAAAAAGAACCGTCCATATATAAAATTTGTCACCCCATTATGTAATTCTCGACTTTTTACAGTTATTCTTTATGATTATTGGAGTACATTGAAGTTACTTACGATCGAAGGTAGCAGCTGGCTGGATAATCGTTTCGGGAGAGAGAACGCTCGTTGAAATTGGTGGAGGTATGACGGCCTCATCAGATTCATCGTCTGCAACAAAGATGCAAATAATTTATATCGTATATATAAAATTTGTCTCCCCATTATGTAATTCTCGACTTTTTACAGTTATTCTTTATGATTATTGGAGTACATTAAAGTTACTTACGATCGAAGGTAGCAGCTGGCTGGATAATCGTTTCGGGAGAGAGAACGCTCGTTGAAATCGGTGGAGGTACGACGGCCTCATCAGATTCAGCGTCTGCAACAAAGATGCAATTAATTCATATGGTAGATATATCTCTTTAGTCTGCCTGGCTAATTTCTTAAGGATAAGCAGTTCGATGCTAGTTTTGTTCAACAAATGACAACCTTTAATTCGACGACGAAAGTATATTATAATGTAATGTACCGACGGTGAAATTAATAGGAGAGCAATAATTATGTTCGGCAATAACATGGTCGCCAATCCATGTTTTCGAACCCAGAGCACAATTCTCTATGCCTGTCGGGATCTTGAAGTTTTGTGCTGCTTCATTGCTATCGAATATTGATGGGACAGCAGATTGATCGAGTCGACGTTGCTTGTATGGTTCCTGAAATAGAAGGGCAATTAGTTAAAAGAACTTGAATTGAAGGCTATAAACATTAAAGCGATGGACGACATCGATGAGTGCAAGAGACAGCGCGATTGGCGCTCGCTGCGGAGGGAGAAAGAGCGTGCGAGAACATGTCGTCCATCGCCTTAATAGGAAAAAGAGGAAATTGTATGTCGAGTTTCGTTATATCATAAAAACAAACAAGCGAACCTTACTTCAGTGATAATCCGACCATCGGAGTCGCGTTTAATCCACTTAGAGACAATGTAACGCGGCTCAAAATGCTTCTCGCACACGTAATCTGATGACTTTAAGAGCACACAGTGAGGCATCGCAGCCTGTCATTTTTGATCCCGCTCATTATTTACCGGCACTTTGAATAATGAACATTTCTTCAACTTATTCGGCTTGCAGCTCGGTACAGCGCACTTACGCGGCATAGTGCCACCTAACCTCACAATAGAGAGCACGTTTATGTCACCGCCACGGTCTTATAAATACGACCCTGCACTGGGTACAGACGATAGCAGCGGCGCCCTGAATGGTGGCCCGTGACGGAATAAAAAATGGGGTCACTATGGAGACCACGATCAACCATTGAAATCCGGCTTCGTTTCCAGACCTGTATATGAGGCATTCCACATCAACTCGACCACTTCGACACCTTAATATCTTGAATTTTTTTGCAATCAACGTATGTTATAGTACTCTTTAAAACAAAAATATTGATATGTATTAATTTATGGTGGCATTGATAGGGGTGAAATTACAGCAAAATGAAATTTTTGGTTTTTTTTTCTTGCTGATTTTATTACATGGAAATAGTGTGTCGGAGCGAAAAATTGCTAAGAATCAATTTTGTGGTGTTTGATGCAAGGATAACGAAAAAAAATGTCAGAAGGCAAGATTTTACATTTTTCATGGAAAAAAACCCATTTTTAAAATATAAATCGATTTTTGGACGATTATGACATTTTTAAAAAATTTTAAATATTTTTTTTTGGATTCCTCGAACTTTTTCCAAAAGGAATACGTCTGTTTCCAGATGGAGAAATTTAATTTAAAGACAAAGCAAAAAAAAAAATTCGAAAAAATAAATATTTATTGGAATATATTGGAAAAAAATACAATTTATTCGCACCTTCAACCGATATAATACGTCGTGTTAGATTGTAATATTTCCAATGAGAAATTTCTTTCGATTTTTTCCATAATTGAATGTATTTTTCTTCGAGGCTGTCTTCCGCGACAGAAAATTTAGACTGTGGATCCCGAGAATACACAGTCTACGATGGTCGAGTTCTGATTGGGGCCGCTAGGCTCCTATTGAAATTCGTGCATCACGTGTCGGGGGTTCGGTTACATAACCTCTCTTAACGGAAAACAAAGAAGAGCCTGCCGTACTGACTGTATCACCAAACTTTAACTCGCCGAAGGCTTACAATCGGTCAACGCGTGAAAAATGACGACGTTCAATCGTTGTTTCCAGCCGTTCAAAAACGAAAAGGAAAAATGCAGTGCAGTTCTTCGAAATGTCACGCAAGCAGTAGCTGAAAAGTTTCGGATCGATCCACGATCGACAATTTGTGGAAGTTGTAGACTAAAACTAACCTCGAATACCGATGTTTCGAATGTCCCAATGAGTTAACTGTCTGACGTTAATGCTGCCGATTCTGGTTCCGATTCCGAATTGATACCATCTCAAACAACGCATCCCAGCTTAAGCAGTTCATTTTCTCAGCAACTTCTTTTATCTGACCCCGATTCACAAGAAGCACTGCTCGAAGCTGACAGAAAACTTTCTGTTTTGGGGATATCGCCGATTGATAGAAAACGATTAGGGTAAATTTTTATATTTTAATAAAATCGCTATTTAAAATGTCTTGAAGTAGATTTAGCTGCGATCTCGCTTTTCAGGCAAAAAACATACTGGCAAATCAAGAGACGGAAAACTACTGAAGCAGTCCAACAAGTTTTTACGGTACTAGAAAACTCCGATGGCGAAGACGAACACGAGTGTGAAATTTTGGATCAACTGAAGAATCGGTTTCATTCACCAAAAACTACGAATTCGGAGAAAATCGTTTTATTAACTTTAGCACAAAAATCGTGGTCAACGCGGAGAATTGCGAGCGAATTTCAAACGTCACGTTTTAAAGCACAGTTAGCGAAAAAACTGGCTGACGAACATGGAATCTTAACGTCACCGAATCAGAAGACAGGGAAAAAGCTTACCGACGCTCAGATTGATACCGTAAAGAAGTTTTATGAAGACGATCAGAATAGTAGAATGATGCCTGGTGCAAAAGATTTCGTATTTTGTAAGCAAAGCGACGGAAAACGTGTTCACTGCCAAAAGCGATTAGTTCTGTGTAATCTTAGAGAGCTGTATTGTAACTTTCAACAGCTGAATCCTCAATTCAAGATTGGATTTTCTAAGTTCGCAGAACTTCGTCCACCTTTCTGTGTGCTTGCCGGATCGAGTGGAACTCATTGTGTTTGTGTATGTGTTTTACACGAAAATACCTCATTGATGTTCGAGGCTAGTCAAATCGCTAAACTATCGAGAGCTAAACCAGTTTCTTTGCAATCAATACGAAATTGTATCCAGCAGATAACATGCAACGAATCGACTCCGCAATGTTTTTGTGACGATAAAAAAAATGTTTGCAAAAAGTGTCCAGGCATCCAAGGTTTGGCCACCTACTTCACTGACTTGTTCGACGAAAATGAGATTGATTCTTTCAAATTCAAAGTTTGGAGGAACACCGATCGAACGACATTAAAGACAGAAGAAATGACGTCTGACGAGTTCGTTGCAGAGTTCTGTGGACAGCTCATGAAGTTGAAAGGGCATGATTTCATCGCTAAAAAACAAGCCGAATTCGTCGCTAAATTGAAAGAAACATTGTCGGAAGGTGAAATAATGGTGCAGTGTGATTTCGCTGAGAACTATGCCTTCGTCGCACAGAATGCTGTCCAAGCGTTCCATTACAACAACGATCAAGCAACCGTGTACACTGTTGTTGCTTATTACCGAAAAGAAGGACAAATATCGCACAAGAGCTTGGCAATAATTTCGGATAATCTTGTACATGATAGCACAGCTGTGTACGTTTATAATAAGATAATCATAAACTTTCTGAAAGCTGAAAATTTGGACCCAAAGAAAATTTTCTACATTACGGATGGTGGGCCAAGTCATTTCAAAAACAGGTTCAATTTCGTAAACTTGATGCACCATGAATGTGATTTCGGCATACCCGCGGAGCAACATTTTTTTGCTACAGCGCACGGTAAAAGTGCGTGTGATGGAATCGGCGGTAATCTAAAGAGACAAGCTAGCCGAGCCAGTTTGCAGTCGTTAACGGATAATCAAATTTTATCTCCGAAGGTACTGTTTGAGTGGGCCAAGAAAAATCTCCGGGATACAGCGGTAAGGTTCAGCGACAAGGCTGAACACGACGAGGCGAAGGAAAAATTGAAAGACCGATTCGACGATGCTAAGAGAGTACCAGACACGCAAAAAAACCATGCATTTATCCCCACATCACGGGATAGTATGCTGGTGAAGAAATTCTCTTTTGCTGAAGAAGCCGTGAATTTCAAAACGAAAAACGAATCTGGCAAAGGGAAAAAATAAAATAACGTGCCTAGCGGCCCGAATCAGAACTCGACCATCGTAGACTGTGTATCCTCAGGATACACAGTGTACACAGTCTAAATTTTCTGTCGCGGAAGACAGCCTCGAAGAAAAATACATTAAATTATGGAAAAAATTAGAAAAAATTTCCGATTCGAAATATTTGAATCTAACACGACGTATTATAGCGCTTGAAGGTGCGAATGTTTTGTAATTTTTCCCAATATATTCCAATAAATATGTTTTTTCGATTTTCTTTTTTTTTTTGCTGAGCCTTTAAATTGAATTTCTCCATCTGGAAAGAGACGTATTCCTTCTGGAAAAAGTTCGAGGAATCCAAAAAAAAATATTTCAAATTTTTAAAAAATGTCATAATTGTCCAAAAATCGATTTATATTTTAAAAATGGGTTTTTTTCCATGAAAAATGTAAAATCTTGCCTTCTGACATTTTTTTTCGTTATCCTTGCAGCAAACACCACAAAATTGATTCTTAGCAATTTTTCGCTCCGACACACTATTTCCATGTGATAAAATCAGCAAGAAAAAACAACCGAAAATTTCATTTTGCTGTAATTTTACCCCTATCAATGCCACCATAAATTAATACATAACAATATTTTTGTTTTGAAGAGTACTATAACATACCTTGATTGCAAAAAAATTCAAGACATGAAGGTTCCGAAGTGGTCGAGTTGATGTGGAATGCCTCATATACGACCGTGGAGCAGACAAATGCGCCGGCTCGGCGGAAAGTTGCGGATTCTATTTTGTTTTATCTATCTCACTTTCAGTCAGTCAAGTAAAGGAGTCAAGTAACTTCTGTCTTTGGACGTCGATAACTTCACAACAAATGAAGCTAGAGGCTTTTTTGAAGCATCGTTAGAAAGGTCATGAATATTTGAATCCATTGATATTTTTCAAACAATATTTCAATCACTGAGCACTGAGATAGCGTGTAAAAAAGATTGAAAAAAAATCGGATTTTTTCGAAATTTTCTATCTCGAATTCAACTCATGGCCAAAGTTAGGGAAAAATTTTCAGAAGTTTAAAACCCCTCACGCATGATCTCTGCAACCTTACCTGTAATTACAATTATTACCTGCGCACAACATTACCGGTGCACAAGCTCAAGAAGTATGAAAAATCTTCGGGGGTTCTTGAGATATCGTGAAAATAGTGCTGGCGTGCGTAAGTCGAGCGCGGGCCATCGATTGCACAAGTCGACGGTCTCGCTCGCTTGTTTTCTCGCAGGAGCAGGACCGAAACGGATCATGAGTGCAACGGACGCTTGTACGGGGTACGCGTTCAGAAGCAAAACAAAAATAAAAATAAAAAATAGGTGACGAGGAGAAAGACGCCCGTGTAAAAATTTGGTACGGATTCCCTAGTTCGAATCCAGTGCCTGACTAGTTTTCCGCGTTAGGTTTTCCTGTGAAGTAGCTGAATAGATGTTAACCACGGTGCATATATGTGCCTGACTAAGTGCGCGCTGGCCAGTCATCGTATTCTACGCCAACCGTAGGTATGCAGTGTCCAGTTAGGATACATAGAAATATGAGGACGCCGACCCGTGTTAGTAGTATAGAAGGGCGGGTTCCGTCCATAGATCCCTACTTACCGACGTTACTGACCGAATTTAGCTGAGACACGAACCCTTGCCGATGGAGGTCAAGTGCTCGGCCGATTACCAACGGTGGGTAGGTTACCCCCCCCCCCCCCCAGCGGGCAGTCGGTGCTGCCGACGTTATCCACCGACAGCCGGGTCGATAACGAATAATCTCCAAAAATTGAACGATGAACATTCCTTTTACCTACAGCTGATCACCGACATCTTCCTGCGCTCTCCTAAACCTTGCGTTACGAGTCGATAATCAATAATCTTTAAAAATCGAACGATGAACGTTCCTTTTACCGACAGCTGTTGCTGAACCTGGCAGAGCCAGCCCCCGCCATCTTGCGGCGCTCTCTTGAACCTGGTATGACGAGTCTATAACGAATAATCTTTGAAAAGCCTCCAAAAATCGAACGTTCGCACGATAAATGTTCGAACGTTGAACGTTATCATTTTTACCTAAATCATTGATTTTCAAAAAACGGAATTGCTGAAGCGGCTCTAGATAAACGTTCGCACAATGAATGTTCCAACGTTGAACGACGAACGTTGAACGACGAACGTTTAACGACAAACGTTGAACGACGAACGTTGAACGACGAACGTTTAACAACAAACGTTGAACGACGAACGTTTAACGATGAACGTCGAACGGAAGTTTGAAAATTCCTCAAAAATCTTCGAATGTGAACGAACAACGTTTCAACGAACGACGAACGTTGAAATTATGTTATTAATGAACTTTTCAGGTTTAAATATAAATTTCAGAATCAACACGGTTTACTCTAAAAGGCTACTATAGACGGTGAGAGAGAGAGAGTTTAACCAAGGTATAAGAGGATAAGACAGAGAGAGTGAGAGAGAGAGAGAGACAGAGAGAGAGCGCGTGCGGGCGAGTGACAGGGTGAGAGAGCGAGAGCTTAACGAAGGTATAAGACATGGAGGATAAGACAGAGAGAGTGAGCGAGAGTTCAACGAAGGTATAAGAAATAGAGGATAAGACTGAGAGAGTGAGCGGGAACGAAAGAGAGCGCGATGAACGTTGGACGGATGGTTCAACAAAATCTTCGAGTGCGAACGATCTTTTTTATCTGAATCATTGTTTTTTGAACGTTCGAACGTTGCACGACGAACGATGAACGTTCGAACGTTGAATGACGAACGGTGAACGAAAAAGTTCGCTCTAAAAATCTTTGAGTGTGCAACGAATTCTCGCGGTATCTTATGTGTCACTTTTAACACGGAAAGATCTTTTTCACCTAAATGATTGTTTTTTAAAACGGAATTGCGGTAGCGGCGGTGGTCCGTTGACCGGAAAAAACTTCTCATGATCTGATAAATTTGTTGATATGTCGGTGGCGCGTCTCACGAAAATAAACATCCGCGAGGGTGTTCGTTGAATCATTGCACGTCTTATCCTGTGGTCTCATGCCATTTTTCGCAAACATCTATGAAAACGATGACCGAACGAGGCTGTGCATTAGCCTGCCGTTGCCTGCTCTATCAGCGCGGAAGATGCGGGTTCTCATTCAACTACAGCAGCAGGCTGCAGCAACGATGATTCTCAACTTATCCACCTACGAGGGATTCAATCATTATGGATAAAAAAATGATTAAATCGTTGAATGATTAAAGTTTTTCTCCATCATCGCGAAAAAAAATCTTTTTACCATGCGCAATGCATCATGGACATGTTGTATATCTATGAAAAAAGTGATAAAACTATTTTTACCACGCGCAATGCATCATGAAAATGTTGCATATCTATTTTGTAATCTTATAATTTCTATCTTATAATTCTATTTTTGTCTGTATTCATATGAAAAATCCCCTCAGTATCAATTGATCAAACACCAAACGAATTTCGATGGGAGTTTATACGATAGTTGGATACATAAGAACGATTTGTATTCATCAACTTTTTAGGTTTGAATATTAACTTCGACATCAACAGGGTTTTTTCTACCCTCTCAAGTGAATGAGCGCCTAGCCCTAAAAGGCTACCAATGACGGTGAGAGAGTGAGAGGACGAGAGTTCAACGGATGCATAAGACATAGGGAGCGAGCGAAAGCTAAAAACGAATGCATAAGACGGAGAGTGAGCGAGAGTTAAAAACGAATGCATAAGACAGAGAGAGAGAGAGCGCGAGGGCGAGCGTGCGGACGAGCTGGTGGGAGAGAGAGCGAGCGAGCGGGCGAGCTAGTGGGAGAGAGCGAGAGTTTAACAAAGGTATAAGAAATAGAGGATAAGGCAGAGAGAGAGCGAGCGAGCATGCGGGCAGGAGTGTGAGCGAGAGTTTAACGAAGGTATAAGATAAAGTGAGCGAGAGAAAAACAGAATAACACTCACATGTTACGGATGAAAAAAAATTTTTTTATTGCATATAGTAACTTTTGAAATAACCCACATGAACGCGCACGCCCTTCGATATGCGTGGGATCGTATTTAATATATTTTTAATTTGCCGGTCGAGAGGGAATAACGTGAGGATTGGAGCGGAAGGATGCGCGGCAGGCTCTCCTCAATAATTTTAATACAATTAATGTTGACGAAAAAGAATGTTGGTGTATTTATTTTACGAAGTCGGCGCGGATCACACGGTGACGGATAAGTTACGCGCATAACGCGTTCAAAGAATAAAAAGAGCGCGTATTGTGAGCGCTGAGAAAAATTACGCTGAATTAACGGGTTCGTACGAAGCTGTTGTCGCGACGCGCGAGCTAAGTTGTTTTCGGTACGAGAGTTCGTAGATAACTACTGAAGATCGGTACTCGAATTCGATCATTGCGTGGGGCACGCGGAGAGCGGAGACGAGCGGGGTATTTTCGCGAAGCGCTGGACAAAGCAAATTTTTTTTTGCTTTCGATTATCGGAACCGGGAGTCGAGAATCTATGTCGCCTAAAATTTTGCCGTTTAGTTCGAATATTATTTTGGGTTTAACGTCAAATCTGAACATACCGCCCGCCTCGTTCCGCATGAAACGAAAGGTTGAAACTGTTGTAACGCAAGCCGACCGTGTGATCATCGTATTTTACAAATGTGAACCGACATAGTGACGAAAACTTACTAACTAAATTTTGACAAATTAGAAGCCCGACAATGATTCGAGAGCTTAATAACTAAGAACATTGTTCAATTTTCCATCGCGGTTTGAAACGACTCACAAGGGAGCGGGCACACTTTCGTAATCGGGCGCTTAAGTGTAGTTTTCGCGGTACGCAGCGTTACTACGCGCACGAGGCCATCGGGGCCAGGATGCGTTTCGATTACTCGGGCGAGTTCCCAACGCGAGGGTGGAAGTAACTCGTTTTTAAGGAGCACCATAGCTCCGATTTTGATCGAGCGCGAAGAGATCTGCCACTTTGCACGTTGCTCCAGCGTATGCAGATAATCGTGAGACCAGGCTTTCCAGACATGTTCTCGCATGGCTTGCACCTTTTGCCACCGGGTTAATCGATTTTCCTTCACTTCGAGTAGTGACGGCTCAGGAACGCTGACAAGCGGGCGACCGATCAAAAAATGCCCGGGAGTGAGAGCTTCGAAGCTCTCGGGGTCATCGCGTAGAGGGGAAATCGGACGTGAATTCAAACACGCTTCGATTTGACACAGCAACGTTGCAAACTCAATCTGCGACAACTTGTGCGAGCCGACTACTCGCTTCATGTGATGCTTGAAGCTTTTAACGCCTGCTTCCCACAGTCCTCCAAAGTGAGGTGCAGAAGCCGGGATGAAGTGCCAGCGGATTCCGTCATTCGCGAGTTTCTCGTGCAGTGCCGAATGCTTAAGCGT
This sequence comes from Sussaba pulchella, assembly GCA_963971145.1. Classification (NCBI taxonomy): domain Eukaryota; kingdom Metazoa; phylum Arthropoda; class Insecta; order Hymenoptera; family Ichneumonidae; genus Sussaba; species Sussaba pulchella. Next base: position 7,649,957 of record OZ020166.1, read on the forward strand.
GGCAATGAACGTACGGCGGAGTTCGTTGTCAGCTCCTTGAAAATTGGTGCCATTGTCGCTGTAGACATCGGTCGGTAGACGGCGCCTACTGACAAAGCGGCGAAATGCGGCCAAAAAGCCGGAAGTCGCGTAATCGTCGACGTATTCTATATGAATCGCTCGCGTAGCGAGACAGACGAAGAGCGCAACGTAATATTTGCGTGATTTTTGGCCCCGTCCTACGTACGGAAGAACGTTAAACGGACCAGCGTAATCCACGCCGCAATGCGAGAACGTAGACGACGGATTGACTCGAGGGGATGGTAAATCTCCCATGAGCTGACTTGCGGTGACAGCGCGGTGTCTGACGCATGTTAGACACCGATTTATACGATTTTTGACGAGGGATCTCGCTCCGAGAATCCAATAATTTTGACGGAGGAGACGGAGCGTGAGCTGGGTCCCCCATGTAACGAGCGCAAATGCGTTTGATCGATAATTAATTCGCTGACGTGATGACGCGGTAAAATTCGCGGAAAGCATTCGTCATATGAAAGAAACGAATGACGTAACCGCCCGCCAAGACGCAACTGCTCCTTCCCGTCTAGGAAGGGGTTGAGCGTCTTGAGCGGGCTCGAACGTGGAAGCGGTGCGTGCGACTGCAGCGCACAAATTTCCGTTTTAAAGCTTATTGCTTGGATTCGTTGGACCCAAAAGTCTCGAGCTTCTTGGATGAACTCGACGGACTGAGCGCTGTTATCGATCGATACTTTTCGCTGACGTGCGCGAAGTTTTCGTAGCCAGAAAAAAAGTATTGCCGTGACGCGAAGAAGTTTACCCCAACTCGAGAAGCGTAAGGGGAAGTCCCACTCTTCTATTATTTGAGCGACGTGCGTAGTCGCAGTGGAGCGTTGTTCCTGAAGAAGGAGTTGCGGGTCCGAGTGTCCTTCTCGCGAAGCGCAAGGTCGCGCAGTAGGCCAGAACGCGGAGTTCTGTTTGAGCCACGGAGGCCCTGTCCACCAGAGTGGGTGGTTGATGAATTCATCGACAGAGATGCCCCTGGACGCGCAATCGGCGGGATTGTCGCGCGTAGGAACGTGATGCCATTTTATATCGGGCATTTTCGTTTGGATTTCAGAAACCCTATTAGCTACGTACGGCTTCCAGCGCGAGGGATGCTGGGTAAGCCAAGCAAGTGCAACGGTAGAGTCGGTCCATCCGTGCACGGGAACTGATTCGTAGTAAAAAGCTTGTTTAACGTACTCGAGAAGACGCACAAGTAATACGACGCCATTTAATTCGAGTCGCGGGATAGCGACGGTTTGCAGCGGAGCCACTTTGGATTTCGCGGCTAACAGCGAAACGGAAATATCGGTTGGCGAGTTCAATACTCGGACATAAATGACTGCAGAGAACGCGCGTTGCGAAGCGTCTGCAAAGCCATGAAGCTCGATAGAGCGACGAGATTGCGTAGTGCCGATCCAGCGCGGTATACGTAATGCGGACAAATGGGGTAGTTCGCGACAGTAATTTTCCTATTTTTCGAGAATAGACTGGGGTACGGCGTCCTCCCAATTAACTTTCGTGAGCCACAAGTCTTGCATGGGCAGTTTTGCGTTAATAATGACGGGGGAGGCCCAGCCGAGTGGGTCGAATAAGCGTGCAATAAGCGATAAGACAGTACGTTTCGTACTTCGTGTTTTAGGTATTTCCCCGATTTGAAAACTAATCGCGTCTTCTTTAGGAAGCCACGTAATGACGAGTACTTTTAACCCGTAGACACCACACTCCCTTTGAGGTCACGCACTCACCACACTGGTGCAAATTTGCACTTCGACTTTTCAAAACTTTGTATTTCTTCGATGAATGTATGGAATTAATCTTGAAACCAGACTTTTTGGGGGTAAAAATCCGTTAGTAATCGATTGCAATCATTTGATAAATTGGAAAATTAAATTTTATGGTCGAAAAATGGCCAAATTGAAGAAAGGAATTTTGAAAACCTGTTTTTTTTTTGTTTAAATGCCATTTAAATGCTAGTTAAGATATCGACATGGTTCTTGCGCTAAATGAAAAATCAAAAGTCATAGTTTGAGGTAAAAAATAATCCAGAATGGTTGTTAGAAATTAAATATTTTTTCAGCGTGTCTGAAAATCAGGTAATCTTTTAGGGGGAAAAAACGTCTAAGTCGGTATTTTCGAACGCATTTTTGAAATTTTATTTGACATAATGCTTGAATTTTAGACGAAATATTATACTAGTACATAAGTAATATAAAATAGTATGAAAATACTTTAGTTGTCGTTCGCAGCGCATTCGAAGCATGCACCTTACCGATGATCGTCGCAGATTCGTCGCCGGCAGGTATGGCATCTCATGCGCTTGCGCTTCTCGTTGTCCTTGTCGCAAAGTGCACACCGAGCACGAGATTCATCTCGAATAATTTCTTGACCATTTAGTGGTGGTGGATCCATTTTGAAAATTTATAAAATGAGGCGCTGTACAGAAACGCGCAAGGTGCAGCTTTCCAACCGTCGCCTTAACTGTGGTTCTATCAAGCTGTAAGCTAGCTTCTTCAAAAAGTGGTACCGATTTAGTTTTTCATTTGTATCCATCACATTGTAGAGGATACAAGCATTGATTGATGCTTGATTCAACATATTGTAAAAAAATATCTTTTTCGTTGTGCCATCCTGCATATAAAATAATAATTATTATACTAAACTCGTTAATATTAGTAAATATTTAATTTCCATGATATTCCACTCGATTATGGTCTGATAAACACGATTTCAATATTAGAACAGATCTCACTGAATTAACGTTGTCACCACACTGGTGCAAATACGCACCTGTTCGATATTCTGATGTTCGCTCTTCGGAGACAAGTTTCCGACCGGCAACGCTGCTCGGCTCGATGGAAGCGTGTACCTATAGACATATTTGTCGTGGAGGGGAAAGGCCGCTAGGCCACGCAGGTAGAAAGTTCTATACACTTGACATTTTCGTGGGTGCAAATTTGCACCAGTGTGGTGTCCACGGGTTAACGCGGCCGAATCATCTTTTGAAAAATCGATCGCAAGGTCATGACCTACTGCAGGATTATCGGACAGTAATTCGACGTCGTTCGCGGCCCATTTTCGTAAATTTCACCGCGGTCTAAAAGCGAGGTAAGTTGAGTACGAATCGTTCGAGCCTTTTCGTGATTATCCGCACCGAATAAGACGTCGTCTACGTATGTCGAGCGTTTTATTACATCGACAGCTTCCGGAAAGAGAGCTCCTTCGTCGTCGGCGAGTTGGAGCAATACGCGATTCGCGAGATACGGAGCGAATGCTGTGCCGTAAGTCACGGTTAGGAGTCGATAATTTAAGACGGGACCGTCTTGATCGGGGCGAAATATGATACGTTGGTAATCGACGTCGTCGCGATGCACACGAATCTGTCGGAACACTTTTTCAATATCGGCTAGGTAAACGAAACGATGTCGACGCCAGCTGGAGAGTACGCAACCTATTTCGAGTTGTAGTTTCGGACCGACGAGTAAATGGTCGTTCAGTGGCGTACCGTTTGACGTGAAGCTTGATGCGTTAAATACGACACGCAGTCGTGTAGTTGAGCTACTCTTGCGAATAACGGGATGATGCGGAATATAGACCGGGTTTGCTATCGCTGGAGAGCCGATTGCTTTTTCCATGTGTCCCATGGATTCGTATTCGTTCAAAAATTCTGAATACGCGCTAGCGAGCTCGGGTTTTTTGAATAACCGATTTTCGCACTGCGAATATCTTAGAAGAGCTATTTTATGACTCTCACCAAGATCGGGAGGGGTTTCGCGGCGGAACGGTAACCGTACGATGTACCGACCGGAAGTGTCGCGTGAATGCATTTTCCCGAAATGATTTTCGCATAGTTCCTCTTCCGGAGTGAGGAAGGATTTTGAGGGAACCTCTTCGATTTCCCAAAATCGTCGAATCATTGCGTCCGTGGTTAACGCGATTCCACAATGTATCGTGGATGTTGCGGAGGCGCGTGAAACGCGAAATTTATCGGTGGGGCCGGAGATTATCCACCCTAACTTCGTGAGTTGAGCGGTGGGTGACCCAATAGGACCTTGACGAATGGATCCGACTAAAAGATAGCCGTAGAGATCGGCTCCGATGAGCGCATTAATTGGTTCCTTACTGGAAGGATCGGGATCAGCGAGTGCTAATCCCTGCAGGTGTGGCCAAGAGCCGACGAGTCGCGACTGGTTCGCGGCATAAGACGAAATTTTTTGATAAACGTATGCGACCATGGGCATTCGAGCGCCGTGGCCGTAGCAAGATTCGAGCGTGAGTTTTACGCAAGAAGTGAAAATACCTGTATATGAGTCTCCGAAAGACGTGACGCCAAGGTCAGCGCGATAACGGCAAGTGCGTAAGCGCTGAGCAAGAGACTCCGAAATAAAGCTGTGGGTCGAGCCTTGATCGAGCAAGGCTCTGACTTTTATTACTCGATCCTCTGGGGTTCTTAGTTGTACCCAGGCGGTAGCGAGTAAAACTGACGAGGAAAATTCGTTGAATGCGTTAATCGCCGCGTGCTCCGTCGCTCTAGCTTGAGACGCGGCTGGGGAGTCGAGCGCTGTCGAGGACGACGGATTTGACGGGGAAATATTATAGCTCGCTGCGTTATTCGACGACTCGACTGCCTGAGAGACAGGAGAACAGCTCGGAGATCCCTGAGGATTTAATGAAGCGCGATGCAATGTTGTATGATGCGACTTCTGACATTGTTTACAACGATTTGAGCTTGAACATTGTTGCGGGAAATGTCCAGTTTTTAAGCAATTGAAACAGACGCGGAAGCGCTTCGCGAGCGCGTAACGTTCTTCGACTGACTTTGTTTGCCACGCTGGACAAAAGCCGAGAGAATGATTTTCGGAGCAATTAGGACACGAACGCGACGCAATATTGTGTATCGTGGCTTCACTTTTCAGATTGCGGTTTTGCGCAATAGGACGCGGAAACGAATCTGAATTTTCGCTCGGAACCGGAGGCGCGATGCCGCGAATTCGTTCGGTCAAAAATGTTTTGAGATCGTGAAACGCGGGAAATTCGTTAGACGCTCCGAGATTTAGATTCCAGGCGGTGCGCGTGCGCGCACTAAACTTTTGTGTAATTAAATAGATTAATAAATCGTCCCAATGTTCGACAGGCCGATTCAAATTTTTCAAAGCAGCTAGTGATGCGTTGACCGTGTCGCGTAAACGTTTTAATTCGATTTCGGTTTCAGTCTTCATGACCGGTAAGACTGCAAATGCATGAATGTGCGCAAGAACGAGGGCTCGCGTGTTGTCGTAGTCGTCAGCGAGCATTTTCCACGCGCCATCGTAATTCGCGTCCGAGACCGGCACGTGTTCGAGCATGAGCGTGTAGCATTGCCCTCGAGAAAAGATTTTAAATAATACAATTTCTGACCTGATGTTAACGATACATTCTCACCGACTAGCGCCTTAAACGAATCTCGAAAGCTCTCCCACCGCGTCGGTTCGCCGCTGAACTTCGGAATGGTGATGCGCGGGAGCGCGAAGGTGGAAGGTCCATAACCGTCGCCTATCATCGTCGAGTTCGAAATTTTCGGTGCGGAATTGCTGGAAGCAGATGAGGCCCTTGCCTTCAGGTGGTCCGCGATCTCGGTGAGCTGGTCCAGAGGTTCCTCGAAGTCAGCCTCGATGCTGAGAAATTCTGACTCAACGAAGTACGGAAGTGCACGCTCAGCTTCGGTGGCTTGTTGTTGAATTTTCACATCTGTTGCGCGGCACGCGGACCATACTTCTTGGAGCCCTTGGACGCGTGTTGCCGTTTTACTCAGGGAAAATTTATCTTTGCCGAGTTTTCGATAATTCGGTACGATTCTGCAAATTTGATTCGCATTTGATTTTTGTTCGATCAACAAAGCTTCAACGGTAGCCATGATCAGCGTTGTCGACTTGAAAAGTGAATAACGTCTCCGTGTTATTCGTTAGATATCGATTGTTGCGATCGATAAGTCCTTTACCGCGATGAGCGCGAAGAAGACAGCGAATTATATATATATCTATATATATATGTATATATATATATATATATATATATATACGTGATATACGTAAGCACGAATTTCGGTATGTCGTCCAGTCATTATATACATTTGAAAGTGAAAGTGAACCGAGAAAGCTGATTTTTAGATATGTTGTAGAGGGAGCTCAGAAAAGCTTAACTTCAAATTGTCGACCAAGATTTCCTATGAGCTTTCGCCGCCATCTTGAAAAGAGGGTTAAATTTGGTTTTTTCTCGATGATTCGGCTCTACGTCACGATACGAAAATTGTGCTCATGTACTTTTTTGTTTCTTTTTTCACGCTCTACATTTAAGGTTATATGAGTTTTTGACCCACCGTTGATCGTTGTTGTGATATCGAGCGCAAAAGTAAAAAATTGAGGGATCGAGATTTGTTTTTTTCAGTTTTCTTCTTTCTGGTGATAGATATCGAAAAAGGGTTTGAAATCAAACTGGTAGAACATCTTAATACCTACAATGAATTTTAAAAAATTTTTTGTTTGGACAAAAATTACGTCTCGTAGAGCGCTGCAAAGTTGGTAAGTCTGTGCGATGTTTCGATTTTATATTAGCTTGCGCGGCCATCTTGAAAAACGGTTAATTTGGAGTCACCCACTATTTCGAGTCATACTTTAACTCCGTTCAATTTCGAGGGAATAAAAAAACATCGGCTAAAATAGAGGTTCGGTTCGTATGGAATACCCCATATATACTTTTTTGTTGCTTTTTTTACGCTCTACAATTAAAGTCATATGAATTTTTTACCTACCGTTAATCGTTGTTGAGATGTCGAGCGCGAAAGTGAAAAATTAAGATCGAGATTTTTTTTTTCAGTTTTTTTTTCTTTCTGGTGATAGATATCGAAAAAATGTTCAAAATAAAACTTCTAGAGCATTTTAATACCTACAACGTGTTTTTTTTTAAGACAAAAATTACGATTTTTAACGCGCCACAAATTCGGCAAGTCTGCGCGAAGTTTCGATTTCATATTAGCTTGCGCGGCTGTATATGTTGTATATGTTTGAATATTTATATTTTTCTTCGTTTCGATGGTCCCGGTACACAGTCATCCTGGAAAAACTCATCGAGTTGTTTCGATTCTACAGCCACATGACGTGACTCTTCGATGTTCAGTTCATCCTCATCATCCTCATGCAACAGGATGTCGATTTTGGCGACGTTGTTGCATATTTGTCCACTACAATTCAGGCAAATAATCGAACAAGCGATTCCCGCTTTTCTACACCCACAAGAAGCGTCGCATTTTCCCTTGCACTTGCACGATATAAGCTTCAAAAGCTCAGGTGGCGCGGGTTCAGCTGTGTTAACAATCGGTTCAAGTCCATGACTTGTTCGTCGCCAACCCCATTTCTGAGGATCCTGATAAATCCCGAGCCACGTTTGCACCTGATAATATGTGCGGAGTATATGCTGGCGTGCTGCACTTTTCGTCGGTGGGAGTTGTGAGAGGCGGTCCAACTGATTTTTATTCAATGATTTAGCGAAACAGTTAAATCGTAAATCATTTATAGACTTTTCCTGGTTGTTTCTGCCATATAGGGCGATGAGGTTCGGTGATCGTTCTCCTGTGGAAGTCAGAATCTCCGGATCGATTTTTTCGTGTTTGAATAATTGCACCGATGGCCATAGCTCCGGATGCTTCTCGAGAGTGTTTATGAATTTTAATTTGCCAATATTAAAAAAGGACGATGTGGTATCGCAACCGCTAAAAGCATGAAGGAAAAGTATGTTGTCGAGAACGGACTTATCATGCTTCATACTAACCGGAGAGTAGAGTTTTTCGGGTGTTTTTCCTTTTGCTGGTTTTCGGAAGTATACGTTTCTTGTGTCCTGTGCGAGTCCACAAAGTAAAACCAAAAGATCGATGTCTTCGCCGACGATTTCAACCGAGTCAAAAATTGATGCTTCTTGTATGGCCGTGGAGACAATGAGAGTATCTGCGTCCTCGAAGGCTTGTTCAACGATAATTTCGGCTTTTGCAAAATAAAGGCGAAGCATTTGTATGAAATTATCTTTGTTTGTGTCTCTTGCTAGAAACTTCTCCTGGCTAACTTTTGGAGCTGTACTTTCATCAAATGTAAATTCTGGCGATTGTTTTTTTCTCGAACGTCGTCGTCTTTCAGAAGTTTTGGTTCCCGCGAAACTCATATCTTGTGGATAACCGTCGAATATAATTTTGACGTTCTCTCGAAAGTGTCGTTGCACGTACTCAACATATTTCTGGCAAATGAGACCAAATGTTTCTACACGACCCCAAACAACTTTGTGCAGAAGAAAACCACCGTCAATTATCTGAAGATGTCTGTTACGAGTTCGTAAATTTTCCTCTAAAGGTTCGAAAGCATTATATAATGATGACTTTGTTCCTTTACGCATTCCTTCTTCGGTAAATAAAGACAATGGAAACGGCGCGAGCTCGTACGCCAGAAAATGTTTCATATCAGTCTCGGAGTTCTTCGCAATGCACATTCTTTGGAAAAGTGAAAGTGGATTGATCGGGACTGGCGTTGCATCGATTTTAATGCTGCTGTTGACTGCCGATATCGGGAGCACCTTATCCTTCCTTTTGAACGACAAGGACCCAAAATTTTCTCCTATGATTTTCGACATCATGTCGCAGCCAACTTCTTTTGCACGATGACAATTAATTTTCTCGTCTGCGACAACTCCTGTGCCAATAGAAATTAATTCCTTATTTTCAGGGAAAGGATTATGCCCTGCGAGCCACATGTCCAGCTTCTCAATGTCGATATTATCTCGATTAATCCGCGTGGGCCTCATGTCGACGTGCTGTTCGGTTGTGGAGCAAGGTACTCCGGAGAAATTTTCAATTTGTTCGCAAATATTTTGAAGCTGAACCATGCCCAAAGTCCACGATGCTATTGTGCTGTCCGTAATTCCACGCCCCTGAGTTAGTCCTCCTGTTGTCTTCATGGATCGCATAAGAGTCTGCTCTATCGTCATGTCTGATGAAATACCGGACCAAAATTTGTCCGTGCGATGAATCGTAAAATAGGCATGTGTTGTGAATCTTACGTAATCTTCGTCGGGTATTTTTTTATGCAGAGTTCGCATGTCCTGTAGGTATAAGTGGGCCGACTTCGCTTACAAGAAATGCCCGCTGGCATGAAGAAAAGGAAGCATTTTTTGGATGGTATCGAGGTGAAGCTCCCAATTGCCTGATCTTTCTGCCCCTATGAAATTCTTCACCAGAGAAACCATTCGATGGTACTGTACCCATAGTTTGGCCGTTGGGCCTCTCTTTTCTATGGCATTTAATTCGTTTGAAAATTTTTCATATGCTTTTTTCACTTCGTTGTTATTTGCGGCAGTCAGTACAGCGGGCCGATTAAAAACATCATCTGCGTAGGAATCAAGTTCATCACGTTCGTTGTCGAGAAATTCTAGCGAATCCAGTATAATTTTCGACAGAGCTACGTGTGACAAAATGTGAGCACGGACAGCTCGTGCGTACGCATGGCCGGCAAGAATTTTTTCGACACAGTTTTCTGCGTAAATCAACTTGAAAAGCTCTTCAACTCCGCTGCCCGACATAATCATACCAATTGTTCCCATGAACGACATCAATAGATGGAATCCACCGAGCCTCACTACGACGTTCTTCAAGTCCGATGTTGCGTCCGCCGCCCCCACGATATCGCGTGCTTTCCAGTATAGTGGTTGATCAAACGTGACGAAGGGAGTTTTTTGCCCGCAACGCTTGCTTTTCTCGACAGCTTCGTGAAGCGACGTGAGGATAGTGTCGTAATCCGATGGCGGTGCATTGATAAAAGGAAGACAGATAATTCTTGAGCGTTCATATCGCATATTGGTTGTAACTGTCTCCATAAAACCATTCCATCCTGGAATTCGAAGAGAGCAACTCCATTTTCCGTATAGCCAAATCAAATCTGGTATTGTAGGTACAATGTCGCTCGATAGTTGACGGAGAGCTTCGATATCAGCGACAGTTATGGACTGTAAGCCTGCCGATTTATGCTGATTGTAAGAGAGTAATGGAACCATGCCCAATTGTGCAACTTCTTTGGCCATTTTAATTTCGACAATACGCGGAATTACAGTCTCACGGTCGATAGCTGTGTATGGGGTTACGCAATGTATTCCTCCCATTGCGTGAAACGTTCCATGACCATTGAGAGTGTTCATGTTGAAGTCCGCATTGTCAAAGACGAATTGCGAAAACGAATTTTCCAAAATATTGCAGTCTCCTCGCTGAATACATGAATTCTCAAAAATCGTTATTTCTCTGTACGATGCACAGAATCCCATCGCCGATAAAATGTTGATAAGATTTTTCGAACCAAATTTTTTGTAAAGGAAAGTTCCGACACCTATCTGCAGCGGGGAAAAAAACGAACGAGGGCGTACAGCTGTTATTATTGCGTGAGCGATCGCTGTACATTTTTTCCTCCAATTTTCTAATGCCCCACGTTTATCTTTGGTAATCATTGAGGAAAGGAAAACTTCCAAAGTCTCAGGAAGAACGGCTTCGACATCTTTCACGAATTCATCCGAAGGGGGGTAATTATGTTGATCGTACACAACACCTCTAATGTCCTCGCGGATAATCGCTGCCGCTTCGCGAATAACTCTCAATCTTTCTTCGCGAGAGTCGGTATGTTTTTCTTCGTACCACTTCTCCGAAAGAATTTTGAAACCGGTATTCCGGAAACAAACAACACAACCACGTTTTTGTTTCTCGTTAATTAGAATGTCGTTTCCGTACTTTGTTTGTAAAAGCTTTTTTACCGTTCTGATATGAGGAACGACGTCTTCTTTTATTTGGTTCATTAACTCATCCATGGAAAATTGGCATTCATCGGAATTCTCCTTCAAGAAAGAGTAAATATCTTCCATGGCTTCGTCTATTTTGTTTCCGTTAGGTCGTCCTTTCTTAATCTCCTCGATAGGAAGTGAGTGGTACACACGAGAAATGCATTCGCGATGATATCGAGCTCTTGTAGCGACGAGATCAGGCACATGCCGAACACGCTCCACGATTGAAATAGCAAAATCATCGTCGCGGCCAGCAAGATGCTCCAGAATACTTTCTTTCATTGATTGTTCTTCTACCGAATGAATTTTTTTCCGTCTGTTTAGCGGCAATTTTGTTTGATCACTTATGACTCCTCCGCAAAATAAGCATTTATTTTTAAAATAAAAAACAGGCACGTACTGCGATTGTTCTTCAGGTTCTGCCGGTTGTTCCGACGTAGAAGTACTTCATTTCCTCTTTTCCTCTTTTCACGCTCGCCGCCAAAAGAGTCTGAACAGCTCTCTTCTTGGCCACATAAATGTCTTGCACCAAAGGTTTTTTGCAAATAAAACAATCACCCATTTTCACAAATTTTCAGAATATAAGTATTAAGACGCTCTACGAGTCTGATTTCAAACATTCTTAGGTTATTTATCACCGGAAAGAAAAAAAAAGAAAGCCGAAAAAAACAAAGCTCGATCTCTCAGTTTTTCACTTTCGCGCTCGATATCTCAACAACGATCAACGGTAGGTAAGAAATTCATATGACCTTAATTGTAGAGCGTAAAAAAGCAGAAAAAAGTATATATGATAGTATATATATAAAGTATATAAGCACCATTTTCGTATCGTAACGGAGAGCCGAGTTATCGAGAAAAAACCAAATTCAACCGTTTTTCAACATAGCCGCTCAAGCTAATATAAAATCGAAAATTCGCGCGGACTTACCGACTTTGCGGCGCGCTACGAGACGTAATTTTTGTCCAAACGAAAAAATTTTTAAAATTCATTGTAGGTATTAAGATGCTCTACCAGTTTGACTTCAAACCCTTTTTCGATATCTATCACCAGAAAGAAGAAAACTGAAAAAAACAAATCTCGATCCCTCAATTTTTTACTTTTGCGCTCGATATCACAACAACGATCAACGGTGGGTCAAAAACTCATATGACCTTAAATGTAAAGCGTGAAAAAAGAAACAAAAAAGTACATGAGCACAATTTTCGTATCGTGACGTAGAGCCGAATCATCGAGAAAAAACCAAATTTAACCCTCTTTTCAAGATGGCGGCGAAAGCTCATAGGAAATCTTGGTCGACAAATTGAAGTTAAGCTTTTCTGAGCCCCTTCTACAACATATCCAAAAATCAGCTTTCTCGGTTCACTTTCATTTATATTCCCTTTTTTCCGACGTAATGACTGGACTAATGGGCGCGAACGAGGTTCAACGCGATCGCTCTCTGCGAAAAGGAAAAAAAAACACTCGAGTCGCGCACACACTGGGATGCCTGGTAACAGTAGTTGCTACGGAACGAGAATTGTCGAGCACTAGTCACTCGTACAATATCCGAAAAGTATGCGAAAATAAAATAAACGAAATAATTCTCCGAGGAAGAATATTTTATTTTATTCGATTCGCGAACGTTAACTCTTCACGATGTAGCTAAGCAACGAGTCTTCACACACTGAGTCGATGTGAAAAGAAAACAAAGATAGCCTTGAAGCACGAACCTTATCCACTGTTACACTGTGTAATGTCGTAATTATAACGAAGAATTTCGCACTCACGTTATTCAATTATTTAAACTTTAATAATTATCCGGCTCGAAGGGTCTTAAATACGAACGCGCACGCCCTTCGATATGCGTGGGATCGTATTTAATATATTTTTAATTCGCCGGTCGAGAGGGAATAACGTGAGGATTGGAGCGGAAGGATGCGCGGCAGGCTCTCCTCAATAATTTTAATACAATTAATGTTGACGAAAAAAAATGTTGGTGTATTTATTTTACGAAGTCGGCGCGGATCACACGGTGACGGATAAGTTACGCGGATAACGCGTTCAAAGAATAAAAAGAGCGCGTATTGTGAGCGCTGAGAAAAATTACGCTGAATTAACGGGTTCGTACGAAGCTGTTGTCGCGACGCGCGAGCTAAGTTGTTTTCGGTACGAGAGGTCGTAGATAACTACTGAAGATCGGTACTCGAATTCGATCATTGCGTGGGGCACGCGGAGAGCGGAGACGAGCGGGGTATTTTCGCGAAGCGCTGGGAAAAGCAAAATTTTTTTTGCTTTCGATTATCGGAACCGGGAGTCGAGAATCTATGTCGCCTAAAATTTTGCCGTTTAGTTCGAATATTATTTCGGGTTTAACGTCAAATCTGAACACCACATGTTACGGATAAAAGATTTTTTTATTGAATATATTTCACATTTCGATTTTCTATTCTCATGACAAAAGATTAATTTTTTTACACATCCGACTGTTTAATCCTTCTCATATCCCCAGGGCAAGGTGTCAGTACAACCAAGTTGCAATACTCTCTTTCCATCATTCCAACTCAACGCTAATTTTTGCTGTTCAATTGTTTCAACCTGATGCTTTCGACTACGTATCAAGCATATTGCGTTCTCTAAATATTAGCATGATGCAACAAACATTTTTTGTAATCATCAAACGTGATTTTTTTTTAGCGCAGACATCTTGATACCCTTTGCTCGCTTTTTCACATCTTTCGGCGGCTTATCTATAACGATGTAGGAATACAATTTTGCTCGAAGACCTACGAATTCGGTCATAATTTTGCCATTATTTTCATCCTTCATGAGGCCTAAAACTTTTTTATTTGCCAACGGCATATCATACTGGTTTTCCATCGGATAATCGGATGTGTCAAATTTATGTATGTCCAACTTCATTTGCTCGTAAACGTTTTTATTGACGATATGGCAAATGAGACTGTCGGTGTCGATGTAATTTTAATGGGAATCATAACCAATGTTGCTTTTTTCTCATTCATGTCTATTTTCAGGGCTGCCATGGAATCTGTTCAATGTTCTCAGCTGCTCTCCCATACCAACAATGAGCCGAAGATTGTTCCGTATCCATTAATGTGCTGTTTCAAAGTCGATACGTTGCTGCTTCAGTTGATTATTAAACGTTTGCTCCAACCCTTGGATTATTATATCATAACTGTCAATGGAACTTCGTAATGATGTTGTAATTTCATATAAAACACGAATTTCTTGACGTATAGCATTTTGCATTATTCGAGCGGAAATCGCATCGTTTTCATCTTTTGGATCAGCTACATTGCATAGTCTTCGATTATTCACATCATAGTGACCATCGATGGTAAGTTTAAATCCATCACCAGGAGGTCCACGAATGTTTTTACTATTGGAACTCTTTTTCATCAACTGACGACCAAACATATCGATGCTCATGTTCATAGTTGACACAAGACTGGGCTTCGACGGTATCAAACTGACATTAATAAATAATTTCAGCTTCACGTAATTTTTCCATAATGGAAATGATTTCATTGGAATATCCAGCTGCTTGAGATGTGAGGAGTAGTCGTAAACGATCAATGTCCCGATCTCTCTCGCATAGTAAGCCCACATCTCCAAGCTCACTTTATATTTATTGTTAGAGAAATCTATAAGTTTTTGTACGGAGGATGTTAGAATTTCGAGCAATTATTTACCCTTGCTGTGAGGTAAATGTTTTTTGGATTCGCATAATTTTTAATATTGATGAAAATTAAGTGTGAGCGAATTATCGTAATACTGATGAAAGAAATAAGGATTTTCATATGAATACAGAATATTAATTTAATAATGAAATTATTAAACTCTCATTCGAATTATGATGAACACGATTTTTTCACAAGAGGTTTATGAAGAGAGGTTCATGAAAAGGGGGCAGTGGGGGGGGGGGGGGGGCTACTCCACGCGAAGCCATTTGGTAGGCATGATCGGGTTGACTGTTCGACCGCTGATCGGAAAAAACTTCTCTGAGGAGTAATCTGATATGTCGGCGACGCGTCTCGCGAAAGTAAACATCCGCGGGGTGTTCGTTGAATCATTGCATGTCTCTCTCTTTCTTTCTGTCTAATCCCTCGTTTGACCCTCCCCTCCCGCGCGAAATAAATTATTGGCATGCTGAAATATCAACCTCTCAATATTAAGAACACAATTTTTCGGAAGAGGTTCATGAGGGGGGGCTCAAAGCCATTTTGTAGGCACGATCGGGTTGACCGTTCGACCGCTGATAAGAAAAAACTTCTTATGCCGGCGTCGGCGTGTCGCGTGAAAGTAAACATCCGCGGGGTGTTTATTCAATCATGGCACGTCTCTCTCTCTCTTTCTCTGTCTTATCCCTCGTTTGCCCCCCCCCCCCCCCCCCTCCCGCGGAACTATAATCATCGATGAATTCCACGTGGAAGCTCAGTTGCAGTTCAATCATATTGGATCAGTCTCTGTCGAAATGGCTGAGCGTAAGAAACATCTTGCAGATCAAGCGATTGTGACATGTAAAAAACTAATAAATTTTATGAATCAAGCGCTTGCTGGTGATAAATCCCGTGAAAGAGAACAGTGTATGAAGGCGGGGCAGGAAAATGTAGAGCTGTTGAGTGATATTTTACGTGAAGATTATTCGCTTACCGTTTATCAAAAAATGCGAATTCAAACGACTATATCAACGCTCATATCGTTGACAAGAAAATTCCAAAGAAGCGGTGCTGGAGGTACATCGAATAAAGTGGAATGGCATGATACGGAGACGGCTTTTAAGCGACGTATAAGAACTGGATTGGTGCTCAACCTCAGTTACAAGGATGTCGGCGATTTTCTTGATGACGGAAAAGCCTTAATCATCCCTTGATTGACAAAAACAGTGAAAGAAATTGGAAATCTTAAGGTGAACGTGATTTTCTCAGGAAAATTTCATCGCAAATTGATGGAATCTTGGAAGAGGACAGAAGTTTCAGGACTGCGAGTGAAGCTTTTTTTCCCACCACGAATCTCGAGGAATGGTTCAAAGACTTTGTAAAAGAACCTCTAATGCAAAAAATTCAAGATCACGAGGGGAGGGGATCTGGATGGAGTCTCAGTGAAATAAGCTATCTCACTGTCAACATGAATAAATATGTTCCGCTACGTGGAGGATTATCAACGTTCGTTTCTTTACCCAAAGATATCCAGAAGAAGCTAGCAGTCGTAAGTATCATCAATAATGACGAATATTGCTTCCTTTGGTCGGTGGTAGCAGCCCTTTCGCCTGCAACAACGCACAGCGATCTGAAAACATCGTATCCACATTTCAAGGACGTGTTGGTGTATGAGGGTTTAGAATTTCCGATGATCCTCAAAAATGTGCCACGATTTGAGAAGATGAACAATTTATCCATTAATATTTATGGTATTGCCGATCCGGAAAGAAGTAAGAAAAATGAGATTGAACCTATTTATCTAAGTAAGCATCGCCCCGATCTATCAATTTCATCCCCCATACATTTACTTACGATGAATACCACCAATGAAACTAACGAAGAGGATGACACTGTAATTCATCACTTTCCTTGGATTAAAAATCTGTCACGATTAGTTTCCGCGCAAATATCGAAGTACAAAGGAAAAATGTCGATTTGTGATAGATGTCTGAGTCATTTTTTAACTGAAAGTCGCCTTGAAAATCATAAAATTGATTGTATCAATCATAATAACTGTAAAATCGTTCTACCAGAGGAGGGTAAATCGATCATGAAATTCAAAAATTTCAAAAACACGGTGACCGCACCATTTGCGATATACGCCGATCTTGAATGTCTTCTGCGGCCTGCAAATACAAGATGCGGGAAAAATAGTGTCAGCTATCAAACTCATGTGCCTTATAGCATAGGGTTTCATCTTCAATGCAATTATTCCGATGCGATCTCGGGTTAGAAATCTTTTAGAAGTGATAACTGCATACAATTATTCGTCAAAGAATTGAAAAAAATAGCTGTTGAAGTAAATGCGCGCTTGAAACAAATCGTAGCGATGGAAGAATTCACGCCAGAGATGAATCAGATTTTTTATTCGGCAACAGAATGTCATATTTGCGAAAAATCGTTCACGCCGGAAAATATTAGAGTACGCGATCATTGTCATTTCACTGGGAAATTTCAAGGCGCCGCTCATTAAGACTGTAATTTAAATTATACAAATTCTCACGTCATTCCCGTGATATTTCATAATTTATCCGGCTATGACTCGTACTTCTTGATAAGAGCATTAGCAACAACCTTCGAAGGTTCTATACAGTTATCACCGGTAAACAAAGAGAATTATATATCGTTCACAAAGTCCGTCGACAGTGAGCGAAAATAAAACAAGTGGCCCCCTGGAAAATCCATCACTCAGGGATATGAAAGTAATGAACATATTCTGATACTTTTCAGAGATACAAGAATACGTATTTTTCGTTTTTTCGAAATTTCCATTTTTCTAAAAGTTATTAACATTTGAAATTTTATCTATTAATTTAGAAGAACATTTTTTTCTCTCGATCTATTCGATAAAATTAAATAATATTTTCGAGGAATATTTTTAACAAACTGTTCTATTTAATGACATTTTTTTTGAAAACGTGATGCAACAATTTACCTAAAATAGAAACAATTTTTTGAAACAAATAGAAAATTATACGACTTCTCTATCGATTTTCATAATTTTTCTTATAGACATTTATTCTGTGTTCAATTGAGAAGATTTTTCCGTTGGAAAAAATTTGGAACTTACACTTTTGAAAAAGTTATGAGGATTTTTCTGTTGAGTCGCGCGTCAGGTGGCGAGGAATTCACAGCGCGCGACGCGCATTGTGCGTGCATATATAAGTAAGGTTTGCATTACAAACAACAATTTAATGAAAACAAATGCATATCTTATTTATCAATGCTTACAAAAATATTATTTTCGTTTTTTTGTTGATCCTCGTTTTTACTAATGTGCTAATGACAAACTCTTCAAAATCCGAAAAAACTTCGCACAAAATTTTGTTTATATCGACTGGAACGTAGCAATGGCACTGTCGAGTATTTTTCAATGTTTTTGCCATTGTGTACCGGGTCTTTAATAATTCTTCATGCTTATTTCGTGCAAAGTTTTTCCCGATTCTGAAGAGTCTGTCATTAGCGCATTATTAAAAACAAGAATCAACAAAAATAAAGAAAATAATATATTTGTAAGCGTTAAAAAATAAAAATATGCGTTTGGTTTTATTAAATTCTTGTTTGTAATGCGAACCTTACTTATATATGCACGCACAATGCGCGTCACGCGCTGTGAATCCCTCGCCACTTGACGCGCGACTCAACAGAAAAATCCTCATAACTTTTTCAAAAATGTAAGTTCCAAACCTTTTTCCAACGAAAAAATCTTCTCAATTGAACACAGAATAAATGTCTTTGAGAAAAATTATGAAAGTCGATGAAGAAGTCGTTGAATTTTCTATTTGTTTAAAAAAATTGTTTATATTTTAGGTAAATTTTTGCATCACGTTTACAAAAAAAATTTCATTGAATAGAACAGTTTGTTAGAAATATTCCCGGAAAATATTATTTAATTTTATCGAATAGATCGCGAGAAAAAAATTTTCTTCTAAATTAATACATAAAAATTCAAATGTTAATAACTTTTAGAAAAATGGAAATTTCGAAAAAACAAAAAATACGTATTCTTGTATCTCTCAAAAGTATCAGAATATGTTTATTACTTTCATATCCCTGAGTGATGGATTTTCCAGGGGGCCACTTGTTTTATTTTTGCTCAGTACAATTGTCAAATTTCGATTCATAGACTCGTTCAGATTCATGGCTGCTAGTATTGACAAGCTCGCATCTTATCTACCCAATGATGAGAAACATATAATGAGAAAGTATTGCAGTAGCACAATGGAGCTTAATTTATTGACAAGAAAAGGTGTTTTCCCTTACGATTATCTCGATAGATGGGAAAAACTTGACGATACAGAGTTACCGGCGAATAAAGAGGTTTTTTCACGATTAAACGACGAGGAAATCAGTGACGATGATTATGCTCATGTACAGAACGTTCGGGAAACATTTAACATCCAAACTCTGGGCGATTATTCAGACTTGTATCTGAAATCAGATGTGTTACTAATAACAGATATTTTCGAAAATTTTCGACGTAATTGTTCAAGCACGTATAATTTAGATCCATTGCACCACTACACTGCTCCGGGGCTTGCGTTCGATGCAATGCTAAATTGCACCGGTCCAGAACTGGAATTAATCACCGATGTAGATATGCTACTTTTTTTGAAAAAGGTATTCGAGGCGGTGTTGCACAATGCGCCAATAGGTATGCGAAGGCTAACAATCGATTCATGCCTGATTACGATTCCAACGTAGGTGAATCGTACATTATGTATTACGATGTGTAAGAGTCATGGGATAACGGGAACATCCGTACGAGGTCCGTTTATGAAAAACAAAAGCAGCTTCGAAATGATAACGAATTTTTTATTACAAGATAGATCACTATCGACGAGAGTAAAAACGGTTCCAAAAGATACGGCGTCTGTAAGACGATTTTATACATTCAGCATGTGTGTGACGAGTAGAGCGGAAGTGCTCGAACCACGTCCGTGAGTGCTCGCTCGACTGCTGCGCGCCGGTGTGCGCAGTACGTTGCATAATCGTTGTATATTTCAACACCCCTCCTCAACGATTATGCATCTCTAATCGATGCTCTGGTTGAATTCCACCAGTTGACATCCTTCTCGATGTCTTTCTAGCTTTTGTGCTCCCAGTGGCTTTGTCTTCATGTCGGCGATCATTTCATTCGTTGGACAGTATATTAGTTCGATGATTTTCTCCTTTACCAGGTCTGTCACGAAGTAATATTTTACGTCAACGTGTTTTGTTTTGTTTCTCGACTCGCCGTTTTTTGCTAGCTTGATAGCGCTCTGATTGTCCTCCTGATTGGCTCGATTTGTTCGATGTCGAAGTCCTCAAGTAGTCTTCTTATCCATAACAGCTCTCTGCTCGCTTCTGCCATGGCGATGTACTCAGCTTCGCAGCTCGACCAGGCTGTACATGTTTGTTTTCGACAGGCCCAGGCGATCGAACCCCCATTGTATTGGCATACGAATCCGCTGTGCGACTTGCTGTCGCTTCTGTCTTCCGCCCAATCCGCATCTGTATATATTTCGAGGCCTCTCGTGTTGCTTGTTAGTTTTAGTTTGAGTTGTTTTTCACCCTTAAGGTATCGAACAATTCTTTTTGCCTCGTTCCAGTCAGTTTCAGTTGGTTGTTCGACTCTTTGGCTCAATATCGATACGCTTGCTGCAATGTCAGGTCGCGTATGTGTCGCTACGTACAGCAATGCCCCGACGAGTTTTTGATACCCGTCGCTGTTCTTCATAGCCTTCTGATCGTGAACTATTTTGAAGTAGCCAGTGTCGAGGGGTATCTCGGAAATTTTTGCGTCCTGTAATCCGAACCTGTTAATAATCTTCTGGATGTACTGCGCTTGGTCCATGTGATAAACCCCGTTTGAGTCCTTTTCGATGTTGATGCCGAGGTAATTCTTCAGCTCACCGAGTCTCGTAAGCTCAAATTCTGACTCGAGTCCATCGGCTGTTTTTTGTATTTCATCTTCGTCCTCATCGGCTATCAGAAGGTCATCGACGTATACTGCTACGTATTGGACGGCCTTCAATTTATTCTTTGAGTATAGACACGGGTCTGATGTGCTCTGTTTGAAACCTAAATTGATCAATACTGCATGAAGTTTTTCGTTCCATGTTTTTGCTGCCTGCTTTAGCCCGTAGAGGCTCTTGTTGAGCTTACAGACTAATTCTTTGTTTGCGTTGACAAATCCCTCCGGCTGCTTCATATAGATCGTCTCCGTTAATTCGCCGTTGAGGAACGCTGTCTTCGCGTCGAAATGATGAATCTTGAGTTTTCGTTGAGTTGCTACCGTGAGCAGCAGACGCAATGTTGTCGCTCGCACTACTGGAGCAAACACTTCGTCATAATCTGTACCATATTTCTGGCTGAAATCTTGCGCTACGAGTCGCGCTTTATATTTTGTCAATCCAGTGATGGTATTACGTTTTCTTTTAAACACCCACTTGCATCCAATGGTTTTTCTTCCCTCCGGTAGCTTGGTGAGTTTCCATGTGTAATTGTTCGCCATCAATTTCATCTCCTCGTTCATTGCCTTGATCCATTCACCTTTGTCGACCGCGTTGAGTGCTTCCGTTCGATTCTTCGGTTCTTTATACTCCGTTACGACTTTAGCTTGATGAACGAATCTGTCAGGTGGCTGTCCCTTCGTTCGTCTTTCTGAAACTCTAGCTCTATCGTTACAGAGTTCTTCGGGATCACGCGGATATATGTACTCCTCATCGCCTGCCGGTAGTGATTGCTCCAAAACCGAATCCTGAACTGAATCTTCTGCTTCTTCAAACTCTTCCAAGGATTCCAACGATTCGTTGAACTCTTGATCCTCTTCGTCTTCGTATTCATCGTCTAGGATTATTTCAATGTCCTCTGTTCGTTTCGTTTCTTGGCCATTTATCTGAACATTCTTGATTGTATCGAGTTTTTTTCTTCTTTTCTACTTTTTTCTTCGTACCGGTTGTATTTTCTTCGTTTTTCTTTTCTTCATTCTTTGACTCTTCGTTTTTCTTTTCTTCATTTCTTCTTACTTCGGTTTTCTTTTCTTCATTTTTTCTTACTTCGTTTAGGTCGTGAATATTTAAGTCGTGCTCGATAAATTTTACATCGCGACTGACGGTCATTTTGTCGGTAACTGTGTAGCATCCTATATGCCTTTGATTCTGGTGAGTATCCCACAATGTATATAACACGGCTTTGTCGTCCAATTTTCTTCGTTTTTCTTTTGGGACATGTGCATATCCCTTGCACCCAAAAATGTGCAGATGTTCGGGGTCGGGTTTTCTTTTATTCCACAGCTCGAATGGTGTCTTGCTGATTGCTTTTGACGGGAGTATATTTTGAAGGTAGCACGCCGTGCTGATTGCCTCTGCCCAATATTTTTTCTTCATTTCCGCGTCGATCAACATGCACCTTGCAGCTTCCATAAGTGTTCTGTTTTTCCGTTCTGCTACGCCGTTTTGGAAGGCCGAGTAGGGCGCTGTGTATTGTACCTTTATACCCAGGTCGGTCAGTGGTTCGTGTAATTCTTTCGTGATGTATTCCCGTCCATTGTCCGATCTGACGACTTTTACCCTTTTTCCAAACTTGTTTTCGGCGTATTTGATGTAATCTTTGACGTGTTTAGCTGCCTCTGACTTGTACCTTAGGAAATATACCTCTGTAAATCTACTATAGTCGTCAATCATCGTCATAAAATACCTTTTCCCGCTCGGTGTTGCGTTCTGCATGGGTCCACAGAGATCTGTGTGTACTAATTCTAGTAATGATGCTGCTCTGGTTGTAGCTTCCTTTGGTATCGGGCATCTTGACATTTTTCCTTTGATACAGCATTCGCACTCTTCTCTGATTCCGCAATCCTGCATCTTCAAACCCGTCACCAGCTGCTTGTTGTTGAGTTTCTGGACGTCCTCAGGGTGTCTGTGTCCAAACCTCCTGTGCCAGGTGTGTTGACAATCTCGCGTGTGCTTGCTTCCTCTGGCCGCCAACGCCCTGTCCTGAATTTTAATTGCATACATGTTAGGTGATAGATTTGTTGTAGCTACCGCAATGTTATTTTTGGAGATTCCACATTGTCGGTCCTTGAATTGCACCGTATGGCCCGTTTCTGTGACCTCTTTTACCGATAGTAGATTTTCTGTCAAGTCTGGTACGTATAATACGTCTGTAATTCTTACTTCAACTGTTTCATTCCTGTTGTTGATGCATTGTAGTTCACCTGTACCGATTCCCAATACTTTTGCTCCTTGGCCATTGGCGAGAGTCACGTCTCGCATCGTCCTTCGCTCCAGAACCTTGAAGAAATGTTCATTATTGGTCATGTGACTTGTTGCACCCGAGTCAACATACCAAGTGTCTTTCTGACTCTCGGTTTCGTGAACGCTGAAGCAAAGCGAACCCGCTCGCTCATCTTTGACCGCACTGGCTTTCTCTCTCTTATCCTTACTTGCTTTCCAATTTTTATGTTTGAAACAGTCTTGCTTGAAGTGCCCTGATTTTTTACAGAAAAAACATGTTTTATCGACTCCTGCATTTGCATCCCTTTTCTGCGACGCTCTCAATGCTACGCTTGATTCCTCTGAATCCGGGACACCTTTTCTCTTTTTATACTCATCAATTAATTTGCCTTTGACTAACGCAAGCGTCAATTCGGTCTCAGGTCTGCTTTCCAACGCTGTTATTAAAGTACTATATGTTTCTGGTAGGCTACTGAGCAGCATGGCAACAAATAGATGATCTTTTATTTCTTCGCCAAGCGCTGTTAATTTATCTACCAAATCTTGCATCGACGTTACATGATTCTCCATGTTGCCTGTTTCGCTTAACTTTAAATTGCAAATCTGCCTCAGGAGATATACTTTACTAGTGAGCGTCGATTTTTCGTGGTAACTTTTTAACGATTCCCATACCTTTTTTGCCGTCGTATCTTTACGTATGTGGATGAGTTGAGAATCATCGACAAGTAACCAGATGGTAGCGCGCGCCTTGTCGTCTTTCTTCTGCCATGCCGCTGCTGCTGTTTCCTCCGCTGGCTTTTCCGTAGTTACTTGACTCCATAATTCCTCCTTTATGAGTAGGAGCTCCATTTTTAATTTCCAAACGGAATAATTGTCGTTGTTCAGCTTGGTTATGTTCGCACGGAACATATCTGCCATGTTTAACCTCAAACTTTCCACATGCACTGAATTTATGCTATACTCTGTAGCCACTTCTGCTTTAACCTCTACTGGGCCCATAACCTGTTAGAGTCATGGGATAACGGGAACATCCGTACGAGGTCCGTTTATGAAAAACAAAAGCAGCTTCGAAATGATAACGAATTTTTTATTACAAGATAGATCACTATCGACGAGAGTAAAAACGGTTCCAAAAGATACGGCGTCTGTAAGACGATTTTATACATTCAGCATGTGTGTGACGAGTAGAGCGGAAGTGCTCGAACCACGTCCTCGAGTGCTCGCTCGACTGCTGCGCGCCGGTGTGCGCAGTACGTTGCATAATCGTTGTATATTTCAACACGATGTAAAAAATTTATACGGTGCGGCTATGAGTCAACCTTTGCCTCGCGGTTCGTTCGAGTGGTTGGAGGATCCGACCGAATTGGATATACCGAATATCCCTGATGATTCTCCGACGGGCTGTATATTTGAAGTGGATTTGGATTACTCGAAAAACCTCCATAAAACACATAAAGATCTGCCTCTGTGCCCCCAACACTTTGTCCTGCCCATCTCGGGGTGTGAAATGTCGAAACTGATGACAACATTGCTATTTAAACAGAAATACGTGATTCATTATCGTAATTTGAAGCAATATTTGAGTCTCGATCCAATTCTCATAAAAGTTCATCGAACATTAAAATTCAATCAAACACCGTGGCTAAAACAATACATCGAATTAAATACAGAATTACGAAAAAAGCAGTCGATAAATTTTCAAAAAATTTTGTTAAGTTAATGAACAATTCAGTTTTTGGTAAAACAATGGAAAATCCACGCAAACATAGAGATGTAAAACTCTTGACAAAGTGGATTGGACGGTTCGGGGCAAGAGCGCTTATTGCCCGACCGACGTTTCACAGCTGTACCGTTTTCGACGAAGATATGGTAATTATAGAATTAAATAGGCCGTCGGTTAAGTTTATGAAACCAATCTACGCCAGATTTACGATTCTCGATGTATCAAAAATATACATCTATGATTTCCAATATAATTACATGAAACCATGTTGTTAAAGATTAGTTTGCTACATTGAGTGTACCTACTCCTCGATCGCACAGTCGACATAATTGTCATCTCGACTGTACCGTCGAGAGCTTCAGCGTGCGCGCGCATCCTAAGTCAGGGTTGGGGGAACTCGGGTATGCGAGCGTACTCAGCTAGGTGGGCGTGGCGAATATCGAGTCAGTCGCATGTTACCTGCGTACAGAGGAAAACGTACTAAACCGGCAATCACGAGGGACCGAGATTTATACTTCTGTTAAACTGTTATATTATCTAAAACTGTACTTACCTTAAATCGTAATAAACTCGTTGTTAATAATAAAGCAAAATTCTAACAGGTTATGGGCCCAGTTCACCCATCCTGTGCGGGAATTGTTACGTAGAGATCGAGAGCGGGCGAGTAACTTTGCGAGACACGAGGCGAGAGACGGATTGTGCGCGAAGAGTTTTTCTGTATCCGCGATGGGGGACGGCATCTCAGCAAAAAACGTAACAAAGTTCAACGGATCGAACTATCAAACATGGAAGTTCTCTGTGGATGCTTTATTTTTGGTGCATCGTATAAAGGACGTGGTGAGCGGCGTGAGAAAAGAACCGCCGGCGGGAGCCGAACACGAGGAGGCAATGGCGACTTGGCTGAGTGACGATGCAAAGGCGAGGTATCTGATCGCATCGACGATGGAGGAGGAGCAACAACAATGTGTGCTAACCTGTGTATCGTCGAAAGAAATGTGGGAGAAGCTATCCCTGATCCACGAGCAGAAAACGGTCTCAAATAAGCTAGGGTTGCTTCAGAAATTCCATGCGTATGAAATGTGCGCGGGAGACTCGGCGGTACAACACGTGTCGAAGTTGCAAAACATGGCCGCTCAGTTACGTGATGTTGGTGAACCTCTGTCGGATGCAATGCTCATGGCGAAAGTATTGTCCAGCCTTACATCGAAGTACAGTACGTTGCGAGTAGCCTGGGATAGCGTTGATCCGGATCGTCAGACTATGAATAATTTGCAAGAGCGATTGATACGGGAGGACATGCGACTCAGTGAAGACGGCGACACAGTGAGTGCGTTGGCCGCATCGAGGTTTGAAAAATCAAAGCGAAGGTCGCAGAAGCCGATGGGTGATATTGAGTGTTATCGATCTCATGAGAAAGGGCATTATGCGCGGGGGTGCAAAAACGTTCGGAAAGAAGCGAACGACCGTGAGGGATTCCGGGACTGTGCGTTCGTGGGGGAAAGCGTCGTGAAACGGTTTGTGGCGCGAGATTCGAAGGAAAAAGGCGCGAAACGAGAGGTGACGCGTGCGGTGGAAGGTGGCGCGAGTGATCGAGCCGAGCTTGCTCAGTGTCAGACGGGAGAAATAATGGCGGCAAGCCAAAGCGAGGTCTGGCTTACCGACAGCGGGGCGTCGAGCCATCTCACCTACCGAAGGGAGTGGCTTACCGACTACCGTGAATGTGGAAGTGGCAGCACCATTGAGCTAGGAGATAACGGTGTCTGCGAAATTATCGGCGAAGGTACTGTGTTGATCAAGAAGCTTCTCAATGGTGTGTAGCGCGACGCGCGCATCGAAGGTGTTCTCTACGTTCCGAAGTTAAAGAAAAATTTATTTTCTGTCGGAGCAATCACACAAAAAAATTTTGAAGTAAAGTTTTGGGGGAAGTACGTGACAGTGACCCGTGATGGTGAGACAGTCGCATCCGGGGAAAAACAGAACAATGCGATCTATAGAATGTTCTTCAAAGTCGTGAAACCGGGAAGCCAGCAGGAAGCAAATTTGTCAGTTTCAAATTTACATCTCTGGCACGAGCGGTTGGGGCATGCGGGTGCGCATGCAATACGTGAGCTTGCCAAGAAGGGTCTGGAATCAGTGAAGGTGTCAACTGTGCCTGGGGAAAAAATGCACACAGATGTATGCGGGCCGATGTCAATCGAGTCACCCGGTGGATCAAAATATTTTTTGATTTTCAAAGATGACGCGAGTGGTTACAGACACGTTTACTTCTTACGGCATAAGTCGGACGTGTACGAAAAATTTGTTCAATTTAACAAATTGATAACGAATAAATTCGGGCAGTCGATAAAAATTTTGCGATCCGACAACGGGCTCGAATTTTGCAATAGGAAAATGGACGAGTATCTTATGGCACACGGAATCAAGAGAGAAAATACTGTACCCTATACACCGCAGCAGAATGGAAAAGCTGAAAGGGAGAATTGTACCATAGTCGAGAGTGCGCGAACGATGATACACGCGAAGAATCTGCCACTCAGCCTATGGGCGGAAGCGGTGAATACTGCCGTGTATACGCTAAATCGAACTGTGTGGTCGAAGGATGGAATTACTCCCTACGAGATGTGGGTCGGGAAGCCTCCCAACCTCAAGCATTTACGAATTTTCGGATCAACGGCGTACGTGCACATACCAAAGCCGTTTGTCCAAAAGTTCGACCCTCGAGCGAGGAAAACGATCTTTGTTGGGTATCAAGGAGATTCTGGAAACTACCGAGTGTACGATCCGGTATCCAAAAAGGTGAGCGTATCAAGAGACGTAAATTTTCGCGAAATCGTGGGAAAAATAACTCCTGAGAACGATGAAGAGTTGCTACCTGGAACATCTGAAAAAGAAAAGAAAGAAGAAATTAATCAAATCGAGGAGAGGGTAAATCGAGACGCGGAAATAATCGAAGATGATGAGCGAAACGAGCCGGAAGCGGCGGGAGTTGACGCATCTCATGATACTCCCAGGATCCTCAGAAATCGGGAATTAATCAAACCTCCGGCGAAGTACCTAAACTTCGAAACCAACGTGGCTGAGTGTATCGTACCAGGCACGTACAAAGAAGCAACGACGGGGAGAAATGCCACGCAGTGGGCAAACGCGATTGAGGAAGAACTGCAAGCACATGTGAAAAACAAGACGTGGTCAATTGTACCGCGGAAGCCTGGGGTGAAAATAATCGACTCTAAATGGGTGTTTCGTGTGAAGGAGAATCCAGAAGGGAAGTCGATGCGTTTTAAAGCGAGACTCTGCGCACGAGGGTTCAAACAAGAATACGGAATTGATTTCAATGAAACATTTGCTCCCGTAGTCAGATATGACTCATTACGAGTGCTTCTCGCAACAGTGGCAACGAGGGATCTTCAGCTGGTACAATTCGACGTACAAACGGCGGTTCTGCACGGGCTGCTGGACGAAGAGATTTTTATGGAAGTACCGGAAGGACTTGTCATCGAAGGAAAAGAGTCAGCAGACAGTGCGAGTGGAAGTGTGGTGTGTAAGCTTGCAAAGTCGCTATATGGGCTTAAGCAGGCGCCCCGGTGTTGGAACCAGAGGTTCAAAAAGTTCTTGAATGAATTCGCGTTGAAAAGTGCGAGGCAGACAAGTGCATGTTTGTCGGGCGAGTTGAGAGTGTTCTTGTGATATTAGCGTTGTTCGTAGATGACGGATTGGTTGCAGCGGACTCAGTAGAGACATTAAATCGCATTATTATTCGGTTAAGAGAAACGTTCGAAATTACGGTCGGTGACTCAAGTCTGTATGTTGGAGTGCAAATATTGCGTAATCGGGGGGAAAAATCTCTAGTCATACACCAAAGTTCCTACACGCGGAAAATATTAGAAAAATTTAACATGATAGAGTCAAAGCATGTGAGTGTGCCGGCGGATCCGCACACTATTCTATCTCCCTCAGAGATAGACGATGAAGAGTCACGCGTACCGTACCGGGAGGCGGTCGGTTCACTTGTTTTCTTAGCATCTGTATCAAGACCGGACATCGCATTTGCGGTAAATTCGGTCAGCAAATATCTGAGTAAACATAATAGCACTCACTGGAGAGCAGTCAAGCGGATTTTTTTCGTACCTAAACAGCACTGTCGGCTACGGTATTAAGTACGAAAGCGGCGGTAGCGAGGCCGAGCTTGTCGGGTTCGCGGATTCGGATTACGCGGGCGACATTGAGACCCGAAGATCGACCACCGGATACGTCTTTTGTCTGGCCAATGGGGCCGTTTCATGGTCCTCCAGGAGACAACCGATGGTCACGTTGAGTACGACGGAGTCAGAATATGTTGCTGCCGCGGATGCAGCTCGAGAAGTCGTGTGGCTCCGGAAACTGCTCCGTGATTTTGAATGTCCTTGTGAAAATGCGAGTGTGTTATACGTGGACAACCAGAGCGCGATTCAACTCATAAGAAATCCCGTTTTTCATAAACGAACCAAACATATAGATGTGCGGTATCATTTTATTCGGGAAAAAGTCGAGAGCAACGAAATGATCGTAAAATATATTCCGTCCGAAAGTCAGCGAGCCGATATCTTTACAAAAGCTTTACCGCGAGAGAGTTTTCTGAGACTGCGCGAAAGTTTGAATATTTTTTTGTTCTGCACTCAACTCGCAAACGGCGGTAGTGTTAAAGATTAGTTTGCTACATTGAGTGTACCTACTCCTCGATCGCACAGTCGACATAATTGTCATCTCGACTGTACCGTCGAGAGCTTCAGCGTGCGCGCGCATCCTAAGTCAGGGTTGGGGGAACTCGGGTATGCGAGCGTACTCAGCTAGGTGGGCGTGGCGAATATCGAGTCAGTCGCATGTTACCTGCGTACAGAGGAAAACGTACTAAACCGGCAATCACGAGGGACCGAAATTTATACTTCTGTTAAACTGTTATATTATCTAAAACTGTACTTACCTTAAATCGTAATAAACTCGTTGTTAATAATAAAGCAAAATTCTAACACATGTATTCCAGGACAATGCAAAATTATTATACACCGACACAGACAGCCTCATTTACCATATCGTCAATCAAAACGCTTACGAGCAAATGAAGTTGGACATACATAAATTTGACACATCCGATTATCCGATGGAAAACCAGTATGATATATGCCGTTGGCAAACAAAAAAGTTTTAGGCCTCATGAAGGATGAAAATAATGGCAAAATTATGACCGAATTCGTAGGTCTTCGAGCAAAATTATATTCCTACATCATTATAGATAAGCCGCCGAAAAATGTGAAAAAGCGCGCAAAGGGTATCAAGGTGTTTGCGCTGAAAAAAAAATCACGTTTGATGATTACAAAAAATGTTTGTTGCATCATGCTAATATTAAGAGAACGCAATGCTTGATACGTAGTCGAAAGCATCAGGTTAAAACAATTGAACAGCAAAAATTAGCGTTGAGTTGGAATTGTGGTGCCCCGCATTTTTATGAAAATTTTATCGAAACAATTACATACAAGACATAATTGTTTCTCAAAGTAGATTAGAGCCAAGTAAAAAACCGCTTGCGCTAAGTAACGGAAATACGGCATTTCTGTTACTATAATATTCAGTTTAGTTTAGTCCAAAGTCAAACCAAGAACAACGCTGACAAAGCTGTCAGCATAAAAGTAGACTCTCGGAGGAGAGTCGTAATGGGTGGTGTAGCGACCACCCGACGGCAGTCTCAAGTAGAATTTCGAAGGAGTAAAACTGCCTTCAGAACGACTCCCGAATCGCGGGATTTAGTCATACGCGATCCGGTCAACATCGGTGTTATAGTAACATTCAAACTGTGTATTAATTATTGTATTCCGTCAGTTTTATAGTAGTGATTAAACTTATCGTTAAACCATTTGCTTGAATTCCAATTCTCTGTGGCTGGAACCCACAATAAAAAATTAAAATAATTGTTTACCCGCTCCGACACCCGTTCCCTAGTGATCACGTGGTCTACCGGCACAACAGAATGATGACAAGAGAGTATTGCAACTTGGTTGTACTGACACCTTGCCCTGGGGATATGAGAAGGATTAAACAGTCGGAAGTGTGAAAAAATTAATCTTTTGTCATTAGAATAGAAAATCGAAATGTAAAATATATTCAATAAAAAAATCTTTTATCCGTAACATGTGTGTTATTTCGTTTTTCTCTCGCTCACTTTATCTTATACCTTCGTTAAACTCTCGCTCACACTCCTGCCCGCATGCTCGCTCGCTCTCTCTCTGTCTTATCCTTCATTTCTTATACCTTTGTTAAACTCTCGCTCTCTCCCACTAGCTCGCCCGCTCGCTCGCTCTCTCTCCCACCAGCTCGTCCGCACGCTCGCCCTCGCGCTCTCTCTCTCTCTCTCTGTCTTATGCATTCGTTTTTAACTTTCGCTCACTCTCCGTCTTATGCATTCGTTTTAAGCTTTCGCTCGCTCCCTATGTCTTCTGCATCCGTTGAACTCTCGTCCTCTCACTCTCTCACCGTCATTGGTAGCATTTTAGGGCTAGGCGCTCATTCACTTGAGAAGGTAGAAAAAACCGTGTTGATTTCGAAATTAATATTCAAACCTAAAAAGTTGATGAATACAAATCGTTCTTATGTATCCAACTATCGTATGAACTTCCATCGAAATTCGTTTGATGTTTGATCAATTGATACTGAGGGGATTTTTCATATGAATACAGACAAAAATAGAATTATAAGATTACAAAATAGATATGCAACATTTTCATGATGCATTGCGCGTGGTAAAAATAATTTTATCACTTTTTTCATAGATATACAACATGTTCATGATGCATTGCGCATGGTAAAAAGATTTTTTTTCGCGATGATGGGGAAAAACTTTAATCATTCAACGATTTAATCATTTTTTTATCCATAATGATTGAATCCCTCGGAGGTGGATAAGTTGAGAATCATCGTTGCTGCAGCCTGCTGCTGTAGTTGAATGAAAATCCCGCATCTTCCGCGCTGATAGAGCAGGCAACGGCAGGCTAATGCACAGCCTCGTTCGGTCATCGTTTTCATAGATGTTTGCGAACAATGGCATGAGACCACAGGATAAGACGTGCAATGATTCAACGAACACCCTCGCGGATGTTTACTTTCGTGAGACGCGCCACCGACATATCAACAAATTTATCAGATCATGAGAAGTTTTGTCCGGTCAACGGACCACCGCCGCTACCGCAATTCCGTTTTAAAAAACAATTATTTAGGTGAAAAAGATCTTTCCGTGTTAAAAGTGACACATAAGATACCGCGAGAATTCGTTGCACACTCAAAGATTTTTAGAGCGAATTTTTTCGTTCACCGTTTGTCATTCAACGTTCGAACGTTCATCGTTCGTCGTTCAACGTTCGAACATTCAAAAAACAATGATTTAGGTAAAAAAGATCGTTCGCACTCGAAGATTTTGTTGAACCATCCGTTCAACGTTCATCGCGCTCTCTCTCGTTCCCGCTCACTCTCTCAGTCTTATCCTCTATTTCTTATACCTTCGTTAAGCTCTCGCTCTCTCACCCTGTCACTCGCCCGCACGCGCTCTCTCTTTCTCTCTCACTCTCTCTGTCCTCCATGTCTTATGCATTCGTTTAACACTCGCTCACTCTCTCGGTCTTATCCTCTATGTCTTATACTTTCGTTAAGCTCTCGCTCTCTCACCCTGTCACTCGCCCGCACGCGCTCTCTCTCTCACTCTCACTCTCTCTGTCTTATCTTCTTATACCTTAGTTAAACTCTCTGTCTCTCTCTCTCTCTCACCGTCTATAGTAGCCTTTTAGAGTAAACCGTGTTGATTCTGAAATTTATATTTAAACCTGAAGAGTTCATCAATAACATAATTTCAACGTTCGTCGTTCGTTGAAACGTTGTTCGTTCACATTCGAAGATTTTTGAGGAATTTTCAAACTTCCGTTCGACGTTCATCGTTGAACGTTCGTCGTTCAACGTTTGTCGTTAAACGTTCGTCGTTCAACGTTTGTCGTTAAACGTTCGTCGTTCAACGTTCGTCGTTCAACGTTGGAACATTCATCGTGCGAACGTTCATCTAGAGCCGCTTCAGCGATTCCGTTTTTTGAAAATCAATGATTTAGGTAAAAAAGATAACGTTCAACGTTCGAACATTTGTCGTGCGAACGTTCGATTTTTGGAGGCTTTTCAGAGATTATTCGTTACAGACTCGTCATACCAGGTTCAAGAGAGCGCCGCAAGATGGCGGGGGCTGTCTCTGCCAGGTTCAGCAACAGCTGTCGGTGAAAGGAATGTTCATTGTTCGATTTTTAGAGATTATTCGTTATCGACCCGGCTGTCGGTGGATAACGTCGGGAGCACCGGCTGCCCGCTGGGGAGGGAGGGGGGGGGGGGGTAACCTATCCACCGTTGGTAATGAGCCAAGCACTTGACCTCGATCGGCAAGGGTTCGTGTCTCAGCTAAACTTGGTCAGTAACGTCGGTAAGTAGGGATCTGTGGACGGAACCCGCCCTTCTATACTACTGATCGGTGTTAGAATATAATTGCTTGAGGCAGCCCCTTGTACAAAATTATTATTGCATACAGTTGGAAACGATTGAATGCTAAATCGTTCCCAATCGTTCTCTATTGAGGTATTCTTTTTCCAATCATTTGCAATTGTTCCTAATAGCTCGAGAGATTTTCAATTGTTCTCAATCATTCTTTTTTCAATCGTTCCCAAATGTTTCTTATCAGTCAAGCGTTTTTCATTCGTTTCCAACCATTCCCAATCGTTCCCAGTCGTTTTAATTTTATCAATAGAGAATCAAAAGCGATGCCATCTGTCATCAGTATCATAACACCCGCGAAGAAGAGACCGACATCCACGGAGCTCCGACGAATCCTGGGAATGAAATATTGACACCTGAAGACCGGTTATAGATCTTTGATTGACGAATATGATTCGTGACGATCGTTCCCCTACTCCCAGCACTTCGGGTGATGAGGTACAATAATTAACAATCATTCTCAAACAATAATTATTGTTCAATAAAAAATAAATGAAGGATTGGTGGTTCTTGTGATACGACTTGATAATATTATTTCTAAGAATGTTGGTGGCAATCCTTTGATAACAGGAGACTTATTTGGATTGAAAATTTCTAATGTTCTTTGAAATTTGAGCAACGTTGAAAAAAAAAGTGGAACAATTCTGCTCAGAAATTGGATGGACGTGTTCAAATAATTCCTTAAGCCAGCGTGCTGCTACTAATACGCATAACCTATAAATCATACGTCCCCATTGAGAACGGTAGGAAACGATAGACGGCTTCAATCGTTCCGAATCGTTCAGGACACAATTAAGAAACACAGTTGGGAATGATTGGAAATTTGCTTCAATTGTTCCCAATTATATCCAATAATATTTCTTTAGAAGGGGCGTTATCGCGCAGACCTCGCGCAAATCAAAGTTTCAGATCAACGTGAATCGAAAGTTCCAGATTTTGCTCGGGCAATTTATAGGGAGGTAGTGAAATGTCAGCAGCCACGTAAAAATTCTATGGAATGCATGGCATGTCAATGAATTCCATAATATCGATGGTATGACATGTTATGCCAATGCGGCTATGCAATGTGTATTGAACTGTCAAGCTATCAGAGGAGAACTTTCAAATGTTAATGGTACTCGAAATCAAGAAAAAACATTAGTAGATCTTCTTCGTAGATGTATGGGACTACGTGAAGCCCTCGATTTAGACGCCGTAAGGGAGTTCGTGGGTGCGCAGCTCATCGAAAAGAAACAACAGCAGGTACTAGAATTTCTTATGACCTTATGTGCAAAATCGGGTAAGATTAAAAATCTAGTTGAACACAAATTAGCAATGAAGATACTATGTCGAGGATATCAATACGTGTCAACGATTCAAGGACAGCCAAATACTATAGTGATTCTAACAATACCACAAACAACAACAAGAAGTAAAACCTTACAGGAGATAATTCATCATAGCCTGTCGCCATGGAACCCAATTAAAGGACAGTGTGATCAAAGCGGCATCGAAAATAGAGTTACTAAGAATAGTGTATCAACAGTAAGTGAAATCGTCATTATACAGCTCCCCTTCTAAAGAAATAATATTGGATATAATTGGGAACAATTGAAGCAAATTTTCAATCGTTCCCAACTGTGTTTCTTAATTGTGTCCTGAACGATTTAGAACGATTGAAGCCGTCTATCGTTCTCTACCGTTCTCAATGGGGATGTATGATTTATAGGTTATGCGTATTGGTAGCAACACGCTGGCTTGGGGAATTATTTGAAAACGTCCATCCAATTTCTGAGCAGAATTGTTCCACTTTTTTTTTCAACGTTGCTCAAATTTCAAAGAACATTAGAAATTTTCAATCCAAATAAGTCTCCTGTTATCAAAGAATTGCCACCAACATTCTTAGAAATAATATTATCAAGTCGTATCACAAGAACCACCAATCCTTCATTTATTTTTTATTGAACAATAATTATTGTTTGAGAATGATTGTTAATTATTGTACCTCATCACCCGAAGTGCTGGGAGTAGGGGAACGATCGTCACGAATCATATTCTTTAATCAAAGATCTTCAGGTGTAACCGGTCTTCAGGTGTCAATATTTCATTCCCAGGATTCGTCGGAGCTCCGTGGATGTCGGTCTCTTCTTCGGGTGTTATGATACTGATGACAGATGGCATCGTTTTTGATTCTCTATTGATAAAATTCAAACGACTGGAAACGATTGGGAATGGTTGGGAACGAATGAAAAACGCTTGACTGATAAGAAACATTTGGGAACGATTGAAAAAAGAATAATTGAGAACAATTGAAAATCTCTCGAGCTATTAGGAACAATTGCAAATGATTGGAAAAAGAATACCTCAATAGAGAACGATTGGGAACGATTCAGCATTCAATCGTTTCCAACTGTATGCAATAATAATTTTGTACAAGGGTCATATTAGCCAGCGCAAGGTCAGATACTCGACAAGTATTGAAAATAAATTGCGGCATCAGAGCTATACCTACTGCAATCATTACCGTTGGCGCTCAAAAATATAGTTACGAGTGCCATATTTCATCACGGTCAAGATGTTTACAAAGGCCACTATACAAGTATGTTAAGGTCCGATAAATCTGCTTGGGTTATCGCAGATGATATGGAATTTGGAAAGAAAAGCTTGCCAAGGAATGCTAAAGATTGGTATATGATCTTCCTGGAAAAGATGTGAAAATTATCAACATTTTATATGGGAAATAAACCAATTTTCTAAAATTAAACAACATGTTCAATCTTTTGAAATGTAAAAATATGATTTACATATTTCTCTATGATGACAAATCCGTGCGAAGCAATGGAAATTAATAATTCTTGGATAAATTCCAATAACTCTGGCATCGCTTGGATTAAAGCTTGCGCCAAAGAATATGCAAACTTACCATGGACTATTCAGATTTTTCATCTCGAAATAGAAAAAAAACACAATGCAGAAATTTAAAAGAATAAATAAATAATAATTTAGCTCGATAATCTTGATTCAATCCTCATTTGTATGAAATACTTTTAGCAGTCGGCAATCTAATAACATTGAACAAAATTATACACAGTGAGCCAGCGGGATAGCATCGTAAATAATTTTATGACGGTTCTAGTTACCCGAGATTACAGACAATAAATAGTTGAACAAGTAATGTCCACACTTAATAATCTTGCACACTCCAACCCAACCCCACATTACGAAGTTTATATATTAACTTTGCAAAAAGTAGTTAAATCCCCACAAAAACACAAAGTGTAAAAAAATCGAGACAAGTACACTTACGCGAGCCCGCTCGAACCCATGCACAAAGGTGCGAGATCAACTGGAAACATAGAGCGCATGTATTTACATCAAGTACATATTAATATAGAGAAGAATTATTTAATATAAATCATTCGTATTAAGAAAAATGTATTGTTCAAAATAGAAATTTTAAGAACAAATTTGAATTCATGTGAAAAATCACAGCAGTACTTAGCGAGTTTTTTTCAGAGTCAAGGCAGAAACGTTATTATTATTAATCAGTAATGTAGATACAAAACTATGGAATTTGTATCGACTTGATATAAATGAATTACTTACATTAGTTGTAATATATTTCCTGACACTATTCAACTTTTGAGACGACCCGGGAAAAAAAGTTTATATCCGAATAGATCTAAATGTATCTGAATCATATCTCTAGAATCAGATATGATCAGACAAGAAAAATGGCCAGGTCTGATCATGCAGTGTCATGACAGATCATGTATGCTGATATCTGACCATTTATGATCATATCGGGGGCATTTTTATAATTTTGAGAGCAGATCCGCCCATATCACAGCAGGTCTGATCAGATCCAATCTTCAGGCAAGATCTGATCATGTCAGACAGACCTGATTTTATTAGGCTGGATCTGATCATGTCAGACAGATATAATCTTATTGGACCAGATATAATCTTATTGGACCAGCTCTGATCATGACAAGCAGATCTGATCCTACCGGACTAGATATAAACGTATAAGAATAAAATACCGTGGATCCCAGTAGAACTGGACATGTATGAACAATAGACCTGCCCATATGATAAAATCATAGTTTATCTGAACTATCAGACCAGGTATGGCTCCGACTATATCAGAGCAAATCTTACCCCGTTAAAACAGATTAAACCTTCATTAGAACAGTCATGAAGATATTAAGATGTTTACATTTATAGAGCGGGCATGGGTTATATATCTATGCAGAGTAAATGTTACACAGTCAGAACGCCGATTTTATTTGCAGTATATAACGAACGATTTTTTATTTTATTTATAAAATAGTATGCATATTATACATAATACGTTTTAGTTATATAGGAACACTTCTTTGTAGCTTATGGTAGTTAGAATATGACTGTCGTGAGTAATTAAATTATATAGAGCACTTATATAGCGTAACTCTCTATATTTTTGAAAAAATAAAAATTATACTTTTTTCTCCATAACGATATAACAAAACCAATTGTGCATGTTTTTAAAATGGAGGGTTAATGAGAATTTGGAAACATTCCATTGTTGAAACTTCGTAGCTTATGGTAGTTAGAATATGACTAGTCAGTCGTGAGTAATTAAAGTATCAATATAGAGCACTTATATTGCATCACTCTCTATATATTTGAAAAAAATAGACCTTCTTCTCCATCACGATAAAAAAAACCAATTGTGCATTCTTTTAAAATCGAGGGTTAGTGAGAATTTGGAAACATTCTAGAGATGAAAGATTTTCTGAAATCTTAATCAAATAAAACAAAAGTATATGAATGTTTTTCCATATACAATATCTTTATATAATTTTAAGAAAGGGAACGAACCAAATGAAAATGATAATTCCTCGATTAGAAGCATTCTTCGATTAAAATCACCATAAATATCGAATCATAACTAATGATATACTCTATCGCTCAAAAGTATTTGCCCACCAGTCAAAATTCTTTTCCGCACTAAAAGTTAGATAGCGAACTCAAAAATTAAAATAATCAAATTCCCCATGGGCTGTTTTAAACCAAGAAAAACAAATTTACCTCCATTTCACTTATTTAGAAAATTCTCTCAGATTTTTCTTTGCGCCGGTACGTACTTTTGAGCTTGGTCGTTTTTTGGCTATTTTTCAACCACCGAAAATTAACCTCACAGCTTAAGGAAAAAATTTTCTTTGGTTTTCTCTATGGCAAACCTAAAAAGAATATCAAAACCTACATTTTCGATTTTGAGACATTTTTGCACGATTGTTTTTCGTCCCAGTATTGCATTTTGAGCTCTGATGAGTAGAGGAGCCTCTCTACTCATCACATTTGAAGATTATGAGGCTTAGGCAAAAATATCGAGAAATCAAATAATTCTGACAAAATTGTTATTAATTGAAAATGAAAAAGTAAACAAATTTCATTTCTGAAACTTTCTGAAAAACGAAAATGTAGGTTTTGATATCCTTTTTAAACTATCGCTCAAAACTTTTGTTTATGAGTATTTTCAAAAGCACCCTCTTAAACCAGCATTTTTTCTCGCCATCTGCTTCAATTCAACTAGCTTTTGCGCCATTGCTCTTTTTATAACCTTGTCGTCTTGTTCGGCCCACTGGCGCTGTTTGGCAAACCTTTTTGTAAACTCTATAAAAATCGATAATTGAAATGAATTAGTGAAAAAAAAAATTTAAGTTTAAAAAAAATACCGAATATAAAAGTTTTCAAATAACACAAACTAAACCCAACTACAGTACCGATTATTGCGTCCCGCGCTCCTGCGTGTAAACTTGAAACTTTGATTTGTCGATTTTTCCCTTGTGCTCGAGCTGATTGACCAGTCAACGTACACTGTATTAAAGTGTCGTGTTTGGAAACTCCTTCTAGCAATTTTCGAGCCTCATGAGTTGCCAGGTGCGAGCTTCCCGTTGCGAGCTTGTAAACTTTCTTGCGGCAATAAATCCCGCCTTGCAAATGAACCATCTAAGAATGATTAAAAACAAAGTTAAAAATGCTGTAAACAACTCAGTGATTTTAAATAATGTAACATACTTCTTCACCAGCATAATTTTGCCCAAAAAGTTGAGCCTCGTCGTCATCGTCGTGAATCTCGCCAATATAACTTGGTGTACCTTTTTCAGTCTCCACACGATTATATCGTTCAAGTTTATAGTTCTCGTCGTTCAGACCAGCATCGTCAAAATCGGAGATT
Organism: Sussaba pulchella; assembly: GCA_963971145.1. Taxonomy (NCBI): domain Eukaryota; kingdom Metazoa; phylum Arthropoda; class Insecta; order Hymenoptera; family Ichneumonidae; genus Sussaba; species Sussaba pulchella. The sequence goes on from OZ020166.1 coordinate 7,689,222, forward strand.
TCTTCCCTTGGAATCACGCCGCTAGATTCGTACGAAACTATCAAATCGTCGGATATTTGAGAGAATCCGTCGTTGGAGACACTCGGAAATAGATTGCTCGTTCGATCGGCAGCCTTTGACTGCGCGTCCTCGGACATTTTCGGCGATTGAACGTTAGAAGCTTTTAAAATTTCGCTTGTCTTGCTTCTCGATGAACTTGAAGCCCGTGACTTGGTGCGATTCTTGGTAATTGACTCCTTATATTGTCGCAACTTCGCTTTGAGTTCTTCTATCCTCGAACGTTTTGACCTTGAGCCGGTAGTTTTAAGTGAAGCACGAGCATCCGGGTTGAGAGGAAGTTCATTTTTCTAACAAAACAAATAAATTTATGTACCATATTGTATGAGTTATGTACAAAGGTATTATCAATTATTTGTAAATAAAGAACAGAAAAAATATTTACATCCAGGTTCTCCTTTGACGCATTGGTAGTATAGTCGTCAGTCAGGCTCGTGTCGCTCGAGTCACTTCCTTTCATTTTCCCTGTGGTCTTCTTGTTTTTTCCTTTCCGGCTAATACTAACTTTACTTCGCTTGTCGTGTTCGCTTGTCTGAAATAAAGATAATTCAAAGTAATTTTAAACTATAATATTAATTTTGTTTGCCATCAAGAGACTCAGTCTCTGCACCAAGTACGAAGTTTTGGTCTTTTGTTATTTTTTTATTCGTAATATTATCACTTCAACGAAATAATAATACTAGTTATTAGTTTTTTTGCTTTCTTTCTATTAAACTCACACTTTTCGCTCCTTTGTTGAATTTTATTTTCTTTTTGTCTTTGATTCCAGTATGATCGGATGGCGAAAAATTCATAGGCTTCTTTGACTTCCTTTTTCCAAGAGAAGCTTCGTTTGCTTGCGGAGTTCGGGGATTCTTTGATGTTTTCATAGCCCTCTGAATTTTCTTCAACTCTCCTACCAAGAAGTCATGGTCATCTGAAATTTCAAACATAATCTGACAAATTTATTTTCAAGTAATATGCGAAACAAATTGAGGAAAAAACGATTGAATAAAAAAACAAAAAGGTCGTACATAGTTGCAATCTTCGAACTCTTTAAATAGTCCCTGACAAATTACGATATCAAGAAAAAGCTTTTAAAAGTGATTTACAAAATGGGTAAAGGAAATTGAAAAGAGGAAAAGTGATCGACTTTGCATATGTGAAATGTTTACACATGATTCCATACTGACGCGTGGTATCGAGAATGTCAATTAATTTCAATCATCTTACCTGAACGTTTCAGAATTTGTCCCTCGTAGGATTTTTTTTGCCACCAGAACGTCACAGTATCACCGGTCTTCACAACATTTCCGTCGCAAACAACCTGAGATTCTTTGACAGTGCAAAGAGATTTATCAACCGTGCATTGAATGAGAAACATTTTCGCGAATTTTTTGCCGAATAAGTCTGAATTCTTTTGGTCTAAGCGACGAAATCCAACTTTTTAATGAAATCGTCACGTTTTTTAGTGAGAACCGCATGAAAAACGATTGTGAATAGTTATGAATTCACGGAGAGACACGTGCTGGTACGCTCTGCCGGGATGCTATCGAACGCCATGACAGTTTGTCGCCGGCCGGCACGCACTAAGTGTTTCGCGCTTTTTTTTTCAAAAAGTCTCATCACCAGATGCGCAAAAAAGAATACTGTTTTGTCTCATTGCTAAATATTGTTCGATCAAAACGAATTTTGATTGGCTCAATTAATATTTTAAAACGTATTTAATTCAAAATTAAGAAACAAATTTGTAAGTGACAATTCCAAAGTATGTAATCAGGAAATTATATGTGTCGGATACGCGTCTGGGGTCGAGATATTTGCTTCCGGCCACTTCCGGGTTGCGATAGACTGTAAAACTTTGTCAATTTGTTAATACAATACGCTTTTCAATATAACCCTTTCATTGTTCTATTGTAATTTTGGCATCGATACCTATCTTCGAGATCAATAACGACAGAATAAAGCCAAACGAAAATGTCATCGTCAGAAGATGATCAAGAAGTTGTTGCTGTTAAAAAAAAATATAAACTCTGGAAGGATGATGATACCATTCCGGTATGTATACGATTTTCTAATTTATAATTTTTGTTCACTTCAGCTTTACGATTTCTGCTATATATACGTTTTGATAAAGTCAAAACAATTTTGTTTTGGAGATTATGATGTTAGCAGTTATATATTATATTCAATATAGTCTATAACGATCGTAACCTACAACTCAACGTATAACCTGTAACTGAACATATAACCTACAACTGAACAAGAATGAGATGCCTATTATACTATAAATTAGAGTTCAATTATTTTTAAGAAAATTATAGTTATATTATTATAAAATCATAAACTATTTTATAATTATAAAATTATAATTATAGTAGAATAAATCGTAGATATAATCTGGCATTATGACGAGTTTCTTGTAAATATATACGCTCACTATACTGTAACAACCGACAAGCGTCAGCGCCATCCCCGGCCCATGCGCGCATAGATCTAATGCTTTCGCTTGATGGCGTACCACTACCGAAGAATGATGGTAGATGGCGCCAGCGACGAGATCAATTTAATCTTCGAGTGCGCGATCTGAGCTACTTTTGGTGGTTGGTGAAAACGACTACGCGACTTGGTTTCCGGCAGAATTTCTACAACTACGGCAGCTACAACACGCATCTCGTCAGAGCTGATGCTCATAAGCAACATTGAGTCAGTATTACATCGTATAATTATATCTTGCTGATATCTACGACTACAAAAAACATCAAGTACGAAGATATCGATAATTCATATATCGATACGATCCACCTCGAACGAGAAAAGAGCCGCCACGCTTCATCCACGTGCGATTGCACGCTGCCCGGTCGTCGTATCAACGAGCTCGTGGCGATCTCGCTGCCCATCCGATTGTTCACGAGGGATCACCGGTCGAATTACCCGTACGAAGATACCCATCGAATCATTACGCCGTCTCATCCCTCGACCGACGATATTTCGTCGAGACCACCGAAAATTCCGTCGATCATCAGTCCGATCAGGTACCGACCAACGAACACTATCGTTGGTCATTTATTCCCGATAACACGTGGCAACCAGGTATCATCAGATCACATTTCTATGTATCGAACAATATATGAGAGAATCCTCATTATCAGCCAGTGCACATACGCGGTGTATAACCTCCAATCGCGGAAAACCGAATAATTTCGTTTTTTGTTAACATTTACGTCTTCTACGAGTATCTTTGTACATTATTTCGGACTTTTACGCTGGAGTGAGAGCGTCAATATTATACTCGGATACACCTGTCAATTATTGCGTCGTCACGGTGTCGAATTTAGCGTTCTCTTAGTCTTTGCAGCTACAGGCAAATTCCTTGATCGACAATATCGACACGTTGTACGCGGCACTTGCCTTTAGCCATAATCGTTCGAGTCGAGTCTAGTCCGATAGAGCTCCGTCTGAGGAGCGCAACGAATAAAGATCCATTTCTCAGTAATGATCATCGTTGCGAACCGGGCTACGTCGTCGAATCTATCCGCGGTTGAAGCATGAGCTATACAAATTACAGTACAATCCATAGGAGAAATTAAACGCTTACGAGCGCATAAGATACTCGAGTCGGTGTTATTATTAGCTTTACGTCATAAAGGATTACTACCGTTATGGTCACTCGCTATTAGGAATAATCTAGTAGAACGCATTAC